>OY728129.1:1516827984-1517525484 GCA_963277665.1 Viscum album | reverse complement strand
CAGCTACTAGGTCCCTGCACTCTGACAGCTCGTCACAGGAAGGATCCGCTCCACGAGCTACTGGTCGATACTTCAAGTTCACGAAGTCTCGCGAAAAAGTATCTCAAAGGACCGCCACGTCATAGGGGTCTCAACGCAACAGACGGTGCGTCAATCGGACGCCCGGTCTGTGAGTTATTAGCATTTTAGTCCTGGGGGCCTGGTTGGATTCGTGTACGAACCAACCTGACTGTGACTCAACTATACCTCAAACTCCTATGGGGTATACTCAAAGGGACGACTATGCTCCAAGAATATCGGCGCCGCTGACGGTTCGTCAAACGGACGTCCGGTGTCAAAGATATGGCCCAAGAAGGTAATGGGGTCAATAGTGGGCCCGCGTCCGGTCGGACCGACACGGCCCAACCCGGTCTGGGCGGACCCGGTCTGGGTCAACCCGGTCAGACTCACTGGGTCTGACTCGACCCATTGCGCGGGTCAGCCCGCTAAGTTTTGACCAGGTCCGCTGGGCCCGGCCCAGCGGACCGCGAGGGCGATTCGACCCGATAGTCGCCACGTAGGCGGCTCAGTAAATCGGCCCGGGAGACCGGGCCGGTTCGGCCAACGTCACCGCGGGGGGTGCCACGGGTCGGCTCGAAAGGCCGGTGGCCGAGAAGCCAGCAGGCAGGCCGCGCGGGGCGCGGGCAGGCCGGCTGGTCATCGACAGGCCGCAAGTGCAACGAGCAGCGCGCCGGGCAGCGCGCCGGGCAGCGCGCCGGGGTGCCGGGCAGGCCGCCGGCATGGCGCGGGGGCGCCGGGCAGCCCGCCAGCATGGCGCGGGGGCGCCGGGCAGCCTGCCGGCGGGGCGCGAGGGCGCCGGGCAGCGCGCAGGCGGGGTGCGGGCAGCGCGCCGGCGGGGCGCGGGCAGCGCGCTGGGGTGTCGCGGTTCGCTAAGGCCGCGGGTAGCGCGGCCCTTGTTCGTTGTCTTCGTCATCGTCGCCTCTTTGCAAAGTCGTCGTCATCGAACAAGAACAAACAAGGGGAGGGTCGGACCGTGTTCGTGCGGCCCGAGCCCTCCTCGTTACTGTGATAGAAATTGGCGATTCTCATACCATAACTTTGTTCGACGAAGAACGAGGTTTATATTCAAATATAAAATAACACAAAACTCCCTACCTTTGATTTGTTGGTAGTCGTTCGTTGACGTCGTGGAAGGATGGCCGTCAATCTGTGGTAGACGATCACGTCCCACGTCGAAGGGGTCCGACGAAGAAGGTCGGAGATGAAGAGCGTCGTCGGCGTTCTTCGCGTTCTTCGTTGGGAGCTTTCTCCAACAATCCCACCAGAAGAGAATGTCAACCCAAATAAAATAATAGTTTGCCTATTATTTTAAGTGTTGGCACGTAATTCAAAAAGGAGAATTAAAATCCCGGCTCCTCCAAATTAAATGCACGAGTGTTGTCTCATTAATTTGGAGGATGCCAAGAGGCTCTACTTATTAAAACACAAGTGTTGGCGCAATTAATTGTGCACGGAGGTCAAAGGCTCTCCCTCATTAATGAGGGAGAGTTGAGAGGTTAAGGTCTCCTCCCATTAATGAGGGGTTGGGTGGCCTCGTGTGGTCCCCACCACATTTAACCTCATATGGGTGGTTGGGTTTGGGTAGGCCCCACCACCATAACCTCTCATGGGAGGTTAGGGTGTGGCGGTCCCACCACCAACTCCCAAGTCGAGGTTCCAACTACCCGCACTCACATGGCGGCTGGAATAAAATAAAGTGTGGCTACACTTTATTTTATTATTTTTTTATAAAAAGTCAAAAACTAACTTTTATTCCCGACCATCTGTTGTCGAGGTGAAAGTCTTCTTAGACGAAAACCGGCGTTGCGAGTTCAGCGGTGCCCTCAGATTTCAGTTCTGAGCATCAGTTCAAAAGTTATAAAATTCAGCTCGTACGTTTACTGAACGTACCCGAACAAAACTTCGTAAATTGATTCCAGGCACACCGGGCCTCGGAATCAAGTACCGTTAGAAACTGCGAACTCGTAAAATTCCCATGTATTTTAAAAAAAAATCCACGGGAATTCCAGGTCTTCACATTCTCCCCACCTCGGGTCTTTACATCCCCGTAAGCTACAACTCGAACTAAGGGAACAAATGGGGATACTGAGCACGCATCAGAGCCTCCCGCTCCCATGTGTTTTCCCGGAGGTTCCTGTGCTGCCAGCGAACGCGCACCAGAGGTATCGACCGTCCACATAGGACCTGCTTATGTTGATCTTCAATCTCCACTGGAACCTCCGTGAAAGTCGCTCTGTCATCGATGTCCAGCTCCACGTGGTCGATGATGTGGGATAGGTCGTGCACGTATCTCCTCAGCTGAGATACGTGGAAGACGTCGTGCACCCGGTGCAACTGAGGTGGAAGAGCCAAGTGGTAAGCCACCTCGTCTACTCTGTTGAGGACCTGGAAAGGTCCAATGAACCGCGGAGATAACTTGCCGCCTCGACCAAATCTCCGTAGACCTCGTCGAGGTGAGACCCGTAAGAAAATGTGGTCGCCATCCTCGAACTTCAGAAGTCTTTGTCTCCTGTCAGCATGCGACTTTTGTCTGCTTTGGGCAGTTTTCATCCGCTCCTGAATGATCTGCACCTTCTCGGTGGTAGCCCATATCATCTCTGGTCCCACTAGTGCTGACTCCCCTGGGTCTGTCCAGCATAGTGGCGATCTGCAAGGTCGTCCATACGAGGCCTCAAAAGGTTTCATATCGATGGTGGAGTGATAGTTGTTATTGTAGGCAAACTCCACCAAAGGTAAGTGGTCCTCCCAACTGCGACTGAAGTCGAGGACACATGCACGGAGCATGTCCTCGAGGGTCTGAATAGTCCTCTCGGTCTGACCATCCGTCTGAGGATGGAAGGCGATACTCAAGCGAAGCTGTGTCCCGAAATCTTCCTGCAACCCCTTCCATAGCCGGGAAGTAAAGCATGTGTCACAGTCAGAGACAATAGAAGAAGGTACTCCATGCAAACGCACTATCTCCTGCACATAGAGGCGTCCCAAGCTCTCAACTGAGCCCTGCTCTCTGATCGGTAGGAAGTGGGCCGACTTGGTGAGTCGGTCGACGATCACCCATATCGAATCGTGGCCCCTGGATGTATGTGGAAGACCCGTCACAAAGTCCATGGATATCACATCTCACTTCCACTCCAGGACCTCTAAGGGTTGAACCAAGCCTGCTGGCACCTGGTGCTCCACTTTCACTTGCTGACAAGTGAGGCACCGAGAGACAAACTCTGCTACTGACTTCTTCATACATGGTCACCAATGCTGCCGTCGAAGGTCCTAGTACATCTTCGTCACTCCTGGATGTACCGATAGAGGGGCAGTGTGGAACTCCCTCAACACTTCCTCCTAAAGTGACACTGGTACTATGGTACGTCCTCTGAAGAGGATGACATGCTCCCCACCTTCAGAAAATCCATCAGGTGCTTGCCCTGTGGATATCTGAGCACGTCGCGTCTCGCAGTCAGTGTCCCCATGTTGCGCCTCCCTAACTCACTGAAGAAGTGGGGGAGTGACTGTAAGAGACTGTAGATAGGTTGTCTCATCCCTATCCACAAAGGATAACTATAAAGTGGCCAGTTGCTTTGTCACCTCTCCTAGCAGCTGTATACCAGTCCTCCTACTGTGCGCATCCGCAACAACGTTCCCCTTCCCAGGAGTATAGAATATCTCGAAGTCATAGTCCTGGAGGAACTCAAGCCAACGCCACTGTCTCAGGTTCATGTCCTTCTGAGAGAATATATACCTGAGACTCTTGTGATCAGAGTACACGGTAAAGCGTTCGCCCATCAGATAATGTCGTCATATATGTCGTCATATCTTCAAGGCGAAGACCACTGCTGCTAACTCCAGGTCATGGGTAGCGTAGTTCTGCTCGTGCTGTCTCAGCTGCCGAGAACCATACGCGATCACAACTTGCTCCTGCATCAAGACACACCTGAGTCCGGTCCTTGATGCGTCACAGTTGACTACGTACCCTATGCCTTCCTCTGAAAGCCTCGAGATGGGGGCACTAGTCAGCCTCTGCCTCAGCTCCTGAAAGCCCTGCTGGCATCTCTCCGACCACACGAAGGGTTTCCCCTTCTTCGTCAAGGCTGATAGCGGTGCTGCAACTCTGGAGAAATCTGGAACAAATCTCTGGTAGTATCCAGCCAAGCCCAAGAAACTTCGTACCTCCATCACACTCCTGGGTGGCTCTCACACAAGTACCGCCTCGATCTTTGCTGGATCCACTGCAACTCCAGCCTCCGAGATGACGTGTCCCAAAAAGTGAACCTCTCGAATCCAAAACTGGCACTTCGAGAGCTTACCATAAAGCTGGTGCTCTCGGAGTGTGTCCAGTACTACCTGCAAATGGTAGGCATGCTCCTCCTCAGAAGTCGAGTAGATCAGTATGTCGTCGATGAAGACTACGACAAAGCGATCGAGGTATGGTTGGAAGATCCTGTTCATGAGACTCATGAACACTGCTGGAGCGTTGGTTACGCCGAAGGGCATAACCAAGAACTCGTAGTGGTCGTAACGACACCTGAAGGTCGTCTTCTGCACATTCTCGTCTCGAACTCTGAGCTGGTGATAGCCTGATCTGAGGTCTATCTTCGAGAACCATCGTGCTCCCTTGAGTTGATCAAAAAGGTCGCCAATCCTTGAGAGTGGGTACTTGTTCTTCACGGTCACCTGGCTCAGGTGACGATAGTCGACACAGAGCCTCAAGCTCACATCCGCCTTCTTGGCGAACAGAATCGGGGCTGCCCAGGGAGAAACACTGGGTCGGATGAATCTCTTTACCTGTAAGTCCTCAAGCTGTACTCTCAGCTCGCGAAGCTCAGCGGGAGCCATCCGATGTGTTGGAGTAGATATCGGTGTCGTCCCGGGGTACAGGTCAATGTAGAAGTCCACCTCTCTGCGAGGAGGTAGTCCTGGAACATATTCAGGGAAAACATCCACGTGTTGGTCCACTACTACAGTATAAGTCAGACTCTCCACATCAACTGCTCTGAGGGTAAGGCAAGCCAACTGATGAGTGATCGGCTGCACCCTACTCCGAGTAAGTCTGTCATGCGTTGCAAAGGTTCTCTTCTCGCCGGTGAAGGTAAACCTGGTCTCATCTGTGCGGACACACCGCACTTTGCGCCTAATACAGTCGATCTGAGCATGAAGTGTAGATAACCAGTCTATACCCAAGATGATGTCGTAAGGCCTCGACGCCGCTACTCAGAGATCACAGCCGAAGCTCTCGCCTCCTAGAGTAAGCTCGCACTGCCGGCACCAGTGCGTAATCGTCGAATCAGCTCCCGTCAGAGTCTCTAGCCGTAAGGATCGAACCAAAGACTCATTCAGAATCTCCGAGCTCCGAACAAGGGAAGTGACAATGAAAGAGTGACTGGAACTCATGTCTATAAGAACTGCAGCTAAGGAGGAATAGACATAGATCGTACCTCGAATCATCTCTGGAGCGCCGTGATCGTAGGCCTCGGCTGCCTAAAGTTGTGTTCTGTCATGTCCACCTGCTCCATGTGGTCGGGGTGGACCTCCTGGTGGTGGTGGTGGTATCACCTCGTAACGTCGTCCACCGCCAGCTGCACGACCAGCTCCTCTACCACGTCTGCATGCGCCGTGTGGGCCGCATCGATCGTACCTCTACCTCTGCCTGGGATGTCCCTCAACTAACTGTTGATCGTCAGAACGGTGGGTCGGACAGTCACGAGCCATGTGACCAAGCCCGCCGCATGAGTAACATTGTTCGCTCCAGGCATGACCGGCTCTGTCTCCACTCTAGGTGTCCCGCACAACCGATCTCGAGTCGTGCAGTCGACCACCTGTGGGCCTGGTCCACTTGGACCTCTGCGTCATCTGTCTACTGCCAGCTGCATAAGACTCTGTTGCAAGTCGGCTAGTGGTGGGTCTCGCTGCTGGAAACTGCTCAGCAAGAAAACTCTCAACTAGGAGGGCTCGCTCCAACACTCCCACCTGCGTCAGGATGTTGTGGGAGATAACTGAAACTCTGATCTCTCACCTAAGTCCCTGCTCAAAGGTCTGGGCCCTGAAGAACGGGTCTCGTACCATATCGGTGGAGTAGCATGAGAGGTCGGTGAACCTCACTGAGTACTGAGCTACACTCATGTTACCTTGTTGTAGATGTAGTCGCTCCTGTATTTGCACCGCTCGTAGAGCGGCTGGAACAAACTTCGGCCGAAACAGGCACTCGAAGTCTGCCCATAGAAGTGACGCCTCATCATGCATCTGGAGCATCAGGTTCCACCATCTGTCAGCTACTGCCTGAAGGAGGCTGGTAGCAAGGATCACCATGAAGTCGGTTGGTGTCCCTACCAGTCTGAAGACTCTCACCACAGCCTTCAGTCAATCCTCAACCGTCTGCGGGTCCGTCTCTCCCCTAAACCTAGGTGGCCTTTGGTGTTGAAACTCGTGCAGCGCGCTCGAGCGGCGTGCACTCTCTGCTGCTGGGGCTAGTGGCATCGGTGGCCCAATGGGAAGTAGTACCACTGGTGCCTCCGCTGGTGCCTCAACTAGAAGAGGGTCATATAGTGAGGTCTCATCGCTCGGTGGGCTGTCAGTACGTACAACTCTCGAGGCTCTAGTTGGTCGTCCGCGGGGAGGCATCCTGAAAGAAACAGATGTGACACGGTCAAAAGACTAAACCTGGTGAGTTGACCTGGTTTGAGCTGACTTAAAGAAAACTTTTGAAAACACACATGTAATCAGTGTTTTCGTGTACTAAGTCGGAAATCAGTAGTCAGTGTCCTGGTGTATGGATACGTCGGTCGCCCGCACCAACACTGGACTCCCTGAACTGAAAACCACACTTAGTACCCTCAACACTATTGATTCACAGAAAGAAATATCAGAGTCCTAAGTTCTGTGGTAGAACCGACGTTCTTTGATACCAATTTGTCGCATCTCGTCTCTCGGGGCACATATCATGACTACCCCAAGCTCGCCTTCCATAGGCCAGAGGCTGGCGACTAGCACCAAAGGCGTAATTCCCTAAAACTAGGAAGGCATTGCCTTTATAAATCGTAAACACACACAACCAGAGTACAAGCGAAAGAAAACACTAAGTAAAAACTGTACAACAAGTGTAATGAAAGTAAATCAGGACCAGAATACAAGCGCAACTGTAAAGTACAAATACAACTGAAAAAGGGACAAACAGCTGAGAGGCGAAAGCAGCTCCTGGATCGTCCTCTGGGGTTCCTACCTAAAGGGTAGGTACAGATGTGTAGAGACTCATACTTGACGTACATAGACATTACATTACTTTTGCAGAATACTTAATACATGACAAAAACAGATGCCCAAAGACCGTATTAGTTTAGTGTCTTTGGAAACTTAGAACATAATCTTCTAATCATGGTGAAAGATCTTCAACATCTCCCATAAAGATATTCCCATTTGGTTTTCTTACCTAAAACCTTTCTTTATATCATAAGGGAAAAGAAAACATAAAAAGGATGAGCTCAGATGCTTAGTAAAGGTAATCATGGAGAACTTAAAAACAATCCATAAGTATTTGAACGTAAAAACATGAACATAAAACATCAAAATCTTGAGCAATAACATAAATCATGGCAGTGCATAAGTCATAGATCATAAAGGAACATTAATCATGATAAAATAAAACATGCAATTGTGGCAAACCATTAAGCATGTGACATGATTTCTATAGTAGTCAAGGCATTGTTGTCAAGACCATCATAGTGGACAAAGTCCCTTACTGAATCGAGTTCACTCCTCTTTCCAGTCCTGTATCACTGAACCGGATTAACTTGTCGTTTCAGCCATGTATATCTCATGAGATATAAATCTTTACCCAATGCATTGGAGGAAGATATAGGTCTCACTCATCTCATAATAAAATCATTCTTTCGTGTGCCACAAAATAAACATACGTCATTCTTAATAACCCAACGAATAAAATAGGTTTCATAAATATCATCTCATCATAACATAATCCATATAAAAGAAATGGATATCATTTCATCATAAGAAAAATCAAATCATGTAAATAATAGAGACATTATACTTGAAACATAAACATACTAAATAATGTCATCTTAGATGGAAAACAGTTTTGATAAAACACTTGAAATGAATTCTTGAGGAAAATATCATTTCTTCTTCTAAATCGCTTTCTTTTCTCAAAATGGCATGAAATTTTAAAAGAAAAAGATTTTGTTGAAAATAATCATGAAATTTTGTAGAGGAAGCTTCATTGAAATAAGTCATTATGAAACCGTAAAAATTCATTCACGCCGTATAAGTTAAAAAATAGTCTCCTCGTACTTTTGCTGGAAAGGTCAAAAAGTACCTTATATGGTAACTAAAGGAAAGATTCCTTCCATACAATGTGGTAAAAAGTCAACAAATGATAAAAATGACTTTAAACATACATGGAAGAATAATAAACATTTTATGAAAACATTTTTAGAAAACATGGACATAGATGATAAACCCCAGTAAATATTTACGTATAAGCAATCTCGGATAAAAATGAGATTTGCAAAATTATCTCTTACCATATGTCCAATTTCTTCCGTATGTATCTGAGACTCCTGTATAGTGGGTTTAAACATATTATTAATTTGTAACAGAACCATAATAATATTTATGATATCTTATATGATTCACTTATGACTTTATATTACATGTTCTTTTGTCAATTCCATGTTAAAGCAGCGTTTTTGGTAAAATCGTTTCATTTATCGTACGTGTTTGAACTTGTTGTTCTTGATATTACTTATATCATGATTTACTTACATCCAGAATGTAAAACATGATTTATATATCATATATATTCAGTATATATATATATATAATAGATGGATAAATGAAATGAAACACACCGTTCATGGAGACGGGAGGCTGTACATACGCATGAACGTTGTTTTCCTTTCCTTATTGAGTTGAATGGAAGTAGATGACATATATATATATATATAAATCCAGTAGTATTATTATGTCATATATATCATTATTCTTCATTATATATACTTTATAATCATTCTTGAATGATTAACATGGAGAATGAATCTCATCGCGTCGTGGAGACGGTAATCCGTACATACGCACGAGCGATGATGTCGTTCCCATTATTATTGAATGGAATTGGAATGGATGATATAATATCTCAGAATTAGTATCATGTTATAATAACCATATATAGTTATTCTTTACACCATTATACCAATCCAAGTAAGGTGGTGGTGGAAAAACAGATTACAACACGGCGTGGAGACGGTATTACGTACGTACGCACGCGCGGTAAATTCGTTTTCCGTAGGATTGATAAAAGGTGAAATGGGGTTGTTTCATATTTATAATAACATATCAGTATATTAGTTATACTGATGTTATTACTTTATAATGAAACAACTAAAGAAGAGGAAGTAGAAGAATAATGAAACTTGAAAGAATCGATAGAAGAGATTACTTCTTCTTTGACGCGCCTCCTCTTAATCTCCTCTTAGGGCACTAAAGTTGGTCTTTGAAGAAGACCAGAACCTCTAATAGGTTTCTATGGAAGTGGAGAAGTGAAATTGGCATGGGTTGGCCGAGCTTGAAGGCTCAAATTTGTGTGAAGAGGAGAGGGAGGAGATGCCCTTTTATAAGGGGGGTGAGGGGCAACTTAGGGAAAACTTAAAATATTATTTTATAATAAGTTCATATTCGGTTTATAATGGCTCCAAAGTGACTTATTTCGATGCTAGAGTGGGGATGGGTCGAAATCCTCTCAACCAATAGCTTTTCGACAAGTTTAGGTTATCAGTTTAACCTATCATTTAGATTTAACTCTAAGTTAAATAATTTAACTTTTATCGTGTCTTCTTGTATTCTTACAATATATGATTAATAAACTTACTATATACATCCAAGTGAACTACAAGTGGTTCATTAATTATACACCTATCATTATATAAGTCTTTTGGCCGAACATTAGATTTTTAGGAATAGAATAACAATTAATAATATAATATTTGTTTTAAAAACTCTTTTATGTCAATTTTGACACTATTTGGTATTTTGTTTTTGTTAAATTCATAACAGCAGTATTACTTCGAACAAAACTCATCTAACCAGCCCTAATATATTATATTAACCTAGAAAATTATTGTAATTCGTAAAAAGTCTCAAATTACATTTATTTGGGTATTTATAATATCAATTATGTTAATATTTCATTAATAAGATAATTACTTCATCATCATTGTGTCATAAATAAATTAAATTATTTAATGTCTAAAAATTATAAATAAAATATCATTATGTAGGAAATCTTTTTAGTTTTCTAATGAATATTTATAGTTGAATTTATCTTATGTATAACCCTATATTAAAAATGTTTTAGTTATTAAACTTTGATTTTAACTCTTTTAACCCTTATTTGAATTAAATAATAATAAATACCCTAATCTAATCCAAGTAGACCTAAAGGGTCATATTTTATTCCTAAGGTTATTTTTGGTCGAATTACACTTATCCAATAGAATTAGGACATGTGTTAGGATAATAATAATATCATTTTTACTCTTAATTACCCTATTTACTTTTAATCGTGGTAAATAAAAGTTAAAAGTTATTATTCACCAAAAATTATTTTTATCTTATTGAACCACATTTTACTCCTTGATATTAACTGTCTCTCTCGAATTTTCGAAATTCAACTCACAGAAGCGGTAAAATTAAGTTTTATGTAAATTTGCAAATGCTCCTAGGAGGTGGGTAAAAGACGGTAAAAGTTCGATAAAATTTTTATATATCTAAAATTATTATAAAATGACTCCAATGAATTACATTGAACTTATATAGGTATTGTATATCTATTTTGACCTAAAATAAATTTAAACAAAATAAATAATTATTTAAATAAAAATTTGGTTTTAAACTATAACTCAGTGATTTTCACTATTCATCAAAAATTGAAAATTTTCAAAAAAACACCAAAAATTCACCATGGGCTAATTTCGATATTCCGAATCCAAAAATGAAGTCCATTTTGAAAGATTAAATTTATAAAATTTCAAAAAGTGGGTATTACTATTAATAACGAATAGTTTATATAATATTTTAATAACATATTTTAGTGAAACCCGGTATTGCGTACTACACACGCTATTGAGGAAGGTCGTGATTGCGTGTAATGCAAGCCAAGTCAGGGATGCGTGTAGTGCAAGCTCCCTTTTGTGTTGCGTATATCATAATCAAAACTTATTTCATTTATACATTAAACAAAATCTATACTTAATGTTGCGTAGAATAATTCCCACAAAACGAACTTGAAATTGTGTGCAACACGAGCCAAGAATAGTGTTGCGTATACTGCAAGCTAATACGGTGTTGCGTATAGTACAAGCTAATATTGGTGTAGTGTACAATAGAAGACATCAAAGAAAATAAAAAGAATATATCTCATAAAATCTTGGGGTGTTACATTCTACCCCCCTTAAAATGAATTTCGCCCTCGAAATTCGTCGGGGTTATAAATCATTTATTACTTGAAAGTTTCATTCATAGAAACTCACATCGTAAAAAGGAATACTAAAACTTAATTTTAAAAAGTGGAGTATGAAACGTAACGGTTACCCAAATTAACTCATCACTGGGTTTCCACATAGGAGAACATAGGTGAAAATATGGATATGGAAGAGAAATCTAACCATCATGTTCTGATGAAGAGTGGTAGAAAACATGGCTATGAAAAAACCAACAATCACAAACCCATAAATTTGTGATGATATAAGGTACCATCTGATTCATCGAATATGAGGGTACTAGGACAACGTTTTTGGTTTTCAAGATCATTTCCCTAATGTTGATAAATTTTTGCACAAGGAGAAATACTTGATTTCAGTGTAATATCATCGTTGGTCATTCCATGAACAATTTCCACTTCATCTCTTATTTAAATAAATGAAGTTGAATTTGTCCTTCTTGAAATATTAGCAGATCATGCGATAGAATGATAGCTTATTCCATCGGTCTCAAAAAGTTAGCAAAAGTTATTAAATATACATAAGTCCATCTATGGTGAGATTAACTGTAAATGATTCCAAAAATGGACTCATACTTCAACGATCAAACCGCTTAATAAAATAAAACTAATTTCTACTAACCAGGGACTTCCTGTAGGCCAGTGGTAGACGATAAAGGTTTGTCGCACTTCGGTTGTGGGTTCGATTCCCGTAGCCTTGTCCGACGCGACGGGTTGTCGCCCGTTCTGCAAGTTGTCCTTTTTCTAAAACTACACTATTATAACATTACAGAAATAATATCGAAAAAAGTTCTAGCCTTAAACAATACTATCTGATGTCCGACATAATTCATTCCAATCTTTAGACTTGTCCAAAATACTTCTTTCCAAACTCATAGTATTAAGAGAACGATTACTAAAAAGGTCATATAACAAGCACGTGAATACCATCATTTATCCCCCATATATCATAAGATATATCTTGTTGATCGCATTCCAAACATGTGAATACTTTAATCATGTATTCTCTTGAAACATAAATTACCATAGAACCTTGGTGAAAACATGAAAGCCATCAAAAGACAACTCTTTCCACATAACAAAATCTCAAAAATTCTATATACTCAAACCATGATATCACTTTGTCCTTATATCAGTCATGAGCTCATTAAACATTTCATTATCTCCTTATCTCTTCTTTATGCGCATATTAGGTGCTTTCTAAAATTATTTCAATCACTTTTCATGGTTATCGGTACCATTCAACATATACTTTCAAATACTTTAGGAAAAACAATAGTGTAACAATCCTTAGATGTTTCTTTATTCCATAGTACCATTAAATTACCCAGACAACATAGCTCTTGATAAACATACAATCATTCCACTACCTTCTTAAACCATTGACCGAGCTTCATCATTTTATTCATCAACACTTCTTTCATCTCATATATCATTTGTAGTCTCTTCATCATCATCAACATAAATACTACTCATACGACCATGTTGATTCTCTTCATGAGATTTTCCCTTAGGGCATTGGTTTGCATAATGCCTGTACATTCCACATTTAAAACATTTAATCGTTATTGATGTCGTAGCAATACCATTATCCTTGTCCATGGTGTTAGCTGAACATTTTCCTTTGCACTTACTAGCTTTGTGTCCTTTTCCACACCCAAAACATCTTCCAGTTCCTTTGAACCTTGATGTCTCTTCCCACATGATTTACATGAGAGAAATTGAACATTCTTTCCTCTATGATCATCATGAAACTCCATCTTTCTCTTATTAGCCAAGTCAAGAAACTTACCAAAGTTGATATTATAGATCATATTATGAGATTGCTGATTAGGCATAATAACGATGTTTCGCCTTCCAAATCCCATTTCATTTGGATTCTCAAGAAGAATATCATTCCATTGTCCATCATATTCTCCATTAACATGAATATTCCTCTTCCCAGCCATTTTCTAAAACCCAAAAAAAAAATGTGAGAGGCAAAAATCATGCTAGAAAAACAACATAATAAAGGAGAGTACTTTCAATCTCTAACATCTTAGGTTTAATTCTATGATCATTACCGTAATTCAAGGTCTATAACCTTTACTTATACTTAACCTTAGGGACATCCCTAGACATACCTTAGAAATATCTCTAGGGATCTAAAGTTTTCGCATCCTAGTTTCCAAATGTTAACTAAACCCTCGCTCTGATACCAATTGTAGAGACTCATACTTGACATACATAGACATTACATTACTTTTGCGGAATACTTAATACATGACAAAAAAAGACGCCCAAAGACCGTATTAGTTTAGTGTCTTTGAAACTTGGAACATAATCTTCTAATCGTAGTGAAAAATCTTCAACATCTCCCATAAAGATATTCCCCTTTGATTTTCTAACCTAAAACCTTTCTTTATATCCCGGGGGAAAAGAAAACATAAAAAGAGTGAGCTCAAATGCTCAGTAAGGGTAAACATGGAGAACTTAAAAACAATCCATAAACATTTGAACGTAAAAACATGAACATAAAACATCAAAATCTTGAGCAATGACATAAATATTGGCAGTGCATAAGTCATAGATCATAAAGGAACAGTAATCATGATAAAATAAAACATGCAATTGTGGCAAACCATTAAGCACATGACATGATTTCCATAGTAGTCAAGGCATTGCTGCTAAGACCATCATAGTGGACAAAGTCCCTTACTGAATCGAGTTCACTCCTCGTTCCAGTCCTGTATCACTAAACCGCATTAACTTGTCATTTCAGTCATGTCTATCTCATGAGATATAAATCTTTACCCAATGCATTGAAGGGAGATATAGGTCTCACCGATCTCATAATGAAATCATTCTTTCGTGTGCCACAAAATAAACATACATCGTTTTTAATAACCCAACGAATAAAATGGGTTTCATAAACATCATTTCATCATAACGTAATCCATATAAAAGAAATGGATATCATTTCATCATAAGAAAAATCAAACCATGTAAATAATAGAGACATTATACTTGAAACATAAACATACCAAATAATGTCATCTTAGAAGGAAAATAATTTTGATAAAACACTTGAAATGAATTCTTGAGCAAAATATCATTTCTTCTTCTAAATCACTTTCTTTTCTCAAAATGCCATGAAATTTTAAAAGAAATTGATTTTGTTGAAAATAATCATGAAATTTTATAGAGGAATCTTCATTGAAATAAGTCGTTATGAAACCGTAAAAATGCATTCACGCCGTATAAGTTAAAAAAAACATTCTTCTCGTACTTTTGCCGGAAAAGTCAAAAATGACCTTATATGGAAACCAAAGGAAAGATTCCTTTCATACAATGTGGTAAAAAGTCAACAAATGATAAAAATGACTTTAAACATATATGGAAGAATAGTAAACATTTTATGAAAACATTTTTAGAAAACATGGACATGGATGATAAACATAACCCCAGTAAATACTTACGTATAAGCAATCTCGGATAAAAATGAGATTTGCAAAATTATCCCTTACCTTGTGTCCAATTTCTTCTATATGTGTCCGAGACTCCTGTATAATGGGTTTAAACATATTATTAACTTGTAACAGAACCATAATAATATTTATGATATCATATATGATTCACTTATGACTTTATATTACACGTTCTTTTGTCAATTCCATGTTAAAGCAGCGTTTTGGGTAAAATCGTTTCATTTATCGTACGTGTTTGGACTTGTTGTTCTTGATATTACTTATATCATGATTTACTTACATCCAGAATGTAAAACATGATTTATATATCATATATATTCAGTATATATATATATATATAATAGATAGATAAATGAAATGAAACACACCATTCATGGAGACGGGAGGTCGTACGTACGCATGAACGCTGTTTTCCTTTCCTTATTGACTTGAATGGAAGTAAGTAGATGACATATATATATACATAAATCCAGTAGCATTATTATGTCATATATATCATTATTCTTCATTATATATACTTTATAATCATTCTTGAATGGTTAACATGGAGAATGAATCTCATCGCGTCGTGGAGACGGTAATCCCTACGTACCCACGAGTGATGATATCGTTCTCATTATTATTGAATGGAATTGGAGTGGATGATGTAATATCTCAGAATTAGTATCATGTTATAATAATCATATATAGTTATTCTTTACACCATTATACTCATCCAAGTAAGGTGGTGGTGGAAAAACAGAATACATCACGGCGTGGAGACGGTATTCCGTACGTACGCACGCGCGGTGATTTCGTTTTTCGTAGGATTGATAGAATGTGAAATGGGGTTGTTTCATATTTATAATAACATATCAGTATATTAGTTATACCGATGTTATTACTTTATAATGAAACAACTAAAGAAGAGGAAGTAAAAGAATAATGAAACTTGAAAGAATCAGTAGAAGAGATTACATCTTTTTTGACGCGCATTCTCTTAACCTCCTCTTAGAGCACTAAAGTTGGTCTTTGAAAAAGACCAAAACCTCTAGTAGGTTTCTATGGAAGTAGAGAAGTGAAATTGGCATGGGCTGGCCGAGCTTGAAGGCTCAAATTTGTGTGAAGAGGAGAGGGAGGAGGTGCCCTTTTATTTGGGGGGGTGAAGGGCACATTAGAAAAAACTTAAAAGCTCTTATGTCAATTTTGACACTATTTGGTATTTTGTTTTTGTTAAATTCATAACAACATTATTACTTCGAACAAAATTCATCTAACCAACTCTAATATGTTATATTAACCTAGAAAAATAGTGTAATTCATAAAATGTCTCAAATTACATTTATTTGGGTATTTATAACATCAATTATGTTAATATTTCATTAATAAGGTAATTACTTCATAATCATTGTGTCATAAATAAATTAAATTATTTAACGTCTAAAAATTATAAATAAAATATCATTATGTATGAAATCTTTTTAGTTTTCTAATGAATATTTATAGTCGAATTTATCTTATTATAACCCTATATTAAAAATGTATTAGTTATTAAACTTTGATTTTAACTCTTTTAACCCTTCTTTGAATTAAATAATAATAAATATCCTAATCTAATCCAAGTGGACCTAAAGGGTCATATTTTATTCCTAAGGTTGTTTTTGGTCGAATTACACATATCCAATAGAATTAGAACATGTGCTAGGGTAATAATAATATCATTTTTACTCTTAATTACCCTATTTACTTTTAACCGTGGTAAATAAAATTTAAAATTTATTATTCACCAAAAATTATTTTTATCTTATTGAACCACATTTTACTCCTTGATATTAACCGTGTCTCTTGGATTTTCGAAATTTAATTCACAAAAGCGGTAAAATTAAGTTTTATGTAAATTTGCAAATGCTCCTAGGATGTGAATAAAAGACGGTAAAAGTTCAATAAAATTTTTATATATCTAAAATTATTATAAAATGACTCCAATGAATTACATTGAACTTATATAGGTATTGTATATTTATTTTGACCTAAAATAAATTTCAATAAAATAAATAATTATTTAAATAAAAATTCGGTTTTAAACTATAACTCAGTGTTTTTCACTATTCATCAAAAATTGAAAGTTTTCAGAAAAACACCAAAAATTCACCCTAAGCTAATTTTGATATTCCGAATCCAAAAACGAAGTCCATTTTGAAAGATAAAATTTATAAAATTTCAAAAAGTGGGTATTACTATTAATAACGACTAGTTTATATAATATTTTAATAGCATATTTTAGTGAAACTCAGTATTGCGTACTACGCACGCTATCGAGGAAGGTCGTGATTGCGTGTAATGCAAGTCAAGTCAGGGTTGCGTGTAGTGCAAGCTCCCTTTGGTGTTGCGTATATCATAATCAAAACTTATTTCATTTATACATTAAACAAAATCTATACTTAAAGTTGCGTAAAATAATTCTCACAAAACGAACTTGAAATTGTGTGTAACACAAGCCAAGAATAGTGTTACGTATACTGCAAGCTAATATGGTGTTGCGTATAGTACAAGCTAATCTTGGTGTAGTGTACAATAGAAGACATCAAAGAAATTAAAAAGAATATATCTCATAAAATCTCAGGGTGTTACAAGATGGCCTCCACAGCACTCCACGTCCGTCAAACTCCACCGTGTACCAATACGTCGTAAGGTCCTCCTCCGGGTACCGTCCAGTCCTGGCGCTCTCGGCCTCCGTCAGCGTTGTCTGACGTCTGCATCCAACACAACGAGGTGCGGGCATAGCCCGTGCAGGGGTGAGTATAATGATACTCAGTAAAGACCCCGAGACCCTCAAGTTCTCACAAAATCCAACAAGGATAAACCACAAAGTATGAAATCAACGGATAACCATTACTTAAGTATATGCTCATACAAATACCTAAGTTATCAAATAACGCATCTCAATCATGAAGAAAACACAAAGGTCATTGACTCAGCTCAAACCAGGATTTTCATTATCGAAACCACGGCTGCTGGAGAACTCCTATGTCGAGTACAGTGGGTCTGTCGCGACTCTGAGGCGCTTCTCACTAACCTTGGACTGCTGAGGTACTCCTCCTGTCGAGTACCGCGGGTCTGCTACCAACTACCAAGCGCTCCGTCCGCTATGGGTCTGCCGCCAAATATTGGGTGCTCCCCCTAATAGCCTACAGAGGTACTCCTCCTGTCGAGTACCGTGAGTCTGCTGCCAACTATCAGACGCTCTGTCCGCCATGGGTCTGCCGCCAAATACCGAGCGCTCCCCACTAGGCTAGTCGAGTCTCTCCGAGTCGAATCGGTCAAGCAGTCGTCATGTCTGTCAGCTACTAGGTCTCTGCACTCTGACTGCTCGTCACTGGAAGGATCCGCTCGACGAACTACTGGTCGATACTCCAAGTGTCACGAAGTCTCACGAAGAAGTACCTTAAAGGACCATCACATCATAGGGGTCTCAACGCAATAGACGGCGCGTCAATCGGACGCCCGGTCTGTGAGTTATTAACATTTTAGTCCCGGGGGCCCGGTTGGATTCGTGTACGAACCAACCTGATCGTGACTCAATTACACCTCGAACTCCCGTGGGGTATACTCAAAGGGACGGCTATGCTCCAAGAATACCGGCGTCGCTGACGGTTCGTCAAACAGACGTCTGGTGCCAAAGATATGGCCCAAGAAGGTAATGGGGTCAGTAGTGGGCCCGGGTCCGGTCCCACCCGGTCGGACCGACTCGGCCCACCCCAGTCTGGGCCGACCCGGTCAGACTCGCTGGGTCTGACCCGGCCCATTGGGCAGGTCAGCCCGCTAAGTTTTGACCTGGTCCGCTGGGCCTGGCCCAGCGGACCGCGAAGGCGGTTCGGCCCGATAGCCGCCACGTAGGCAGCTCGGTAACTCGGCCCGGGAGACCGGGCCGGTTCGGCCAGCGTCACCGTGGGGGACGCCGCGAGTCGGCTCGGGAAGCCGGTGGCCGGGAAGCCAGCAGGCAGGCCGCGCGAGGCGCGGGCAGGCCGGCTGGTCATCGGCAGGCCGGGTGCACCGGGCAGGGCATCGGGGCGCCGAGCAGCGCGCTGGGGCGGGGGCAGCGCGCCGGGGTGACAGGCAGGCCGCCGCCGGGGCGCGGGGGCGTCGGACAGGCCGCCGGCGGGGCGCGGGGGCGCCGGGCAGGCCGCCGGCGGGGCGCGGGGGCGCCGGGCAGGCCGCCGGCGGGGCGCGGGGGCGCCGGGCAGGCCTCCGGCGGGGCGCGGGGGCGCCGGGCAGGCCGTCGGCGGGGCGCGGGGGCGCCGGGCAAACCGTCGGCGGGGCGCGGGGGCGCCGGGCATGCCGTTGGCACGGCGCGGGGGCGCCGGGCAGCGCGCCGGCGGGGCGCGGGGGCGCCGGGCCGCACGCCAGCAGGGCGCGGGCAACTCGCCAGCGGGGCGCGGGCAGCGCGCCGGGGTGACGCGTGGGCGGCGCGGTTCGCGAAGGTTGCAGGTAGCGCGGCCCTTGTTCGACGTCTTCGTCGTTGCCGCCTCTTTGCCAAGTCGTCATCATCGAACAAGAACAAACAAGGGGAGGGTCGAACCGCGTTCGTGCGGCTCGAGCCCTCCTCGTTACGGTGATAGAAATTGGCGATTCTCATACCATAACTTTGTTCGACGAAAACGAGGTTTATATTCAAATATAAAATAACACAAAACTCCCTACCTTTGATTTGTCGGTAGTCGTTCGTTGACGTCGCGAAAGGATGGTCGTCAATCTCTGGTAGACGATCACGTCCCACGTTGAAGAGGTCCGAGGAAGAAGGTCGGAGATGAAGAGCGTCGTCGGCGTTCTTCGCGTTCTTCGTTGGGAGCTTTCTCCAACAATCCCACCAGAAGAGAATGCCAACTCAAATAAAATAATAGTTTGCCTATTATTTTAAGTGTTGGCACGTAATTCAAAAAGGAAAATTAAAATCTCGACTCCTTCAAATTAAATGCACGAGTGTTGTCTCATTAATTTGGAGGATGTCAAGAAACTCTCTTTATTAAAACACAATCGTTGGCGCAAATGGGATAAGGTCTCCTCCCATTAATGAGGGAGAGTTGAGAGGTTAAGGTCTCCTCCCATTAATGAGGAGTCGGGTGGCCTCGTGTGGTCTCCACCACATTTAACCTCAAATGGGAGGTTGGGTTTGGATAGGTCTCACCACCATAACCTTTCATGGGAGGTTAGGGTTTGGCGGTCTCACCACCAACTCCCAAGTGGAGGTTCCAACTACCCGCACTCACATGGCGGCTGGAATAAAATAAAGTGTGGCTACACTTTATTTTATTATTTGTTTATAAAAAGCAAAAAACTAACTTTTATTCCCGACCATCTGCCGTCGAGGTGAAAGTCTTCTTAAGTGAAAATCGGCGCTGCAAGTTCAACGGTACCCTCAGATTTCAGTTCCGAGTATCGGTTCAAAAGTTATAAAATCTCGCTCGTACGTTTACTGAACGTACCTGAACAAAACTTCAGAAATTGATTCCGGACACACCGGGCCTCGGAATCAAGCGCCGTCAGAAACTTCGAACTCGTAAAATTCTCATGTATTTTAAAAAAAAAATCCACGGGAATTCCGTGTCTTTACAAGTTTTATGCATGGATGGATTTTCTTCTTCTTTCAATTGACACTGCTCAACACCCATACACTTAGAATTAGAAAGTGTACTAAGAAGAAAAGAAGGTAGAGGCTACTACTTGCCCTTCCAGCCTCACACACAGTGCACTCATAATATCCCTTCCAACCTAAAGAGTCAAATTAAATTTTAATTTCCCAGAAATTAAATGATATTTGAACACAAATGAAAATGAAATCACATAGAATTCATTGAATGAATAATGGATGAATACACCTGTGAATAAAGAAGAATAAAGATAACTAGTAGTTGATGAAGGTGCATCGTGAAGATTTTTAGAAAGAAAACAAAATCAGACCAAAAAGTTGACAAATCAATAAGCATCATTAAATCATTATTCAGCGACTGTTGACAAAAAATTCAAAAAAAAAATCAAATGATGATATCTGCAGCGTATCTCTTATTTGAAAATTTCGATTGAAATCAAAGGAAATAAACAGTGGATTCAATAAATAAATCTCAACACAAAAATCAAATAGTTTCCAAAAAAATGGCAAAAAACCATTTGATATGTGAATGATTAAAATAAACCATATTACAAATATCAACCAAAATCATTGACAAATTGGCTCGATACATTGAACGAAACAGAGAAAAGAATGATACATCATCCACAGATAGGAATTGGAGAAAAGGAAAAACAACGGATTTAATACACTGAATCAATCTCAAATACCAATGGAAAATGACATATAGGAAGAAGACTAGTCAATAGGTCAGCGGAAAAATCTGATTTCAAAGAGATTGGGATAAAGAAAACTTCAATAAACAAATCTTACCTGCAAAATTGAGGAGATTTCTAAACCGAGGGTCATTTTCTATAGACTTCGTTCAGAACCTTCAACGCGTCACAAATTGGGTATAGTCGAACCCTAATCATGATCGACCTTGACTCGTCACCGAAGATTTCTGAACCCTCGATTTGCAGCTTCACTCGGACATCCGTAAATGGAGAACCCCCTACTCGGCCTTCCCTCGGCTCATGAAGACACATCACCTCTTGACTTCGACCTCGACAAAGCCCTCGCGACGGATGCACACTTTCCCGATCTCCATGCTCGACTTCTCTTCTCCCGAAGGACCCAGTCGCGACGCAAAATCTCTTTTTCATGAACCCAAAACTCAAATCAGTTTTCATTTTCAATTGTTTAATTTAATTATCTCGTTTTCAATTGTTTTTTATCACTATTATTATTATTTTTATGTGTTTTATCATTTTATATCTATATACACACACATATATATACTTTGTTTTATTTTATTTTTTTAAAATCTTATATAAATATAATTTACTAATAATTAAGTATATATATAATGATACGTTTTATATGTTAAAATAATAACAATTTAATAATTTTGAAAATTTTGTAATATGACTGCCAAAATTTATTTAAAATTTCAGTATAATAAAAATTTTATTTTATAAAAAATTATACTCATATATATATATATACATTTATATAATTCCATATATTTAAATGATATTATGTTTCAATGTTATTTTTATTATTTTTCCTTAATATGTAATTCAAAATAATAAAATCAACTCGTTAAACAAAATATGATTGAGTATATAAAAAGAAGTATTTATGTTTTAAAATAGTAATTTAAATAAAATCATAGTTGATGAGATAATTTAAAACCATATTATATAATTTTAAATATTCAATTTAACTAATAAAACATTGTTTTTATTTTTATTATAAACGAATTTAATAAAAAGAAAAATATAAGGTTATATTTTTATGGGCAGTTACAATTACATTGAAAAAATGTTGTAAAGAGTAAAAATGGCTAAAAATTCCTTTAATAAATAATTTTTTAAAGTTTAAAAACATTTATGAAAATATGTTTAGAAAACAAGGTTTTGGAAGAAAACAGATTTTCGATAGAAGAGAGAAATGAAGTTTGATTTTCTTAAAAACATTTTTTAAATTTATTTAACTACTAAGGATCAAAAAAAGGATACTATGGGTGACCCCTCTGGAACCGACAGTGGTAGGGCTGATATGCACAATTGCTTGGTTGGTTTGGACTCAACGGAATGAATGCATTTTCCAGAGGAAGGTGACCCCTGATCACCTATGGGTGGATAGAGCTTTGGAGTGGATAAATGGTTGGAAGAAAAGTGATGCGGGGCATTCTTTGAGTCACGCTCGACGAGCGACTCCTTTTTGGTCTCCCCCCCCTGAGGGTTTTTTCAAGATTAATGCAGATGTTGTTGTCTTTGCTAATTCAAGGGGCGGTATTGGGCTCATTGCTCATAACAGTTTTGGCCAGATTGTGGAAGCTTAGTGTAGGGCAGTGCCTTTCTCATGGAGCCCTGTGGTGGGAGAGGCCTCGGTCATCCTCAGGGGCTTCTTTTTGCCCGGTCAACATTTTGGCCCAAGATTCTGGTGGAATCCGACTGCCTCGAAGTGGTGACCGCTCTCTCAACAAAAGATGAGGATTCCCAGCCTTATGGCCTCATCTTGAGGAAGATTTGGTCCCTGACTGATGAATTCGATGCATGCAAATTTTCTTTCATCAAAAGAGATGGTAATTCGAAAGCTCATCGTTTGGCTCGTTTTGGGAAACATTGGGGTGATCGTTGTTGGGTGAACTCGTTCCCTGATTGGCTTTGTAATCCTGGTTTTCTTGATCAGTAATTTATCTTTTCCTTCAAAAAAATAGAGGATAATAAAATTAAATGGTTTTATTAGTAAATGGTATAATAAACAAAAAGTCTAGAATAAGAATCTCGATTAGAATGAGATTGTGAAATAAAACTTTACACTGATCATAACGTTGAATTGATTACTAATCAATGGATAGATTATGTGTTTTAACTATAAATCCACATAAAACAAGTGGAAATATAAAATAATGTAGAAACAAGTTATTATACACATAATGTTAGAATGACATAGCCAATAAAGTAAAAGATTAACATAATGAGCAGAAATTGAGTTAAGATATCTCTTACCTCACGCATAATTTCGATTGAAAGTTATTTAAGATCCTGAAAAGTGGCTTTAAACATGTTATTAAATTACACTAAAACCATATTAATATTTATAATATCATATATGATCATTTTATAACATCTTATCTCATGTTTGTTAATAATCTTTCATTATTTTTATTATTTTGGGTGTTAATTTCCATGTTTTCTCATGCATGTTTCATCGTGAAAGATCCAGTTCTTGCGCATATTACATAGTTTCATAATATCCAGAATACTAATTATGAAATAATTATGTTATTTATTCATTAGTTATTCTTTTAAAACTATTTATGAAATATGGTTATGAAAACTGAAGTACTTTACGATGATGGAGACGGTAAGTCGTTTGTACGCATGAGTGACATTTCTATTTTTAAACGATCACAATGTAAAAATATAATTAATATATTATCATTAAATAATTATCATAATATCAAAAATACAATATTATATACTTATACATATCATCCATGTGGATTGGTGATTAAAAGAGAGTCACGTCGCTTCGTGGAGTCGGTAGTCCACACGTTCACGAATGATGTTAACATCTTTAAGTGAGTGAAAAGTTAACAAAGAAAATGATATATATTATCATCCATAATGATAAATATACCATGAATATAATAATTATTTAATTTATATAACATAAATTTATTAATATTAACCTTATTACCTTCTATGTGAAGCGTTAGTGAAAGACGAATCACATTGTTTCGCGAGGCGATAGTCTGTCGTACACACAAGCAATGTTATCGTATCCCTACAAAATGGAATGTAAAAAATATGTATATGATATAATTAATACCTATGTATAAACATGTTGTAAATATAAAATATATACATCAGATCCATCATCATATCCAATCGTGAAAGAAGATAATGGAAGAACAAATGACATCGTTTCTTAAGGCGATAGTCCATCGTACACATGAACGACGATTTCATAACCCATTTGATAGAGGTGGAGGTGTATATAGGTCATGAACTTATTATTACAACATCTATGTATATTTAAGATATTATTGATATTATATAATCATGTTTTATTATTAATTTAAGTTTTTATAGAAATAAATAAAATAAAGACGCTCGTTGAAGGACATTACCTCTTATTCAGGTATCCTCCTTAGGTTTTCCCTAAAGCATTACAAGGTTGTCTTTATTCCCAAAATAAGGATTATGGGATGAGGTTAGGTATATTGTGAAGTGATTTGGGTAGGTATTGGGATAAAAAATAGGTTTTATGGTGTTAATAAGATAAGAGAGTGAGTTTCCTTTTATAAGCGAGGTGACTGATACAATTGTAATGTTTTGAAAATATTCAATAATTCCCACATTTTTATCATGATAGAAGATTACAAAGTTGTCCATTGTCAAACCTTGAAGATTTTAGTTAAAAATATGGCCACATAATTGATTTTGGAAAAGTTTTTAGGTCATTTCATCTCTTATCTTCTTTGTTTAACCCCCGATAAATCCAATTTTACCTTAACCGCCGTAATTAATTTTGTATCGGTTTCACTATTCATTTTGGTAAAAAATTAAGTTAACCTTATTAGAAATTTTATATTATGATGATTCCAAATAAGTAATAAATTTTTAAAAATTAAATTCATAGAATTGCAAAATTTTAATTTAAAATTAATCTCGAATAAGTGATGAGAAATCCGCCTTTAAAAGAGAAAATGGTTAAAAGTTTTCAATGTTTTTATATCAAAATTCAATATAAAAATGATTAAAATGACTTAAAATGGATTAATTAATATATAATTGAGATAATTTTATGTTAAAATAAATTATAAATATAAGTTTACATTATAAATAATTTAAACAAAAAGGTAGTCTGTAATTAAAATTTTGTATTTTTCATTATTCATCATAAAATGAAACTTTTAAGAAAAATACCAAAAATCCACCCTAAGATAATTTTGGAATGATGATTTAAAAAATGAATTTTATTTTTTCAAATAAATTTTCTAAATTTTTTAAAAAATAATTTTAACTTATTTTTGCAAAGCACGACTAATCCATCTTTTTAAAGAAATGCAGTTTTTCAAAAACATTTATTTTTCTTATAAATGGTTATTATTTTATTAAAAATAAATAGATAAATATATTTTGAATAATGTATTTATTAATATTATTACTCTCCAATTTAATGGCTAGGTTATATATATTATATTAAATAATAATATTTTAATAATATTTCACATTTGGTTTAAACTCAATTTTGCATGCAATGCAAGATAAACTCAGTATTGCATGTAATACAAGATATTGAAATAAATATATTATAATCTCTCAGGGTGTTATATTTTATTCTACTATTGGTGATATGTGTTGAATATTATATGAAATAAAATGTTCTTATTTAAGAATTTTGGGGTGTTATAGTTATTAATATATATCTTTATCAATGATAAAAAAGTTATGATAAAAAGTGGTTTTATCAGTGGTTATTATTTTTGTGCTAAGAAAACCATTCCCAGTCTTATAATTTTATCCCCAAATGAACCCAGTTATCACACACCATTCAAGATCTCATGGAATTCTACCTCTTCCACTGCTCCCCCTCGGCCTTCTTGAATGAATCAATCCCCTCAACAACTATGGTATCTTATTATTTCTGTTCATCCCTCATTTATCAGTATCTTTATACTATCCTTGATTCACATAAAATCCCTTGCGTGTACCTGAAACCACCACCTGTATCCACCTATGATATCCCTTTCTTACAGGTTGTTTGGTATGTTTGATTCCAGGGAAAATGAGTTTACTTGGAGGGATTGAAATCTATATACCCGTTTTGGAAATATAAAAAACAATGAACTGGAGAATGTAACATAGGGAGAATGAGTTTCATATTATTGAATAAGAATATAGAAAAAATGACTTAGACATTCTGCCAAATACACATAGAATATTGATTTGGGTTTTGAGTAATCTAAGGCAAAGCATGCAGAATAAGAAATGCATGTGAGAAATGAAATAGGGAGAAATGGTTTCTCACCAAATGAGGATCTAAAATCACCCAAAAATCAGGGTGATTGAGAAGGAATCCAACCACGAGAATGAATATTTTTATTTAATTTACTATATTATCCATGTATACATTTTATTTGATTCAATGTTTTTTATGAATTAATATTTATATAATTTTCATGATTAATAATAATAATTATTATTTTTTAAATTCTATGTTAATTATAAATCATTATAATATTTTTATATAGATAATTTTTATATAAATATTTCAAAAAAAATCTATAATTTTTTTATAGTTTATTAAATTTAAAAATTTAAAAATTAATTTATGATTATTATTATGTATAAATTTAAATTATAATTAACTCAAAATAATTTATATATTGATTATTTCAATGAATTTAATTATTATATGAAATCGATTATTTTAAAACATTATTTTCTTAAAAAAATTGTATTAATAAATTTTTCATAGTTTAATATATGTTTAATTGAGATAACATGAAAAACTAAGAATGAATTAAAATTGAAATTACTATTTTTTATTTATTTGTAAAAAGGTAATAAAATTTTATATTTTTTTATTTAAGGTCATTTGTTTTATTTAGCACAAAATTATAATTTCTCATTCCTTTTAAAAATTTTAACAAAACAATATGGGAAGAAAATATAATCATTTCTTTTATTTTATGAAGCATATAACCAAGTATTATTTCTTCTTCAAATAGCTAAACTGGGATATTCTCCATCATGTGAAATAGAACACAAAATTATCTTCTTCTAGGTGCATGGATTAATTATTCTTCATTTTCAGGAAAGCTATAACCCATTGATTCTCCTTATTCTCCATGTAGAAAAGTGATTGGTTTTTATTCTCTTTGCTTGGTTCTATTCTTTTTCATATACTGCTATCCTCCATGTAATAGTAAATATATTACATGAAATTTTTATAAAAAAAATTGATGTGTTGCATTTTTTTAAATATATATAATTATTATTTTTTTATTATTTTGGGAAATGGGATGCACCAGAGCCACTTCATTTGGAGCTGGTCATAGAAGGGGTGATCGTTACTTTTCAATGTTCAAATATCCCATTTGATTTCAACTTCTCACTAATTTTCTGAATCTTCTAATTATTCACACGTGCTTTTTTTCACTGATAAGTGATGTTCACCTAAACTTTTAGACTCATTCCACATCCTTAGGTCATTTTAGACCGAAGGCTTGTATCGAACATCAAACATAAGGTAGAAGAAGCATGTTCCTGGTATCCTTCATGCTCCCATGGATTAAAATCAAACAATTATACCAATTTTATTCCACTAATAGGTAGAATAATTCCAATCCTTTTAATATTTTCATTACTGTGAACATATATTATATAAATTTTGTAACACAAACTACAAACTTCATGTTTACTTACAAAATGATTTCTTGTAAGAATGATACAAAAAGTGAGTGTAAACAATATAATGTTTTAGATATTTATTAAGTAGGTTAATTCACTTGTTTCTTCATTCATAGTTCCCCAGTTATATAAATTTCAAATCATAGTAGTTTTTACGCCCTACTGACCTCATTGAGGATTCCTTACACTTTGATTTCAACCTTTGTTCAAATTACTAAGTGGTTCTTTATTTTTAGTGTGTTATTTCTCTTCCCCCCAATTTCATCCATTCAAAAAAAGATTTGAATTATTTAATTAATAAATATTTATATTTTTTCCAGTTGATTTTATCAGTTCATCCCATTGAGATGGACCCATAATTTTATTTTAACCCTATTCTCAGTTACGTGAACACCTAGAACTCTATTTAAAGCTCCACTCAGACTATACTTCCCTCTTTAAATTGGTATTGTGACAAGTATTCAAAACATTCATATCTACTTCCTTCTTGTTTAAAACTCACTCCTAGTTTCCACTATGAAATTTTTATAGAGTTAATTATATATATTTCTTCAATTGAGGTTGATTTTTGTTTTTAGGTGATCCCAAGAAGTTTGTTTTATACTCCAGTCAATTGTTTGAGATGAGGCTTTCTACTGAACCCACTAGGGAACTTCTTCAACTTGTGTTGAAGTTGATTGTTTCCTCATGTGATAATAGATAATCAAAATCAGTTCCTATGCACCCTATCAGTGAAACACCACCTAAACCACTGCGTACCTACTAAAGAAATGAATAAACATCAATTCCTACATCTCCGAGCTCCGAACGAGGGAAGTGGCAATGAAAGAATGACTGGAACTCGTGTCTATAAGAACTGCAGCTAAGGAGGAATAGACACAGATCGTACCTCGAATCATCTCTGGAGCGCCGTGATCATAGGCCTCAGCTGCCTAAAGCTGTGTTCTGTCATGTCCACCTGCTCCCTGTGGTCGGGCGGACCTCCTGGTGGTGGTGGTGGTATCACCTCGTAACGTCGTCTACCGCTAGCTGCACGGTCAGCTCCTCTACCACATCCGCATGCGCCGTGCGGGCCGCCTCGATCGTACCTCTACCTCTGCCTGGGATGTCCCTCAACTAACTGTTGATCGTCATAACGGCGGGTCGGACAGTCACGAGCCATGTGACCAAGCCCGCCGCATGAGTAACATTGTTCGCTCCAGGCATGACTGGCTATGTCTCCACTCTAGGTGTCCCGCACAACCGATCTCGAGTCGTGCAGTCGACCACCTGTGGGTCTGGTCCTCTTGGACCTCTGCGTCATCTGTCTACTGCCAGCTGCATAAGACTCCATTGCAAGTCGGCTAGTGGTGGGTCTCGCTGCTGGAAACTGCTCAGCAAGAAAACTCTCAACTAGGAGGGCTCGCTCCAACACTCCCGCCTGCGTCGGGATGCTGTGGGAGATAACTGAAGCTCTGATCTCTCGCCTGAGTCCCTGCTCAAAGGTCTGGGCCCTGAAGAACGGGCCTCGTACCATATCGGTGGAGTAGCGCAAGAGGTCGGTGAACCTCACTGAGTACTGAGCTACACTCATGTTACCCTGTTGTAGATGTAGTCGCTCCTGTATCTGCACCGCTCGTAGGGCGGCTGGAACAAACTCCGGCCGAAACAGGCACTCGAAGTCTGCCCATAGAAGTGACGCCTCATCATGCATCTGAGCATCAGGCTCCACCATCTGCCAGCTGCTGCCTGAAGGAGGCTGGTAGCAAGGATCACCATGAAGTCGGTTAGTGTCCCTACCAGTCTGAAGACTCTCACCACAGCCTTCAGCCAATCCTCAACCGTCTGTGGGTCCGTCTCTCCCCTGAACCTAGGTGGCCTCTGGTGCTGGAACTCGTGCAGCGCACTCAAGCGACGTGCACTCTCTGCTGTTGAGGCTGGTGGCATCGGTGGCCCAATGGGAAGTAGTACCGTTGGTGCCTCCGCTGGTGCCTCAACTAGAAGAGGGTCATGTACTGAGGTATCGTCGCTCGACGGGCTGTCAGTACGTACAACTCTCGGGGCTCTAGCTGGTCGTCTGCGGGGAGGCATCCTGAAAGAAACAGATGCGACACGGTCAAAAGACTAAACCTGGTGAGCTGACCTGGTTTGAGATGACTTAAAGAAAACTTTTGAAAACACACACGCAATCAGTGTTTTCGTGTACTAAGTCGGAAATTAGTAGTCAGTGTCCTGGTGTATGGATACGTCGGTCGCCCGCACCAACACTATACTCCCTGAACTGAAAACCACACTTAGTACCCTCAACACTATTGATTCACAGAAAGAAATATCAGAGTCCTAAGTTCGGTGGTAGAACCGACGTCCTTTGATACCAATTTGTCACATCTCATCCCTCGGGGCACGTATCGTGACTACCCCAAGCTCGCCTTCCATAAGCCAGAGGCTGGCGACTAGCACCAAAGCCGTAATTCCCTAAAACTGGAAAGGCATTGCCTTTATAAATCGTAAACACACACAACCAGAGTACAAGCGGAAGCAAACACTAAGTAAAAACTGTATAACAAGTGTAATGAAAGTAAAGCGGGACCAGAATACAAGCGCAACTGTAAAGTACAAATACAACTGAAAAAGGGACAAACAGCTGAAAGGCGAAAGCAGCTCCTGGATCGTCCTCCGAGGTTCCTACCTAAAGGGTAGGTACAGATGTGTAGAGACCCATACTTGACGTACATAGACATTACATTACTTTTGCAAAATACTTAATACATGACAAAAACAGATGCCCAAAGACAGTATTAGTTTAGTGTCTTTGGAAACTTGGAACATAATCTTCTAATCATGGTGAAAGATCTTCATCATCTCCCATAAAGATATTCCCCTTTGGTTTTCTTACCTAAAACCTTTCTTTATATCCTGGGGGGAAAGAAAACATAAAAAGGATGAGCTCAGATGCTCAGTAAAGGTAAACATGGAGAACTTAAAAACAATCCATAAACATTTGAACGTAAAAACATGAACATAAAACATCAAAATATTGAGCAATGACATAAATCATGGCAGTGCATAAGTCATAGATCATAAAGGAACATTAATCAGGATTGTCACGACCTGTCCTCGGGGCTCGTGGCGTGACTACCTCAAGCCCGCCTTCTATAGGCCAGGGGCTGACGACTAGCACCAAGGCGTAAATCCCAACAAAAGGGGAGGCATTGCCTTTGAAAAGTAAACAAGCACCACAGAGTAAGCAAGCGGAAAAGTAAACACTAAGTAAAACTGTAACAAGCTGTGCTGAAAGTAAAAGGGGCCGGAAATACAATCCCAACTGTAAAGTACAACTGAAAGGGAAAAACAGCAACTGTAAAGAAAAGCCGCAGCGTCGAGCCGTCCTCTGAAGGTCCCACCTGAAGGGTGGGTACAGATAGCCTCCACAGCTCCTCGGTCCAGCCGTCCGCTCCGAGTACGTCCCGCCCAGTGGTCCACCTCCAGGTACCGTCCTGCTCCGCAAGCCTCCACCACGATCAGCGCTGCCCGTCGTCTGCAACCAACACCACGAAGTGCGGGCAAAGCCCGTGCAGGGGTGAGTATAAGCTACTCAGTAGGGACCCCGAGACCCCCGAAGGTCTCCCGAAATCCACAAAGGATAATCCACAAAGGAAAGATACAATCACGAATTAACATCTGACACGACTTAGGTATATGCCCATACATATACCTAAGTCATCAATTCCCGTTCGGCTCCAACGTCCGAGCCCAAGCACAACCCAGTCCACACAGGAAAGCAAAACGTATACCCACACAGGATAGCACAACACAATCCACAAAGGAGAGTAAACAGTAATCCACATAGGATAGCTCAACACAATCCACAAAGGAGAGTAAATAGTAAATCCACACAGGATAGCTCAACACAATCCACAAAGAAGAGTAACAGAAGATTCAGCTGACACAGGTATACTTCTTCGGATGACGATAAAGATGATCACTGATCCATCTAAGTCGCCGGACCCACGAAGGATCGATAGGTAACTAACCCCCGCAAGGACCCACACGGGATCGGGCTCACACAGGACCTGTAGGCGCTGGCTCACACAGAACCGCTGAGCGCTGACCCACACAGGATTGGACCCACACAGGATCGGGCCCACACAGGACCTGTAGCACTGATCCACGTAGGATCGCTGAGTGCTGTAGTCGTCGCAGTCCACTGAGGATCTCTGCACAGTCGTCGCTGCAGTCCACTGAGGATCTCTGCACAGTCGTCGCTGTCGAAGTAGCAGTCGCAGCCAGCTCTAGGGTTCTCGCACACAGCAAGCTCGTTTGGGAGGGTCTGCTCCACGAGCCGAGAGGCCGATACATCAACTGTCACAAAGTCCGAAGTTGATGTATCCAAAAGTTCCGTATCGTCAACAGGAACTCAACGTCGCAGACGGCGCGTCAATCGGACGCCCGGTCTGAGAGTTATTGGCTTTTTCGTCCCAGGGGCCCGGTTGGTTTTTAAGGCAAAACCAACCCGACCGTACTCCACCTGCATCCAAACCTCGGGCGGAGTATGCCAAAAGATCCGTCTCACTTAGAGAAATTCAACAAAGCTGACGGCACGTCAATCGGACGTCCGTAGCTCAAGATATGAGTGTTTCCGCTCCGAGGGCCCGGTTGGTTTCGTGTACGAACCAACCCGGCCGAACTCAAAGTATTCCGAAACCTTGAGTGCAATATACCGAAACGACCGTCTCGATCCAAGAATCGTGTTGTCGTTGACGACGAGTCGTTTGGAGGCCCGTAGCTCAAGTTACGGGCATTTGACTGGAAACAGTCCGAAGACGGGGGGTCTGGGCTCGGGCCGACCCGGCCCAACCCCACCTGGGTCGGCCGAACCGGGTCGACCCGGTCAGACCCGGTCCGGCCCGGCCAGGGCGCGGCCCAGCCGGTCGGACCGGCCTGGCTCGGCCGGCCCGGCTCGGCTCGGCCGAGCGGCCGAGCGACGCGGGGGGGAGCCGTCGCCCCCGCGTGACACCCCCGCGGCACCCGCGGGGTGTCACCCTGGACGACCCGAGCGACGCGGGGGGGAGTCGCCGCCCCGCGGGGTGTCGCTCTGGACAACCGGACCCGCGCGGCCGCGGGTCCGTTGGCCGCCGCCGCCGCGGCTTCAGTCGCGCCGGCGACCCGCTCCGCCGGCGTGTTCCGCGGGCCACCGGAATCACTCCGGTGGTTCGATTCTGTTCCCGTCTGCGCCGCTGCTCCTCCCGGGACTCGTCCTTCACTGCGGAATCATCAAACTTCCGTTGCGGCACGTTCTGTCGTCGCCCATCAAATCCGCATAACAACGAAGAACGACAGAGGGTCGTCGGGCCGTGTTCGTTTGGCCCGCACCCTCCGCGTTAGAGATAAACAACGGGATGAATAATATTCAACACATGAATACATATCCGAAAACAATTTTAATGAAATAAAATTGTTTTATGAATCGAGTTCTTCATTTTGAACGGAAACAACATGAGAAATAAGAGGCATTTCCAAAAATAAAATCCCTACCTCGTAGTCGTCGCGCGTGAGCGTTCTTCGCGGAATTGCTCGTCGCGGAAGAAGGGGATCATCGCGTCGTCGCGGAAGGGCGTCGCGTCGTCGCGGAAACCGGCGTTGAGTCGGCGAACTCAACGGACCATGAAACAACAGATTTAATTTAATTATATAAAATTAAATCCGTGTTTTGTTAAAAAACACAATGGAGGTTTAGGAGAAACCGGGAGTCTCTTACCTCAATCAGCTGATCGAAGATTCGTTGCGGAGGAAGAGACGTCGCAGAAGAACGTTGCAGGAAGGGAACGTCGGCGTCGCGGAACACAGCGTCGCGTCGTCGACTTCCACGGGTTCGGCGTTCTTCGTCGGAGGTCGGCGTTCTTCGCGTTCTTCGCGTTCTTCGCGAAGGAGGATGAAGGCTCAAGGATTCTGACAAAACCTCTCAACGAGTAATCCTCCAAAAAGACTTGTTGGTCTTATTTTATTATAACGCCAACAAACGAAAAAGGGTAAGTAACGACCCATCAATTCGTTGTATTAATTCAACGAATGAAACAGCTCATTTAATTTACGAAATAAACCGCCCAATTAAATGGTCTGTTAAGAATTTAAGAAAACGCGTCAGTTGACTTTCATAATGACGGGTTTTCGCGGGTGCGTTACTTAGCGGAAAGAAACGGCGGGGCTCGTGCGGGACCCACCTCACAAATATCCTACCAAGAGGGTAGGATGTTTCGGGATAGTACCCTATCCGTTTCAACTCAGTTTAAGCCGCTTTTAAGTGGCCTCAAGTGGCTTCCAAGTGGCTTAAGTGAAATAAAATAAAGTTGTTGTAAAATTATTTTATTTCTTAACTTTAAGCCCGAAAATTAAAAACCACACCCGAGCAAACGCAACTCCGGAAGAGGCGTTTCTAAGCGAATACCGGCGCTGCGATTTCATCGGTGCCCTCAAAATTCGATTTCGGGCACCGGTTCAAAAGTTAGAAGAACCCGCTCGTCCGTTCACTGAACGTACCCGAGCCAAACTTCAGAAAATGATTCCGGGCACACCGGGCCTCGAAATCAGGTGCCGTCAGAAACTGCGCTCTTGTAAAATTCCAAAGAAAATTAAGAAAAAAAATTCCTTGAAATTTACGGGTCTTTACATTACTCCCACCCTAGGGCTTTATGTCCCCGTAAAGATACATCATAAACTAGGGAAACAATTGTGGGTACTGAGCACGCATCTGAGCCTCCCGCTCCCATGTGCTCTCCTGGAGGTTCTCGTGCTGCCATCTGATGCGCACAAGAGGAATCGATCGCCCACATAGGACCCGCTCCTGTCGATCCTCTATCTCCACCGGGACCTCCGCAAAAGTCGTCTCATCATCCACGTCTAGCTCCTCATAGTCAATGATGTGCGTCGGGTCGTGCACGTATCTCCTCAGCTGAGATACGTGGAAGACGTCGTGCACCCGGTGCAACTGAGGTGGCAGAGCCAAGCGATAAGCCACCTCGCCAATCCTGCTGAGGACCTGGAAAGGCCTGATGAAGCGTGGAGACAACTTGTCGTCTTGGCCAAATCTCCGCAAACCACGTCGAGGTGAGACCCGCAAGAAGACGTGGTCGCCATCCTCGAACTCTAGTGGCCTCCGCCTCCTGCCAGCATATGACTTCTGCCGGCTCTGTGCTGTCCTCATCAGCTCCTGGATGACCTGGACTTTCTCTGTCATGGGCCGGACCATCTCTGGTCCCACAAGTGCTGACTCCCCAGGGTCTGTCCAGCACAAAGGAGATCTGCAAGGCCTGTCGTACAACGCCTCGTACGGTGCCATCCCGATGGTGGAGTGGTAGTTGTTGTTGTACGCGAACTCCACCAAGGGTAGGTGGTCCTCCCAACTGCGACCAAAGTCGAGGACACATGCGCGGAGCATGTCCTCGAGAGTCTGAATGGTCCTCTCCGTCTGACCATCCGTCTGAGGGTGAAAGGCGGTGCTCAGACGTAGCCGCGTCCCGAACGCCTCTTGCAACCCCCTCCAAAGCCGGGAAGTAAAGCGAGCGTCCCGATCGGAGACGATAGTCGATGGCACACCGTGAAGCCGTACAATCTCCTGAACGTAGAGACACCTCAAGCTCTCCACTGAGCCCTGCTCTCGGATGGGTAAGAAGTGTGCCGACTTGGTGAGTCGGTCAACAATCACCTAAATGGAGTCGTGACCTCTGGAAGTGCGTGGAAGTCCAGTCACGAAGTCCATAGATATGTCGTCCCACTTCCACTCCGGGACCTCCAAGGGTTGTACCAAGCCTGCTGGTACCTGATGCTCTGCCTTCACCTGCTGGTAGGTGAGGCACCGTGATACGAACTCTGCCATAGCCTTCTTCATGCCCGGCCACCAATGCTGTCGTCTGAGATCCTGGTACATCTTCGCCACTCCAGGATGTACCGCCAGAGGAGAAGTGTGAAACTCTCTCAGCACCTCCTCTCGTAAAGCGACTGGTACCAAGGTACGTCCTCTGAAAAGGACGTCGTGCTCTACTCCAAGGGAGAAACCATCAGGTGCTTGTCCCGAGGATATCTGTGCACGCCGTGTCTCACAGTCAGCGTCCCCACGCTGAGCCTCTCTGACCCGCTGTAGAAGTGGAGGAGAGACGGTGAGAGACTGAAGGAAGGCTGCTCCGTCTCTATCCACGAAGGATATCTGCAAAGCGGCTAGCTGCTATGTCGCCTCCTCAAGTAGCTGGATGCCCGTCCTCCTGCTGAGGGCATCAGCTACCACGTTCCCCTTCCCAGGAGTATAGACTATCTCAAAGTCATAGTCCTGGAGGAACTCGAGCCATCGCCACTGTCTAAGGTTCAGGTCCTTCTGAGAGAAGATGTACCCGAGACTCTGGTGGTAAGAAAAGACTGTAAAGCGCTCGCCCATCAGATAGTGCCGCCATGTCTTCAGGGCGAAGACCACTGCTGCCAACTCCAAGTCATGGGTAGCGTAGTTCTGCTCATGCGGCCTCAACTGACGTGATCCGTAGGCAATCACGGCCCGCTCCTGCATCAGGACACACCCGAGTCTGGTCCCTGATGCATCGCAGTAGACTACGTATCTAACTCCCTCCTCAGGCAACCTCAAGATAGGTGCGCTGGTCAATCTCTGTCTCAGCTCCTAGAAGCTCTGCTGACATCTGTCTGACCACACGAAGGGTTTCCCCTTCTTCGTCAACACTGAGAGTGGCACCGCAACTCTGGAGAAGTCCGACACGAATCTCTGATAGTATCCAGCTAGACCCAAGAAACTCCGCACCTCTGTCACGCTCCTGGGTGGCTCCCAAGCTAGCACTGCCTCGATCTTCGCGGGATCCACTGCAACTCTCGCCTCAGAAATGACGTGCCCCAAGAAGTGGACCTCACGTAATCAGAACTGGCACTTCGAGAGCTTGCCATAAAGCTGGTGCTCTCGGAGTGTGTTTAGTACAACCCGCAAGTGGTAGGCGTGCTCCTCCTCCGTCGTCGAGTAAACCAAAATGTCGTCGATGAAGACCACGACAAATCGATCGAGGTATGGCTGGAAGATCCTGTTCATGAGGCTCATGAACACTGCTGGAGCATTGGTTACGCCGAATGACATAACCAAGAACTCATAGTGGTCATACCGACACCTGAAGGCCGTCTTTTGCACTTCCTTGTCTCGAACTCTGAGCTGATGATAGCCTGACCTGAGGACTATCTTCGAGAACCACCGTGCTCCCTTGAGCTGATCGAAGAGGTCATCAATCCTCGGTAGCGGATACTTGTTCCTCACTGTCACTTGGTTCAGGCGACGATAATCGACACACAGTCGCAAGCTCCCGTCCGCCTTCTTGGAGAACAATATCGGGGAAGCCCAGGGTGAAACGATGGGTCGGATGAACCCCTTGCCCTGCAAGTCCTCCAACTGTACCCGCAGCTCTCGAAGCTCAGCGGGGGCCATCCGATATGCTGGAGTGGATATCGGGGTTGTCCCGAGGTACAGATCAATATAAAAGTCTATCTCTCTGCGAGGAGGTAGCTCTGGAACGTCGTCGGGGAAGACGTCCGCATACTGATCCACCACTGCAGGAAAACTAGGACTCCGCACGTCCACTGCTCCTAGGATGAGGCTAGCCAACTGATGAGTGATGGGCTGCCCTCTCCTCTGCGAGAGTCCCTCCTGTGCTGCAAAGGCTCCCTTCTCTCCGGTGAAGGTGAACCTGCTCCCATCGGTGCGCACACATCGCACCTTGCGCCTAATGCAGTCAATCTGTGCATGGACCGTAGATAACCAATCCATGCCCAAGATGACGTCGTAAGGCCTCGACGCCGCTACAAGAAGATCTTAGCCGAAGCTCTCGCCTCCTAGAGTAAGCTCACACTGCCGGCACCAGTGCGTAATCGTCGAGTCTGCTCCCGTAGGAGTCTCTAGCCGTAAGGATCGAGCCAACGGCTCTGTCGGAATCTCCGAGCTCCGAACAAGGGCAGTGGCTATGAAAGAGTGACTCGCTCCTGTGTCTATAAGAACTGCAGCAAGGGTGGAATAGACACAAATCGTACCTCGAATCATCTCTGGCGCGCCGTGGTCGTAGGCCTCCGCTGCTTGGAGTTGTGCCTGTCTCTTCCCGCCAGCTCCCTGTGGTCGGGGCGGACCTCCTGGTGGTGGTGGTGGCAGAGCCTCAAAGCGTCGCCCACCACCTACTGCTCAGCCAGCTCCTCTGCCTCGTCCGCCTCCTCCCTGCGGACCGCCACGATCGACCCTCTGCCTCTGCCTAAGTGGCCCCTCCACCGTCTGCTGCTCCTCGGTACGACGGGTCGAGCAGTCACGAGCCATGTGGCCCTGCCCGCCGCACGAGTAGCACTGTCTGCCTCTCGGAAGGCTGGCTTCGCGCTGTGTGCCCCGCACTACTGAGCCAGTGTCCCGAGGTCGTCTACCGGAAGGCCTGGTCTGCCTGGAACCCTGAGTCATCCGTCGGCTACCAGCTGCCGAAGACTCCGCTACCTGCCGCCCTGCGGTAGGTCTCGCTGTGGACTCAGCCAGAAAGCTCTCGATCAGAAGGGCTCGCTCCAGCACTCCTGCCTGGGTCGGGATGCTGAGGGAGATCAGCGATGCCCTGATCTCGTGTCTCAAACCCTGCTCAAAGGTCCGGGCCCGGAAGAAGGGGTCTCGTACCATGTCTGTCGAGTAGCGAGAAAGATCGGTAAACATCGCCGAGTACTGGGCGACTGTCAAGCTGCCATGCCGCAGCTGAAGAAGCTCCTGAATGCGCACCGCACGGAGGGTGGCCGGGACGAACTCTGAAAGGAAGAGACTCTCAAAGTCCGTCCAGATGAGGGAGGCATCATCGTGTACCTGGAGCATCAAGCTCCACCATCGCCCTGCTGCTGCGTGCAGTAGGCTCGCCGCGAGGATCACCATGAGGTCTGCTGGTATCCTCACTAGCCTGAAAACTCGGACGACTGCCTCCAGCCAGTCCTCGGCTGCCTGGGGGTCCGTCTCCCCACGGAACCTGGGTGGTCGCTGGCGCTGGAACTCGTGCAGAGCTCCGAGACATCGTGCATCGTCTGCGGCCGGTGCTGGAAGCATCGGGGGCTCGGCGGGTAAAGGTACCGCTGGTGCCTCCGCTGTCAACGGTCCCTGTACCGAGGCCTCGTCGCTCGGCGGACTGTCGTCGCGCTCTACTCTCGGAACCCTAGCTGGTTGCCGTCGTGGGGCCATCCTTAAAAGGAAACAAGTGCGCCACGGTCAGAACTGTATACCTGGTGAGCTGACACAGGTAATCAAAGAAAAAACTTGAAACACACATGCAATCAATGTTTTCGTGCATTAAGTCGGAAATCAGAAGTCAGGGTTCTGGTGTACGGATACGTCGGCCGCCGCACCAACACTGGACTCCCTGGACTGATAACCACACCCAATACGCTAAACACTATTGCTTCACATAGAAGAAAGATCAGAGTCTGCGGTAGAACCGACCGCCTCTGATACCAATTTGTCACGACCCGTCCTCGGGGCTCGTGTCGTGACTACCCCAAGCCCGCCTTCCATAGGCCAGGGGCTGGCGACTAGCACCAAGGCGTAAATCTCAACAAAAGGGAAGGTATTGCCTTTGAAAAGTAAACAAGCACCACAGAGTAAGCAAGCGGAAAAGTAAACACTAAGTAAAACTGTAACAAGCTGTGCTGAAAGTAAAAGAGGTCGAAAATACAAGCCCAACTGTAAAGTACAACTGAAAGGGAAAAACAGCAACTGTAAAGAAAAGCCGCAGCGTCGAGCCGTCCTCTGAAGATCTCACCTGAAGGGTGGGTACAGATAGCCTCCACAGCTCCTCGGTCCAGTCGTCCGATCCGAGTACGTCCCGCCCAGTGGTCCACCTCCAGGTATCGTCCTGCTCCGCAAGCCTCCACCACGATCAGCGCTGCCCGTCGTCTGCAACCAACACCACGAAGTGCAGGCAAAGCCCGTGCAGGGGTGAGTATAAGCTACTCAGTAGAGACCTCGAGACCCCCGAAGGTCTCCCGAAATCCACAAAGGATAATCCACAAAGGAAAGATACAATCACGAAGTAACATCTGACACGACTTAGGTATATGCCCATACATATACCTAAGTCATCAATTCCCGTTCGGCTCCAACGTCCGAGCCCAAGCACAACCCAGTCCACACAGGAAAGCAAAACGTATACCCACACAGGATAGCACAACACAATCCACAAAGGAGAGTAAACAGTAATCCACATAGGATAGCTCAACACAATCCACAAAGGAGAGTAAACAGTAAATCCACACAGGATAGCTCAACACAATCCACAAAGGAGAGTAACAGAAGATTCAGCTCACACAGGTATACTTCTTCGGATGACGATAAAGATGATCACTGATCCATCTAAGTCGTCGGACCCACGAAGGATCGATAGATAACTAACCCCCGAAAGACCCACACAGGATCGGGCTCACACAGGACCTGTAGCACTGATCCACGTAGGATCGCTGAGTGCTGTAGTCGTCGCAGTCCACTGAGGATCTCTGCACAGTCGTCGTCGCAATTCACTGAGGATCTCTGCACAGTCGTCGCTGCAGTCCACTGAGGATCTCTGCACAGTCGTCGCTGTCGAAGTAGCAGTCGCAGCCATCTCTAGGGTTCCCGCACACAGCAAGCTCGTTCGAGAGGGTCCGCTCCACGAGCCGAGAGGCCGATACATCAACTGTCACAAAGTCCGAAGTTGATGTATCCAAAAGTTCCGTATCGTCAACAGAAACTCAACGTCGCAGACGGCGCATCAATCGGACGCCCGGTCTGAGAGTTATTGGCTTTTTCGTCCCAGGGGCCCGATTGGTTTTTAAGGCAAAACCAACCCGACCGTACTCCACCTGCGTCCAAACCTCAGGCGGAGTATGTCAAAAGATCCGTCTCACTTAGAGGAATTCAACAAAGCTGACGGCACGTCAATCGGACGTCCGTAGCTCAAGATATGAGCGTTTCCGCTCCGAGGGCCCGGTTGGTTTCGTGTACGAACCAACCCGGCCGAACTCAAAGTATTCCGAAACCTTGAGTGCGATATACCGAAACGACCGTCTCGATCCAAGGATCGTGTTGCCGCTGACGGCGAGTCGTTTGGAGGCCCGTAGCTCAAGTTACGGGCATTTGAATGGAAACAGCCCGAAGACGGGGGGTCCGGGCCCGGGCCGACCCGGCCCGACCCCCCCTGGGTCGGCCGAACCGGGTCGACCCGGTCCGACCCGGTCCGACCGGCCAGGCTCTGCCAGCCCGGCTCGGCTCGGCCGAGCGGCCGAGCGACGCGGGGGGGGAGCCGCCGCCCCCGCGTGACACCCCCGCGGCACCCGCGGGGTGTCGCCCTGGACGACCCGAGCGACGCGGGGGGGAGTCGCCGCCCCCGCGTGACAACCCCGCGGCACCCGCGGGGTGTCGCTCTGGACAACCGGACCCGCGCGGTCGCGGGTCCGTTGGCCGCCGCTGCTCCCGGCTGACGGCGCCGCCGCTCCCGGCTACCGGCGCCGCCGCGCCGGCGACCCGCGCCGCCGGCGTGTTCCGCGGGCCACCGGAGTCGCTCCGGTGGTCCGATTCTGTTCCCGTCTGCGCCGCTGCTCCTCCCGGGACTCGTCCTTCACTACGGAATCATCAAACTTCCATTGCGGCACGTTCCGTCGTCGCCCGTCAAATCCGCATAACAACGAAGAACGGCGGAGGGTCGTCGGGCTGTGTTCGTTTGGCCCGCACCCTCCGCGTTAGAGATAAACAACGGGAGGAATAATATTCAACACATGAATACATATCCGAAAACAATTTTAATGAAATAAAATTGTTTTATGAATCGAGTTCTTCATTTTGAACGGAAACAACATGAGAAATAAGAGGCATTTCCAAAAATAAAACCCATACCTCGTAGTCGTCGCGCGTGAGCGTTCTTCGCAGAATTGCTCGTCGCGGAAGAAGGGGATCGTCGCGTCGTCGCGGAAGGGCGTCGCGTCGTCGCGGAAACCGGCGTTGAGTCGGCGAACTCAACGGACCATGAAACAACAGATTTAATTTAATTATATAAAATTAAATTCGTGTTTTGTTAAAAAAAACACAAGGGAGGTTTAGGAGAAACCGGGAGTCTCTTACCTCAATCAGCTGATCGAAGATTCGTTGCGGAGGAAGAGACGTCGCAGAAGAACGTTGCAGGAAGGGAACGTCGGCGTCGCGGAACACGGCGTCGCGTCGTCGACTTCCACGGGTTCGGCGTTCTTCGTCGGAGGTCGGCGTTCTTCGCGTTCTTCGCGAAGGAGGATGAAGGCTCAAGGATTCTGACAAAACCTCTCAACGAGTAATCCTCCAAAAAGACTTGTTGGTCTTATTTTATTATAACGCCAACAAACGAAAAAGGGTAAGTAACGACCCATCAATTCGTTGTATTAATTCAACGAATGAAACAACTCATTTAATTTACGAAATAAACCGCCCAATTAAATGGTCTGTTAAGAATTTAAGAAAATGCGTCAGTTGACTTTCATAATGACGGGTTTTCGGGGGTGCGTTACTTAGCGGAAAGAAACGGCGGGGCTTGTGCGGGCCCCACCTCACAAATATCCTACCAAGAGGGTAGGATATTTCTGGATAGTACCCTATCCGTTTCAACTCAGTTTAAGCCGCTTTTAAGTGGTCTCAAGTGGCTTCCAAGTGGCTTAAGTGAAATAAAATAAAGTTGTAAAATTATTTTATTTCTTAACTTTAAGCCCGAAAATTAAAAACCACACCCAAGCAAACGCAACTCCGGAAGAGGCGTTTCTAAGCGAATACCGGCGCTGTGATTTCATCGGTGCCCTCAAAATTCAATTCCGGGCACCGGTTCAAAAGTTAGAAAAACCCGCTCGTCCGTTCACTGAACGTACCCGAGCCAAACTTTGGAAAATGATTCCGGGCACACCGGGCCTCGGAATCAGATGCCGTCAGAAACTGCGCTCTTGTAAAATTCCAAAGAAAATTAAGAAAAAAATTTCCTTGAAATTTACGGGTCTTTACAAGGATAAAATAAAACATGCAATTGTGGCAAACCATTAAGCATGTGACATGATTTCCATAGTAGCTAAGGCATTGCTGTCAAGACCATCATAGTGGAAAAAGTCCCTTACTAAATCGAGTTCACTCCTCTTTCCAGTCCTGTATCACTGAACCAGATTAACTTGTCGTTTCAGCCATGTCTATCTCATGAGATATAAATCTTTACCCAATGCATTGGAGGAAGATATAGGTCTCACCCATCTCATAATGAAATCATTCTTTCGTGTGCCACAAAATAAACATACATCATTCTTAATAACCCAACGAATAAAATAGGTTTCATAAATATCATCTCATCATAAGATAATCCATATAAAAGAAATGGATATCATTTCATCATAAGAAAAATCAAATCATGTAAATAATAGAGACATTATACTTGAAACATAAACATACTAAATAATGTCATCTTAGATGGAAAACAGTTTTGATAAAACACTTGAAATGAATTATTGAGGAAAATATAATTTCTTCTTCTAAATCACTTTCTTTTCTCAAAATGGCATGAAATTTTAAAAGAAAAAGATTTTGTTGAAAATAATCATGAAATTTTGTAGAGGAAGCTTCATTGAAATAAGTCATTATGAAACCGTAAAAATCCATTCACGCCATATAAGTTAAAAAACATTCTCCTCGTACTTTTGCTGGAAAAGTCAAAAAGTACCTTATATGGTAACCAAAGGAAAGATTCCTTCCATACAATGTGGTAAAAAGTCAACAAATGATAAAAATGACTTTAAACATACATGGAAGAATAATAAACATTTTATTAAAACATTTTTAGAAAACATGGACATAGATGATAAACATAAGCCTAGTAAATACTTACGTATAAGCAATCTCGGATAAAAATGAGATTTGCAAAATTATCTCTTACCATATGTCCAATTTCTTCCGTCTGTGTCTGAGACTCCTGTATAGTGGGTTTAAACATATTATTAACTTGTAACAGAACCATAATAATATTTATGATATCATATATGATTCACTTATGACTTTATATTACATGTTCTTTTGTCAATTCCATGTTAAAGCAGCGTTTTGGGTAAAATCGTTTCATTTATCGTACGTGTTTGAACTTGTTGTTCTTGATATTACTTATATCATGATTTACTTACATCCAGAATGTAAAACATGATTTATATATCATATATATTCAGTATATATATATATATATAATAGATAGATAAATGAAATGAAACACACCGTTCATGGAGACGGGAGGCCGTACATACGCATGAATGTTGTTTTCCTTTCCTTATTGACTTGAATGGAAGTAGATGACATATATATATACATAAATCCAGTAGTATTATTATGTCATATATATCATTATTCTTCATTATATGTACTTTATAATCATTCTTGAATGATTAACATGAAGAATGAATCTCATCGCGTCATGGAGACGGTAATCGGTACGTACGCACGAGCGATAATATCGTTCCCATTATTATTGAATGGAATTGGAATGGATGATATAATATCTCAGAATTAGTATCATGTTATAATAACCATATATAGTTATTCTTTACACCATTATACCCATCCAAGTAAGGTGGTGGTGGAAAAACATATTACACCACGGCGTGGAGACGATATTATGTACGTACGCACGCGCGGTGAATTCGTTTTCCGTAGGATTGATAGAAGGTGAAATGGGGTTGTTTCATATTTATAATAACATATCAGTATATTAGTTATACTGATGTTATTACTTTATAATGAAACAACTAAAGAAGAGGAAGTAGAAGAATAATGAAACTTGAAAGAATCGGTAGAAGAGATTACCTCTTCTTTGACGTGTCTCCTCTTAACCTCCTCTTAGGGCACTAAAGTTGGTCTTTGAAGAAGACCAGAACCTCTAGTAGGTTTCTATGGAAGTGGAGAAGTGAAATTGGCATGGGTTGGCCAAGCTTGAAGGCTCAAATTTGTGTGAAGAGGAGAGGGAGGAGTTGCCCTTTTATAAGGGGGGTGAGGGGCAACTTAGGGAAAACTTAAAATATTATTTTATAACAAGTTCATATTCGGTTTAGAATGGCTCCAAAGTGACTTATTTCGAGGCTAGGGTGGGGATGGGTCGAAATCCTCTCAACCAATAGGCTTTCGACAAGTTTAGGTTACCAGTTTAACCTATCATTTAGATTTAACTCTAAGTTAAATAATTTAACTTTTATCGAGTCTTCTTGTATTCTTACAATATATGGTTAATAAACTTACTATATACATCCAAGCGAACTACAAGTGGTTCATTAATTATACACCTATCATTATATAAGTCTTTTGGCCGAACATTAGATTTTTAGGAATAAAATAACAATTAATAATATAATATTTGTTTTAAAAACTCTTTTATGTCAATTTTGACACTATTTGGTATTTTGTTTTTGTTAAATTCATAACAGCATTATTACTTCGAACAAAATTCATCTAACCAGCCCTAATATATTATATTAACCTAGAAAATTAGTGTAATTCATAAAAAGTCTCAAATTACATTTATTTTGGTATTTATAACATCAATTATGTTAATATTTCATTAATAAGGTAATTACTTCATCATCATTGTGTCATTAATAAATTAAATTATTTAATGTCTAAAAATTATAAATAAAATATCATTATATAGGAAATCTTTTTAGTTTTCTAATGAATATGTATAGTCGAATTTATCTTATGTATAACCCTATATTAAAAATGTTTTAGTTATTAAACTTTGATTTTAACTCTTTTAACCCTTATTTGAATTAAATAATAATAAATACCTTAATCTAATCCAAGTGGACCTAAAGGGTCATATTTTATTCCTAAGGTTGTTTTTGGTCGAATTACACTTATCCAATAGAATTAGGACATGTGTTAGGGTAATAATAATATCATTTTTACTCTTAATTACCCTATTTACTTTTAATCGTGATAAATAAAAGTTAAAAGTTACTATTCACCAAAAATTATTTTTATCTTATTGAACCACATTTTACTCCTTGATATTAACTGTGCCTCTCGGATTTTCGAAATTCAACTCACAGAAGCGGTAAAATTAAGTTTTATGTAAATTTGCAAATGCTCCTGGGAGGTGGGTAAAAGACGGTAAAAGTTCAATAAAATTTTTATATATCCAAAATTATTATAAAATGACTCCAATGAATTACATTGAACTTATATAGGTATTGTATATCTATTTTGACCTAAAATAAATTTAAACAGAATAAATAATTATTTAAATAAAAATTTGGTTTTAAACTATAACTCAGTGTTTTTCACTATTCATCAAAAATTAAAAGTTTTCAGAAAAACACCAAAAATTCACCCTAGGCTAATTTCGATATTTCGAATCCAAAAATGAAGTCCATTTTGAAAGATTAAATTTATAAAATTTCAAAAGGTGGGTATTACTATTAATAACTGATAGTTTATATAATATTTTAATAACATATTTTAGTGAAACCCGGTATTGCGTACTACACACGCTATTAAGGAAGGTCGCGATTGCGTGTAATGCAAACCAAGTCAGGGATGCGTGTAGTGCAAGCTCCCTTTGGTGTTGCTTATATCATAATCAAAACTTATTTCATTTATACATTAAACAAAATCTATACTTAATGTTGCGTAGAATAATTCCCACAAAACGAACTTGAAATTGTGTGAAACACGAGCCAAGAATAGTGTTGCGTATATTGCAAGTTAATACGGTGTTACGTATAGTACAAGCTAATATTGGTGTAGTGTACAATAGAAAACATCAAAGAAAATAAAAAGAATATATCTCATAAAATCTCGGGGTGTTACATTCTACCCCCCCTTAAAATGAATTTCGCTCTCGAAATTCGTCGGGGTTATAAATCATTTATTACTTGAAAGTTTCATTCATAGAAACTCACATCGTAAAAAGGAATACTAAAACTTAATTTTAAAAAGTGGAGTATGAAACGTAACGGTTACCCAAATTAACTCATCATTGGGTTTCCACATAGGAGAACATAGGTGAAAATATGGGTATGGAAGAGAAATCTAACCATCATGTTCTGATGAATAGTGGTAGAGAACATGGCTATGAAAAAGCCAACAATCACAAAGCCATAAATTTGTGATGATATAAGGTACCATCTGATTCATCGAATATGAGGGTACTAGGACAACGTTTTTGGTTTTTAAGATCATTTCCCTAATGTTGATAAATTTTTGCACAAGGAGAAATACTTGATTTCAGTGTAATATCATCGTTGGTCATTCCATGAACAATTTCCACTTCATCTCTTATTTAAAGAAATGAAGTTGAATTTGTCCTTCTTGAAATATTAGCAGATCATGCGATAGAATGATAGGTTATTCCATCGGTCTCAAAAAGTTAGCAAAAGTTATTAAATATATATAAGTCCATCTATGGTGAGATTAACCGTAAATGATTCCAAAAATGGACTTATACTTCAACGATCAAACCGCTTAATAAAATAAAAGTAATTTCTACTAACTAGAGACTTCTTGTAGGCCAGTGGTAGACGATAAAGGTCTGTCGCACTTCGGTTGTGGGTTCGATTCCCGCAGCCTTGTCCGACGCGACGGGTTGTCGCCCGTTCTGCAAGTTGTCCTTTTTCTAAAACTACACTATTATAACATTACAGAAATAATATCGAAAAAAGTTCTAGCCTTAAACAATACTATCTGATGTCCGACATAATTCATTCCAATCTTTAGACTTGTCCAAAATACTTCTTTCCAAACTCATAGTATTAAGAGAACGATTACTAAAAAGGTCATATAACAAGCACGTGAATACCATCATTTATCCCCCATATATCATAAGATATATCTTGTTGATCGCATTCCAAACATGTGAATACTTTAATCATGTATTCTCTTGAAACATAAATTACCATAGAACCTTGGTGAAAACATGAAAGCCATCAAAAGACAACTCTTTCCACATAACAAAATCTCAAAAATTCTATATACTCAAACCATGATATCACTTTGTCCTTATATCAGTCATGAGCTCATTAAACATTTCATTATCTCCTTATCTCTTCTTTATGCGCATATTAGGTGCTTTCTAAAATTATTTCAATCACTTTTCATGGTTATCGGTACCATTCAACATATACTTTCAAATACTTTAGGAAAAACAATAGTGTAACAATCCTTAGATGTTTCTTTATTCCATAGTACCATTAAATTACCCAGACAACATAGCTCTTGATAAACATACAATCATTCCACTACCTTCTTAAACCATTGACCGAGCTTCATCATTTTATTCATCAACACTTCTTTCATCTCATATATCATTTGTAGTCTCTTCATCATCATCAACATAAATACTACTCATACGACCATGTTGATTCTCTTCATGAGATTTTCCCTTAGGGCATTGGTTTGCATAATGCCTGTACATTCCACATTTAAAACATTTAATCGTTATTGATGTCGTAGCAATACCATTATCCTTGTCCATGGTGTTAGCTGAACATTTTCCTTTGCACTTACTAGCTTTGTGTCCTTTTCCACACCCAAAACATCTTCCAGTTCCTTTGAACCTTGATGTCTCTTCCCACATGATTTACATGAGAGAAATTGAACATTCTTTCCTCTATGATCATCATGAAACTCCATCTTTCTCTTATTAGCCAAGTCAAGAAACTTACCAAAGTTGATATTATAGATCATATTATGAGATTGCTGATTAGGCATAATAACGATGTTTCGCCTTCCAAATCCCATTTCATTTGGATTCTCAAGAAGAATATCATTCCATTGTCCATCATATTCTCCATTAACATGAATATTCCTCTTCCCAGCCATTTTCTAAAACCCAAAAAAAAAATGTGAGAGGCAAAAATCATGCTAGAAAAACAACATAATAAAGGAGAGTACTTTCAATCTCTAACATCTTAGGTTTAATTCTATGATCATTACCGTAATTCAAGGTCTATAACCTTTACTTATACTTAACCTTAGGGACATCCCTAGACATACCTTAGAAATATCTCTAGGGATCTAAAGTTTTCGCATCCTAGTTTCCAAATGTTAACTAAACCCTCGCTCTGATACCAATTGTAGAGACTCATACTTGACATACATAGACATTACATTACTTTTGCGGAATACTTAATACATGACAAAAAAAGACGCCCAAAGACCGTATTAGTTTAGTGTCTTTGAAACTTGGAACATAATCTTCTAATCGTAGTGAAAAATCTTCAACATCTCCCATAAAGATATTCCCCTTTGATTTTCTAACCTAAAACCTTTCTTTATATCCCGGGGGAAAAGAAAACATAAAAAGAGTGAGCTCAAATGCTCAGTAAGGGTAAACATGGAGAACTTAAAAACAATCCATAAACATTTGAACGTAAAAACATGAACATAAAACATCAAAATCTTGAGCAATGACATAAATATTGGCAGTGCATAAGTCATAGATCATAAAGGAACAGTAATCATGATAAAATAAAACATGCAATTGTGGCAAACCATTAAGCACATGACATGATTTCCATAGTAGTCAAGGCATTGCTGCTAAGACCATCATAGTGGACAAAGTCCCTTACTGAATCGAGTTCACTCCTCGTTCCAGTCCTGTATCACTAAACCGGATTAACTTGTCATTTCAGTCATGTCTATCTCATGAGATATAAATATTTACTCAATGCATTGGAGGGAGATATAGGTCTCACCGATCTCATAATGAAATCATTCTTTCGTGTGCCACAAAATAAACATACATCGTTTTTAATAACCCAACGAATAAAATGGGTTTCATAAACATCATTTCATCATAACGTAATCCATATAAAAGAAATGGATATCATTTCATCATAAGAAAAATCAAACCATGTAAATAATAGAGACATTATACTTGAAACATAAACATACTAAATAATGTCATCTTAGAAGGAAAATAGTTTTGATAAAACACTTGAAATGAATTCTTGAGCAAAATATCATTTCTTCTTCTAAATCACTTTCTTTTCTCAAAATGCCATGAAATTTTAAAAGAAAATGATTTTGTTGAAAATAATCATGAAATTTTGTAGAGGAAGCTTCATTGAAATAAGTCGTTATGAAACCGTAATAATGCATTCACGCCGTATAAGTTAAAAAAAACATTCTTCTCGTACTTTTGCCGGAAAAGTCAAAAATGACCTTATATGGCAACCAAAGGAAAGATTTCTTCCATACAATGTGGTAAAAAGTCAACAAATGATAAAAATGACTTTAAACATACATGGAAGAATAGTAAACATTTTATGAAAACATTTTTAGAAAACATGGACATGGATGATAAACATAACCCCAGTAAATACTTACGTATAAACAATCTCGGATAAAAATGAGATTTGCAAAATTATCCCTTACCTTATTTCCAATTTCTTATGTATGTGTCCGAGACTCCTGTATAATGGGTTTAAACATATTATTAACTTGTAACAGAACCATAATAATATTTATGATATCATATATGATTCACTTATGACTTTATATTATACGTTCTTTTGTCAATTCCATGTTAAAGCAGCGTTTTGGGTAAAATCGTTTCATTTATCGTACGTGTTTGGACTTGTTGTTCTTGATATTACTTATATCATGATTTACTTACATCCAGAATGTAAAACATGATTTATATATCATATATATTCAGTATATATATATATATATATATAATAGATAGATAAATGAAATGAAACACACCGTTCATGGAGACGGGAAGTCGTACGTACGCATGAACGCTGTTTTCCTTTCCTTATTGACTTGAATAGAAGTAAGTAGATGACATATATATATACATAAATCCAGTAGCATTATTATGTCATATATATCATTATTCTTCATTATATATACTTTATAATCATTCTTGAATGGTTAACATGGAGAATGAATCTCATCGCGTCGTGGAGACGGTAATCCGTACGTACCCACGAGCGATGATATCGTTCCCATTATTATTGAATGGAATTGGAGTGGATGATATAATATCTCAGAATTAGTATCATGTTATAATAATCATATATAGTTATTCTTTACACCATTATACTCATCCAAGTAAGGTGGTGGTGGAAAAACATAATACATCACGGCGTGGAGACGGTATTCTGTACGTACGCACGCGCGGTGATTTTGTTTTTCGTAGGATGGATAGAAGGTGAAATGGGGTTGTTTCATATTTATAATAACATATCAGTATATTAGTTATACTGATGTTATTACTTTATAATGAAGAAGAGGAAGTAGAAGAATAATGAAACTTGAAAGAATCGATAGAAGAGATTACATCTTTTTTGACGTGTATCCTCTTAACCTCCTCTTAGAGCACTAAAGTTGGTCTTTGAAAAAGACCAAAACCTCTAGTAGGTTTCTATGAAAGTGGGGAAGTGAAATTGGCATGGGCTGGCCGAGCTTGAATGCTCAAATTTGTGTGAAGAGGAGAGGGAGGATGTGCCCTTTTATAAGGGGGGGTGAGGGGCACATTAGAAAAAAATTAAAAACTCTTATGTCAATTTTGACACTATTTGGTATTTTGTTTTTGTTAAATTCATAACAACATTATTACTTCGAACAAAATTCATCTAACCAACTCTAATATGTTATATTAACCTAAAAAAATAGTGTAATTCATAAAATGTCTCAAATTACATTTATTTGGGTATTTATAACATCAATTATGTTAATATTTCATTAATAAGGTAATTATTTCATCATCATTGTGTCATAAATAAATTAAATTATTTAATGTCTAAAAATTATAAATAAAATATCATTATGTATGAAATCTTTTTAGTTTTCTAATGAATATTTATAGTCGAATTTATCTTATTATAACCCTATATTAAAAATGTTTTAGTTATTAAACTTTGATTTTAACTCTTTCAACCCTTCTTTGAATTAAATAATAATAAATATCCTAATCTAATCCAAGTGGACCTAAAGGGTCATGTTTTATTCCTAAGGTTGTTTTTGGTCGAATTACACATATCCAATAGAATTAGGACATGTGTTAGGGTAATAATAATATCATTTTTACTCTTAATTACCCTATTTACTTTTAACCGTGGTAAATAAAATTTAAAATTTATTATTCACCAAAAATTATTTTTATCTTATTGAACCACATTTTACTCCTTGATATTAATTGTGTCTCTCGGATTTTCGAAATTCAACTCACAAAAGCGGTAAAATTAAGTTTTATGTAAATTTGCAAATGCTCCTAGGATGTAGGTAAAAGACGGTAAAAGTTCAATAAAATTTTTATATATCTAAAATTATTATAAAATGACTCCAATGAATTACATTGAACTTATATAGGTATTGTATATTTATTTTGACCTAAAATAAATTTCAATAAAATAAATAATTATTTAAATAAAAATTCGGTTTTAAACTATAACTCAGCATTTTTCACTATTCATCAAAAATTGAAAGTTTTCAGAAAAACACCAAAAATTCACCCTAAGCTAATTTCGATATTCCGAATCCAAAAACGAAGTCCATTTTGAAAGATAAAATTTATAAAATTTCAAAAAGTGGGTATTACTATTAATAACGGCTAGTTTATATAATATTTTAATAACATATTTTAGTGAAACCCAGTATTCCGTACTACGCACGCTATCGAGAAAGGTCGTGATTGCGTGTAATGCAAGTCAAGTCAGGACTGCGTGTAGTGCAAGCTCCCTTTGGTGTTGCGTATATCATAATCAAAACTTATTTCATTTATACATTAAACAAAATCTATACTTAAAGTTGCGTAAAATAATTCTCACAAAACGAACTTGAAATTGTGTGTAACACAAGCCAAGAATAGTGTTACGTATACTGCAAGCTAATACGGTGTTGCGTATAGTACAAGCTAATCTTGATGTAGTGTACAATAGAAGACATCAAAGAAATTAAAAAAAATATATCTCATAAAATCTCAGGGTGTTACAAGATGGCCTCCACAGCACTCCACGTCCGTCAGACTCCACCGTGTACCAATACGTCGTAAGGTCCTCCTCCGGGTACCGTCCAGTCCTGGCGCTCTCGGCCTCCGTCAGCGTTGTCCGACGTCTGCATCCAACACAACGAGGTGCGGGCATAGCCCGTGCAGGGGTGAGTATAACGATACTCAGTAAGGACCCCGAGACCCTCAAGGTCTCACAAAATCCAACAAGGATAATCCACAAAGTATGAAATCAACGGATAACCATTACTTAGGTATATGCTCATACATATACCTAAGTTATCAAATAACTCATCTCAATCATGAAGAAAACACAAAGGTCATTGACTCAGCTCAAACCAGGATTTTCATTATCGAAACCACGGCTGCTGGAGAACTCCTCCTATGTCGAGTACAGTGGGTCTGTCACGACTCTGAGGCGCTTCTCACTAACCTTGGACTGTTGAGGTACTCCTCCTGTCGAGTACTGCGGGTCTGCTGCCAACTACCAAGCGCTCTGTCCGGTATGGGTATGCCGCCAAATATCGGGCGCTCCCCCTAATAGCCTACAGAGGTACTCCTCCTGTTGAGTATCGCGGGTCTGCTGCCAACTATCAGACGCTCTGTCTGTCATGGGTCTGCCGCCAAATACCGAGCGCTCCCCACTACGCTAGTCGAGTCTCTCCGAGTCGAATCGGTCAAGCAGTCGTCATGTCGGTCAGCTACTAGGTCTCCGCACTCTGACTGCTCGTCACCGGAAGGATCCGCTCGACGAGCTACTGGTCGATACTCCAAGTGTCACGAAGTCTCACGAAGAAGTACCTTAAAGGACTGTCACGTCATAGGGGTCTCAACGCAACAGACGGCGCGTCAATCGGACGCCCGGTCTGTGAGTTATTAACATTTTAGTCCCGGGGGCCCGGTTGGATTCGTGTACGAACCAACCTGATCGTGACTCAATTACACCCCGAACTCTCATGGGGTATACTCAAAGGGACGGCTATGCTCCAAGAATACCGGCGCCGCTGACGGTTCGTCAAACGGACGTCGGGTGCCAAAGATATGGCCCAAGAAGGTAATGGGGTCAGTAGTGGGCCCGGGTCCGGTCCCACCTGGTCGGACCGACTCGGCCCAACCCAGTCTGGACCGACCCGGTCAGACTCGCTGGGTCTGACCCGGCCCATTGGGCAGGTCAGCCCGCTAAGTTTTGACCTGGTCCGCTGGGCCCGGCCCAGCGGACCGCGAGGGCGGTTCGGCCCGATAGTCGCCACGTAGGCAACTCGGTAACTTGGCCCGGGAGATCGGGTCGGTTCAGCCAGCGTCACCGCGGGGGACGCCGCGGTTCGGCTCGGGAAGCCGGTGGCCGGGAAGCCAGCAGGCAGGCCGCGCGAGGCGCGGGCAGGCCGGCTGGTCATCGGCAGGCCGCGGGTGCACCGGGCAGGGCGTCGGGGCGCCGAGCAGTGCGCTGGGGTGGGGCAGCGCTCCGGGGTGACGGGCAGGCCGTCGGCGGGGCGCGGGGGCGCCGGGCAGGCCGCTGGCGGGGCGCGGGGGCGCCGGGCAAACCGCCGACGGGGCACAGGGGCACCGGGCATGCCGTTGGCGCGGCGCGGGGGCGCCGGGCAGCGCGCCGGCGGAGCGCGGGGGCGCCAGGCAGCACGCCAGCAGGGCGCGGGCAGCTCGCTGGCGGGGCGCAGGCAGCGCGCCGGGGTGACGCGTGGGCGGCGCAGTTCGCGGAGGCCGCGGGTAGCGCGGCCCTTGTTCGACGTCTTCGTCGTTGCCGCCTCTTTGCCAAGTCGTCATCATCGAACAAGAACAAACAAGGGGAGGGTCGGACTGCGTTCGTGCGGCTCGAGCCCTCCTCGTTACGGTGATAGAAATTGGCGATTCTCATACCATAACTTTGTTTGACGAAAACGAGGTTTATATTCAAATATAAAATAACACAAAACTCCCTACCTTTGATTTGTCGGTAGTCGTTCGTTGACGTCGCGAAAGGATGGTCGTCAATCTCTGGTAGACGATCACTTCCCACGTTGAAGAGGTCCGAGGAAGAAGGTCAATGATGAAGAGCGTTGCCGACGTTCTTCGCGTTCTTCGCGTTCTTCATTGGGAGTTTTCTCCAACAATCCCACCAGAAGAGAATGTCAACTCAAATAAAATAATAGTTTGCCTATTATTTTAAGTGTTGGCACGTAATTCAAAAAGGAAAATTAAAATCTCGGCTCCTTCAAATTAAATGCACGAGTGTTGTCTCATTAATTTGGAGAATGTCAAGAAGCTCTCTTTATTAAAACACAATCGTTGGCGCAATTAATTGCACAGGGAGGTCAAAGGCTCTCCCTCATTAATGAGGGAGAGTTGAGAGGTTAAGGTCTCCTCCCATTAATGAGGGGTCGGGTGGCCTCGTGTGGTCTCCACCACATTTAACCTCAAATGGGAGGTTGGGTTTGGATAGGTCCCACCACCATAACCTCTCATGGGAGGTTAGGGTTTGGCGGTCTCACCACCAACTCCCAAGTGGAGGTTCCAACTACCCGCACTCACATGGCGGCTGGAATAAAATAAAGTGTGGCTACACTTTATTTTATTATTTGTTTATAAAAAGCAAAAAACTAACTTTTATTCTCGACCATCTGCCGTCGAGGTGAAAGTCTTCTTAAGCGAAAATTGGCGCTGCAAGTTCAACGGTACCCTCAGATATCAGTTCCGAGCATCGGTTCAAAAGTTATAAAATCTCGCTCGTACGTTTACTGAACGTACCTGAACAAAACTTCAGAAATTGATTCCGGACACACCGGCCCTCGGAATCAAGCGCCGTCAGAAACTTCGGACTCGTAAAATTCTCATGTATTTTAAAAAAAATCCACGGGAATTCCGTGTCTTTACAAGTTTTATGCATGGATGGATTTTCTTCTTCTTTCAATTGACACTGCTCAACACCCATACACTTAGAATTAGAAAGTGTACTAAGAAGAAAAGAAGGTAGAGGCTACTACTTGCCCTTCCAGCCTCACACACAGTGCACTCATAATATCCCTTCCAACCTAAAGAGTCAAATTAAATTTTAATTTCCCAGAAATTAAATGATATTTGAACACAAATGAAAATGAAATCACATAGAATTCATTGAATGAATAATGGATGAATACACCTGTGAATAAAGAAGAATAAAGATAACTAGTAGTTGATGAAGCTGCATCGTGAAGATTTTTAGAAAGAAAGCAAAATCAGACAAAAAAGTTGACAAATCAATAAGCATCATTAAATCATTATACAGCGACTGTTGACAAAAAATTCAAAAAAAAAATCAAATGATGATATCTGCAGCGTATCTCTTATTTGAAAAATTCGATTGAAAACAAAGGAAATAAACAGTGGATTCAATAAATAAATCTCAACACAAAAATCAAATAGTTTCCAAAAAAATGGCAAAAAACCATTTGATATGTGAATGATTAAAATAAACCATATTACAAATATCAACCAAAATCATTGACAAATTGGTTCGATACATTGAACGAAACAGAGAAAAGAATGATACATCATCCACAGATAGGAATTGGAGAAAAGGAAAAACAAGGATTTAATACACTGAATCAATCTCAAATACCAATGGAAAATGACATATAGGAAGAAGACTAGTCAATAGGTCAGCGGAAAAATCTGATTTCAAGGAGATTGGGATAAAGAAAACTTCAATAAACAAATCTTACCTGCAAAATTGAGGAGATTTCTAAACCGAGGGTCATTTTCTATAGACTTCGTTCAGAACCTTCAACGCGTCACAAATTGGGTATAGTCGAACCCTAATCATGATCGACCTTGACTCATCACCGAAGATTTCTGAACCCTCGATTTGCAGCTTCACTCGGACATCCGTATATGGAGAACCCCCTACTCGGCCTTCCCTCGGCTCATGAAGACACATCACCTCTTGACTTCGACCTCGACAAAGCCCTCGCGACGGATGCACACTTTCCCGATCTCCATGCTCGACTTCTCTTCTCCCGAAGGAACCAGTCGCGACGCAAAATCTCTTTCATGAACCCAAAACTCAAATCAGTTTTCATTTTCAATTGTTTAATTTAATTATCTCGTTTTCAATTGTTTTTTATCACTATTATTATTATTTTTATGTGTTTTATCATTTTATATCTATATACACACATATATATATACTTTGTTTTATTTTATTTTTTTAAAATCTTATATAAATATAATTTACTAATAATTAAGTATATATATAATGATACGTTTTATATGTTAAAATAATAACAATTTAATAATTTTGAAAATTTTGTAATATGACTGCCAAAATTTATTTAAAATTTCAGTATAATAAAAATTTTATTTTATAAAAAATTATACTCATATATATATATATATATATACATTTATATAATTCCATATATTTAAATGATATTATGTTTCAATGTTATTTTTATTATTTTTCCTTAATATGTAATTCAAAATAATAAAATCAACTCGTTAAACAAAATATGATTGAGTATATAAAAAGAAGTATTTATGTTTTAAAATAGTAATTTAAATAAAATCATAGTTGATGAGATAATTTAAAACCATATTATATAATTTTAAATATTCAATTTAACTAATAAAACATTGTTTTTATTTTTATTATAAACGAATTTAATAAAAAGAAAAATATAAGGTTATATTTTTATGGGCAGTTACAATTACATTGAAAAAATGTTGTAAAGAGTAAAAATGGCTAAAAATTCCTTTAATAAATAATTTTTTAAAGTTTAAAAACATTTATGAAAATATGTTTAGAAAACAAGGTTTTGGAAGAAAACAGATTTTCGATAGAAGAGAGAAATGAAGTTTGATTTTCTTAAAAACATTTTTTAAATTTATTTAACTACTAAGGATCAAAAAAAGGATACTATGGGTGACCCCTCTGGAACCGACAGTGGTAGGGCTGATATGCACAATTGCTTGGTTGGTTTGGACTCAACGGAATGAATGCATTTTCCAGAGGAAGGTGACCCCTGATCACCTATGGGTGGATAGAGCTTTGGAGTGGATAAATGGTTGGAAGAAAAGTGATGCGGGGCATTCTTTGAGTCACGCTCGACGAGCGACTCCTTTTTGGTCTCCCCCCCCTGAGGGTTTTTTCAAGATTAATGCAGATGTTGTTGTCTTTGCTAATTCAAGGGGCGGTATTGGGCTCATTGCTCATAACAGTTTTGGCCAGATTGTGGAAGCTTAGTGTAGGGCAGTGCCTTTCTCATGGAGCCCTGTGGTGGGAGAGGCCTCGGTCATCCTCAGGGGCTTCTTTTTGCCCGGTCAACATTTTGGCCCAAGATTCTGGTGGAATCCGACTGCCTCGAAGTGGTGACCGCTCTCTCAACAAAAGATGAGGATTCCCAGCCTTATGGCCTCATCTTGAGGAAGATCTGGTCCCTGACTGATGAATTCGATGCATGCAAATTTTCTTTCATCAAAAGAGATGGTAATTCGAAAGCTCATCGTTTGGCTCGTTTTGGGAAACATTGGGGTGATCGTTGTTGGGTGAACTCGTTCCCTGATTGGCTTTGTAATCCTGGTTTTCTTGATCAGTAATTTATCTTTTCCTTCAAAAAAATAGAGGATAATAAAATTAAATGGTTTTATTAGTAAATGGTATAATAAACAAAAAGTCTAGAATAAGAATCTCGATTAGAATGAGATTGTGAAATAAAACTTTACACTGATCATAACGTTGAATTGATTACTAATCAATGGATAGATTATGTGTTTTAACTATAAATCCACATAAAACAAGTGGAAATATAAAATAATGTAGAAACAAGTTATTATACACATAATGTTAGAATGACATAGCCAATAAAGTAAAAGATTAACATAATGAGCAGAAATTGAGTTAAGATATCTCTTACCTCACGCATAATTTCGATTGAAAGTTATTTAAGATCCTGAAAAGTGGCTTTAAACATGTTATTAAATTACACTAAAACCATATTAATATTTATAATATCATATATGATCATTTTATAACATCTTATCTCATGTTTGTTAATAATCTTTCATTATTTTTATTATTTTGGGTGTTAATTTCCATGTTTTCTCATGCATGTTTCATCGTGAAAGATCCAGTTCTTGCGCATATTACATAGTTTCATAATATCCAGAATACTAATTATGAAATAATTATGTTATTTATTCATTAGTTATTCTTTTAAAACTATTTATGAAATATGGTTATGAAAACTGAAGTACTTTACGATGATGGAGACGGTAAGTCGTTTGTACGCATGAGTGACATTTCCATTTTTAAACGATCACAATGTAAAAATATAATTAATATATTATCATTAAATAATTATCATAATATCAAAAATACAATATTATATACTTATACATATCATCCATGTGGATTGGTGATTAAAAGAGAGTCACGTCGCTTCGTGGAGTCGGTAGTCCACACGTTCACGAATGATGTTAACATCTTTAAGTGAGTGAAAAGTTAACAAAGAAAATGATATATATTATCATCCATAATGATAAATATACCATGAATATAATAATTATTTAATTTATATAACATAAATTTATTAATATTAACCTTATTACCTTCTATGTGAAGCGTTAGTGAAAGACGAATCACATTGTTTCGCGAGGCGATAGTCTGTCGTACACACAAGCAATGTTATCGTATCCCTACAAAATGGAATGTAAAAAATATGTATATGATATAATTAATACCTATGTATAAACATGTTGTAAATATAAAATATATACATCAGATCCATCATCATATCCAATCGTGAAAGAAGATAATGGAAAAACAAATGACATCGTTTCTTAAGGCGATAGTCCATCGTACACATGAACGACGATTTCATAACCCATTTGATAGAGGTGGAGGTGTATATAGGTCATGAACTTATTATTACAACATCTATGTATATTTAAGATATTATTGATATTATATAATCATGTTTTATTATTAATTTAAGTTTTTATAGAAATAAATAAAATAAAGACGCTCGTTGAAGGACATTACCTCTTATTCAGGTATCCTCCTTAGGTTTTCCCTAAAGCATTACAAGGTTGTCTTTATTCCCAAAATAAGGATTATGGGATGAGGTTAGGTATATTGTGAAGTGATTTGGGTAGGTATTGGGATAAAAAATAGGTTTTATGGTGTTAATAAGATAAGAGAGTGAGTTTCCTTTTATAAGCGAGGTGACTGATACAATTGTAATGTTTTGAAAATATTCAATAATTCCCACATTTTTATCATGATAGAAGATTACAAAGTTGTCCATTGTCAAACCTTGAAGATTTTAGTTAAAAATATGGCCACATAATTGATTTTGGAAAAGTTTTTAGGTCATTTCATCTCTTATCTTCTTTGTTTAACCCCCGATAAATCCAATTTTACCTTAACCGCCGTAATTAATTTTGTATCGGTTTCACTATTCATTTTGGTAAAAAATTAAGTTAACCTTATTAGAAATTTTATATTATGATGATTCCAAATAAGTAATAAATTTTTAAAAATTAAATTCATAGAATTGCAAAATTTTAATTTAAAATTAATCTCGAATAAGTGATGAGAAATCCGCCTTTAAAAGAGAAAATGGTTAAAAGTTTTCAATGTTTTTATATCAAAATTCAATATAAAAATGATTAAAATGACTTAAAATGGATTAATTAATATATAATTGAGATAATTTTATGTTAAAATAAATTATAAATATAAGTTTACATTATAAATAATTTAAACAAAAAGGTAGTCTGTAATTAAAATTTTGTATTTTTCATTATTCATCATAAAATGAAACTTTTAAGAAAAATACCAAAAATCCACCCTAAGATAATTTTGGAATGATGATTTAAAAAATGAATTTTATTTTTTCAAATAAATTTTCTAAATTTTTTAAAAAATAATTTTAACTTATTTTTGCAAAGCACGACTAATCCATCTTTTTAAAGAAATGCAGTTTTTCAAAAACATTTATTTTTCTTATAAATGGTTATTATTTTATTAAAAATAAATAGATAAATATATTTTGAATAATGTATTTATTAATATTATTACTCTCCAATTTAATGGCTAGGTTATATATATTATATTAAATAATAATATTTTAATAATATTTCACATTTGGTTTAAACTCAATTTTGCATGCAATGCAAGATAAACTCAGTATTGCATGTAATACAAGATATTGAAATAAATATATTATAATCTCTCAGGGTGTTATATTTTATTCTACTATTGGTGATATGTGTTGAATATTATATGAAATAAAATGTTCTTATTTAAGAATTTTGGGGTGTTATAGTTATTAATATATATCTTTATCAATGATAAAAAAGTTATGATAAAAAGTGGTTTTATCAGTGGTTATTATTTTTGTGCTAAGAAAACCATTCCCAGTCTTATAATTTTATCCCCAAATGAACCCAGTTATCACACACCATTCAAGATCTCATGGAATTCTACCTCTTCCACTGCTCCCCCTCGGCCTTCTTGAATGAATCAATCCCCTCAACAACTATGGTATCTTATTATTTCTGTTCATCCCTCATTTATCAGTATCTTTATACTATCCTTGATTCACATAAAATCCCTTGCGTGTACCTGAAACCACCACCTGTATCCACCTATGATATCCCTTTCTTACAGGTTGTTTGGTATGTTTGATTCCAGGGAAAATGAGTTTACTTGGAGGGATTGAAATCTATATACCCGTTTTGGAAATATAAAAAACAATGAACTGGAGAATGTAACATAGGGAGAATGAGTTTCATATTATTGAATAAGAATATAGAAAAAATGACTTAGACATTCTGCCAAATACACATAGAATATTGATTTGGGTTTTGAGTAATCTAAGGCAAAGCATGCAGAATAAGAAATGCATGTGAGAAATGAAATAGGGAGAAATGGTTTCTCACCAAATGAGGATCTAAAATCACCCAAAAATCAGGGTGATTGAGAAGGAATCCAACCACGAGAATGAATATTTTTATTTAATTTACTATATTATCCATGTATACATTTTATTTGATTCAATGTTTTTTATGAATTAATATTTATATAATTTTCATGATTAATAATAATAATTATTATTTTTTAAATTCTATGTTAATTATAAATCATTATAATATTTTTATATAGATAATTTTTATATAAATATTTCAAAAAAAATCTATAATTTTTTTATAGTTTATTAAATTTAAAAATTTAAAAATTAATTTATGATTATTATTATGTATAAATTTAAATTATAATTAACTCAAAATAATTTATATATTGATTATTTCAATGAATTTAATTATTATATGAAATCGATTATTTTAAAACATTATTTTCTTAAAAAAATTGTATTAATAAATTTTTCATAGTTTAATATATGTTTAATTGAGATAACATGAAAAACTAAGAATGAATTAAAATTGAAATTACTATTTTTTATTTATTTGTAAAAAGGTAATAAAATTTTATATTTTTTTATTTAAGGTCATTTGTTTTATTTAGCACAAAATTATAATTTCTCATTCCTTTTAAAAAATTTAACAAAACAATATGGGAAGAAAATATAATCATTTCTTTTATTTTATGAAGCATATAACCAAGTATTATTTCTTCTTCAAATAGCTAAACTGGGATATTCTCCATCATGTGAAATAGAACACAAAATTATCTTCTTCTAGGTGCATGGATTAATTATTCTTCATTTTCAGGAAAGCTATAACCCATTGATTCTCCTTATTCTCCATGTAGAAAAGTGATTGGTTTTTATTCTCTTTGCTTGGTTCTATTCTTTTTCATATACTGCTATCCTCCATGTAATAGTAAATATATTACATGAAATTTTTATAAAAAAAATTGATGTGTTGCATTTTTTTAAATATATATAATTATTATTTTTTTATTATTTTGGGAAATGGGATGCACCAGAGCCACTTCATTTGGAGCTGGTCATAGAAGGGGTGATCGTTACTTTTCAATGTTCAAATATCCCATTTGATTTCAACTTCTCACTAATTTTCTGAATCTTCTAATTATTCACACGTGCTTTTTTTCACTGATAAGTGATGTTCACCTAAACTTTTAGACTCATTCCACATCCTTAGGTCATTTTAGACCGAAGGCTTGTATCGAACATCAAACATAAGGTAGAAGAAGCATGTTCCTGGTATCCTTCATGCTCCCATGGATTAAAATCAAACAATTATACCAATTTTATTCCACTAATAGGTAGAATAATTCCAATCCTTTTAATATTTTCATTACTGTGAACATATATTATATAAATTTTGTAACACAAACTACAAACTTCATGTTTACTTACAAAATGATTTCTTGTAAGAATGATACAAAAAGTGAGTGTAAACAATATAATGTTTTAGATATTTATTAAGTAGGTTAATTCACTTGTTTCTTCATTCATAGTTCCCCAGTTATATAAATTTCAAATCATAGTAGTTTTTACGCCCTACTGACCTCATTGAGGATTCCTTACACTTTGATTTCAACCTTTGTTCAAATTACTAAGTGGTTCTTTATTTTTAGTGTGTTATTTCTCTTCCCCCCAATTTCATCCATTCAAAAAAAGATTTGAATTATTTAATTAATAAATATTTATATTTTTTCCAGTTGATTTTATCAGTTCATCCCATTGAGATGGACCCATAATTTTATTTTAACCCTATTCTCAGTTACGTGAACACCTAGAACTCTATTTAAAGCTCCACTCAGACTATACTTCCCTCTTTAAATTGGTATTGTGACAAGTATTCAAAACATTCATATCTACTTCCTTCTTGTTTAAAACTCACTCCTAGTTTCCACTATGAAATTTTTATAGAGTTAATTATATATATTTCTTCAATTGAGGTTGATTTTTGTTTTTAGGTGATCCCAAGAAGTTTGTTTTATACTCCAGTCAATTGTTTGAGATGAGGCTTTCTACTGAACCCACTAGGGAACTTCTTCAACTTGTGTTGAAGTTGATTGTTTCCTCATGTGATAATAGATAATCAAAATCAGTTCCTATGCACCCTATCAGTGAAACACCACCTAAACCACTGCGTACCTACTAAAGAAATGAATAAACATCAATTCCTACATCTCCGAGCTCCGAACGAGGGAAGTGGCAATGAAAGAATGACTGGAACTCGTGTCTATAAGAACTGCAGCTAAGGAGGAATAGACACAGATCGTACCTCGAATCGTCTCTGGAGCGCCGTGATCATAGGCCTCAGCTGCCTAAAGCTGTGTTCTGTCATGTCCACCTGCTCCCTGTGGTCGGGCGGACCTCCTGGTGGTGGTGGTGGTATCACCTCGTAACGTCGTCTACCGCTAGCTGCACGGTCAGCTCCTCTACCACATCCGCATGCGCCGTGCGGGCCGCCTCGATCGTACCTCTACCTCTGCCTGGGATGTCCCTCAACTAACTGTTGATCGTCATAACGGCGGGTCGGACAGTCACGAGCCATGTGACCAAGCCCGCCGCATGAGTAACATTGTTCGCTCCAGGCATGACTGGCTATGTCTCCACTCTAGGTGTCCCGCACAACCGATCTCGAGTCGTGCAGTCGACCACCTGTGGGTCTGGTCCTCTTGGACCTCTGCGTCATCTGTCTACTGCCAGCTGCATAAGACTCCATTGCAAGTCGGCTAGTGGTGGGTCTCGCTGCTGGAAACTGCTCAGCAAGAAAACTCTCAACTAGGAGGGCTCGCTCCAACACTCCCGCCTGCGTCGGGATGCTGTGGGAGATAACTGAAGCTCTGATCTCTCGCCTGAGTCCCTGCTCAAAGGTCTGGGCCCTGAAGAACGGGCCTCGTACCATATCGGTGGAGTAGCGCAAGAGGTCGGTGAACCTCACTGAGTACTGAGCTACACTCATGTTACCCTGTTGTAGATGTAGTCGCTCCTGTATCTGCACCGCTCGTAGGGCGGCTGGAACAAACTCCGGCCGAAACAGGCACTCGAAGTCTGCCCATAGAAGTGACGCCTCATCATGCATCTGAGCATCAGGCTCCACCATCTGCCAGCTGCTGCCTGAAGGAGGCTGGTAGCAAGGATCACCATGAAGTCGGTTAGTGTCCCTACCAGTCTGAAGACTCTCACCACAGCCTTCAGCCAATCCTCAACCGTCTGTGGGTCCGTCTCTCCCCTGAACCTAGGTGGCCTCTGGTGCTGGAACTCGTGCAGCGCACTCAAGCGACGTGCACTCTCTGCTGTTGAGGCTGGTGGCATCGGTGGCCCAATGGGAAGTAGTACCGTTGGTGCCTCCGCTGGTGCCTCAACTAGAAGAGGGTCATGTACTGAGGTATCGTCGCTCGGCGGGCTGTCAGTACGTACAACTCTCGGGGCTCTAGCTGGTCGTCTGCGGGGAGGCATCCTGAAAGAAACAGATGCGACACGGTCAAAAGACTAAACCTGGTGAGCTGACCTGGTTTGAGATGACTTAAAGAAAACTTTTGAAAACACACACGCAATCAGTGTTTTCGTGTACTAAGTCGGAAATTAGTAGTCAGTGTCCTGGTGTATGGATACGTCGGTCGCCCGCACCAACACTATACTCCCTGAACTGAAAACCACACTTAGTACCCTCAACACTATTGATTCACAGAAAGAAATATCAGAGTCCTAAGTTCGGTGGTAGAACCGACGTCCTTTGATACCAATTTGTCACATCTCATCCCTCGGGGCACGTATCGTGACTACCCCAAGCTCGCCTTCCATAAGCCAGAGGCTGGCGACTAGCACCAAAGCCGTAATTCCCTAAAACTGGAAAGGCATTGCCTTTATAAATCGTAAACACACACAACCAGAGTACAAGCGGAAGCAAACACTAAGTAAAAACTGTATAACAAGTGTAATGAAAGTAAAGCGGGACCAGAATACAAGCGCAACTGTAAAGTACAAATACAACTGAAAAAGGGACAAACAGCTGAAAGGCGAAAGCAGCTCCTGGATCGTCCTCCGAGGTTCCTACCTAAAGGGTAGGTACAGATGTGTAGAGACCCATACTTGACGTACATAGACATTACATTACTTTTGCAAAATACTTAATACATGACAAAAACAGATGCCCAAAGACAGTATTAGTTTAGTGTCTTTGGAAACTTGGAACATAATCTTCTAATCATGGTGAAAGATCTTCATCATCTCCCATAAAGATATTCCCCTTTGGTTTTCTTACCTAAAACCTTTCTTTATATCCTGGGGGGAAAGAAAACATAAAAAGGATGAGCTCAGATGCTCAGTAAAGGTAAACATGGAGAACTTAAAAACAATCCATAAACATTTGAACGTAAAAACATGAACATAAAACATCAAAATATTGAGCAATGACATAAATCATGGCAGTGCATAAGTCATAGATCATAAAGGAACATTAATCAGGATTGTCACGACCTGTCCTCGGGGCTCGTGGCGTGACTACCTCAAGCCCGCCTTCTATAGGCCAGGGGCTGACGACTAGCACCAAGGCGTAAATCCCAACAAAAGGGGAGGCATTGCCTTTGAAAAGTAAACAAGCACCACAGAGTAAGCAAGCGGAAAAGTAAACACTAAGTAAAACTGTAACAAGCTGTGCTGAAAGTAAAAGGGGCCGGAAATACAATCCCAACTGTAAAGTACAACTGAAAGGGAAAAACAGCAACTGTAAAGAAAAGCCGCAGCGTCGAGCCGTCCTCTGAAGGTCCCACCTGAAGGGTGGGTACAGATAGCCTCCACAGCTCCTCGGTCCAGCCGTCCGCTCCGAGTACGTCCCGCCCAGTGGTCCACCTCCAGGTACCGTCCTGCTCCGCAAGCCTCCACCACGATCAGCGCTGCCCGTCGTCTGCAACCAACACCACGAAGTGCGGGCAAAGCCCGTGCAGGGGTGAGTATAAGCTACTCAGTAGGGACCCCGAGACCCCCGAAGGTCTCCCGAAATCCACAAAGGATAATCCACAAAGGAAAGATACAATCACGAATTAACATCTGACACGACTTAGGTATATGCCCATACATATACCTAAGTCATCAATTCCCGTTCGGCTCCAACGTCCGAGCCCAAGCACAACCCAGTCCACACAGGAAAGCAAAACGTATACCCACACAGGATAGCACAACACAATCCACAAAGGAGAGTAAACAGTAATCCACATAGGATAGCTCAACACAATCCACAAAGGAGAGTAAATAGTAAATCCACACAGGATAGCTCAACACAATCCACAAAGAAGAGTAACAGAAGATTCAGCTGACACAGGTATACTTCTTCGGATGACGATAAAGATGATCACTGATCCATCTAAGTCGCCGGACCCACGAAGGATCGATAGGTAACTAACCCCCGCAAGGACCCACACGGGATCGGGCTCACACAGGACCTGTAGGCGCTGGCTCACACAGAACCGCTGAGCGCTGACCCACACAGGATTGGACCCACACAGGATCGGGCCCACACAGGACCTGTAGCACTGATCCACGTAGGATCGCTGAGTGCTGTAGTCGTCGCAGTCCACTGAGGATCTCTGCACAGTCGTCGCTGCAGTCCACTGAGGATCTCTGCACAGTCGTCGCTGTCGAAGTAGCAGTCGCAGCCAGCTCTAGGGTTCTCGCACACAGCAAGCTCGTTTGGGAGGGTCTGCTCCACGAGCCGAGAGGCCGATACATCAACTGTCACAAAGTCCGAAGTTGATGTATCCAAAAGTTCCGTATCGTCAACAGGAACTCAACGTCGCAGACGGCGCGTCAATCGGACGCCCGGTCTGAGAGTTATTGGCTTTTTCGTCCCAGGGGCCCGGTTGGTTTTTAAGGCAAAACCAACCCGACCGTACTCCACCTGCATCCAAACCTCGGGCGGAGTATGCCAAAAGATCCGTCTCACTTAGAGAAATTCAACAAAGCTGACGGCACGTCAATCGGACGTCCGTAGCTCAAGATATGAGTGTTTCCGCTCCGAGGGCCCGGTTGGTTTCGTGTACGAACCAACCCGGCCGAACTCAAAGTATTCCGAAACCTTGAGTGCAATATACCGAAACGACCGTCTCGATCCAAGAATCGTGTTGTCGTTGACGACGAGTCGTTTGGAGGCCCGTAGCTCAAGTTACGGGCATTTGACTGGAAACAGTCCGAAGACGGGGGGTCTGGGCTCGGGCCGACCCGGCCCAACCCCACCTGGGTCGGCCGAACCGGGTCGACCCGGTCAGACCCGGTCCGGCCCGGCCAGGGCGCGGCCCAGCCGGTCGGACCGGCCTGGCTCGGCCGGCCCGGCTCGGCTCGGCCGAGCGGCCGAGCGACGCGGGGGGGAGCCGTCGCCCCCGCGTGACACCCCCGCGGCACCCGCGGGGTGTCACCCTGGACGACCCGAGCGACGCGGGGGGGAGTCGCCGCCCCGCGGGGTGTCGCTCTGGACAACCGGACCCGCGCGGCCGCGGGTCCGTTGGCCGCCGCCGCCGCGGCTTCAGTCGCGCCGGCGACCCGCTCCGCCGGCGTGTTCCGCGGGCCACCGGAATCACTCCGGTGGTTCGATTCTGTTCCCGTCTGCGCCGCTGCTCCTCCCGGGACTCGTCCTTCACTGCGGAATCATCAAACTTCCGTTGCGGCACGTTCTGTCGTCGCCCATCAAATCCGCATAACAACGAAGAACGACAGAGGGTCGTCGGGCCGTGTTCGTTTGGCCCGCACCCTCCGCGTTAGAGATAAACAACGGGATGAATAATATTCAACACATGAATACATATCCGAAAACAATTTTAATGAAATAAAATTGTTTTATGAATCGAGTTCTTCATTTTGAACGGAAACAACATGAGAAATAAGAGGCATTTCCAAAAATAAAATCCCTACCTCGTAGTCGTCGCGCGTGAGCGTTCTTCGCGGAATTGCTCGTCGCGGAAGAAGGGGATCATCGCGTCGTCGCGGAAGGGCGTCGCGTCGTCGCGGAAACCGGCGTTGAGTCGGCGAACTCAACGGACCATGAAACAACAGATTTAATTTAATTATATAAAATTAAATCCGTGTTTTGTTAAAAAACACAATGGAGGTTTAGGAGAAACCGGGAGTCTCTTACCTCAATCAGCTGATCGAAGATTCGTTGCGGAGGAAGAGACGTCGCAGAAGAACGTTGCAGGAAGGGAACGTCGGCGTCGCGGAACACAGCGTCGCGTCGTCGACTTCCACGGGTTCGGCGTTCTTCGTCGGAGGTCGGCGTTCTTCGCGTTCTTCGCGTTCTTCGCGAAGGAGGATGAAGGCTCAAGGATTCTGACAAAACCTCTCAACGAGTAATCCTCCAAAAAGACTTGTTGGTCTTATTTTATTATAACGCCAACAAACGAAAAAGGGTAAGTAACGACCCATCAATTCGTTGTATTAATTCAACGAATGAAACAGCTCATTTAATTTACGAAATAAACCGCCCAATTAAATGGTCTGTTAAGAATTTAAGAAAACGCGTCAGTTGACTTTCATAATGACGGGTTTTCGCGGGTGCGTTACTTAGCGGAAAGAAACGGCGGGGCTCGTGCGGGACCCACCTCACAAATATCCTACCAAGAGGGTAGGATGTTTCGGGATAGTACCCTATCCGTTTCAACTCAGTTTAAGCCGCTTTTAAGTGGCCTCAAGTGGCTTCCAAGTGGCTTAAGTGAAATAAAATAAAGTTGTTGTAAAATTATTTTATTTCTTAACTTTAAGCCCGAAAATTAAAAACCACACCCGAGCAAACGCAACTCCGGAAGAGGCGTTTCTAAGCGAATACCGGCGCTGCGATTTCATCGGTGCCCTCAAAATTCGATTTCGGGCACCGGTTCAAAAGTTAGAAGAACCCGCTCGTCCGTTCACTGAACGTACCCGAGCCAAACTTCAGAAAATGATTCCGGGCACACCGGGCCTCGAAATCAGGTGCCGTCAGAAACTGCGCTCTTGTAAAATTCCAAAGAAAATTAAGAAAAAAAATTCCTTGAAATTTACGGGTCTTTACATTACTCCCACCCTAGGGCTTTATGTCCCCGTAAAGATACATCATAAACTAGGGAAACAATTGTGGGTACTGAGCACGCATCTGAGCCTCCCGCTCCCATGTGCTCTCCTGGAGGTTCTCGTGCTGCCATCTGATGCGCACAAGAGGAATCGATCGCCCACATAGGACCCGCTCCTGTCGATCCTCTATCTCCACCGGGACCTCCGCAAAAGTCGTCTCATCATCCACGTCTAGCTCCTCATAGTCAATGATGTGCGTCGGGTCGTGCACGTATCTCCTCAGCTGAGATACGTGGAAGACGTCGTGCACCCGGTGCAACTGAGGTGGCAGAGCCAAGCGATAAGCCACCTCGCCAATCCTGCTGAGGACCTGGAAAGGCCTGATGAAGCGTGGAGACAACTTGTCGTCTTGGCCAAATCTCCGCAAACCACGTCGAGGTGAGACCCGCAAGAAGACGTGGTCGCCATCCTCGAACTCTAGTGGCCTCCGCCTCCTGCCAGCATATGACTTCTGCCGGCTCTGTGCTGTCCTCATCAGCTCCTGGATGACCTGGACTTTCTCTGTCATGGGCCGGACCATCTCTGGTCCCACAAGTGCTGACTCCCCAGGGTCTGTCCAGCACAAAGGAGATCTGCAAGGCCTGTCGTACAACGCCTCGTACGGTGCCATCCCGATGGTGGAGTGGTAGTTGTTGTTGTACGCGAACTCCACCAAGGGTAGGTGGTCCTCCCAACTGCGACCAAAGTCGAGGACACATGCGCGGAGCATGTCCTCGAGAGTCTGAATGGTCCTCTCCGTCTGACCATCCGTCTGAGGGTGAAAGGCGGTGCTCAGACGTAGCCGCGTCCCGAACGCCTCTTGCAACCCCCTCCAAAGCCGGGAAGTAAAGCGAGCGTCCCGATCGGAGACGATAGTCGATGGCACACCGTGAAGCCGTACAATCTCCTGAACGTAGAGACACCTCAAGCTCTCCACTGAGCCCTGCTCTCGGATGGGTAAGAAGTGTGCCGACTTGGTGAGTCGGTCAACAATCACCTAAATGGAGTCGTGACCTCTGGAAGTGCGTGGAAGTCCAGTCACGAAGTCCATAGATATGTCGTCCCACTTCCACTCCGGGACCTCCAAGGGTTGTACCAAGCCTGCTGGTACCTGATGCTCTGCCTTCACCTGCTGGTAGGTGAGGCACCGTGATACGAACTCTGCCATAGCCTTCTTCATGCCCGGCCACCAATGCTGTCGTCTGAGATCCTGGTACATCTTCGCCACTCCAGGATGTACCGCCAGAGGAGAAGTGTGAAACTCTCTCAGCACCTCCTCTCGTAAAGCGACTGGTACCAAGGTACGTCCTCTGAAAAGGACGTCGTGCTCTACTCCAAGGGAGAAACCATCAGGTGCTTGTCCCGAGGATATCTGTGCACGCCGTGTCTCACAGTCAGCGTCCCCACGCTGAGCCTCTCTGACCCGCTGTAGAAGTGGAGGAGAGACGGTGAGAGACTGAAGGAAGGCTGCTCCGTCTCTATCCACGAAGGATATCTGCAAAGCGGCTAGCTGCTATGTCGCCTCCTCAAGTAGCTGGATGCCCGTCCTCCTGCTGAGGGCATCAGCTACCACGTTCCCCTTCCCAGGAGTATAGACTATCTCAAAGTCATAGTCCTGGAGGAACTCGAGCCATCGCCACTGTCTAAGGTTCAGGTCCTTCTGAGAGAAGATGTACCTGAGACTCTGGTGGTAAGAAAAGACTGTAAAGCGCTCGCCCATCAGATAGTGCCGCCATGTCTTCAGGGCGAAGACCACTGCTGCCAACTCCAAGTCATGGGTAGCGTAGTTCTGCTCATGCGGCCTCAACTGACGTGATCCGTAGGCAATCACGGCCCGCTCCTGCATCAGGACACACCCGAGTCTGGTCCCTGATGCATCGCAGTAGACTACGTATCTAACTCCCTCCTCAGGCAACCTCAAGATAGGTGCGCTGGTCAATCTCTGTCTCAGCTCCTAGAAGCTCTGCTGACATCTGTCTGACCACACGAAGGGTTTCCCCTTCTTCGTCAACACTGAGAGTGGCACCGCAACTCTGGAGAAGTCCGACACGAATCTCTGATAGTATCCAGCTAGACCCAAGAAACTCCGCACCTCTGTCACGCTCCTGGGTGGCTCCCAAGCTAGCACTGCCTCGATCTTCGCGGGATCCACTGCAACTCTCGCCTCAGAAATGACGTGCCCCAAGAAGTGGACCTCACGTAATCAGAACTGGCACTTCGAGAGCTTGCCATAAAGCTGGTGCTCTCGGAGTGTGTTTAGTACAACCCGCAAGTGGTAGGCGTGCTCCTCCTCCGTCGTCGAGTAAACCAAAATGTCGTCGATGAAGACCACGACAAATCGATCGAGGTATGGCTGGAAGATCCTGTTCATGAGGCTCATGAACACTGTTGGAGCATTGGTTACGCCGAATGACATAACCAAGAACTCATAGTGGTCATACCGACACCTGAAGGCCGTCTTTTGCACTTCCTTGTCTCGAACTCTGAGCTGATGATAGCCTGACCTGAGGACTATCTTCGAGAACCACCGTGCTCCCTTGAGCTGATCGAAGAGGTCATCAATCCTCGGTAGCGGATACTTGTTCCTCACTGTCACTTGGTTCAGGCGACGATAATCGACACACAGTCGCAAGCTCCCGTCCGCCTTCTTGGAGAACAATATCGGGGAAGCCCAGGGTGAAACGATGGGTCGGATGAACCCCTTGCCCTGCAAGTCCTCCAACTGTACCCGCAGCTCTCGAAGCTCAGCGGGGGCCATCCGATATGCTGGAGTGGATATCGGGGTTGTCCCGAGGTACAGATCAATATAAAAGTCTATCTCTCTGCGAGGAGGTAGCTCTGGAACGTCGTCGGGGAAGACGTCCGCATACTGATCCACCACTGCAGGAAAACTAGGACTCCGCACGTCCACTGCTCCTAGGATGAGGCTAGCCAACTGATGAGTGATGGGCTGCCCTCTCCTCTGCGAGAGTCCCTCCTGTGCTGCGAAGGCTCCCTTCTCTCCGGTGAAGGTGAACCTGCTCCCATCGGTGCGCACACATCGCACCTTGCGCCTAATGCAGTCAATCTGTGCATGGACCGTAGATAACCAATCCATGCCCAAGATGACGTCGTAAGGCCTCGACGCCGCTACAAGAAGATCTTAGCCGAAGCTCTCGCCTCCTAGAGTAAGCTCACACTGCCGGCACCAGTGCGTAATCGTCGAGTCTGCTCCCGTAGGAGTCTCTAGCCGTAAGGATCGAGCCAACGGCTCTGTCGGAATCTCCGAGCTCCGAACAAGGGCAGTGGCTATGAAAGAGTGACTCGCTCCTGTGTCTATAAGAACTGCAGCAAGGGTGGAATAGACACAAATCGTACCTCGAATCATCTCTGGCGCGCCGTGGTCGTAGGCCTCCGCTGCTTGGAGTTGTGCCTGTCTCTTCCCGCCAGCTCCCTGTGGTCGGGGCGGACCTCCTGGTGGTGGTGGTGGCAGAGCCTCAAAGCGTCGCCCACCACCTACTGCTCAGCCAGCTCCTCTGCCTCGTCCGCCTCCTCCCTGCGGACCGCCACGATCGACCCTCTGCCTCTGCCTAAGTGGCCCCTCCACCGTCTGCTGCTCCTCGGTACGACGGGTCGAGCAGTCACGAGCCATGTGGCCCTGCCCGCCGCACGAGTAGCACTGTCTGCCTCTCGGAAGGCTGGCTTCGCGCTGTGTGCCCCGCACTACTGAGCCAGTGTCCCGAGGTCGTCTGCCGGAAGGCCTGGTCTGCCTGGAACCCTGAGTCATCCGTCGGCTACCAGCTGCCGAAGACTCCGCTACCTGCCGCCCTGCGGTAGGTCTCGCTGTGGACTCAGCCAGAAAGCTCTCGATCAGAAGGGCTCGCTCCAGCACTCCTGCCTGGGTCGGGATGCTGAGGGAGATCAGCGATGCCCTGATCTCGTGTCTCAAACCCTGCTCAAAGGTCCGGGCCCGGAAGAAGGGGTCTCGTACCATGTCTGTCGAGTAGCGAGAAAGATCGGTAAACATCGCCGAGTACTGGGCGACTGTCAAGCTGCCATGCCGCAGCTGAAGAAGCTCCTGAATGCGCACCGCACGGAGGGTGGCCGGGACGAACTCTGAAAGGAAGAGGCTCTCAAAGTCCGTCCAGATGAGGGAGGCCTCATCGTGTACCTGGAGCATCAAGCTCCACCATCGCCCTGCTGCTGCGTGCAGTAGGCTCGCCGCGAGGATCACCATGAGGTCTGCTGGTATCCTCACTAGCCTGAAAACTCGGACGACTGCCTCCAGCCAGTCCTCGGCTGCCTGGGGGTCCGTCTCCCCACGGAACCTGGGTGGTCGCTGGCGCTGGAACTCGTGCAGAGCTCCGAGACATCGTGCATCGTCTGCGGCCGGTGCTGGAAGCATCGGGGGCTCGGCGGGTAAAGGTACCGCTGGTGCCTCCGCTGTCAACGGTCCCTGTACCGAGGCCTCGTCGCTCGGCGGACTGTCGTCGCGCTCTACTCTCGGAACCCTAGCTGGTTGCCGTCGTGGGGCCATCCTTAAAAGGAAACAAGTGCGCCACGGTCAGAACTGTATACCTGGTGAGCTGACACAGGTAATCAAAGAAAAAACTTGAAACACACATGCAATCAATGTTTTCGTGCATTAAGTCGGAAATCAGAAGTCAGGGTTCTGGTGTACGGATACGTCGGCCGCCGCACCAACACTGGACTCCCTGGACTGATAACCACACCCAATACGCTAAACACTATTGCTTCACATAGAAGAAAGATCAGAGTCTGCGGTAGAACCGACCGCCTCTGATACCAATTTGTCACGACCCGTCCTCGGGGCTCGTGTCGTGACTACCCCAAGCCCGCCTTCCATAGGCCAGGGGCTGGCGACTAGCACCAAGGCGTAAATCTCAACAAAAGGGAAGGTATTGCCTTTGAAAAGTAAACAAGCACCACAGAGTAAGCAAGCGGAAAAGTAAACACTAAGTAAAACTGTAACAAGCTGTGCTGAAAGTAAAAGAGGTCGAAAATACAAGCCCAACTGTAAAGTACAACTGAAAGGGAAAAACAGCAACTGTAAAGAAAAGCCGCAGCGTCGAGCCGTCCTCTGAAGATCTCACCTGAAGGGTGGGTACAGATAGCCTCCACAGCTCCTCGGTCCAGTCGTCCGATCCGAGTACGTCCCGCCCAGTGGTCCACCTCCAGGTATCGTCCTGCTCCGCAAGCCTCCACCACGATCAGCGCTGCCCGTCGTCTGCAACCAACACCACGAAGTGCAGGCAAAGCCCGTGCAGGGGTGAGTATAAGCTACTCAGTAGAGACCTCGAGACCCCCGAAGGTCTCCCGAAATCCACAAAGGATAATCCACAAAGGAAAGATACAATCACGAAGTAACATCTGACACGACTTAGGTATATGCCCATACATATACCTAAGTCATCAATTCCCGTTCGGCTCCAACGTCCGAGCCCAAGCACAACCCAGTCCACACAGGAAAGCAAAACGTATACCCACACAGGATAGCACAACACAATCCACAAAGGAGAGTAAACAGTAATCCACATAGGATAGCTCAACACAATCCACAAAGGAGAGTAAACAGTAAATCCACACAGGATAGCTCAACACAATCCACAAAGGAGAGTAACAGAAGATTCAGCTCACACAGGTATACTTCTTCGGATGACGATAAAGATGATCACTGATCCATCTAAGTCGTCGGACCCACGAAGGATCGATAGATAACTAACCCCCGAAAGACCCACACAGGATCGGGCTCACACAGGACCTGTAGCACTGATCCACGTAGGATCGCTGAGTGCTGTAGTCGTCGCAGTCCACTGAGGATCTCTGCACAGTCGTCGTCGCAATTCACTGAGGATCTCTGCACAGTCGTCGCTGCAGTCCACTGAGGATCTCTGCACAGTCGTCGCTGTCGAAGTAGCAGTCGCAGCCATCTCTAGGGTTCCCGCACACAGCAAGCTCGTTCGAGAGGGTCCGCTCCACGAGCCGAGAGGCCGATACATCAACTGTCACAAAGTCCGAAGTTGATGTATCCAAAAGTTCCGTATCGTCAACAGAAACTCAACGTCGCAGACGGCGCATCAATCGGACGCCCGGTCTGAGAGTTATTGGCTTTTTCGTCCCAGGGGCCCGATTGGTTTTTAAGGCAAAACCAACCCGACCGTACTCCACCTGCGTCCAAACCTCAGGCGGAGTATGTCAAAAGATCCGTCTCACTTAGAGGAATTCAACAAAGCTGACGGCACGTCAATCGGACGTCCGTAGCTCAAGATATGAGCGTTTCCGCTCCGAGGGCCCGGTTGGTTTCGTGTACGAACCAACCCGGCCGAACTCAAAGTATTCCGAAACCTTGAGTGCGATATACCGAAACGACCGTCTCGATCCAAGGATCGTGTTGCCGCTGACGGCGAGTCGTTTGGAGGCCCGTAGCTCAAGTTACGGGCATTTGAATGGAAACAGCCCGAAGACGGGGGGTCCGGGCCCGGGCCGACCCGGCCCGACCCCCCCTGGGTCGGCCGAACCGGGTCGACCCGGTCCGACCCGGTCCGACCGGCCAGGCTCTGCCAGCCCGGCTCGGCTCGGCCGAGCGGCCGAGCGACGCGGGGGGGGAGCCGCCGCCCCCGCGTGACACCCCCGCGGCACCCGCGGGGTGTCGCCCTGGACGACCCGAGCGACGCGGGGGGGAGTCGCCGCCCCCGCGTGACAACCCCGCGGCACCCGCGGGGTGTCGCTCTGGACAACCGGACCCGCGCGGTCGCGGGTCCGTTGGCCGCCGCTGCTCCCGGCTGACGGCGCCGCCGCTCCCGGCTACCGGCGCCGCCGGCGTGTTCCGCGGGCCACCGGAGTCGCTCCGGTGGTCCGATTCTGTTCCCGTCTGCGCCGCTGCTCCTCCCGGGACTCGTCCTTCACTACGGAATCATCAAACTTCCATTGCGGCACGTTTCGTCGTCGCCCGTCAAATCCGCATAACAACGAAGAACGGCGGAGGGTCGTCGGGCTGTGTTCGTTTGGCCCGCACCCTCCGCGTTAGAGATAAACAACGGGAGGAATAATATTCAACACATGAATACATATCCGAAAACAATTTTAATGAAATAAAATTGTTTTATGAATCGAGTTCTTCATTTTGAACGGAAACAACATGAGAAATAAGAGGCATTTCCAAAAATAAAACCCATACCTCGTAGTCGTCGCGCGTGAGCGTTCTTCGCAGAATTGCTCGTCGCGGAAGAAGGGGATCGTCGCGTCGTCGCGGAAGGGCGTCGCGTCGTCGCGGAAACCGGCGTTGAGTCGGCGAACTCAACGGACCATGAAACAACAGATTTAATTTAATTATATAAAATTAAATTCGTGTTTTGTTAAAAAAAACACAAGGGAGGTTTAGGAGAAACCGGGAGTCTCTTACCTCAATCAGCTGATCGAAGATTCGTTGCGGAGGAAGAGACGTCGCAGAAGAACGTTGCAGGAAGGGAACGTCGGCGTCGCGGAACACGGCGTCGCGTCGTCGACTTCCACGGGTTCGGCGTTCTTCGTCGGAGGTCGGCGTTCTTCGCGTTCTTCGCGAAGGAGGATGAAGGCTCAAGGATTCTGACAAAACCTCTCAACGAGTAATCCTCCAAAAAGACTTGTTGGTCTTATTTTATTATAACGCCAACAAACGAAAAAGGGTAAGTAACGACCCATCAATTCGTTGTATTAATTCAACGAATGAAACAACTCATTTAATTTACGAAATAAACCGCCCAATTAAATGGTCTGTTAAGAATTTAAGAAAATGCGTCAGTTGACTTTCATAATGACGGGTTTTCGGGGGTGCGTTACTTAGCGGAAAGAAACGGCGGGGCTTGTGCGGGCCCCACCTCACAAATATCCTACCAAGAGGGTAGGATATTTCTGGATAGTACCCTATCCGTTTCAACTCAGTTTAAGCCGCTTTTAAGTGGTCTCAAGTGGCTTCCAAGTGGCTTAAGTGAAATAAAATAAAGTTGTAAAATTATTTTATTTCTTAACTTTAAGCCCGAAAATTAAAAACCACACCCAAGCAAACGCAACTCCGGAAGAGGCGTTTCTAAGCGAATACCGGCGCTGTGATTTCATCGGTGCCCTCAAAATTCAATTCCGGGCACCGGTTCAAAAGTTAGAAAAACCCGCTCGTCCGTTCACTGAACGTACCCGAGCCAAACTTTGGAAAATGATTCCGGGCACACCGGGCCTCGGAATCAGATGCCGTCAGAAACTGCGCTCTTGTAAAATTCCAAAGAAAATTAAGAAAAAAATTTCCTTGAAATTTACGGGTCTTTACAAGGATAAAATAAAACATGCAATTGTGGCAAACCATTAAGCATGTGACATGATTTCCATAGTAGCTAAGGCATTGCTGTCAAGACCATCATAGTGGAAAAAGTCCCTTACTAAATCGAGTTCACTCCTCTTTCCAGTCCTGTATCACTGAACCAGATTAACTTGTCGTTTCAGCCATGTCTATCTCATGAGATATAAATCTTTACCCAATGCATTGGAGGAAGATATAGGTCTCACCCATCTCATAATGAAATCATTCTTTCGTGTGCCACAAAATAAACATACATCATTCTTAATAACCCAACGAATAAAATAGGTTTCATAAATATCATCTCATCATAAGATAATCCATATAAAAGAAATGGATATCATTTCATCATAAGAAAAATCAAATCATGTAAATAATAGAGACATTATACTTGAAACATAAACATACTAAATAATGTCATCTTAGATGGAAAACAGTTTTGATAAAACACTTGAAATGAATTATTGAGGAAAATATAATTTCTTCTTCTAAATCACTTTCTTTTCTCAAAATGGCATGAAATTTTAAAAGAAAAAGATTTTGTTGAAAATAATCATGAAATTTTGTAGAGGAAGCTTCATTGAAATAAGTCATTATGAAACCGTAAAAATCCATTCACGCCATATAAGTTAAAAAACATTCTCCTCGTACTTTTGCTGGAAAAGTCAAAAAGTACCTTATATGGTAACCAAAGGAAAGATTCCTTCCATACAATGTGGTAAAAAGTCAACAAATGATAAAAATGACTTTAAACATACATGGAAGAATAATAAACATTTTATTAAAACATTTTTAGAAAACATGGACATAGATGATAAACATAAGCCTAGTAAATACTTACGTATAAGCAATCTCGGATAAAAATGAGATTTGCAAAATTATCTCTTACCATATGTCCAATTTCTTCCGTCTGTGTCTGAGACTCCTGTATAGTGGGTTTAAACATATTATTAACTTGTAACAGAACCATAATAATATTTATGATATCATATATGATTCACTTATGACTTTATATTACATGTTCTTTTGTCAATTCCATGTTAAAGCAGCGTTTTGGGTAAAATCGTTTCATTTATCGTACGTGTTTGAACTTGTTGTTCTTGATATTACTTATATCATGATTTACTTACATCCAGAATGTAAAACATGATTTATATATCATATATATTCAGTATATATATATATATATAATAGATAGATAAATGAAATGAAACACACCGTTCATGGAGACGGGAGGCCGTACATACGCATGAATGTTGTTTTCCTTTCCTTATTGACTTGAATGGAAGTAGATGACATATATATATACATAAATCCAGTAGTATTATTATGTCATATATATCATTATTCTTCATTATATGTACTTTATAATCATTCTTGAATGATTAACATGAAGAATGAATCTCATCGCGTCATGGAGACGGTAATCGGTACGTACGCACGAGCGATAATATCGTTCCCATTATTATTGAATGGAATTGGAATGGATGATATAATATCTCAGAATTAGTATCATGTTATAATAACCATATATAGTTATTCTTTACACCATTATACCCATCCAAGTAAGGTGGTGGTGGAAAAACATATTACACCACGGCGTGGAGACGATATTATGTACGTACGCACGCGCGGTGAATTCGTTTTCCGTAGGATTGATAGAAGGTGAAATGGGGTTGTTTCATATTTATAATAACATATCAGTATATTAGTTATACTGATGTTATTACTTTATAATGAAACAACTAAAGAAGAGGAAGTAGAAGAATAATGAAACTTGAAAGAATCGGTAGAAGAGATTACCTCTTCTTTGACGTGTCTCCTCTTAACCTCCTCTTAGGGCACTAAAGTTGGTCTTTGAAGAAGACCAGAACCTCTAGTAGGTTTCTATGGAAGTGGAGAAGTGAAATTGGCATGGGTTGGCCAAGCTTGAAGGCTCAAATTTGTGTGAAGAGGAGAGGGAGGAGTTGCCCTTTTATAAGGGGGGTGAGGGGCAACTTAGGGAAAACTTAAAATATTATTTTATAACAAGTTCATATTCGGTTTAGAATGGCTCCAAAGTGACTTATTTCGAGGCTAGGGTGGGGATGGGTCGAAATCCTCTCAACCAATAGGCTTTCGACAAGTTTAGGTTACCAGTTTAACCTATCATTTAGATTTAACTCTAAGTTAAATAATTTAACTTTTATCGAGTCTTCTTGTATTCTTACAATATATGGTTAATAAACTTACTATATACATCCAAGCGAACTACAAGTGGTTCATTAATTATACACCTATCATTATATAAGTCTTTTGGCCGAACATTAGATTTTTAGGAATAAAATAACAATTAATAATATAATATTTGTTTTAAAAACTCTTTTATGTCAATTTTGACACTATTTGGTATTTTGTTTTTGTTAAATTCATAACAGCATTATTACTTCGAACAAAATTCATCTAACCAGCCCTAATATATTATATTAACCTAGAAAATTAGTGTAATTCATAAAAAGTCTCAAATTACATTTATTTTGGTATTTATAACATCAATTATGTTAATATTTCATTAATAAGGTAATTACTTCATCATCATTGTGTCATTAATAAATTAAATTATTTAATGTCTAAAAATTATAAATAAAATATCATTATATAGGAAATCTTTTTAGTTTTCTAATGAATATGTATAGTCGAATTTATCTTATGTATAACCCTATATTAAAAATGTTTTAGTTATTAAACTTTGATTTTAACTCTTTTAACCCTTATTTGAATTAAATAATAATAAATACCTTAATCTAATCCAAGTGGACCTAAAGGGTCATATTTTATTCCTAAGGTTGTTTTTGGTCGAATTACACTTATCCAATAGAATTAGGACATGTGTTAGGGTAATAATAATATCATTTTTACTCTTAATTACCCTATTTACTTTTAATCGTGATAAATAAAAGTTAAAAGTTACTATTCACCAAAAATTATTTTTATCTTATTGAACCACATTTTACTCCTTGATATTAACTGTGCCTCTCGGATTTTCGAAATTCAACTCACAGAAGCGGTAAAATTAAGTTTTATGTAAATTTGCAAATGCTCCTGGGAGGTGGGTAAAAGACGGTAAAAGTTCAATAAAATTTTTATATATCCAAAATTATTATAAAATGACTCCAATGAATTACATTGAACTTATATAGGTATTGTATATCTATTTTGACCTAAAATAAATTTAAACAGAATAAATAATTATTTAAATAAAAATTTGGTTTTAAACTATAACTCAGTGTTTTTCACTATTCATCAAAAATTAAAAGTTTTCAGAAAAACACCAAAAATTCACCATAGGCTAATTTCGATATTTCGAATCCAAAAATGAAGTCCATTTTGAAAGATTAAATTTATAAAATTTCAAAAGGTGGGTATTACTATTAATAACTGATAGTTTATATAATATTTTAATAACATATTTTAGTGAAACCCGGTATTGCGTACTACACACGCTATTAAGGAAGGTCGCGATTGCGTGTAATGCAAACCAAGTCAGGGATGCGTGTAGTGCAAGCTCCCTTTGGTGTTGCTTATATCATAATCAAAACTTATTTCATTTATACATTAAACAAAATCTATACTTAATGTTGCGTAGAATAATTCCCACAAAACGAACTTGAAATTGTGTGAAACACGAGCCAAGAATAGTGTTGCGTATATTGCAAGTTAATACGGTGTTACGTATAGTACAAGCTAATATTGGTGTAGTGTACAATAGAAAACATCAAAGAAAATAAAAAGAATATATCTCATAAAATCTCGGGGTGTTACATTCTACCCCCCCTTAAAATGAATTTCGCTCTCGAAATTCGTCGGGGTTATAAATCATTTATTACTTGAAAGTTTCATTCATAGAAACTCACATCGTAAAAAGGAATACTAAAACTTAATTTTAAAAAGTGGAGTATGAAACGTAACGGTTACCCAAATTAACTCATCATTGGGTTTCCACATAGGAGAACATAGGTGAAAATATGGGTATGGAAGAGAAATCTAACCATCATGTTCTGATGAATAGTGGTAGAGAACATGGCTATGAAAAAGCCAACAATCACAAAGCCATAAATTTGTGATGATATAAGGTACCATCTGATTCATCGAATATGAGGGTACTAGGACAACGTTTTTGGTTTTTAAGATCATTTCCCTAATGTTGATAAATTTTTGCACAAGGAGAAATACTTGATTTCAGTGTAATATCATCGTTGGTCATTCCATGAACAATTTCCACTTCATCTCTTATTTAAAGAAATGAAGTTGAATTTGTCCTTCTTGAAATATTAGCAGATCATGCGATAGAATGATAGGTTATTCCATCGGTCTCAAAAAGTTAGCAAAAGTTATTAAATATATATAAGTCCATCTATGGTGAGATTAACCGTAAATGATTCCAAAAATGGACTTATACTTCAACGATCAAACCGCTTAATAAAATAAAAGTAATTTCTACTAACTAGAGACTTCTTGTAGGCCAGTGGTAGACGATAAAGGTCTGTCGCACTTCGGTTGTGGGTTCGATTCCCGCAGCCTTGTCCGACGCGACGGGTTGTCGCCCGTTCTGCAAGTTGTCCTTTTTCTAAAACTACACTATTATAACATTACAGAAATAATATCGAAAAAAGTTCTAGCCTTAAACAATACTATCTGATGTCCGACATAATTCATTCCAATCTTTAGACTTGTCCAAAATACTTCTTTCCAAACTCATAGTATTAAGAGAACGATTACTAAAAAGGTCATATAACAAGCACGTGAATACCATCATTTATCCCCCATATATCATAAGATATATCTTGTTGATCGCATTCCAAACATGTGAATACTTTAATCATGTATTCTCTTGAAACATAAATTACCATAGAACCTTGGTGAAAACATGAAAGCCATCAAAAGACAACTCTTTCCACATAACAAAATCTCAAAAATTCTATATACTCAAACCATGATATCACTTTGTCCTTATATCAGTCATGAGCTCATTAAACATTTCATTATCTCCTTATCTCTTCTTTATGCGCATATTAGGTGCTTTCTAAAATTATTTCAATCACTTTTCATGGTTATCGGTACCATTCAACATATACTTTCAAATACTTTAGGAAAAACAATAGTGTAACAATCCTTAGATGTTTCTTTATTCCATAGTACCATTAAATTACCCAGACAACATAGCTCTTGATAAACATACAATCATTCCACTACCTTCTTAAACCATTGACCGAGCTTCATCATTTTATTCATCAACACTTCTTTCATCTCATATATCATTTGTAGTCTCTTCATCATCATCAACATAAATACTACTCATACGACCATGTTGATTCTCTTCATGAGATTTTCCCTTAGGGCATTAGTTTGCATAATGCCTGTACATTCCACATTTAAAACATTTAATCGTTATTGATGTCGTAGCAATACCATTATCCTTGTCCATGGTGTTAGCTGAACATTTTCCTTTGCACTTACTAGCTTTGTGTCCTTTTCCACACCCAAAACATCTTCCAGTTCCTTTGAACCTTGATGTCTCTTCCCACATGATTTACATGAGAGAAATTGAACATTCTTTCCTCTATGATCATCATGAAACTCCATCTTTCTCTTATTAGCCAAGTCAAGAAACTTACCAAAGTTGATATTATAGATCATATTATGAGATTGCTGATTAGGCATAATAACGATGTTTCGCCTTCCAAATCCCATTTCATTTGGATTCTCAAGAAGAATATCATTCCATTGTCCATCATATTCTCCATTAACATGAATATTCCTCTTCCCAGCCATTTTCTAAAACCCAAAAAAAAAATGTGAGAGGCAAAAATCATGCTAGAAAAACAACATAATAAAGGAGAGTACTTTCAATCTCTAACATCTTAAGTTTAATTCTATGATCATTACCGTAATTCAAGGTCTATAACCTTTACTTATACTTAACCTTAGGGACATCCCTAGACATACCTTAGAAATATCTCTAGGGATCTAAAGTTTTCGCATCCTAGTTTCCAAATGTTAACTAAACCCTCGCTCTGATACCAATTGTAGAGACTCATACTTGACATACATAGACATTACATTACTTTTGCGGAATACTTAATACATGACAAAAAAAGACGCCCAAAGACCGTATTAGTTTAGTGTCTTTGAAACTTGGAACATAATCTTCTAATCGTAGTGAAAAATCTTCAACATCTCCCATAAAGATATTCCCCTTTGATTTTCTAACCTAAAACCTTTCTTTATATCCCGGGGGAAAAGAAAACATAAAAAGAGTGAGCTCAAATGCTCAGTAAGGGTAAACATGGAGAACTTAAAAACAATCCATAAACATTTGAACGTAAAAACATGAACATAAAACATCAAAATCTTGAGCAATGACATAAATATTGGCAGTGCATAAGTCATAGATCATAAAGGAACAGTAATCATGATAAAATAAAACATGCAATTGTGGCAAACCATTAAGCACATGACATGATTTCCATAGTAGTCAAGGCATTGCTGCTAAGACCATCATAGTGGACAAAGTCCCTTACTGAATCGAGTTCACTCCTCGTTCCAGTCCTGTATCACTAAACCGGATTAACTTGTCATTTCAGCCATGTCTATCTCATGAGATATAAATATTTACTCAATGCATTGGAGGGAGATATAGGTCTCACCGATCTCATAATGAAATCATTCTTTCGTGTGCCACAAAATAAACATACATCGTTTTTAATAACCCAACGAATAAAATGGGTTTCATAAACATCATTTCATCATAACGTAATCCATATAAAAGAAATGGATATCATTTCATCATAAGAAAAATCAAACCATGTAAATAATAGAGACATTATACTTGAAACATAAACATACTAAATAATGTCATCTTAGAAGGAAAATAGTTTTGATAAAACACTTGAAATGAATTCTTGAGCAAAATATCATTTCTTCTTCTAAATCACTTTCTTTTCTCAAAATGCCATGAAATTTTAAAAGAAAATGATTTTGTTGAAAATAATCATGAAATTTTGTAGAGGAAGCTTCATTGAAATAAGTCGTTATGAAACCGTAATAATGCATTCACGCCGTATAAGTTAAAAAAAACATTCTTCTCGTACTTTTGCCGGAAAAGTCAAAAATGACCTTATATGGCAACCAAAGGAAAGATTTCTTCCATACAATGTGGTAAAAAGTCAACAAATGATAAAAATGACTTTAAACATACATGGAAGAATAGTAAACATTTTATGAAAACATTTTTAGAAAACATGGACATGGATGATAAACATAACCCCAGTAAATACTTACGTATAAACAATCTCGGATAAAAATGAGATTTGCAAAATTATCCCTTACCTTATTTCCAATTTCTTATGTATGTGTCCGAGACTCCTGTATAATGGGTTTAAACATATTATTAACTTGTAACAGAACCATAATAATATTTATGATATCATATATGATTCACTTATGACTTTATATTATACGTTCTTTTGTCAATTCCATGTTAAAGCAGCGTTTTGGGTAAAATCGTTTCATTTATCGTACGTGTTTGGACTTGTTGTTCTTGATATTACTTATATCATGATTTACTTACATCCAGAATGTAAAACATGATTTATATATCATATATATTCAGTATATATATATATATATATATAATAGATAGATAAATGAAATGAAACACACCGTTCATGGAGACGGGAAGTCGTACGTACGCATGAACGCTGTTTTCCTTTCCTTATTGACTTGAATAGAAGTAAGTAGATGACATATATATATACATAAATCCAGTAGCATTATTATGTCATATATATCATTATTCTTCATTATATATACTTTATAATCATTCTTGAATGGTTAACATGGAGAATGAATCTCATCGCGTCGTGGAGACGGTAATCCGTACGTACCCACGAGCGATGATATCGTTCCCATTATTATTGAATGGAATTGGAGTGGATGATATAATATCTCAGAATTAGTATCATGTTATAATAATCATATATAGTTATTCTTTACACCATTATACTCATCCAAGTAAGGTGGTGGTGGAAAAACATAATACATCACGGCGTGGAGACGGTATTCTGTACGTACGCACGCGCGGTGATTTTGTTTTTCGTAGGATGGATAGAAGGTGAAATGGGGTTGTTTCATATTTATAATAACATATCAGTATATTAGTTATACTGATGTTATTACTTTATAATGAAGAAGAGGAAGTAGAAGAATAATGAAACTTGAAAGAATCGATAGAAGAGATTACATCTTTTTTGACGTGTATCCTCTTAACCTCCTCTTAGAGCACTAAAGTTGGTCTTTGAAAAAGACCAAAACCTCTAGTAGGTTTCTATGAAAGTGGGGAAGTGAAATTGGCATGGGCTGGCCGAGCTTGAATGCTCAAATTTGTGTGAAGAGGAGAGGGAGGATGTGCCCTTTTATAAGGGGGGGTGAGGGGCACATTAGAAAAAAATTAAAAACTCTTATGTCAATTTTGACACTATTTGGTATTTTGTTTTTGTTAAATTCATAACAACATTATTACTTCGAACAAAATTCATCTAACCAACTCTAATATGTTATATTAACCTAAAAAAATAGTGTAATTCATAAAATGTCTCAAATTACATTTATTTGGGTATTTATAACATCAATTATGTTAATATTTCATTAATAAGGTAATTATTTCATCATCATTGTGTCATAAATAAATTAAATTATTTAATGTCTAAAAATTATAAATAAAATATCATTATGTATGAAATCTTTTTCGTTTTCTAATGAATATTTATAGTCGAATTTATCTTATTATAACCCTATATTAAAAATGTTTTAGTTATTAAACTTTGATTTTAACTCTTTCAACCCTTCTTTGAATTAAATAATAATAAATATCCTAATCTAATCCAAGTGGACCTAAAGGGTCATGTTTTATTCCTAAGGTTGTTTTTGGTCGAATTACACATATCCAATAGAATTAGGACATGTGTTAGGGTAATAATAATATCATTTTTACTCTTAATTACCCTATTTACTTTTAACCGTGGTAAATAAAATTTAAAATTTATTATTCACCAAAAATTATTTTTATCTTATTGAACCACATTTTACTCCTTGATATTAATTGTGTCTCTCGGATTTTCGAAATTCAACTCACAAAAGCGGTAAAATTAAGTTTTATGTAAATTTGCAAATGCTCCTAGGATGTAGGTAAAAGACGGTAAAAGTTCAATAAAATTTTTATATATCTAAAATTATTATAAAATGACTCCAATGAATTACATTGAACTTATATAGGTATTGTATATTTATTTTGACCTAAAATAAATTTCAATAAAATAAATAATTATTTAAATAAAAATTCGGTTTTAAACTATAACTCAGCATTTTTCACTATTCATCAAAAATTGAAAGTTTTCAGAAAAACACCAAAAATTCACCCTAAGCTAATTTCGATATTCCGAATCCAAAAACGAAGTCCATTTTGAAAGATAAAATTTATAAAATTTCAAAAAGTGGGTATTACTATTAATAACGGCTAGTTTATATAATATTTTAATAACATATTTTAGTGAAACCCAGTATTCCGTACTACGCACGCTATCGAGAAAGGTCGTGATTGCGTGTAATGCAAGTCAAGTCAGGACTGCGTGTAGTGCAAGCTCCCTTTGGTGTTGCGTATATCATAATCAAAACTTATTTCATTTATACATTAAACAAAATCTATACTTAAAGTTGCGTAAAATAATTCTCACAAAACGAACTTGAAATTGTGTGTAACACAAGCCAAGAATAGTGTTACGTATACTGCAAGCTAATACGGTGTTGCGTATAGTACAAGCTAATCTTGATGTAGTGTACAATAGAAGACATCAAAGAAATTAAAAAAAATATATCTCATAAAATCTCAGGGTGTTACAAGATGGCCTCCACAGCACTCCACGTCCGTCAGACTCCACCGTGTACCAATACGTCGTAAGGTCCTCCTCCGGGTACCGTCCAGTCCTGGCGCTCTCGGCCTCCGTCAGCGTTGTCCGACGTCTGCATCCAACACAACGAGGTGCGGGCATAGCCCGTGCAGGGGTGAGTATAACGATACTCAGTAAGGACCCCGAGACCCTCAAGGTCTCACAAAATCCAACAAGGATAATCCACAAAGTATGAAATCAACGGATAACCATTACTTAGGTATATGCTCATACATATACCTAAGTTATCAAATAACTCATCTCAATCATGAAGAAAACACAAAGGTCATTGACTCAGCTCAAACCAGGATTTTCATTATCGAAACCACGGCTGCTGGAGAACTCCTCCTATGTCGAGTACAGTGGGTCTGTCACGACTCTGAGGCGCTTCTCACTAACCTTGGACTGTTGAGGTACTCCTCCTGTCGAGTACTGCGGGTCTGCTGCCAACTACCAAGCGCTCTGTCCGGTATGGGTATGCCGCCAAATATCGGGCGCTCCCCCTAATAGCCTACAGAGGTACTCCTCCTGTTGAGTATCGCGGGTCTGCTGCCAACTATCAGACGCTCTGTCTGTCATGGGTCTGCCGCCAAATACCGAGCGCTCCCCACTACGCTAGTCGAGTCTCTCCGAGTCGAATCGGTCAAGCAGTCGTCATGTCGGTCAGCTACTAGGTCTCCGCACTCTGACTGCTCGTCACCGGAAGGATCCGCTCGACGAGCTACTGGTCGATACTCCAAGTGTCACGAAGTCTCACGAAGAAGTACCTTAAAGGACTGTCACGTCATAGGGGTCTCAACGCAACAGACGGCGCGTCAATCGGACGCCCGGTCTGTGAGTTATTAACATTTTAGTCCCGGGGGCCCGGTTGGATTCGTGTACGAACCAACCTGATCGTGACTCAATTACACCCCGAACTCTCATGGGGTATACTCAAAGGGACGGCTATGCTCCAAGAATACCGGCGCCGCTGACGGTTCGTCAAACGGACGTCGGGTGCCAAAGATATGGCCCAAGAAGGTAATGGGGTCAGTAGTGGGCCCGGGTCCGGTCCCACCTGGTCGGACCGACTCGGCCCAACCCAGTCTGGACCGACCCGGTCAGACTCGCTGGGTCTGACCCGGCCCATTGGGCAGGTCAGCCCGCTAAGTTTTGACCTGGTCCGCTGGGCCCGGCCCAGCGGACCGCGAGGGCGGTTCGGCCCGATAGTCGCCACGTAGGCAACTCGGTAACTTGGCCCGGGAGATCGGGTCGGTTCAGCCAGCGTCACCGCGGGGGACGCCGCGGTTCGGCTCGGGAAGCCGGTGGCCGGGAAGCCAGCAGGCAGGCCGCGCGAGGCGCGGGCAGGCCGGCTGGTCATCGGCAGGCCGCGGGTGCACCGGGCAGGGCGTCGGGGCGCCGAGCAGTGCGCTGGGGTGGGGGCAGCGCTCCGGGGTGACGGGCAGGCCGTCGGCGGGGCGCGGGGGCGCCGGGCAGGCCGCTGGCGGGGCGCGGGGGCGCCGGGCAAACCGCCGACGGGGCACAGGGGCACCGGGCATGCCGTTGGCGCGGCGCGGGGGCGCCGGGCAGCGCGCCGGCGGAGCGCGGGGGCGCCAGGCAGCACGCCAGCAGGGCGCGGGCAGCTCGCTGGCGGGGCGCAGGCAGCGCGCCGGGGTGACGCGTGGGCGGCGCAGTTCGCGGAGGCCGCGGGTAGCGCGGCCCTTGTTCGACGTCTTCGTCGTTGCCGCCTCTTTGCCAAGTCGTCATCATCGAACAAGAACAAACAAGGGGAGGGTCGGACTGCGTTCGTGCGGCTCGAGCCCTCCTCGTTACGGTGATAGAAATTGGCGATTCTCATACCATAACTTTGTTTGACGAAAACGAGGTTTATATTCAAATATAAAATAACACAAAACTCCCTACCTTTGATTTGTCGGTAGTCGTTCGTTGACGTCGCGAAAGGATGGTCGTCAATCTCTGGTAGACGATCACTTCCCACGTTGAAGAGGTCCGAGGAAGAAGGTCAATGATGAAGAGCGTTGCCGACGTTCTTCGCGTTCTTCGCGTTCTTCATTGGGAGTTTTCTCCAACAATCCCACCAGAAGAGAATGTCAACTCAAATAAAATAATAGTTTGCCTATTATTTTAAGTGTTGGCACGTAATTCAAAAAGGAAAATTAAAATCTCGGCTCCTTCAAATTAAATGCACGAGTGTTGTCTCATTAATTTGGAGAATGTCAAGAAGCTCTCTTTATTAAAACACAATCGTTGGCGCAATTAATTGCACAGGGAGGTCAAAGGCTCTCCCTCATTAATGAGGGAGAGTTGAGAGGTTAAGGTCTCCTCCCATTAATGAGGGGTCGGGTGGCCTCGTGTGGTCTCCACCACATTTAACCTCAAATGGGAGGTTGGGTTTGGATAGGTCCCACCACCATAACCTCTCATGGGAGGTTAGGGTTTGGCGGTCTCACCACCAACTCCCAAGTGGAGGTTCCAACTACCCGCACTCACATGGCGGCTGGAATAAAATAAAGTGTGGCTACACTTTATTTTATTATTTGTTTATAAAAAGCAAAAAACTAACTTTTATTCTCGACCATCTGCCGTCGAGGTGAAAGTCTTCTTAAGCGAAAATTGGCGCTGCAAGTTCAACGGTACCCTCAGATATCAGTTCCGAGCATCGGTTCAAAAGTTATAAAATCTCGCTCGTACGTTTACTGAACGTACCTGAACAAAACTTCAGAAATTGATTCCGGACACACCGGCCCTCGGAATCAAGCGCCGTCAGAAACTTCGGACTCGTAAAATTCTCATGTATTTTAAAAAAAATCCACGGGAATTCCGTGTCTTTACAAGTTTTATGCATGGATGGATTTTCTTCTTCTTTCAATTGACACTGCTCAACACCCATACACTTAGAATTAGAAAGTGTACTAAGAAGAAAAGAAGGTAGAGGCTACTACTTGCCCTTCCAGCCTCACACACAGTGCACTCATAATATCCCTTCCAACCTAAAGAGTCAAATTAAATTTTAATTTCCCAGAAATTAAATGATATTTGAACACAAATGAAAATGAAATCACATAGAATTCATTGAATGAATAATGGATGAATACACCTGTGAATAAAGAAGAATAAAGATAACTAGTAGTTGATGAAGCTGCATCGTGAAGATTTTTAGAAAGAAAGCAAAATCAGACAAAAAAGTTGACAAATCAATAAGCATCATTAAATCATTATACAGCGACTGTTGACAAAAAATTCAAAAAAAAAATCAAATGATGATATCTGCAGCGTATCTCTTATTTGAAAAATTCGATTGAAAACAAAGGAAATAAACAGTGGATTCAATAAATAAATCTCAACACAAAAATCAAATAGTTTCCAAAAAAATGGCAAAAAACCATTTGATATGTGAATGATTAAAATAAACCATATTACAAATATCAACCAAAATCATTGACAAATTGGTTCGATACATTGAACGAAACAGAGAAAAGAATGATACATCATCCACAGATAGGAATTGGAGAAAAGGAAAAACAAGGATTTAATACACTGAATCAATCTCAAATACCAATGGAAAATGACATATAGGAAGAAGACTAGTCAATAGGTCAGCGGAAAAATCTGATTTCAAGGAGATTGGGATAAAGAAAACTTCAATAAACAAATCTTACCTGCAAAATTGAGGAGATTTCTAAACCGAGGGTCATTTTCTATAGACTTCGTTCAGAACCTTCAACGCGTCACAAATTGGGTATAGTCGAACCCTAATCATGATCGACCTTGACTCATCACCGAAGATTTCTGAACCCTCGATTTGCAGCTTCACTCGGACATCCGTATATGGAGAACCCCCTACTCGGCCTTCCCTCGGCTCATGAAGACACATCACCTCTTGACTTCGACCTCGACAAAGCCCTCGCGACGGATGCACACTTTCCCGATCTCCATGCTCGACTTCTCTTCTCCCGAAGGAACCAGTCGCGACGCAAAATCTCTTTCATGAACCCAAAACTCAAATCAGTTTTCATTTTCAATTGTTTAATTTAATTATCTCGTTTTCAATTGTTTTTTATCACTATTATTATTATTTTTATGTGTTTTATCATTTTATATCTATATACACACATATATATATACTTTGTTTTATTTTATTTTTTTAAAATCTTATATAAATATAATTTACTAATAATTAAGTATATATATAATGATACGTTTTATATGTTAAAATAATAACAATTTAATAATTTTGAAAATTTTGTAATATGACTGCCAAAATTTATTTAAAATTTCAGTATAATAAAAATTTTATTTTATAAAAAATTATACTCATATATATATATATATATATACATTTATATAATTCCATATATTTAAATGATATTATGTTTCAATGTTATTTTTATTATTTTTCCTTAATATGTAATTCAAAATAATAAAATCAACTCGTTAAACAAAATATGATTGAGTATATAAAAAGAAGTATTTATGTTTTAAAATAGTAATTTAAATAAAATCATAGTTGATGAGATAATTTAAAACCATATTATATAATTTTAAATATTCAATTTAACTAATAAAACATTGTTTTTATTTTTATTATAAACGAATTTAATAAAAAGAAAAATATAAGGTTATATTTTTATGGGCAGTTACAATTACATTGAAAAAATGTTGTAAAGAGTAAAAATGGCTAAAAATTCCTTTAATAAATAATTTTTTAAAGTTTAAAAACATTTATGAAAATATGTTTAGAAAACAAGGTTTTGGAAGAAAACAGATTTTCGATAGAAGAGAGAAATGAAGTTTGATTTTCTTAAAAACATTTTTTAAATTTATTTAACTACTAAGGATCAAAAAAAGGATACTATGGGTGACCCCTCTGGAACCGACAGTGGTAGGGCTGATATGCACAATTGCTTGGTTGGTTTGGACTCAACGGAATGAATGCATTTTCCAGAGGAAGGTGACCCCTGATCACCTATGGGTGGATAGAGCTTTGGAGTGGATAAATGGTTGGAAGAAAAGTGATGCGGGGCATTCTTTGAGTCACGCTCGACGAGCGACTCCTTTTTGGTCTCCCCCCCCTGAGGGTTTTTTCAAGATTAATGCAGATGTTGTTGTCTTTGCTAATTCAAGGGGCGGTATTGGGCTCATTGCTCATAACAGTTTTGGCCAGATTGTGGAAGCTTAGTGTAGGGCAGTGCCTTTCTCATGGAGCCCTGTGGTGGGAGAGGCCTCGGTCATCCTCAGGGGCTTCTTTTTGCCCGGTCAACATTTTGGCCCAAGATTCTGGTGGAATCCGACTGCCTCGAAGTGGTGACCGCTCTCTCAACAAAAGATGAGGATTCCCAGCCTTATGGCCTCATCTTGAGGAAGATCTGGTCCCTGACTGATGAATTCGATGCATGCAAATTTTCTTTCATCAAAAGAGATGGTAATTCGAAAGCTCATCGTTTGGCTCGTTTTGGGAAACATTGGGGTGATCGTTGTTGGGTGAACTCGTTCCCTGATTGGCTTTGTAATCCTGGTTTTCTTGATCAGTAATTTATCTTTTCCTTCAAAAAAATAGAGGATAATAAAATTAAATGGTTTTATTAGTAAATGGTATAATAAACAAAAAGTCTAGAATAAGAATCTCGATTAGAATGAGATTGTGAAATAAAACTTTACACTGATCATAACGTTGAATTGATTACTAATCAATGGATAGATTATGTGTTTTAACTATAAATCCACATAAAACAAGTGGAAATATAAAATAATGTAGAAACAAGTTATTATACACATAATGTTAGAATGACATAGCCAATAAAGTAAAAGATTAACATAATGAGCAGAAATTGAGTTAAGATATCTCTTACCTCACGCATAATTTCGATTGAAAGTTATTTAAGATCCTGAAAAGTGGCTTTAAACATGTTATTAAATTACACTAAAACCATATTAATATTTATAATATCATATATGATCATTTTATAACATCTTATCTCATGTTTGTTAATAATCTTTCATTATTTTTATTATTTTGGGTGTTAATTTCCATGTTTTCTCATGCATGTTTCATCGTGAAAGATCCAGTTCTTGCGCATATTACATAGTTTCATAATATCCAGAATACTAATTATGAAATAATTATGTTATTTATTCATTAGTTATTCTTTTAAAACTATTTATGAAATATGGTTATGAAAACTGAAGTACTTTACGATGATGGAGACGGTAAGTCGTTTGTACGCATGAGTGACATTTCCATTTTTAAACGATCACAATGTAAAAATATAATTAATATATTATCATTAAATAATTATCATAATATCAAAAATACAATATTATATACTTATACATATCATCCATGTGGATTGGTGATTAAAAGAGAGTCACGTCGCTTCGTGGAGTCGGTAGTCCACACGTTCACGAATGATGTTAACATCTTTAAGTGAGTGAAAAGTTAACAAAGAAAATGATATATATTATCATCCATAATGATAAATATACCATGAATATAATAATTATTTAATTTATATAACATAAATTTATTAATATTAACCTTATTACCTTCTATGTGAAGCGTTAGTGAAAGACGAATCACATTGTTTCGCGAGGCGATAGTCTGTCGTACACACAAGCAATGTTATCGTATCCCTACAAAATGGAATGTAAAAAATATGTATATGATATAATTAATACCTATGTATAAACATGTTGTAAATATAAAATATATACATCAGATCCATCATCATATCCAATCGTGAAAGAAGATAATGGAAGAACAAATGACATCGTTTCTTAAGGCGATAGTCCATCGTACACATGAACGACGATTTCATAACCCATTTGATAGAGGTGGAGGTGTATATAGGTCATGAACTTATTATTACAACATCTATGTATATTTAAGATATTATTGATATTATATAATCATGTTTTATTATTAATTTAAGTTTTTATAGAAATAAATAAAATAAAGACGCTCGTTGAAGGACATTACCTCTTATTCAGGTATCCTCCTTAGGTTTTCCCTAAAGCATTACAAGGTTGTCTTTATTCCCAAAATAAGGATTATGGGATGAGGTTAGGTATATTGTGAAGTGATTTGGGTAGGTATTGGGATAAAAAATAGGTTTTATGGTGTTAATAAGATAAGAGAGTGAGTTTCCTTTTATAAGCGAGGTGACTGATACAATTGTAATGTTTTGAAAATATTCAATAATTCCCACATTTTTATCATGATAGAAGATTACAAAGTTGTCCATTGTCAAACCTTGAAGATTTTAGTTAAAAATATGGCCACATAATTGATTTTGGAAAAGTTTTTAGGTCATTTCATCTCTTATCTTCTTTGTTTAACCCCCGATAAATCCAATTTTACCTTAACCGCCGTAATTAATTTTGTATCGGTTTCACTATTCATTTTGGTAAAAAATTAAGTTAACCTTATTAGAAATTTTATATTATGATGATTCCAAATAAGTAATAAATTTTTAAAAATTAAATTCATAGAATTGCAAAATTTTAATTTAAAATTAATCTCGAATAAGTGATGAGAAATCCGCCTTTAAAAGAGAAAATGGTTAAAAGTTTTCAATGTTTTTATATCAAAATTCAATATAAAAATGATTAAAATGACTTAAAATGGATTAATTAATATATAATTGAGATAATTTTATGTTAAAATAAATTATAAATATAAGTTTACATTATAAATAATTTAAACAAAAAGGTAGTCTGTAATTAAAATTTTGTATTTTTCATTATTCATCATAAAATGAAACTTTTAAGAAAAATACCAAAAATCCACCCTAAGATAATTTTGGAATGATGATTTAAAAAATGAATTTTATTTTTTCAAATAAATTTTCTAAATTTTTTAAAAAATAATTTTAACTTATTTTTGCAAAGCACGACTAATCCATCTTTTTAAAGAAATGCAGTTTTTCAAAAACATTTATTTTTCTTATAAATGGTTATTATTTTATTAAAAATAAATAGATAAATATATTTTGAATAATGTATTTATTAATATTATTACTCTCCAATTTAATGGCTAGGTTATATATATTATATTAAATAATAATATTTTAATAATATTTCACATTTGGTTTAAACTCAATTTTGCATGCAATGCAAGATAAACTCAGTATTGCATGTAATACAAGATATTGAAATAAATATATTATAATCTCTCAGGGTGTTATATTTTATTCTACTATTGGTGATATGTGTTGAATATTATATGAAATAAAATGTTCTTATTTAAGAATTTTGGGGTGTTATAGTTATTAATATATATCTTTATCAATGATAAAAAAGTTATGATAAAAAGTGGTTTTATCAGTGGTTATTATTTTTGTGCTAAGAAAACCATTCCCAGTCTTATAATTTTATCCCCAAATGAACCCAGTTATCACACACCATTCAAGATCTCATGGAATTCTACCTCTTCCACTGCTCCCCCTCGGCCTTCTTGAATGAATCAATCCCCTCAACAACTATGGTATCTTATTATTTCTGTTCATCCCTCATTTATCAGTATCTTTATACTATCCTTGATTCACATAAAATCCCTTGCGTATACCTGAAACCACCACCTGTATCCACCTATGATATCCCTTTCTTACAGGTTGTTTGGTATGTTTGATTCCAGGGAAAATGAGTTTACTTGGAGGGATTGAAATCTATATACCCGTTTTGGAAATATAAAAAACAATGAACTGGAGAATGTAACATAGGGAGAATGAGTTTCATATTATTGAATAAGAATATAGAAAAAATGACTTAGACATTCTGCCAAATACACATAGAATATTGATTTGGGTTTTGAGTAATCTAAGGCAAAGCATGCAGAATAAGAAATGCATGTGAGAAATGAAATAGGGAGAAATGGTTTCTCACCAAATGAGGATCTAAAATCACCCAAAAATCAGGGTGATTGAGAAGGAATCCAACCACGAGAATGAATATTTTTATTTAATTTACTATATTATCCATGTATACATTTTATTTGATTCAATGTTTTTTATGAATTAATATTTATATAATTTTCATGATTAATAATAATAATAATTATTTTTTAAATTCTATGTTAATTATAAATCATTATAATATTTTTATATAGATAATTTTTATATAAATATTTCAAAAAAAATCTATAATTTTTTTATAGTTTATTAAATTTAAAAATTTAAAAATTAATTTATGATTATTATTATGTATAAATTTAAATTATAATTAACTCAAAATAATTTATATATTGATTATTTCAATGAATTTAATTATTATATGAAATCGATTATTTTAAAACATTATTTTCTTAAAAAAATTGTATTAATAAATTTTTCATAGTTTAATATATGTTTAATTGAGATAACATGAAAAACTAAGAATGAATTAAAATTGAAATTACTATTTTTTATTTATTTGTAAAAAGGTAATAAAATTTTATATTTTTTTATTTAAGGTCATTTGTTTTATTTAGCACAAAATTATAATTTCTCATTCCTTTTAAAAATTTTAACAAAACAATATGGGAAGAAAATATAATCATTTCTTTTATTTTATGAAGCATATAACCAAGTATTATTTCTTCTTCAAATAGCTAAACTGGGATATTCTCCATCATGTGAAATAGAACACAAAATTATCTTCTTCTAGGTGCATGGATTAATTATTCTTCATTTTCAGGAAAGCTATAACCCATTGATTCTCCTTATTCTCCATGTAGAAAAGTGATTGGTTTTTATTCTCTTTGCTTGGTTCTATTCTTTTTCATATACTGCTATCCTCCATGTAATAGTAAATATATTACATGAAATTTTTATAAAAAAAATTGATGTGTTGCATTTTTTTAAATATATATAATTATTATTTTTTTATTATTTTGGGAAATGGGATGCACCAGAGCCACTTCATTTGGAGCTGGTCATAGAAGGGGTGATCGTTACTTTTCAATGTTCAAATATCCCATTTGATTTCAACTTCTCACTAATTTTCTGAATCTTCTAATTATTCACACGTGCTTTTTTTCACTGATAAGTGATGTTCACCTAAACTTTTAGACTCATTCCACATCCTTAGGTCATTTTAGACCGAAGGCTTGTATCGAACATCAAACATAAGGTAGAAGAAGCATGTTCCTGGTATCCTTCATGCTCCCATGGATTAAAATCAAACAATTATACCAATTTTATTCCACTAATAGGTAGAATAATTCCAATCCTTTTAATATTTTCATTACTGTGAACATATATTATATAAATTTTGTAACACAAACTACAAACTTCATGTTTACTTACAAAATGATTTCTTGTAAGAATGATACAAAAAGTGAGTGTAAACAATATAATGTTTTAGATATTTATTAAGTAGGTTAATTCACTTGTTTCTTCATTCATAGTTCCCCAGTTATATAAATTTCAAATCATAGTAGTTTTTACGCCCTACTGACCTCATTGAGGATTCCTTACACTTTGATTTCAACCTTTGTTCAAATTACTAAGTGGTTCTTTATTTTTAGTGTGTTATTTCTCTTCCCCCCAATTTCATCCATTCAAAAAAAGATTTGAATTATTTAATTAATAAATATTTATATTTTTTCCAGTTGATTTTATCAGTTCATCCCATTGAGATGGACCCATAATTTTATTTTAACCCTATTCTCAGTTACGTGAACACCTAGAACTCTATTTAAAGCTCCACTCAGACTATACTTCCCTCTTTAAATTGGTATTGTGACAAGTATTCAAAACATTCATATCTACTTCCTTCTTGTTTAAAACTCACTCCTAGTTTCCACTATGAAATTTTTATAGAGTTAATTATATATATTTCTTCAATTGAGGTTGATTTTTGTTTTTAGGTGATCCCAAGAAGTTTGTTTTATACTCCAGTCAATTGTTTGAGATGAGGCTTTCTACTGAACCCACTAGGGAACTTCTTCAACTTGTGTTGAAGTTGATTGTTTCCTCATGTGATAATAGATAATCAAAATCAGTTCCTATGCACCCTATCAGTGAAACACCACCTAAACCACTGCGTACCTACTAAAGAAATGAATAAACTTCAATTCCTACATCTTGTTGGACTCCCACTTAGAAAGGTTTCAAAAACTATCCTATAATTACCACTTATGTCCCACATAACATACAATTGAGAACCTGGTCCAATAACAACATGTTTACCTCATGTGGTTTCTTTTCATGTCTCCCTTTTGTAAAATGACAACTTTTCTAGAATCATCACCAATAACATTAAAATATTGGGTTACCCTAATTAAAATTATCTATAAATTTACCCTCTAATTACGAATATCTTATTAGTATTTTTTTTACAAAATGAATGTTTATGAACCTAATACAATGAATATGAATCTAAAATAGATAGATGCTAATTGTACAGAAAAAGATTATAAATATAGAGTTAAAATGTTCACCATGTTTGTAAGGGATATTGCATAAAACCCTTATAAAATTATTTTTACATGTTTATGTTGTTTCTCTTCAATATAAATTATTCCTAAAGAGTTGGATGAATATTTAATTTTTCCAAGAATTGATCATAGATATAAATGTTGGACTAATCACATCGAGAAACTGAATATACACACTGATTGGGATGATACTACATCTTATGGATTATTTGATATGAATATCATTGTAAATAATGATGGATATCATATATAATAAATAATCATGGAAATTGAATATGATAATTATAATTATACAAATTTTTTTGATAAGTTGAATAGTTATGCTAAGAGATCACAGTATTCTAGTTGTTATAAATATATATTATTTTTAGCTTTATTGAAATTATATAATTTGAAAGTTGGAAATAGATGGAGAATCACTATCTTTACTATACTACTTGGTATCCTAAATGATACGATACTATAATAAAATGACCTTCACTGTTGAGAATATAATGCTTAATGAATACTATGTTTATTGTGAATGATCTTGAAAATAATACATTCTTATCCAAATTATGGCATTTTTTTGTTAGTACCATGAATCAATCATAAAATTTCCTAAGTGTGGCATAAATAAATACATGAAAGATAAATAAATTCTTTCAAATGTAGTATGGTACTTTTCTATAATTCCACAATTTATATGACTACATATATATCAGGAAAAGACGATATAATTAATATGGAATGAAAATAAAAGAATTGAATAAGGTAAACCGTGTCATCTAGAAGAGTATCCTTAATGGGAGAAAATTTATTATGAGTATTATTAATATGGAAATGAGTCGGTAAACCTCCATGTTGCGTTATCTACATGTTGAATAAATAGTTTTTGATGTATAATGTAGTACTAATAGTACATTTCCAGTTATGTTGGTAAATTATAGCATTCCCGCATGGTTATGCATAAATAAAAAATACATTATGTTGTCTATAATTATCTCTAGACCAAAAAAACTCATTAATGATATTGATTTATATTTGTATCCATTGACTGAGGATCTAAAATAGACGTAGGATACAAGTGATGTATTGTAAGATGCTTATAGAAGTAAAGAATTCACATTGAGATCTATGTTGTATGATGATAAATAATGTTCTATATTATGTAAACTTGTTTAGATATATCATTAAAGGAATGTGGAGGTTTCCTATTTGTGAATATTGAACAAACTCAGTTGTAACACCCTGAAATTCTAAAGTAAGAACATTATATTCGATAACATGTATAACACGCGACACCAAGCCTGTAAAGGAATATAATTTCCCAGGACTTTACAATATATTTACTATTTTAAGTAAATTAAATATATGATATAGATTTAAATTCATACAATGCTTAGATAGAATTTGTTACATTCAATAAATACTTTCTTTGATAGCTTGTGTTACACACAATACTGAGTTTTACCGAATAGTAATATATTATTAAAATAATATTATTTAATATAATATGATATAACCTATCTATTAAATTATAGGTTATGAATAGGATTAAATAACTTATGAAAATATATGGTTTAAATAAATAGAAAATTAATTAATTGGTGAAAATTTTATTAGAAATGAATATGAGAACCCCTTAAATATAAAGGGGATGTTTTTATAAAAACTATTTTTATGCACCAAAGGTGTTTTATCATAATAAATTAAATTAATTAATATTAGTGAATGATATTAATGAAATATATATATATATATATTATATTCAATAAAATGTTTTTTATATTCATACAATATTTTTGATAAACATAATATAAGAATAAATCTGATTTTATGCATAAAAATTATATTTTTCTTAAAAGGAAATTTTACCGCCTCTGAATGGAGAACCTATCTTAAATCCTTTTTTTTAATTTTATAAATTTTATATGTCAAAATAAATTTTATCTTTTAAATAGTAACATAAAAATTATCTTACGGTGAATTTATTGTATTTTTTTATGAAGTACCATTTTTTGATGAATAGTAAAAAATACTGAACTTTAATTCAAAACCGCTTTTCTATCTAATTTATTTATAAGGTTAAATTGTATTTTAAATTGGTTTTAAAGTCACATTATATAAATTATAAATAAATTAAACCAATTTATTTCATTGGGGTAAATTTAAATTTGAAATTAGTTATAATTACTTAGTAAACTTTTGAACATTTTTACTTTAAAACCTAGCATTGTCATCCTGTCTGTGGGGTTAATTTTTAATTAATTTCTAGATCTTATGTGATTGGAATTTGTAAAAATTGATTCCATATTTGGAATAAGAATTATTTATAATGTATAATAATTTCAACATAGTTTTTGACCAAAAATATTAGTGAAAGTAATTAAAATTAATTATAGTGATTAAGGGAAAAATATCCTAATAAAGGACTAAACCTTAAACTTAAGGCCTAAAATGACCTTAAAAATTTTCAAAAATACATTTTATAGCCATATTTAGACCCTATGTTCCCTTTTATTGAATTGGTACCATTATTGGATCCACTTTAAATGCTCAAAATGTGGGTGGAATTCCCTTTTCAAAACTTTATAAGAATGCCACTCCTCCACCACTATAAAAAGCTACTCCACCCTCCCACTTATTCACACCTATAATGGTATTTGGATCGCCCAAAATATTACAAAATAATCTATCAACTTCCCTAACCTTATCCTATAATCCTACCTTTGGTCATAAATCCAACCAAATAATTATTCTGGTAATAACCAAAAGATGTTACCCGAATAAGAGGTAACCTTTTTCAACAATCACTTTTGTTTCATTTACCTATCCACCCATTGAATTATATTCATTACTAGATTATATAATAAAATATATATCCAAAATATACTAATATTTTCTTATTTTAAGGGTTTAACCTAAACCTACACACACTTTCATCAAATGGTTAACAAACTTACCGTTTCTAAGTTCGGTGAACTACTGCCTCACAAAACTATGTCGCTCGCTTTTCCTTTACCACATTTCATGGTTAGGAATTATGATATAGAAATTGTTTTTATATGATATATATGATATTTATTATTTCTTTTTTTCTTTTATAATTTTTATATAGCACATACCTTCATGCATTTCATATTGTGAGGATACGATAACATCATTTGTGGATGTGTGGGCTACCGCCTCCTCAAAGTGATGTGATTCATTCACGCTATACATGGAATGTATTAAGGTTTGTTTTAATAATAATTTTTGAAATATATTACATAAATAAGATATTTAAATTATAATATATACATATATATCATTTAATTTTTATTCTTTTAAATATGAAAGATAAATGGAAGTATCGTTCATATATGCGTAGGACCTACCATTTCCATAAATGGTACATTTCATTTCATATCTCTTAAATTTTATGGAACATTATAAATAGATATATACTAGATATTATGATAAATAAATAATGTTTTAAATTTTTTATATGATGAAATCATGATCTAATTAATAGTAACAACATGTAACAAGTCAAATTATACTCGAGAAACTATGTGATTAACACCCGAAATAGTGAAAATAATGAAATATTATTAACAAATGGGTAATAAGTTATTATAAGAAGTTATTATATGATATTATAAATATGATTATGGTTCTGGTATAATGTATTTACATTCTTTAAATCATTTTACAGGATGAAAAATGATATTCATCCAAAAGGAAATGAAAGGTAAGGTATTTTCACCTCACTTTTTACATATGTGAGATAAATGAAATATTCAACACTAAATTATATTTTGTGGTGAATATACTACCCATTTTGATATATTATATCATGAATTATTTCTTCTATGTTGATTTGAATTAAAAGTTACTAAGTGGTAAATAATTTTATAACATAATTCCCTTTCATTGGGTTATATTACTTTCTCATTTTCATTAATATTCTAAGATTATGTGCATAATTACATTCTAACATCAATTGTTATGTTTCCACTTGTTTTAGTTCGATTTAAATCTCACATGCATAATCTCTTCATTTATTTATTCCCATATCAACCTTATGGTCTTTTCAAGGGTTTAATTCACAATCCCATTTTATTCCAGATTGTTTACACTCGAATTTATATTAGAGGGAATTATTGGATCATTGTATAAAAAATCATTTAATTTTATTATCCTCTTGTTATTCATGGACTTTTTCAAGTAATAGTACCATTTTACAAGTCTATGGTAATCAAAATGTTTTAGAAAATGTTATTAAGGAAACCCGAATTCATTTATATTTTTAGTCGAGTAACTTGTTTTCTTCTAAAACCCCTATTTTATAAAAAGGTTTTAAAAATTGTGTTAACATTTCCAAAATGATTTGTTAAATAATTTTTTGCATTTTTTTATTTTAATTTTTTTTCAAAGTAATATTCTTATCGCTTTCTAAATAATGAATTTTTCTAAACTTTTTACCTTGAAAAATGATTTTTACCTTATATAACCTATATGGAATAACCCATCGTCAATTTTGTAAAGCTTCATTTTCAAGTTTAAAAGGTTAATTTTAAAAAAAAAAAATATAATTTATTTTCAAAGAAAATGATTTTCAAAATGATTTTCAATATAAAAAGGTTATTTTCCTCAATAATTATTTTAAAATATATTTTTATAGTATTTTTATTCATTAATGACAAACACCATTTATTTTACTTAACTTGGGATATATTATATTAATAACACTATTATTCTTCCTCTATATGGTTTATGATTTATTTTTCAAAAGAAATTATTGACATTCACTTCCTTAATTCCTTTTTTAGTCCCCTTGAAATATTCAATTTTTTTATGATCATTGAACATTGAATTTCCCCTAATTATCCATATCATTTATCATGGATATATTTATTACCTAAATAGTATACCTTTTTGACATAAGATGTTTACTTTGAAAGTTATTTGAATTATTATGGAAATATTGATAAATCTGTATCCTTTAATCTTTATAGATATTTGATAAGGCATGTTTTTTATTGGTTAAATTGATGATTTGATATGAGGAATACATTAGATAGTAAATGATTAGTGGGTCCAAGACTTATATATATCCCCTAGATGCATAGAAAGATTCTCATGAGATGGATAAGCATTGTAAATTAAATAGGTTTATACCTGTACCATCTTATGAAAGGTCTTGAGGGTATAGGTTTTCATGTTCCTCAGACATGATGTCTAAAAATTAATCATTTCCTTCATTTTGATTCATTATTTATTATCCATGAGATTTTCACTATGGAAAAATCTATGTAAGTATTTTATTATTAGTTTATTAATTAAATAGCATGGTGTTCAGTTATTTACATTTCCATAATGATAATGCCTTATCCAGTTATTTTAAATGGTAGGTGTTTTCAGTTATTTACCTTGGAATATTATTTAAACACTCTCTTATTGGTTTATTAATTACATGGCATGTGTATTATATTATTACCTTTCCATATTGAATATTCTCATCGATTAATTATTGCTTCTACTATACAATACCCTTATTGAGTATTTGAGATCACCCTTATTTTTTTCCTATGATTCCTTTATCTATACTAATAAAGATATGTAAGGATATCGTATATAGAATAAAGTTATCCTAAAAAGAAATAACATTATATTATAATTAGTGCATTCATTTTTAATACAAGACTCATGTATGTATCTAGTTTATAAATACTACTAAACTCTTTGGTCCTTTGTGATTTTATTCCTTGTAATCATGCCACTGTAATGGTAGTAGACATTGGCTATGGGCTTCGAGGGTTAGGTCACTACAGTTAATATCAGAGGAAGTTTTATAGAAACCCTGAGAACTAGATTTTTGGAAAAAATGGATTAAAGTACAAAACCCTATGGTATAATTTGAGGATAAGTATGGAATAACATCCTAGAATTTTTGTAAGGTATAGATTATGTGGGTCTTCCTAGTAATGTATCCATGTTTGAAAACTACAAGTAGATTTTGTTTTGGAACAGATGTACCTAAGGGTAACAACTATGAAAAGGTGAATCATGCCTGACTCTAGTGTAACCTAATACATAACAACGAGCCTTAATATGCACCTGGTTTGACACTCCTGGGTGATATGCATAGGATAATTCAGATTTTATAAACAAACCATTATTAAGGATTTGAATAGATAATGAAAATGAATTACCTAGGTTAAACCTTAGACCAAGGAGCAACATATGTTTAAATAAAATGTTTTAAATATTTACCGGGATTCTAGAATTATATTGTAGAAGCATTTTTAACAATAGTATTTTAGTTATAAGAATCATGAAACATATAAGGATTGTTTAAAATTTTATATGCACATATTTATTCATTAACTTCAGAGTGATGGATACCATCATGGGATTATGATATTGATGTTGATCATAAGTTATAAGTCTTAAACATATCTTTTAGGTTTTATATAATGAGATTCTACCAAGATAAAGTGTATTTCAAAAAATTTATGGAAAGCATATGTTCTAGTGGAAAACCTATTTGTGGAATAATTCCCCTATATTTTAAAGACATGAGTTTAAATGTATTGATAACCTTTAGGATTCATATGATCATTAATGAAGTTACAGTAATAGTCAAATATGATTATTAGACCTCTTAAGAAAGGATGTTTTGATAACCTTAGTGAAAATGATATTTAATGATTAATTTCAAGTATGTCCATCATACTTTTCAAAGATTTATAGTAATTATAATAATATGGCTTTAGAAAAAGGAAAAATTGTATGTTGGGTGAAAAAATCCTCAAATTAGGAAAAGCGGTGGGGCTTGAACCCATGAATGAAGGATGATAAGGGTTTTGTGCCTACCACTAGCCTATGTGATGTCCTAGTTAAAGGAATTAATCAACATTAGAAAGTAAAGGAATCAATCAAAATTAGAAAAATGAACATAAACAAAAAAAATATTTCCTAATACCTTATTTTTTTGAACTGATGGTATTTTAAATCATCAAATATATATGGATTGAGGTCCTAAGAATTATATTGATCATTAACTTGTTTGAGATTGATGACCTCAATTAGTCCCTATAAATATTTATTTTTTTCCTCCAATTCCATATTTTCACTTTCAACTAATGTTCTTCTACGTAGAAACTTATTTATATGTTATTCCATGTGATCCATATACTTATCATTATATCTTATTAAGAGGATATTTTATTAACTCTTCTAAGAATGAGGGATGTCAATAAAATAATTTTTAAATATAAAACCCAAGATTTTAGAAATCAATATTAAATTGTGAGAATGCAATTTAATTAAGGCGGGGATAATGTAGCACCCCGAAATTCTAAATTAAGAACATTGTATTTGATATCGAATATAACACGCGACACAAAGTGCATAAAAGAAAATAATATCCCGAGACATTAAAATATATTTACTATTTGAAATAAATTCATTATATGATTTATATTGTAGAGCACATGATACTAAGTCAGATTGAGTTACATGAAATAAAGACTTTCTTCGATAGATTTCATTAAACGTAAGACTGAGTTTTACTGAACAACAATATATTATTAAAACATTATTATTTAGTATAATAAGATATAACATAGTCATTAAATTAGTGGTTATGAATATTATTAACTAACTTATGAAAATAATGGTTTAAAAAAATATAAAATTAATTAATTGGTAATCAATTTATTAGAAATGAATATAAGAACCAATTGAATATAAAGGCAATGTTTTTATAAAAATTATTATTAAGCGCCAAATGTGTTTTATCATAACAAATTAAATTAATTACTATTGGTAAATTATATTAATAAAATATATATATATTATACAATAAAATGTTTTTATATTCATCCAATAGGTTTGATATGCATAATATAATAGTAAATCTAGTTTTATGCTTAAAAATTGTATTCTCTAAAAATGAAAGTTTATCATATTTTAATGGGGAACCTATTTTAAATATAATTTTTGGAAGTTTTATAAATTTCATATGTAAAAATAAACCTTAATTTTGAAATTTGAACATAAAAATTAGCTTAGGGTGAATTTTTTGTATTTTTCTATGAAGTTTCAATTTTTTATGAATAGTAAAAAAACAATGAATTTTAATTCAAAACTGTTTTTTCATATAATTTATTTATAAGGATAAATTAAATTTTAAATTGGTTTTAAAGTAAAATTATATAAATTATACATAAATTAATCCAATTAAGGTCATTGGGATCAATTTTACTTTTAAATTTTATATAAAAACACAGCAAACTTTAGAATAATTTTACTTTAAAAACCTGCTTTGTCATCCCGTCTGTGGGATTAATTTTTAATTAATTTATACCTATTATGTGATTTTATTTTTTCAAAAATTATTCCATGTTTTTAATCAGAATAGTTTATAATGTATAATGATTCCATATTAGTTTTTTACAAAAAATATTAGTGAATGCAATTAAAATTAATTACAGTGATTAAGAGAAAAATTAGCTTAATAAGGGACTAAACCTTAATATTAAGGGCCAAATGACCAATAAACTTGTCGAAAATAAATTTTATGGCCATATTTATAACCTATACCCCCTTGGATAAAATATTTACCATTATTGGAGTCACTTTACATGGGGAAAACATAGGTGGAATTCCATTTTAAAAAATTTACAAGAATGCCACTCCTCCACTATAAAAATGCACTCGACCCTCCCAATTATTCAAACCTATTATGCCATATGTATAACCAAAAATATTCCAAAATAATCTAAAAAAATATGTACCCTCATCCTAGAGGCCTCCATTTTGGAATAAATCCAACCAAGGGAAATCGTTTGGTATAAACCAAAATTCATTACCCGAATAAGTGGTAACCTTCTTCAATGATCACTTTTATTTCATTTACCTCTAAACCCATTAAATTATTTTTATTAAATGATTATATAATAATTATAATAAATATAATAATATGTTTTAATGTTTTGGTTTATACCTACACCTACACACACTTCCATCAAATGGGTAATGAACTTACCATTTCTATGTACAACGAACTACAGCCTCACGAAATGATGACATTAATTTTTCCTTTACCACCTCTAATGGTAGGTAATTATGATGGAAAAATTGTTTTTATACAATATATATTATGTTTATTATGAATTTTTTATTCTATAATTCATATATAACACATAAATTCATACATTCCATATTATGGGGATATGATAACATCGTTTGTGGACATGTGGACTACCACATCCTCAAAGCGATGTGATTCATTCACACTATACATGGAATATATTAATGGTGGTTTTAATAAAATTATGTGAAATATATGAAATAAATATGATAATATAATTATAATATATATATATGATTTAATTTTAATTATTTTAAAAATGAAAACAAAATTGAAGTAGTGTTCATGTATACATACGACCTACCGTCTCCTTGAATGGTGCATTTAATTTCTTATATTAAAATTTTATGAAATATTATAATAAATATATAATGGATATTTATGATATTTAAATCATGGTTTACATTCTTAAGATGATTAAATCATGATATAATTAATAAAATCAATAAGTAACAAGTCAAAATATACTCGAGAAACTAGGCAATTAACACCTGAAATAGTGAAAACAATTAATGATTATTAATAAATGGGTAATAATATATTATAATAAATTTAATAAATGATATTATAAATTGAATTATGGTTTTTTATAATTTATTTACATTCTTAAAACCCTTATACATGAGGATAAATGACATTCACCCAAAAGGAAATGCAAAGTAAGGTATTTTCATCTCACTTTTTATATCTGTAAGATAAATGCCATATTAACAACTAAATTCATTTGTGTGGTGAATATACTTCATATTTTTATATATTATATCATGAATTATTCTATATTCTTGGTATTTTTATTTTCAATTTTAATTAATTCTTCTAAGGGTATTTGAATTAAAAGTTACCAAGTTGTAAAGAATTTGAAAACCCGATTCCTTTTTATTGTGTTATATTACTTCCTAGTTGTTGTTAATATTATAATATTATGTGTGTAATTAATTTCTACTACGTAATTTTTTATTTCCAATTGTTTTATATGGATTTACATTTGACACACATATTCTATTAGTTTATTGATTCTCACATCAACCTTATGGTCTTTTTAATGGTTTACTTCATAACATCTTTTTCTTCGGGATTGTTTGAACTTGAATTTACATTTGAGGAAATTATTACATCATTGTTTAATAAATACATTAATTTTCTTCTCATATTATTATTCCTGACCTTTTGCAATTAATAGTAACATTTTTTCACTCTTTGGTACTCAAATTGTTTTAGATTTTTTTTAATAAAACCCGACTTCATTTCTCTTTTTAGTCGGAGAACCTATTTTATTCTAACAACCCTCATTTCAAAAAAGGTTTTAAAAAATGTTTTATCCTTTAAAAATGATTAATTAAATAAAGTTTACCCTTTTTTTCTTTTAAAAATTGTTTCAAAGGAATCTCCAAGTCTCTTTTCGAACAAGGAATTTTCAAACACTTTTACCTTGCAAATGGAATGTTCTTTTTACCTTTTATGACCTGTAAATAATTACCCACCATTATTTCTTTGAAGCATCCTTTTAAATTTTAAAAGGTTAATTTTTAAATAAAATTTTTCTCAAAGTGATTTTCAAATAAATGTTTTTTCAAAATGTTTTTTTCAAAATTAAAAGGATATATTCCTCGAGAATGTTTTTAAAAGATATTTTTATAGTATTTTCATTTATCAATTAAAAAACCATTTATTTTACTTAAATTAGGATATTTTGTATTGATACCATCCTTATTATTTCTCTAAACAGTTTATGATTGATTTATCCAAGGATAGTATTTATATTCACTTTCATGATTTCATTGTTAGTCCCCTTGAAATATTCAATTTCCTATGATTATTGAATATTGAATTTACCCTAATTACCCATATTATTTATTAGGTATTTATTGCCTAAATAATATACCAATTTTAAATATGGTTTTTAATTTGAAAATTATTTGACTTACTGGGGAAATATTGATAAATATGTATCCTTTACTCAATATGGATATTTGCACTACTGGAAAACTAACATATACCAACGGTTTGGAACTGTTGGTATATGCCTCCAAACCGTTGGTATATCCTATACCAACGGTTTGGAGAACCGTGGCCAAGTAAGCCGTTGGGATAGGTCTATACCAACGGTTTTCCCCAAACCGTTGGTATAGACCTATCCCAACGGTTTTGGAAACCGTTGGTATAATTAATATGAAAATCTTTACCAACGGTTGTGGAACCGTTGGTATATGTATTTCAAAAAAAACATTCGCTGGGATTTGATCCCAGCACCCCTAGTTTATTATTGAACGACTTAACCACTAACCTAACATGACTTTTGTGTATATAATTACATATATATATATATGTATTCTCATAATTATATTAAATTTTGATTTATATAATGTTCTGGGTAAGAAGAAATGATAAAAAATCAAAGGATCTATACCAACGGTTGTCAAAACCGTTGGTATAGACCTATACCAACGGTTTTGACAACCGTTGGAATAGATTTTGAGCCTGGATTTGATTCTGGGTGAAGGTTGATTCATGGGTGACCTTTCCCAACGGTTTTGGCAAACCGTTGGGAAAGGTATACCCTTTCCCAACGGTTTTGGCCAAACCGTTGGGAAAGATGTCCACAAATTGGACCTTTCCCAACGGTTTGCCAAAACCGTTGGGAAAGGTCCCCACAATGTGGGTTTTCCCAACGGTTTGGCCAAAACCGTTGGGAAAGGTCCCCACAATGTGGGTTTTCCCAACGGTTTGGCCAAAACCGTTGGGAAAGGTCCCCAAAATGTGGGCTTTCCCAACGGTTTGCCCAAACCGTTGGGAAAGGTGGCATCAAAGTGGGATTTCCCAACGGTTTGGCCAAACCGTTGGGAAAGGGAACCTATACCAACGGTTTTTATGAACCGTTGGTATAGAAGCGTTGGGAAAGGTCAGATTTCCAGTAGTGTTGATAAGGCATATTGTTTATTTATTAAATCAATTATTTTATATGAGGAATGATTTGGACAGGCAATGATAGGTCAAAAATGAACTTTATGTATCCCCTTGATGCATCAATAACTTCTCATGAGACTAATATGCTGGAAAAATTACATTGGTTTCTACCTATAGTTTTAAACTTTTTTTTGAAAGATATAGATGGTATAAGTTTTCATGTGACTCAAACACGACATCCAAAAATTAAGCATTGCCTTCATTATGATTTAGTATTTATTATCTAGGATATTTTTTCTATGAAAAAATTAATGGATGCATTTCATTCTCAATTTATTAATTAAATGGAATGGTTTTTAGATATTTACCTTGCCATATTGATTATTCCTGAATCAGATCTTTTAAATGTAAATGTGTTTTCATTTATTTACCTTTCCATATTGTTTATGCACTTTTTTCTTAGTTTATTAATTACATGGAATGTGACTTAAGATATTACCTTTCCATATTGATTATTCTCATTGATTCATTATTTTTTCTACTAAACCTAAAGAATACTGAGATTTTGAGCTCAAAATTATTTTGTTTCTTTCCCCAGGATTCCATGAATTTTACTAATTAATATACATAAGGATATCGTAGATGGAAAAAAGTTATCCTCGAATAAAAATTATGTTGTAATTAGAGTATTCATTTGTAATACAATACTCATGTATGTATATATTTTACCAAGACTACTAAACTCTTTAGTCCTTATGGATTTGATTCGATATAATCATGTCAATGTTATGGTAGTAAACACCGATTCTGGGCTTCCAGAGTCGAGTCACTACATCAGTTCGGTTGAAAGTTTACTTGAAGTAATTTTTTTCAAACATTGGAAACTTTTACGTTGACGACATAAATACATATCCTAGAAAACATCATTATATGGGAATAAAAAAATAGGATACAACACCATATATACTAATGGGGGATCATATTTTTGAGGATTTAAAATATATTGACACTATTTTTGGTAAACACTTTTCGAAAAACCTTATGAAATCTTATTGAAAAAAGATATCAATTTTCATTTAATTTTCATAAAGGAATTTTTATAATTCATTCATTTTATTAATGTAATGAATATAAAAATAAATGTATTAGATATTATAATTATAAATTTATTAAATGTTTCTAAAAAACAAAATATGAAATAAAATCTTGGTTGGACATGATTGACATGGGGATAAAGGAATATTTGGAACTATTTAAGGGTGAAAAGTTTAATTTTATTCCATTAGTAGATTTCACTCTCTCTAGAAAATAAAAAATGAAAATTTTCAATTTTTCTAATGGTGTAAACATTTATAGGGGAATTCATAAAATATCAATAATGTCATGTAAATGAATAATTTGAATTTATAGGGCCTAAAATCACATGAATTTAGTTTTTTGATGAAATATTTGATGCTCGTTGCATTATATTGAATTCTACCTAAAAGTTTGTGGCATACATTAACCAGACACTACTTATTTCTAAAATCCATATGCAGTAAATTTGTAGACCCAATGAAGTTTCCAATCATGAATAAGGAGATTATAGTCATCTTATATGAATTAGATATGTTCTTCCTACCACTATTCTTTGATATAATGGTCTACCAGATTATTGACTTGGTCAGAAATGTTCAAATATGTGTGTCCTATCCAGTATAGATAGATTTACCCCATTGAATGATATATGGTGATTCTTAAAGGGTATATCGATAATTGAAGTTAGATAGAAAGTTATATTTCATATTGACATATTAATGAAGAATATTTTGAATTATTTACCAATTACCTATCAGATGTTGATAACATCAGTCTACCAAAGTCTCTTCACAGTGGAAATCTTATGGGAGAAGGGATCTTTTAAATATATGTTGTTACAATTACCATAACATAGCGGGTGAAATCTCAACTTTACATTTTACATAATAGTGTAGAGGTTGATCCATATTTTGAATCCATAAAATAAGTTCTTTGACATTTGAAACCATTAAGGGATGAGGGATCAATATCAAATATACATAGTAAACAATTTATAAGATGTTTGTAAGATCATATTTATATAGAGTATCTAAAAAAATAAATTCAATTTTGGAAAAACTTAAATGGATAACTAGGTGACCAAATTTAAATTTTATATCTTACACTAAATTTTAAATTAATGGTTATATATTCTATATAAAGGAAAAATATGAATGTAGTATGATGAAAAGTAGTGGAGTTATAATTGTGGAAGAAGTGATGTGAATATATAATTCCAAATATAGAAGTCCAATTTATACAAATATGTCATATTCTATAATAATCAAACAAATATATGAGTTAGATAATATAACATTTCAAGTGTTAATTTTCCATTACAAATGGGTTGCCAATAGTAGTGTAGTTAAAGTATATGAATTGGGTTTTGTGAAGGTGAATTTTGGTGTGGAAGGTTTTAAATATGATTTGTTACAAATATAATCACAAGTAGTGTAGGTATTTTATGTATCATATCCAAAAAATAATAACTTATCAATTTTCTAATTGGAAACTAAAAAACTACAGGTTCATATGAAAATTTAATTGAGGATGACCCTTTCATTGGGAGATCACAATCATTTCCTGATAGTCCCAATGTATAAAATGCCTTGTAATTTATAGGGGACCATAAATTGGGGATTTTGATACTCGATAGAGGATAAAGATATCTTTAAACATTAAATAAAGAAATAGATTTCAATGATAAGGTTAAAGTTATTTTTAATATACTATGATTCTCCTCCTAATATTATGTTCTCTTTAATGCATTTAATTAATCTAAATTAAATGTGTGACTACTCATATAGATAATGACTTTGGGAAATAATTATGTCACCAATCATATGGAAGAAAATATGGTTGATGTTAAAACTATATAATTATTATGGGATCAACAACAAGGTGATGAAAAAAACAAGAACGATGTATCATCGTTGTGTTGTATAAAATTATAATGGTAAGGAGCAAGGGCATAAAATTTAAGTTTGGTTGAAATCAACAAATCCAACCTGTTAACCCCAAAAATTAAATGTTCATTAGTTATGTTTGGGTCACAATGTGAATGAATATACCAACTGATATAGACAAATGGAACCATTTCCATTCTGTATTGAAGGAATACCTTTGGGAAGATATTAAGTTACTGTTACGATATACTTTATCTATTTTTAAAACAATTATATAATTAAATATTGATTCAATTTTCATTTACCCTTGTAGATTTTGTTTATTTTATATGGTTTAAATAATAAATATTTCTTAATGGACACTATAAAATATCATATAGGCATTCAAAAAATTCTTACAACACAACATCTTAGGGATACCGAGTGGAATGTAAAGCTGCACCCAAAAATTACATATGAACACGTTATAAAACATGATACATGGAAAGATTTCATTAGTATTCATGCTGGGAAATAATTTTAGGTGTAATATAGTCAATAATATTTCATTTTAAATTATTTATCTTATCCACTTTGATTCAAAAATATTAATTTATTCATTAATAAAGGAGTGATGAAAATAAAAAATGTGCGACAAAACCAATGTACCACTACCGGAAATCAAGGATAGGGTATTATTCACTTGAAATGAAAAGGTTTTGTATTTTAAATATATAATACAATTTTATTGGATACAAAACAATATATTTTACTTTATTTTAATTTGGATTGATGAATCAAAATATGAAGCTACTTTATTTTCAAAATTTGGTATATTCAGACCACTATAGACCATCTACCATTACCCTATCCAACCTAAAAATTTAAACTATATATTTATATTTTTATCTTCATCCCCTCGAGATCACTGAGTGTCCTGACCCATTCCAATGAGGCCCATGATGTGACCCCCCTTTCCCACCTCCAATAGGCCAGGGGATGGATACTAGAACCAAGTAGGCATATTAATAACATGGGAGGCCTTAGCTTAAGTACCAATACACATGAAAAAATATCCATATCCATACAATGATGAAGTGTAAAAACAACTGAATAACCATTCATGCATTCATATAAATCCCACAACTAGAGTATGATGCGAAGTAAAATAAATTAAATAGGTCCAAATACAATCTCCCCACAAAGAGTCTGAAAACAAGTCCAACCAAAAAGTAAAACTTGGGACTACTTTAAAGATACCATAGGAACACACCTCAGTCTATCTATTATCACTAATCACTATCTATTATGGTTTCATCACGGACTCTACCAAATGGTTCATTGTCTGTACAAGATATGAAAAATATGGGAAAATAACGTGCTTGGGTGAGTATAATAATACTAAGTAGGACACCCCTAAACCACAAATCATACAACAAACAAATAAAAGTCATATCTATATAGTTATATGTAAAAAATAAATGTAATAAGAATATCCATGTATACACAAAAAAGACACAAAGTCTATAGATAATTCCCCTACCATGAACCTAGGATCTCTAATAGAAGGTTCCTCATGTCACTCATTCGGGATAACACACTCCACGAGTCATATAACACTGGTAACATCCAGTAAAGAGGTATTACTCATTGGGTCTCCTTATAGGAAGTACACGCTGGAATTATGAAGAGATACGATACATAGATGAGGATCACTCCCACGGTCATGGGGTATACCAAAAAATAAAAATGGATTAACCTTCTAAGTATAGTATTGGTGCCTATTTATTGTTGGTCATGATAATATAAAGAACTCCACCTAGGGCATGAATATGAAAAGAGGATATCACTTTGGGCCTCATGAAAGGATTCCAATGACTCTATCCAAGAAGTACTACTGAAGAGATCTATTTCCTTTGTGTAGTATGTTATTATATACTAAAACTTAGGGAATAGATATGGGGAATTAACCCTAATGAAACATTTCCAATATACATAGGATAAGAGAACCAATCCAATATTTAAGGATTAAATGGTGTGTGGTAGGGTTACACACGATTTATCTTTGACCAAGAGTCCTTACCATGTAAAATATCCTATGTCTATGTAAAAGTACATGGAATGATTCTACCCATGTACTTCTACCCATGTCCTGGTTCATGGTTTAGCCCATGTATTCCCAACCTATCCATATCTGTGTGGGAGTATATGGAATTTCCATATCTATGTACTCCATCCTGTGTGTGTGTACCCAACAAGTTACTTGTCAAGCCACTAGGGAGAGGCCACACACCATGTGAGAGGATCAAACACCGTGTGATGGGGTAACACACCATGTGATCCTTAACTTTCTCCCAAAACCCAATCTGTCTCTAGGAGTGACCCACACAACATGTCACTCTGAATTAAACATCGCATACTGCAGAATTTTCGATAATCTCATATATAGACTCTGTTTCCATTCTCATTCCTCTGACCATCAATCCTACCACACGCCTCACCGAAAAACTTAGGATCCATGTTAGATAAGACTTTCCTTTGAAGAACAACATGTTCCAACCATCAAATCCATTTAGAAAACACCATCAAACTCAATTATTCATTGTGTTCTGAATAACATGAAATTAGATTTCCAAAAATGTATGATTTTATACCACTTCCTTAGTCACACTACTTTTTGTGTCGTGATGATGCCATATCTAAGATATCAAATCGTTCTTCCATGAAATGGGTGTGTAATGATTGATTTCTTAGTAGATGTTTAAAAATAGTATAAATGAAGAATTATCATGATGAATGAAGAAAAAAGAGAGAAATGAAAAGCCAAAAACATGAGGAATGAACCTTGGCCAATGTTCATGTTGGTCATGATCCATCACCATTATAACAAAAATAGAAGAATACTTAATCAATCGAAACTACCAAAATAATCCCACAAATAAACCCATCCCGCAAGATAACCAAACCGCAGATCAATCAATTGGTTAATTGATTCACATTTTTCATAGGAATTAATAAAGGGGAAATAACCCAAAAAAACATACTACCTTTATTTGGATCAATTGATGATGAAAAATGAAGCATCATCATTTTAATTAGGGATATCCACTAATTCTATTGTACGTCGATCATTGATCCATGATCTGGTTGATGTTCAGCCAAGAGAGATCCTATAACTCTTTCTCCATGGTTTCTCAAATAGTTCTAAGGTTCTAAAAATAAACATAAAATTACATCATAATAGTATACTTAAATACGCATCAGTCTTTGAATCAATAAAAATAAAAATAAAATAAAATAATTATTTTTTTTTTTCATTTTATGCCCATGATGAATTTTCTACAAACTCCCCACAGTAATTAAGGTTATATAACATATAGGGTAAAACCCACATTCTAAAATAAAAGGTGGACTTAGATATATGATCTAAGTCCCCATTTAAATGTTATTACACCTTTTCATGAAAACTACATGTGTGTTCTATTTAATATATTTAATATATTTCAAAAATAATTATTTAGGGTACACCGGGCCTTAGAATCACTTTCCTTATTAGCGCATGGTCTCCAAAAAAATCTATACAATATATAATAGATAATACATAGAAACTATGATTCATTAACTTCTCCCAACCTTGGGGATTTACATCCTAAAAAACCAAAACAAGGGATAAAAAATGTGATTTGGTACTGAGCATGAATTTGAGCCTCTCACTCCCACGTGATCTCTTGAAGATTCTTGTACTACCACCAAACATGTACTATAGGGATCGATCACCAATGAAGGATCCTCTCCTTCTGATTACCAATATCTATCGGGTAATCATTAGTGGTAGCTCCATCCTTGATGTCCATCTTGCCTCAATTAATAATGTGTGATGGGTCATGCACATACCTCCCCAACTATGACACGTGGAATATGTCATGTACTTGGTCAAACTGTGGAGATAGAGATAAGAGGTACACCACCTCACCATCTTTATTTAGTATTTAGAAAGGACCAATGAATCTCATTGATAGATTTCCACCCCATTCAAATTTCTATAATCCATGTTGATGTGAAACCCATGGGAACAAATGTTCTCCCTCCTCGAACTCCAAAGGATTCCATTATCTATCTGTATAAGACTTTTGATGGATCTATACATTATTTATACGCTCCTAGATGATATGAACCTTCTCTATAGTTTCTCTCACCAACTATGGTCCCATAAGTGATGACCCTCCTGGGCCAGTCTAGTAATGTGATGACCTATGAGGTCGCCCGTACAAAGCCTCAAATTTTTCCATAATAATGGTTGAATGGTAACTATTATTGTATGTAAATTTCACTAGTGGTAAGTTATCCTCCCAACTATGGCCAAAGTCTAACATGAAATCTCACATCATTTCCTCCAAAACCTAAATGGTATGCTTTGTCTGGCCATCAATTTGGGGGGGTGAAACATTGCAATCAAGCATAATTGAGTCCCAAATGCCTCCCAGAATCCTCTCCAAAATCAAGATGTGAAGCGAGCATCATGATCAGAAATGATCGTAGTTGTAACTTCAAGGAGTTGGACTATCTTTTTCACATAGAAATGTCTCGATCTCTCTAATAAACTCAAATACTAAATAGATAAGAAGTGGGATGACTTGGTGAGTCCATCTATGATTACCCATATGGCATCATGTCCCCTGTATGTAGTGGTAAAACCATCATGAAGTATTTGGATATTCCACCCCACTACTTCTCTAGAACATCAATGGGTTGAGATAAACCTGCTAGAACTTGGTTCTTGTCCTTTACTTTCTGATAGGTAAGGCATCAAGAGACAAAAATTTAAACTCACATCTTCATCCCTGACCACCAAAATTGACGTCAGAGGTCCAAGTACATCTTTTCAACACCTGAATGTACCTCCAAAGGTGATGTTTGAAACTATCTCAGAACCTCCTCCCGTATTGTCACAAGTAACATCCTGAATACTCTAAAAATAATGACATGATTTACACATTTATAGAATCCATCAGGATCATGTTCAGTGGATATTTGATTATGTAGGGTCTCACAATCGACATCCCTAAGTTGTGCCTCTGTGACTCACTGCAAGAGAAGAGGGGTGACAACCATCTACTAGAGGTAGGATTCTCCATCTCCATCCACAAAGGATAACTATAATGAGGCCAATATCTATGATACACTTTTCAAAAACTACAAAAGGCCTCTTATTGAGAGCATCTTCTACCATGTTCCCCTTACCAGGAGTATAGAAAATCTCAATGTTATAATCCCAAAGGAACTCTATCCATCACCTCTAACTCAAGTTAAGAACCTTATAAGAGAAGATATATTTTAGAATATTGTGATTAGAATAGACAATAAAACTATTTGCTATCAGTTATTGTCTCCATATATTTAAAGAGAAGACTAATGATGCTAACTCAAGATCATGGTTTGTGTAGTACTACTCATGTAGTCCGAACTGTTGTGAACCATAGGAAATCACTACATGAATTTTCACCAAAACACAACAAAAAATAGTTCTTGATGCATCACAAAACACTACATACCTAAAAACCTCCTCTATAAATATCAATATGAGATCACTTTTCAATATATTCATCATCTTCCAAAAATCCTACAAGCAACTATCTGTCCACACAAATGGTTTCCACTTTTAGTTCAATGATTTCATGGGTGTTTATATCCTAGATAAATCAAGTATGAATCTATGGTAATATCCTACCAACCTAAGGAATATCTAAACCTTATTTACGATATTCAGTGACTCCCAATACAAAACTACCTCGAACATGGTCAGATCTACTTCCACTCCATCTACTAAGATTATGTGTCCCATAAAGTGGACCAACTGAATCCAGAACTGACACTTTGTAAACATTTAGTAAATATGATGCTATCAGTGTACGTCCAAAACCATCCTAAAGTGTCTTGTATACTCCTCATCAGATGCCAAGTACACAATGATATCATTTAGGAAGACTACCATGAAAAGGTCTAATAAAATATTATATATATGGTTCATGAGTCCCATGAAAATTACTGGGGAGTTTATCACACCAAAGGGAATCACCAAGTACTCATAATGACTGTAGAAACATCGTAAAGTCGTATTCGGTATATCCTCATCTGTACTCACAAATGGTGATATCCTAACTTGAGTTTAAACTTAAATAACCCCCAGGACCCTCTCAAATGATCAAAGTGGTAATCTATTCTCAACAATGGAACTTGTTCTTCGATGACACCCGGTTCAAGAACCGGTAGTCCACGCAAAACCTCAATCTCTCATTCACCTTCTTGGAGAACAAAATTGGGGCTTCCCATGATGAAAAATTTGCTCTAATAAATCCCTTCATCTAAAATCCCTTAATCTTCATTCTCATCTTGAGAATATCTATGGGAACCATCTGATATGTAGGCGTGGATATCGTTGTTGTCCTAAGGTGTAGATCAATGTCGAATTCTATCTCTCAGTGGGGAGGTAAACTTGGAACATATTTGAAAAAGATGTCATCATACTCTGCCACCCATGCTTGAAATTAGAAACTCATAACATCCACTACACCAAGGTCCAGGATAGCCAACTGATGATAAATCAACTTTTCCCTTCTGTGCACGAGTCCATCCTGCGCTGCCTAGGTTTTCTTTTCACCCAAAAAGGAAAACATGGTCTCATAGCTGTGGACACAATACATCCTTCACCTAAAACAGTCTATATAGGCATGAACTAAAGATAACTAGCTCATACCTAAGATGATGTTGTAAGGCCTCATCGCTGCTAAAAATAGATCCCAATAGAAACTCTCACCACCAAGAGTAAGGTCACACTGTCGGCACAAGTGTATGATCGTTGAGTTATCTCTAGTATGAGTTTCCAAGTGATAGGGTCAATCCAAGGGATCAAATAGAATCTCTAAGCCTAGAACAAGATATGTGGAATGAATGGATTGAATAACACATATGTCTATCAGTACTACAACTAAGGTACAAAAGAAATAGATTATACCTCGTATCATTATCAGAGCCTTTGGGTCATAATCCTAGACCACCTACATCTATACCAACCCTTTTCCTCCAACTCCCTGAGCCTGGATTGGACCACTTAGGGGTGGTGGTGGTAACAAGTAAAAATGTATACCACCTCCCGATGCTCTCTCAACTCCTCTTCCATGTTCTCCACCCTAAGGACCTATTTGTTCCTCCCATTGTCTCGGCCTCAGTAGCCCATCCATGGTCTCCATACCAGTCATACTGTGGGTTGGACAATCTCATGAAATATGTCTCCTACCATCACACGAGTAACACTCCCTCTACCTAGGTAGACTAGACTAATAATGTAATCCATGAACCACATAACCTCTATCCTGGGACATCCTCCTCAAATGTATCACATAGAAAATTCCCTAATACTGAAATCATCTCCCTGATGCCGAAATCTCTGCTCCTACTTTCCCACTACCAGTAACCACTGGTTGTGTCTACTCAATAAATAAACTCTTAACCACTAAAGCTCACTCTAAACCCCCAACCTAGGTTGGAATGAATATAGGGATAACACTGGCTCAGATGTCTCTATGAAGACCTCACTCGAAGGTCTGATTTCTAAATAACCAGTCACAAACCATATCCATTGAGTACCTAGAAAGGTTAGTAAACCTTGATGAATACTCATATACAATTATGCTTCCCTATAGGAGCTTCAGAAGCTCCTAGATACATAAATCCCTTAGCGTATCCAGAGAGAACTCCACTCTGAAAAGCATCTCAAACCCTGACCATGAGAGATTCACCTCATCATAAGACTAGGTCACTGACCCTCATCATCACCCTATTGATCCATGAAGAAGGATCATCATTATGACCACCATATAATTTGATTGTGTCCTGACCAGATGGAAGACTCATGTTATCACCTCAAGCTAGTCCTCAGCTACCTGTGTGTCGGGAACACATCAGAACTTGAGGGGTATCTATTGATAAAAATCATAAAGTGTGCTTTATATATGCACCTCATACATTGGTACTATAGGTACCATCTACTCTATAGGTGGTGGTATAACTGGTACACCACCTGGAGGCAGCAACTCTAGAACTGGTCCATGTATCAATTCCTCATTACTAAGGTGATCATCCACATGATCATTATGCTAAATCCTATCTAAAATACATAATGGAGGCATCCTGGAAGTAAACCATATATACCATGACCAATGAGTATCTCTTGATATCTAACTCAAGAAGGTAATGGAAACCATAACTCATTACTATATGATACATGTAACATTATTTACCCTTCAACTAGTGTTCTCAGGTAATGAGTCAAAACTCAGGTGATTAGAGTCATGGTGTATTCATACATCAGCTGCCACACTAACAGTGGTTCCCCTGTCCTGAAAGACGAACTCGAAAAACATAACCCTGTTTCCCCAAACTAATCTCATAAAATCCATTCCTAAGGTAGAACCGAGTCATCTAATTCCACTCATTTATGAACCATCCTAAAGGGGCCCCTTCCATGACTCCCCAATCCCGCTTCAAATAGGATAAGGGATGAAGACTAGGGCCAAGTAGGCATATTACTAAAATGGGTGGACTTAGAATAAGTACATGTACACATGCTCACATCTCCAAGAACATAAAATGAAGAAATGTAAAAACAATTGAACAACCATTCACACATACATCTAAATCCCACAACCGGAGTATGAAAGTGAGTAAAGGAAAGTAAAAAAGGATAAATACAATCCCACTATAAATATTATGAAAAAAATTCCAACCTAAAAGTAAAATTGGGGACTGCTATCAAGATATCATAGGAACACACCTTGGTATTTCCAATCTTACTAAGAACCATCTGGTCCTGCTCCGTCTAGGACTCCTTCAAATAGTCATTTATCTACAAAATACATGACACATGTGGGAAAATATGTGTAGTGGTAAGTATAACAATACCCAGTATGACATCCCAAAACCAAAAAATCATACAATAGAAATAACAATTGAATCTACATAGGTATATGTCTGCAATACACGTAACAATAATATCCATATATACTCAAAAAATACACACAATCTATATGTAATTTCATAACCAAAACTCCATCCTAGGATCTCATATAGAAGGTTACACGTGGAAATCTTATATGAGAACACACTCCTTGATCCCTATAGCACTAATGAAATTCATCTGATAGTTATTTCTCATCGGGTCTCATTATAGGAAGTACACGCTAGAAGTATGAATAGATACAATACACAGATGAGGATAACTCCCAAGGACATGGGGTATACCAAAACCTCAATCTCAATTAAACTCCTATGTAAATAATTTGTGCCCACATAGTATCATTCATGACAATACCAATAACTCAACCTAGGGCTCGAAGATGAATAGAGGATCTCACTTCAGGCCTCATGGGAGGATTCCAACAACTCTATCCAAGAAGTCAAGAAGATGGAATTTTTCCTTATATATAGGCAGAGATTCTATATATACTAACCCTCAGGGAATGGATATAGGGAACACACCATAATGAAACTTGTCCAAGATACAGAGGAAATGGTCTTCAATCACAATTTTAAGGAGTACACAACGTGTAGTAGGGTTACAAGCCATGCCCCTTCAACCCCAGGTCATGCCCGTGTAAAATAGTCTATGTCTATTTCTATGTAAAATTACATGGATTCTTATTTCCCATGCACTTCTACCCATGTCCTAATTCATGTATTAACCCATGTAGGCCCGACCTAGCTGTGTTTGTATGGGAGTACATAGTTTGCTCATTCTCGTGTACTCCAGCACGTGTCTATATACCCTCAAAGATACACACCGACCCACTGGAGGGAGTTCACATTTCATGTGATAGGGTTACACATCATGTGATCCTTAACATTATCCAAAAACCCTATATGTCGTAAGGATGAACTCACATGGCGTGTCTCTCTTACTTACATGTCGTGTAATATAGAATTTTACTAAATCTTATATTTGTACTCCATGTATGTTTTGGAATCTTAAATCATTGATATGAATGTGTGTCTCACTAGAAAACCAAGAATTAATGTTGGTTGAGCCTTTCTATCAACAACAAACATGTTTTTTCATTACAATCTATTCATAAAACACCATCAAATGTTTTATTTCATTGTGCATAGAAGAAAACGATATCGGGTATCCAAAACCATATGATAAACCACCACTTTTGTCTTTGAACCACTATCATATCATTATGATCCTAGATATAGAATATTGAGTCATTTCACTAAGAAAAATGTGTGCAATGATCTATTTCCTGGTGGATTTCGAACCATGGTCCAAACAAAGAATGATAGTGATGAATGAAGAAAAAAGGGAGAAATGCAAAACCATAAACACGAGGAACAAACCTTAGAAAATATTTGTGTTTTCCTTAATGCTTTTTCATTAGAATAACAATATAAGATTCAATAATAATTCAAAACTCCCAAAATAATCTTGAAAATAAACTCATCCTGCAAGATGGCTAAACCGTGGATCAATCTGTTGGTTGATTGATTCTTGTTCTTCATAGGAATTAAGAATGGGGAAAATCCAAACACAAGAACCATCCTACCTCAATTTTGATCAATCATTGATAAAGATTTAAGCGACATCATTGTTGTTGGTGAGATCCTCAAATTTTTTTGTATGGCGACCATCGATCCAAAATCCAGTTAACATTCGCATGATAAAGATCCTCCAATGGTCTCTCCAAGGTTTCTCCAATGGCTCTAGGGTTATGCTGCTATCCATTAAATTACATCATAACAGTCTACTTAGAGACATGTAATTCACTACATCAATGAAAATAACAATAATTTATTTTAATTAATTATCTTATTCATTTTACACCCACGCTGACTTTTCTAAAAATTCACCACATCGAATAAGGTTATGTTGCACCTAGGTTAAACCCTACGTTATGAACTCAATTGTGCCCTTGTATTTCTTATCTGATCCTTGTTTAGAAGTTATTCAACCTTTTTAGGAAAAATGTGTGTGCATTCTATTTAATATTTTTCAAAAATTTATTCTGAGAAAACTGAGCCTCGAAATCGCACACCATCTTAGGGCCTGGTCTCTAAAATAATCCATACAATATTAAAAAAATACATGGAAAATATTAGTCATTACACTTAGAATCACCAATCTTCTTCTCAAAATTCATGACACAACAAGAAATCTCCTCATATCTATAAAAATATTAAATAGAAAATTATATTTGAAGATTAGGATTTAGTCTGCTAAAGAAGCGGTACACTTTTAATTCAAGGTAAAGGGTAAATCGTAAGGAATACCATGTAATAATTGTAATGTTATCCCCACAAGTCCCAATAGACTCTTTCTATATTTCCTTAAGACCAGGGAACTCTATCTCAATTCCATGATAGAGAATTTGTAGGAAATATTTTTTGAAAAATACTTTCTTGAATTCTTACCATTCCATTGATTTTAGTTCATCCTTGGGCTTTATGTTCTTGATTAGTGTCCACCACAGATTGTCTTAACTCTCATGAAGATAGATAAACATTACAACTTTCTCTTTCTCGAAGCATTAGAGGGGAGAAAATATACATTCAATAGTGTTAAACCATTCTTTGGAGATAATAGGATCAAGACATCCACAAAATTTTGGAGGCCTTTTTCACATAAAGGAATCAATATCAACTTTCACTTTTTTAAGGGAATAATTTAGTTTTACATGATTTAATTAATTATTCATAACTTGAGTCATTTGAGCTACTACTTCTATGAAGTTCTTATCTCCTTATCCCATCAGTATATGCACCTCATTAGGGAAATCATCATATTTCCTGACACATTTTTTGATGGAATAGTTCCTCATATTTCACAACATTAACTAAAATAGTATAAATACAATTTGGGATGAGAGTAATCAGACTAAAAAACATATAAAAGTAAAAATATGACATTATAAGAAATAAATTATACAGGACATGTATATCTTAACTTATGATTCTATGGATTTTAATATATGTTAGACTTATCCCTAAGGTTATCACAAAAAAAAATAGTTATAGTCCCCAAAAATAACTTGACCAGCATATGATACCAATTACAACTACACAAGTCTATAAATATTATCACATTAACATGAATATATAGTAAACACAACCAAATGATTGAGATTCCTAGTGTTTTTTGAGTAATAGGTTCATAAAACATTGAAATGAAACTAAAAAATAAATTCATTATTATAATCTCCATAATGATCTCTTAGATCCTCTTGATCTTCTAAAATTACATAGGATAACCTTTGTAATATATAAACAAAAATGATGAGTTATAATGCCCTGTAAGGGAATAAACATGACAATGAAGCATAACATAGGAATCAAATTACATACCATGATATCATAAGAGGTATAATACATAAATGATCACATGGAGTAATGACATAAGTATGGAGGAAACAAAATATAAAGGAATCATAATAATTTAGTATAAACATATAACAAGATACAAACATAATTCAAGGTTAACCTCTAATACAACATCACATAATGGATAAAGTCTAATCATGGATTAGGATTACTCCTTAATATCATAAATATAACCTCGTGAGAAAAAAACATTACCTAATTCATTGGATTTGTATCTAGGTGAACCCATATTAACCTGTACATTCATATGTGTGACACATAAGGAAATCATACCAATTGAATAAGAATTATAAAACCCCATGGAAAGGAAATTGGTTACTTAATCAGGTCTTATAACATACCCAAACGGGATATCATAATAAAATCCATGAAATAAGGTATTAAATAGTTATTGAACATTAGAAAATAAATAAATAATAATAGAACATAAAAATTAAGTCCATTTTAATTGATGATATAAAAAATAAGTGGATAAATAATTTAGGAAATATTCCTCATAAGTGGGGTTTTAGGAAAAAGGGTAACAAATCATTAAAGAGGTTAAGGGAATAATAATTTACATAAAACTATAAATAATAAAAACACCTAATAAAATTATTTTTTAGGAACCATAGATGGTTAAAAACATTTCATTAAGTGGTACTAGTAATGATCTAAGAAAACATAGAATTTCCCTTTAACTAACTCTGCTCAATGAAAGAAATTGAGAAGGGAACCTTTAAAAATGTATATCCCCATTAAATAAATGTGAATTAAACTAGGTATATATACATGGGACGTATATAAAAATATATAAGAAGTAAATAATAATTATAGATATATAAAGTGAGGAAATGGATAGAAATAATAACCCAAATAAAATAGGCTGGTTCAAAGATACCTCTTTCCTTAGGTCTAGAATTATTTTTCACTTTCACTTAACATAATAAATAATCAAATTAGATTCATTAATTAATTCATAACTTTTACATATATATTTTATATATTATAATTAAATTATACTTATTTACAACCATTTCATTGATATATCATGTTTAACTTCACTAATCCATGGGCGTTCATGTCATGGTTCGAAGGGAAGATCCCTTGTGGATAAATATGGATGTTTTGGTGGAATGGTTCCATGAAAATAGAATTTTTATTTCAATGGAATAATGTTATTCTAAAAGATTAAATAATTTTTAATACAAAATGGTATTCACAATTAATCATGATTTGGAGAGTATACTATTAATAGCTTTATAGTTAGATCATTTAGGGGAATTTTCTAACCATGATGACCTTATTGTGTTTACTTTAATAATATGGATATATATCCATTCCAGAATGTGAAATAAAATAAAATATACATATTTTATTTTATTTTAAACCATATTATGTGAATTTAATTCTGGTATGAATTTATTAATGGAAAATAGAAACTCATCATCCACAAAAGTGGCGAACCAACCGTAATATGGATAATTCATTTGTTATTAGTGTAGTAGAAGAGTAAAAGGTGATATTATATAGATATAAAAACAATTAAATATATTAAAAATACTGAATTTGTAATAACATCATGGATAATAAAATATTGGGTAGATAGATAAAGGAAATAACTAAATAATGCTTGGTTGAGAGTGTTACCTTCTCCTTTGGATGTCTCCTCTTAGGCTTCAACTCAAGGAACATTGGTATTAGTCCTTTTAGAAGAATAATGAAAATATGAATATGGGGAGAGATATGAGAAGAGTTTTAGAAATATTTTGATTAATATTCGAGGCTTATAAGGTGTGAGGAGAAGGGGTGGTGAGAATAGGTATTTATAAGGTGAGGAGAAGGGTGTTTTGAATATCATATTAATTAGTTTATTATTTTTTTCTCTAGACTAATAATAATAATGAATATTATGACTATTTATAATAATTAGTGCATGCGAGTCCAAGTAAATGGTCACTTATATCATACATGACTCATTTCTTTATGTATTTTTCTTATAATACAAATTTCTATATTTTAACATATTTTGACATATTTTTTTAATTCACCATAAATTATACTATTTTAGAAAAATTCCAAAAATTGACCATTATAGTTTTTTGATGTGTATATCCAAAAAATTAAATCCATTTTATGAAAATAATTTTTCAAATACTATAAATTTACTTTATAATTAACATTATTATTTATTTGAAATATACTAATTTTAATATTATGAACATTTTTCTGACCCTTGAAAATTTTACTTAAGGTTTGATAAATATATTTTATAATTATAATAAAACATAATATTACTTTACAAAATCATTTTATGAAAATAAATTTTATTTTAAAACTTTATATATGTAATAAAAATGAAAATAAAAAATATATGTTTTATAAAAATAAAAACATATATTTAATCATTTTTTAAATTTTTTATTTACTCATATCATGATATAAATATGTCACATTTTTATTTTTTAAGATACATAAATATGATTTCACACTTTTATAGGTAAGGATACTATTTTAATGGTTGAGTTACTATTCCTAATGGTAAGACTACAATTCCGATACTCATATTACTATTCCAATGGTAAAATTCATATGTTTTCCCTACATTATATAATCACCAAATATATCATTCACATCTATTTTCCCTCAAGTTTATAAATATTTTCTTTTCCAAAATTATTATTTCATTAATAATATTATATTCCATTTTGGAAGTGTTTTTTGTGGGTGTGATTATTCTAAGAGATCTAACATATCCAAATTTTCATATTATATTTATAAAAATTTCTATTTTTTTGTCCCATTGTAACAATTTCAACATTTATTGACATTTTTATTATCTAAATTTAATGTTAAAATTAGTATAATAAAATTTCTTCAGTTCTATCATGTGGTTCATGTTCTTAATATAAAACTAAATTACTAAATATGACACATTTATATATTCAGAAGAGAAATTCCATTGATAAAATTCAGGGTTGCTACATTATTCCCCACTTAATAACTTTCTCCCTCAGAATTTCATGTCACCCAATAAGTTGAAAATAAATTAGGGTACTTATATTTCATTTCTATGTTTAGTTTTCATGTCACCTCCCCATATATATGGTTCCACCATAATAATTTTACTAGGTGAGTTATCTTATTTGTTTGAACTTTGTCTCCACGGTATAGGATCTACAACGGGTTATCCTTATAAGAGTGGTAATTTTCCATCTATACCATCTCTAAATTCATTACATATGAGAGATTTTGTATGTACATCCTCATGAGGTTTTATGAAAAACATGCAGCTCAGCCTTTCGAACTTTCCTCGAATGCTCAACCCAGTCTCCTAGCCACTTACTAAATATTATTCCTCATCTAAAAAAACTATTTTGAGATGTTCAAACTCTCATAATTCCATTCCAATCCCCATTAAAAAATATTACTGACCCAAGAATTCAAAAATTCAAATTCCACTTGAATATAAAACACCCATATATACACGAGGTTTTATAATTTAAATAAAAAAATTATTTGAGAAGGATAATATGAACGCACTATTGAAAACTTAACGAACTCTTAAACCACCTAGTTATAATCTTCTATCAAATGATTGACATCTATCCATTTTAGATTCATATCCATTCTATTTTTTTCAAAAATATTTATATTTTAATAAAAATAAATAAATACAAAGAAGGTGTGCATATAATGTATACCTTTTTACATCCATAGATTATATAATTTAAAACATTAAAAAATATAAATATAAATATATATATATATATATTATATAAAATAATAGATACAAAACCCATGTTTTAATATAAAATGAAAACTTTTCAAATTATACGTATCACTTCACAGGAATCTAATGACTCTATCAATGAAATGAAGGAGATCCAATTTTTTATATGAGTGGACATCAAATACAATTTCAAATCATAATCAGGTATAATCTTTAAAATCTCCTATTACATGAACTATGAGAGTAATCTAAGATAAATACTTATAGATTAATAAATGATTATAATGAAATACCTATATGAATCAAAAACTTTAAAAGATTTATTTCTATAATAAAATGATATTTTTAATTATGTTTTTAGAAATATTTTTATCTAGTTTCTAAAAATTTTAGCCATAATTATTAACCTTTTTAAAATTAATGTAAATTGTAAAAAAATTCAAAGTTTGACCTTATTTATTAGGTATCTATGCAAAATTACAAAAATCAATGCAAAAAATCATTTATAGAAAAATATAACTAATGGGATGAGGTTTCCATAATTTTGAATCATCTATAGTTGACATGGAAAACTCCCTAAAAGGGTCGATTCATTAAAAAGATAGTGTTGATCAATAAAAAAAACTGGTTACGGAAGAACATGTACAAGATGAATGGTTATAGAAATACATGGAAATATAAATGCAAAAAATCAAGAAAGGAACATGAAAGTTATGTTGTGAAAATATTAAAAACATGTTACACATAGCTACATTCGGTTTTGAGGGTCAATTTGTCCAAAAAAAATCGCGTTTGGTTGCTACAGTGCTTCAATTGTGTAAGAGCCTAAGAGATGTGAGGAGCAACATCATCTTTTAGGGTTCTTTTATAAGAGGGGAAGATTTTTCTCAAATATAACAAAAAAGTATTGATAAAAGTGACATCTATCATAGCAAAATGGATTTTTGCTAAAAAAGGCTCTTATGACAGCTCTTTTAGAACTGATAGAGTTGTGACTCTTTATGCACTATGAAATCATTGATAAAATCCTCCTTTATTAGCACCTATCTTTTTAGTGTTGATAAAATGAACTTTTATTAATGGTAAAACTAGGGTTGATGAACACATAAAAAATGAATACAAATGAATAAATAAATAATTTCAACTATATAAATTAAAAAACATAAAAAATAAAATATATTAGCTATATAAATAAAAAAATTTAAAAAATAATTTAAATAAATTAATTTTATAAATTAAAAATATATAAAAAATATTAAAACATTATAAATAAAAATGAATAAATTTTATTTATAAAAAATAGAAACATATTTAAAATATTAAAATTTAATAAATAAAAATATTTAAATAAATATTTAAAAGTTATTAAATTCTAAAAATATTTAAAAAAACTAACTATTAAAATAAATAAATAATATTAAATCAATGAATATTCAAAAGGAATAAATAAAAATTAATAAATTAGAAAAATATTTAAAAAACGTGAATACCTAATATTAACTACATAAGTTAAATAAATTAAAAAAAAATATAAAAAAATAAATAATTTAAAAAATGAATAAATATTACAAATTACCATTAAATACAATATATATATAATAAATTTATAATTAAAAATGAATAAATAATAATTGTATAAATATTTAAATAAAAACTATTTAAAAAATGGGTAATATTACAAATGAATAAATATTAATTATATAAATTACAAACATATTAAAAAATATACATATAAATTCATAAATAGTAATATTATATATAAATGTTTTCAAAATATATTTGTAAATATTAAAATATATAATTAATGTAATAATTAAAATATTTATATATTTAAATAGATTTAGAGTTACAAATATATAGATATATTATTATTTATAATTAATTATTTAGATGTATATACCGTATTGATTGTATATAAAAAATATAATTAATTTTTTACTACTTTTAAAACCATTAACTATAATTAAAATTTTTATTACTTATAAACATGTATAAATGTTTTTTTAGGTCTGTGTATAATGTGTGTAACACCATAAGACTTTAAAATATTTTCTATTTAGAATAAATTTAATTTTGTAGCTAGCATGATTTATACACAACATCAAGTTAATATTACTCTACATGCAACATTGGGAATTTATGCGCAGCATAATTTTTAGCTTTCTCTACATGGAACACCGAGGTTAGATTACATTACACAGAACAATGACTTTCTTCAATGACTTGTGTTACATGCAAGACTGAGTTTTATTGAATAAAAAAATATTATTAAAATATTATTTTTTAATATAATAATATATAACCTAACTGTTAAGTTGGATGTTATTAATAAGACTAACTAACTTATGCAAATATATTTTTAAATTCATTAGTAACCAATTAATTAGAAATAAAAATATAAATTAATTGAATATAAAGGAAATATTTATATTTTTATACCCACACAAGTGTTTTATCTTAATAAATAAAATTAATTACGATTAGTGAATGATATTATATATTCAATAAAATATTTTTTACATTCATCCAGTAGATTTGATAGGAATAAGATAAGAATAAATCAAATTTTATGCTTAAAATTTGTATTTTTCCAAAAAGACAATTTTTTCGCATTTAAACAAAGCACATATTTTAAAACTAAATTTTAAAACTTTTTTAAATTTTCTATAATAAAATATACTTCATTTTTTAAATAGAAATATAAAAATTATCTTAGGGTAAATTTTTGGTATTTTTTTAATAAGTTTTATTTATTTAATGAAAAGCGAACAAACATGGGAGGAATTCAATTTTATATACATATTTCGAACTTTTCATACCTTGGATATAATAATTTTCATTATTGGATCTACTTTACATAGAAAAAACATGGGTGGAATTCCCTCTATCAAAAATTTACAAGAATTCCACTCCTCCTACACTATAAAAAGGCATTCACTCTTCCCCTTCCTCACACCTCTCAAGACACTTTGGATCATCCAAAACCTACCCAAATAATATCCCAAAATACATACCCTCACCCTATAGGCCTCACTTTGGGAGTAAATCTAACCAATAATCCCTTTGGTGCAAACCAGAAGGAGCCATCCAAAGAAGAGGTAACTTGCATCAACATGCATTTTTACATTGTATCCTTCTACACTCACTTCATTTAACTTTATGTCAGGATTATATAATGACATTAGTATATTAAAGTGATTTGTATGTTATTATTTTAATTATTCTACCAACACCTACACACACTTCCATCAAATGGGTAATGAAATTATCATTTGATTTCTTTTACTTCACAAGAATCATATATATAAGTATATATTATTAAATAATATATTATATATTAAATAATTATTGTTTTATAAAGATAAATTTTACTTACCTTCTTTCCATAAAAATTATTGAAAAATGGGAAAGTTACTCATGCATACGTACGACCTACCATCTTCATGAATGTAATGTCACTTCATTTTTCATAAACATTTTTCATGATTTGTTTTTAATTTATAATTTAAGTATAAATATGATAATTATTAAAAGATTATCAATCTTTAAATTTTTATATAATTACCACTTTTACCATAGCTGACCAACTAAAGTTGTTTTTGATAGATGAACCGAATTTGATCAAAACAGCCGACATAAACATAATTGTTTATGTAGTTGTATACAAAATTGTAATAATTGGAATAAAAATTAATAATAAAATTGAAGAAGGTTCTGAATAAAGTAAATAATTTACATAAGTGTATTATTCTAGAATATAAAGACACATGTGAAATGTTCGACTCAAGGAAAGGGATTCTTGTCTCACTTTTCTTTCTCTGAGGAATACACCATTTTCACAAATTATTTCTTTTTTGTGGTTTATATAATACTCATATTTTATTTTATATCATGAATAAATTTGTCTTCATGGTATTTAAAGTTTCATTTGATGACATTTATTTCATGGGGCTTATAAAATTAAATGTTACTAAGTGGTAATGGATTTTCATCTCACTTTTTATACCTATGAGATAAATTTTATATTCACCACTTAATTATTTTGTTTCTGTATATACTACCCATTTTGATATATAATATCATTAATCCTTTTATCTTTATGGTAATTAAGGTTTTACTTTCAATTATCTCATCAAAGGGGTTTTAACTAGGAAATTACCAAGTGGTAAAAGTTATCTTTACAATATCACTTTCTTTTGTGATTGTTAACTTTCTCTTGAAATAATCACTTATTTATGATAATTTTTATTTAACATTAAATTTATATTAAATATTAATATTATAATTCAATGGATATTATTATTTCTAAAAGCATATACCATTTTCACATACAGTGTTCACTTTGAGAATTATTTGATTAACAGGGGAATTATGGATAAATTCATATCATTTATTCAATACGTATATTTGATAAGGTACATTGTTTATGAATTTAAAATAAATTATTTTATATATGATGAATGATTTTATCATTTAATACATGGTTTGGGGACCATTTAATGAAATCCCTATAGGTTGGGGACTGGTTAATGCAATCCCCATGATGCATTGAGAGTCTTATGAGATGAATCAGTGGCCAAGTCAGAGTAGTTTAAACTACATTGAGAATAAATCTTAACGGTAAAGGTATCATGTTCCTTTGAAATGTGATTTCCAATAATTATTATTTAATTTATTGATAATTAAATTATTATTAATATCCATGATATTGTTTCTTTGGAATTATCTATGGATGCACTTCATTATCAATTTATTGATTAAATGAAATGTGTTTTAGTTATCTATTATTCCATATTAATTATGTCTTATCCAGATATTTATATAGATTTTGTTCTCATTTATTTACCTTACCCTGATTTTATTATCATTGATTCATTATTTATTCCATTTTACGTACCCTTACTGATCATTTGTTCTCACCTTTTTTTTTCTATCCTCATGATATGAATAATAAATCTTTGAACAAGATTTCAAGGACATAATTTATTTCATTTTATTTTGTATTGTAATTTTTTTGTTTCCCAATGTAATATTGGTGTCATATATGTTATCTAGTTTTTCGAATCTATTAAAATTTCAGTCCCTTAGGATTTGATTCCTTGTATTCATGCCAATGTAATAAAGTAAGGCACCGAATCTGGGCTTCCGGGGTTGGGGAGTTATAGTTGCTATGATAAGAAGTTTAGTAGAAACCTTGGGAACTAGATTTAGGAAAACATAGATTAGGGAAAATAACCCTAATATAGAATTTGATTGTAAGTATTGAATAACATTCTAGAATTTTGGTATGATATATATTGTGTGGGTCTTCTTAGAAATACATCCCTGTCTGGATACTACAAGTGGGTGTGGTTATGGTAAAGATGTTCCTATTGGTAAGAACTCTGAAAAGGAGTGTCAGACCTAACTCGAGCATAGTATGAAACACAAAAATGGGCCTTATTATGCACTTATATTGACACTCTGATGGGATACACTTATGATAAATCCAATTTTATTTATGAACCATTATAAAGTATTTAAAAGTAAATATATCCCCAAATAAACCATGTTTATGATTATAAGGTTAGATACATATAATGTTTTCAATTTATGTATTGTATTTCACTAGTTTTGGGATTATAAATTATGTTAGATAATTTAATGATCTTATCCAGTATATGAAATTGTTTAGAAATGCTTCCTGTAAGTAAGAATGGTATGAATACTCATGGACAATTTAGAGGTTTACCTACTAACAAAGCCAATAAATCTAGTACTAGAACTGAAAATTTTTATATATATTATGGCAGCTTAATCAGTTTATGACATGTAACTTTTCATAGATGGATCAACGTATTAAACAACATGAATCTCTAATGTTGGGTCATTTTATATGACAGAGGCCCCCATCATTTAGTGGGACTACTAAACCAATGACAACTGAGAAATGGATGAAATATTTGGAAAATATATCCTTTTCATTGGGTGTGGTGAAATGGAAAAGGTTACACATGTAGTGTATTATCTCAATAGTGATGTGGATCAATGGTTGTCGTTAATCCAGAATACTAGGGAGGAATAATAAATTGAACTCATGGAATATAGAACTTTTAAGGAGCCATTATTCAATAAATATTTTACTTATGAAAAACAAAATGAGATGAAGAGAAATTTACTTAGTTTAAAGAAAAAGGAGTAATAAATTATTATGGAGTATGAAGATAAATTTACAATGATAGAAAGGTATGATACTACTTTCATACGCAATACGGGGTAAAATATTAGCCACCTCATTAAAAGTATTAAGACAAGTCTTCAATTGGTGTTGGTGCCTAAAACATTTTCTTCATATGATGAAATAGGTTTGTGTTATATCAAGATGGAGACAGAATTATCTAAGTCTTGTGGCTCCAAATGGAAGCAATATTAGAAGAGTATAGAAGATCAAATAACATATAAAGGGAATAAGGGAAATAAGGATTTTCTAACTTGTGATAATTGTGGAAAGAATTATCCTGGGGAATTCTTGAATGGAATAGGAGTTTGTTATAAGTGTGAAAAACAAGGGTCCCTAGGAAAAAGAATGAAAATGAAAGAAGAAAAAAACAGATATTCGGTGTTATAACTGTAAGGATATGGGGAAATATGCAAAAAAATTCTCCAAGTGTCAAGATATTATACCTTTGAAGAAGCTAAGGGACCAAAGAAATGATTACATTATCGATACAACTGGAGCAGAATAATTAATGTGCTTGTATTTAGATTCAATAACTATGTGATTTCATTATTTTATCAATTATGTACTGGTTATAAGAGTTCTAAAATATATAAGGATTGTGCTGCGGTATTATTTCAGTAAGGATTTGAGATCATATGTTGAATGGTACTAAGTAAATTGAATCAGTATAAAGATAATCTATTTAGAAAACACATAGTTGAGTGAAATATATCCCTTAATATGTCCCTGATGTTGATATAATGACAATTTATATTGATAAAGTAAATTGGATACTACTAACTACTGTGGAAATGATTCTAAAGTGTTGGATCATAATATTTTGGAAAGATTAACCATTTATGAAATGGTTTAAGTTGATCGTTGAATGAAATTCTAGAGATTAATGTATTAATCCTACATATGATGAAACATATGCTATGAAATGAATAAGAAATGGTTCAAGTCACAATTAAATGATAATATTTCATTTATGAAATAAAAACATTCATTTACTTATTTTCTTAAAGAGTGGAATAATTACTCAACTCTATGAAAAAATGGTATTGGAGCAATAACGATGTCCTAATTTCATCATTTATGGAGATACCAATAACCTTTATACACACATCTAGTTTATGATTTTTTGGACGAAAATTTTCATCTAAACATGTTCTCTATCACTCTTCATCAAAATATGGTAGTTATATTTTTCTTTTAGGTCCATGTTTTCACTAACGTTCTCCTATTCAAAAGTATGGTTTTGTGGAGAATTTTTATTTTAATTTTCTTATTATTAAGAAGATGCATTATTAAACCTGTTTAAAATGTGGGGTTTTCAACAATTGTATGTTCAAATATCTAACTCTTTATTACTTTGATCAAGTTTAAATTATGAGGACACAATTTAATTAATGTGGGAATAATGTAACACCCTAATACTTTACAATATTTCACTTTTAGAATAAATTTAATTGTGTAGCTATAATGATTTATATGAAACACCAAGTTAATAATAATCTAAAAAAAATAGATAATTTATGTGAAAATTAATTCTTAGCTTCCTCTACACAGAACACCGAGGTCTGATTACATTACATGCAACAATGAATTTCTTCAATGAATTTTGTTACACGCATGACTAAGTTTTACCAAAAAAAATATTATTATTTAATATAATAATATGTAACCTATCTATTAAGTTAGTGGTTATGAATAATATTAACTAACTTATGTAAATCTATTTTTTAATTCATTGGTTACTAATTAATTAGAAATGAAAATGTAAACAAATTGAATATAAAGGAATAATTTTTATTTTTATACTCATAAATGTGTTTTATCCTAATAAATTAAATTTATTATTATTAGTGAATGATAATATATATTAAATAAAATATTTTTGATGTTCATACAATAGATTTTATAGGCATAAGATAATAATAAATCCAGTTTTATGTTTAATAATTTTATCTTTCTAAAAAGTCAATTTTGCTGCCTTTTAATGGCACACCTATTTTGACACTAAATTTTGAAACTTTTATACATTTTCTAGGTAAAAATAAAATTAATTTTTTAATTAGTAACATAAAATTATCTTAGGGATAATTTTTGGTATTTTTCTAGAGAAGTTTCATTTTTTTAATGAACAATGACAATATTGAATTTTAATTCACATCTAATTTTTCATCTAATTTATTTATTTATTTTAATTATATTTTTAAATTAATTTTGAAGTAAAATTAGATCAATTATACATAAATAAATCAAATTTATTTCATTTTAATAAATTTCACATTCAAATTTATTATAAAAAATAGAAAACTTTTGAACATTTTTACTTTAAAAACCTGCTTTATCCTCTCATCTCTGAGATTAAATTTAAATTAATTTATGCCACATATATGATTTTAATTTGAAAAAATTAATTTCATATTTGTAATTAGAATAATATATAATGTATAATAAGTCCAACTTATTTTTTTTTCTAAAAATATTAGTGAATGTAGTTAAAATTAATATAGCGATTAAGGTAAAATTAAGCTTAACAAGGGACTAAACCTTAAGCTTAAGTGCCAAAATGACCTAGAAAATTGTCCAAAACCCATTTTACAGAAATAATTAGAAATTATCTTAAATTTTATTGAATTTAGTTCATTATTTGATCCACATGACATAGAAAAAATATAGGTGTAATTCCATCATTCAAACATTTACAAGAATGTCACTCCTCCTCTACTATAGAAAGGCATTAACACTTCCCCTTCATCACACCTATAAAGACACTTTTGAGCATACAAAAACTACCCAAATAATGTCCAAAAATACCTCTCCTCACCCTATAGGTATAAATTTGTAACACCCCAATCTTGCATGGTACACTTATCTTTGAATAATACAATAGCGTGTGTTGTACGCAACTTCGAGTTCTAACATACACCACAACCAATCAAACTAGCCGTTATGAATAGTAATACCCACTTTTTGAAATTTTATAAATTTTATCTTTCAAAATGGACTTAATTTTTGGATTCCGAATATTGAAATTAGACTAGGGTGAATTTTTGGTACTTTTTGGATAACTTTCATATTTTGATGAATAGTGAAAATTACTAAATTTTAATTAAAAACAACTTTTTTAGTCGAAATAATTAATAGTGATAAATTATGAATTTGAGTGATTTTAGAGTATAATTAGATTATATTTTTACCATTTAATATAATTTTGGTCATTGGAAATAATTTCACATTTAAACTGGACATAAGCAAGTGCCAATATTTTGATAGTTATTATCTCTTTAAAACACGCTTTTTGTTTTAACAATGGAAATTAATTTTAAATTAATTTCTGCCACTTCTGTGTTTTGAATTTAGAAAAATGGATTCCATATTTAGAATAAAGAGGTTCAAATTGTGTAAATAGGTAACTTTTATTTTTAGACATTTTGAATAATTACTTCAGTAAATATTTTATTTACCATGGTTAATTAAGGGTAAATCTGGTAAATAAGGGTAAAAAAATAAAATAATAATAATAATAAATTACCATAAAATGTGTCCTAACCCTATTGGTTGATACATGTCTGACCATGGGCATATTTGGGTCGATTTTGGGACCACATGGATCCACTTGTAAGTGATAATGACACTTTATATTAATTAAGTTAAAGTAAATACAAAAATGACATAAGCATATATCTTTTAGAAATAATTTTTTTAGATAGGGTTATATATGTTATATTTTCGACTATAAATATTCATTAGAAAGATAAAAAGATTTCATACATAATGGAATTCTATTTATAATTTTTAGACATTGAATAATTAAATTTATTTATGACACAATAATGATGCAGTATTGTACTTATTAATGAAAGAATCAAATAATTAGTATTATAAATGTTAAAATAAATATAATTTGAAAATTTTGATGCCATAAAAAACATTATTAGTTAATATTACATTTTAGGATTGATTAAATGAATTTTTTTCTAATTAATAAAGTTTTTACGACTTTAAAAAAAATCAATTATTAAATATTTTCAAAATTGACATAAATGAGTTTTTAAAACAAATATTATATTATTAATTAATATTCTATTCCTAAAAATCTAAGGCTTGGGAAAAGAACTTATATATTGATATTTTTATTCGTAATGGACCACTTGGGGGTCTCTTGTAAGTATATAGTAAGTTTATTAACCATATAATATAAAAATACAAAGTGACATGATAAGTGTCAAACTAATTAACTAAGAGTTAAAACTAAAAGATAAGGTTAATAAAGTGACCCAAACCTGTCTAAAACCTATTGGTTGAGTTTTTTTAGACCTATACCCACCTTATAATTTGAATAATTCACTTTGGAGCCATTAGAAACCGAATATGATTTTATTATAAAATAATACTTTAAGTTTTTCCTAAAGAGCCCCTCCTCCCCCTTATAAAAGGACACCACTTCTAACCAATTATTCACAACTTAAAAGCCTTTTTACTCGGACAAAAACTACCCAAATATTCTCTAAAATTCCCTCAATTCAACATATAGGCCTTAGTTTGATCAGAAATCCAACCTAAGGAGCCCTTTTGATCAAATCAAAAGGAAGAACCCGAAGAAGAGGTAATGTTTTCACCACCCTCTTTCAAGTTCCTTTCTTCTTCAACTTCTTCTTTCTTTGTTATTTACATTATAAAATAATAACTCCAGTATCTTCTATATAATGTGATGTTATTATAAATATGGAACTACTATATTCAGTATTCTATCCATCCTTTGAATGACATGTCACCATACGTACGTATGTACGGCTTACCGTCCCCACGTCATGGTGTAATTGTTATTCAAAACATTATTATTTTGATGGGTATTATAATGATATGTAATTTAAGTAAATAATAAATATAACATTATAATTATTCTTTATATATGATATAACATCCAATTATATGTTATTTTAATATCAAAAGAATGATATTGTCGCTCGTGCGTACGTACGGACTACCGTCTCCATGAACATGATGAGATTCATTCCCCATCGTATCCATTCAAGTATAATTCTCATTTGATGATTAAAAATAATGTTTAAGGACTTGATATAATTCTGTATATGAATAAGATACAACCTATCCATAAAAAACACAGCTTATGTAACAAAACATATAAAAGAAAATGAGTAAGTTAATACCCGAAACGACGATAATACTAAGATGCTATTAACAAAGCAATGTTAAAAGATCATATATGATATCATATTAATTTATATAATTCCTGTATAATTTTATAATAATTATTTCACCATTATACAGGAGTTTAAACTACCCTAGAACAAGGAAAAGTACAAGGTAATGGTTTATTTCACAATCTCTTCATTATCCGAGGTTGTTTATACGTAATTATCTACTGGGACCTCTTTATCATCCACATCCATGTTTCTTAAAAATGTATTTCAAATCATTCTTAATATTTTATAGATTATGGGTTAAAATAATTTATACCCTTTTTGACTTTTTATAATATGTTTATAAAGGAATCTTTCTATCGTTTTCCAAACAAGGTCTTTTTTAACCTTTTCGACAGAATTAAGGTAAGAATGTCTTTTTAACTTATACGGAGAGTGCAGATATTTTCCGCCATTAAAAAATCATTGAAGATTACCTTAAAATATTATAAGAATATTTTCAAATTAAATGTTTTCTTTTACAATTATGTGACTTTTAAATTATTTCAAAAGAGATATTTCTCTCAAATAGTTTTTATTTCATCTATGTCAACATCCTTTGATGGATTTTAAGCTTATTTGAAGTTGATTTATTAAGATAAAAAACTTCCATATTTTATTGAAGGTTTTGTGATATTTTTGAATGTGGATGTGTTATTTTTATACCATTCATGGTTTATGGATAAAGTATTGACATTTCGTATGCTAGTTTTAATAAGAATGTTTATGTTATGTTTAAACCTATTCATATGAGGAATACATTGGACTTAGTAAGTGATGGGTGGAGCCCAATATAGCCCCTCGATGCATCGGTAGGTCTCATGAGACAAACTAGTGTCTTATCATAAGGCCTTGACAAAATCTTATTTGTAGTCTTGGCACAAGGCCTTAACTATGTGGTTATGATAGTCTGACATTATGCATTCCCTCATTATGAAAGTGGTTATTGATATTTCATGCGATTATTCGATTAGTAGAATATCCATGTGAATAAGTAAATGGAATTATTTCATTTTATTTCTTCCATATTATGCTGAAGTTCAAGTTTAAAAGGCTTTTGTTTTAGTTATACATTGCCTTAAATGTTTATGCTTATTTATGAAAGTTTCTGCTATATTGTTATCCTTACTGGGAATCTAATCTCAACCCTTTCTATGTTTTATTTTTCCCAGGATGTGAAGAAGTATTTTATTAATGAAATTCAGGGATAGTATGAGGGGATATGAGTGTGGTCTATGGAGATAATATATTTTTGTAGTTTTTCATTTTATGATGTAATATAAACTTTATGAATGTATCTAGTGATTCCAAGGCTACTAAAATAATCAGTCTTTCAAGACTTGATCTTTTGTGATCATGTCAATGTTATGTAATAATTCATTGAATCTGGGTAACTGGGGTCGGGGAGTTACAAAATTTGGTCATAAATCCAACCAAAAATCCATTTGATGCAAACTAAAAGGAGTTACCTATTGAAGAGGTAACTTTCATCAACATGCATTTATACTTTATTTCATTATACAATCCCTTAATTTAGGGTTATATCATGACTATATAAGGACCTAAGTATCATAAATATACTTAAATTTTTTTATGTTAAGGTTTATACCTACACCTACACACACTTCCATCAAATGGGTAACAAACTAACTATTTGTGTGTACGATGAACTACCGCCTCGCGAAATGATGTTTTTCATTTTTCCTTTACCACCACTCATATTTGGGAATTATGATGAAAACCCTATTTATATATTATATATGTGATATTTATGTTTCCTTTATACTTATTTTATTTTTATATAGAACAAACCTTAATGATTTCCATATTATGTAAATATGATAATATCGTTTTTGGATGTCCGGACTACCGCCTCCTCAACAAAATGTGATAAGTTCACACATTACATGGAATGTATTAAAAAAGTGTTAAATTAAAAATATGTGACATAAGATAAATATATATTATATTAATTACATTATTAACTTTCTGGAAACATAATATATCATTTTCTTTATTACCTTTTCACACACTGAAAAAATGATAATGTTCTTTGTGGATGTGTGGACTACCACCACCTCGAAGCGATGTGATTCCTTTTAAATCACAATAATTATATATATAAGTATATATTATTAAATAATATGGTATATATTATATAATTATCATTCTGTAAAGATAAATGTTACTTACCTTCTGTCCATAATGATCATTGAGAAATGGGAGCGTTACTCATGTGTACGTATGACCTATTATCTCCATGATTGTAACATCTGTTCATTTTTTAAAACTATATTTCATGATTATTTTTAAATGTATAATTTATTTATAAATATGATAATATTTAATATATTTATATAATAACCCCTTTCCTCATATTTGACCTACAAAATTCATTTTTGACACATGAACCGAATTTGGTCAAAACACCCAACGTAAACTTAATTGTTTAAGTAGTTGTATACAACATTGTAATAAGTGAAATAAAAATTAATAATAAAAATTAAAAATATTATGAAGAAAGTAAATAATTGAAATAATTTTATTATTCAGGAAGATAAATTCATGCGTGACAAGTCAGACTCATGGTAAGGGATTCTTGTATCACTTTTCTTTCCATGAGGCATGCACCATTTTCACCACTTATTTTTTGTGTGTGGTGTATATACTAAAACTTTTGTATTTAATATCATTAATAACTTTATATTCATATAATTTTTATTTTTATTTTATTTTATTTCTTTTTTAGGTCTTTTAAATTCAAATGTTACCAAGTGGTAAGAGATTTTCATCTCACTTTTTACAACTATGAGATAAATGTCATATTAAAAACATACTTATATTATGTGGTGTATATAATTCCTATTTTGATATATCATATCATGAATCATTTTATCTTCATGGAATTTAAGGTTTTACTTTTAGTTTTCCCATCCATGGGGTTTTATCTTGAATATTAATAAGTAGTAAAATTTATCTTTTCAATATCACTTTCTTTTGTGATTGTTAACTTCCTCTAGAAAAAATCAATTCTTTATGATAATTTTTATTGTACATTAAATTTATCTTAAATATCAATATTCTCATGAAATTTATATTATTATTTCCAAAATAGTATACCATTTTTACATATTTTTTTCACTTTGATAGTTATTTGATTAACTGGGGAATTATCAATAATTTTTTATCTTGTATTCAATACATATATTTGACAAGGAACTTTGTGAATGAATTTAATAAATTATTTGATATATGAGGAATGATTTGGATATTCAAGGAACTGGTTGGGGGCCATTCAATGCAATCCCTATGGGTTGTTGACTGGTTAATGAAAGCCACATGATGCATTAGTAGTCTCATAAGACGAATCAGTTGGCCAAATCAAAGTAGTATAAACTATCAGGAGAATAAATATTGATAGTAAAGGTATCATGTTCCTGGGAAACATGAAGTCCAATAATTAATCATTTCCTTTATTGATAATTCAGTTATAATTATTAACCATTATATTTTTTTTCTTTGACATTATCTATGGATGTACTTCATTATCAGTTTTTTGATAAAATGGCATGTGTTTCAGTTATCTACCATGCCATATTGATTATGATTTATCCAGATATTTATATAGAATGTGTGCTAAGTTATTTACCTTTCTATGACTATTATTCTTATTGATTCATTTTTTTTCGGTTTTACATACCCTTATCGAGAATTTGAGCTCACCCTTATTTTGTTTCCTTTCCCCAAGATTTGAAGAAGAAATCTTTAAATGAGATTTCAAGGATGAAATTCATTTCAATTTATTATGTATCATGTTTTATTTTCTATTTCCAAATGTAACATGGGTATCATGTATGTAATATAGTTTCCAAAACTATTAAATTTTTAGTTCTTCAGGATTTGATTCCCTATAATCATTCCAATGTAATAAACTAAGGCACTGATTCTGTGCTTCTAGGGTCGGGGTGTTACCTGTATAAGTGAACCAACTCATTCCTCTGTGAATCCAACTATACAGATACACATACATATGTACATAAACTAACAAACATAAACATACACATGCATGTACATACTTATACAAACTCACACATACATATACATACACATACACATTCGCATACACATACATACAAGCACATACATAGACACATACATCCACAAACCTGTACATATACCAACACACACACATATATGCACATGCATACACATTTATACACATACATAGACATACATACATATACACATACATATATATACACATATGTATACATATACATACATGATCATACATGCACAAAGATCACATACACATATATATACATACACATATACATGAAAATATATACATATAGCTACCCACATACACATACATACACATACATAACATATACATATAAATACACTTATACATAGAAAGTTTATATACATACATGTACATTTACCTCCGTTATTTTTATTTTTATTTTCTTTTGTCACCATGAGATTTTTAGGCCATATTAAGTATTCACATCATAACACCAATGACTATATTTATATTAACACACCCACACAGAAACACAAACTCACACACACACAAACACACATTTAAAAATATGAATTTTGAAAATAATATTAATATTAATTTTTTATTTTAATTGGAAAAATATTTTTAAAAATATTTTTTATATATACTTTTTTATTTTAATATATGTAAATATTTATTTATTTATAAACACACACACACATATATATATATATATATCAATATATAGAAACATAAATATAATTATAAATATATATTGTAATTAAATTATATAATTTTAATATACATTTATACTAAATTTTGATATGAAGCATATATAATATATTTATATATTTATTTATATAGTTCATAAGATATTTTTTTATATATATGTACATTATATATTAATCTATGTGTCAATATATATAAACATATATAAATACACAAACATATATAATTATAAATATAAATATATATTATAAGTTATATAATTTCATGAATATAAATATATAAATTTTAATATCAAATAAATATATATGTATATTTTATATTATAAAATATGAATTCAAATATGTCATAAAAAAGTATAAATGAATAAAAAACTATATAAATTGTATTTATATATATATATTATAAATAATATTGAAGAATGTATAAATATGTATATATAAAATATTTTCTATATGACACCCTTTAGTAATGCTTAAAAATAAATGATAAATGGAATATTTTATCAGTGATAAATAAAGCACCAATAAAGAGAAACCTTTATAAGTACTAAATAAATAGTTGATAAAGGGTTTAGTTTTATTAGTTTTTTTAGAGCTGATAAAATTTTCCTTTATTAGTGATTTTTTCTTAACACTAACAAACATGCTCCCTTTATCCATATTTTTTTGGCACTGATAAAGGGTAGCACAAAATATTGTGAAATCTATATTAGTGTAACTATAGAGTTTTCACCTTGTTTTGTATTTTCTACCGAATAACTATTTGAAAAATGGAATTCCTCTACATAGTAACTCGAGGCTTGCACCCATGTATTTGAACTTATTTTTAACCATGAGTGAATTTGTAGAGAAGTTATTAAGAATTCCACTCATATGGTTATTTAATTGTATTTTTGGTATTTTTTACATCTAAATGTGATTATTTATAGCTTATTATCATGGGTTTATTAGTATCAAATTGAATAGATCAGTTTTAATAGCATAACAAGCTTATTTACTTGGATGATGGGAAAAATTTATGAATTACATCCTTTGAGTCTTTTGAATGGGATGCTAGGATATATGTTTTTGGATATTAATATGGAAGTTATTTATTATTTTATGATTTCTTATTAGATACATATTGTCATTTAATTCCTCATATAATTGTTTTGATATTTTATAAACATTTATCACAAATAAAATCACATGAATAAACTTACAAAAACAAATGAAAAGTTATTAGGGTCATTGAAGAAATAATACTGATTCATTGAGACACCCCCAACATTTAAACATTCATTTTAATTTTAATTTTTATTTTAAATATTAAATATAATAAATATATATTCATTATTAAATGAAGGGAAATGTAAGTAAAGTGGTTTAGTTTTGAAAAGTTCAATTAGATTTTTTGATAATCAAGTTAATTTATTTTAATGTTGTTGGAGTTTAATAGTGGGGCATGGTTGATGTGGTCATTTTATTTATTTATTTTTTTATCAAAAACCTCTTCTCCCCTCCATTTTTTTATTTTATCAATATTATGTGAATGGTATGATTTCTATCTCTAAACCCTACCAAACCTCTTCTTGATTCCATAAGTAAGTCTATAGTGACCCCCCAATTCCCACCTATAATAGGAAATAGGGTCACTATAAGAAAACATCCCTTTAGTGGTGGTTATTTTTGCGTTTAGTGGTAGTTTAAAATGCCGCTACATGGATTAGAAGCGGTTTTAATAAACTGCCACTAAATTTGGTGTCAGCAAACTATTAACGGTGGTTTTTTCCATTTAGCGGCGGTTTAAGAAAAGCGTCGTAGCTGCCTCATTTCGCAGCAGTTCTAGTGACTTTAGCAGCGGTTTTTAAGAGCCTGAGATTTTATTTTATTTGCGGTGGTTACGAATGCACGCGGGTGATGTGACTCTGTAGTGGCGGTTAATACCTCCGCTAAACGTAAAAATACTTATGTTTAGTGGCAGTTTTAACCACCTCTACTGTCTTACCTGTATACTATTAGCGGCGGTTAAAATCGCTATAGAAATCTGACCAGAAAAAAATTAAATTTGTTGCTTCCACTACACCACTGCCCTGAAAAACAAATCAAACCAGACACAATCTTATAAAATAACATCAACTCAATGATGTGTTGGACCTTTCAAGTATGTTTTTGGATATATTGATGAAGATTGGACTGGGTTTATGGCCACCCTTGGGGTGTTTCAATCCCTTGAACATGTGAATTTAGTTATTAAATGATAATTTGATGGGTTTATGAGATTAAACCAATTATAGATATTTTTAGAATGTAAAAATGGAATAAGTGGTTGTTTATCATAACTTTTATGGTTAAATGGGTTGTGAGATAACTAAGGGGATAAATAATGAATGGAAAATGTTGGAATATCCATGTTATAAGATGGAATTGAAAATATGTACAATGGTTTTTGTTATGAATGAATAGTAAAATAGAATAGTTATGGAATTATGTTAAGTGCATTGAAAGTGATAAACTATGTGAATATTGGTGAAATGAAATAGGTTCACCCTTGGTATTGTAATTTGTTAAAAAGGTCAAGTGTGTTTGACCTTGTGGAATGTGTATTGATGGATTAGTAAATGATGAGGGATACAATAGATCCCACCCATGGGTAAGAATTTTTTTACAAGGAATTCCTTATCTTTGATGTGGGATGGATAGACATGAAATTTGACATAATGGACTTGATATGATGTATATGAAGTTTCTTATTCTTGGATAGTGTATTGACATGGCTTTCTAGGCACTAAAGCATATGTGTATGATATGAGTGAACTAATTAGTGCACCACAGTATATGAATTTGAAATGATTAATGAATTACCATTGTTATTAATAAAAATGTAAAACCCATTTATATTAATGGAATGTAATTTTGGCATGGCTGAAGAAGGTTTGGTGGGATTTGATGTCATCACAAAATCAAAGGATATACAGGGTTAAATGCTTGATATTTAATTATGGAACTTGTTTACCTTTTCTTCCTTGTTCATTATTTAATTGTACTTATGTATATAGTATTATTGTTATTATAATATTTATTTGTTTAGACACTATGGGTGGTGTAATATTAATCTATACTCACACCCTTTTTAGGATTCCATTGATACCTGAGTAGATCTCATGGTTGTAGGGAAGTATAAGGGAAAAATCCTTTTGATAGATGGTTGGTTTGGGATATGGTATGGATCATGTATGAGGGAACTGGATGGACATCAAGACCCATTTTAGGATTTTTATGGGGGTTTTTATTTTTTTTTTCCTTAACACATGACACTTGTATGAACTGACATGTTTACTATATTGGTTGCATGGATTTACCCAATTTTTGGAATTGAATGCATCATGCATGATTATTCTTATAACATACTTGGTTATCATTTAAATTGATTTATACTATTTTTTTACACCGTTAAAGATGGTTTATTATCCCTACATACCTCATTGGACCCTCAATACTAGTAGGAAGCCTCTTGTATTTGAGGAGGCATTCCTATGGTCATGTGGCACATTGGTTTCGGGAACCAGTTTAGTGGAACCTAGGTAATGGCGTCACAATGTTGTATCAAAGCCATTTTATTTTCTATTGAATAATTTTTTTTGAAAGTTTTATATGATATTAAGGTGTTTCAGTACTTGGTAATGTGTTTTTTTGTGGGATTATCTAACCCATATATGGGGGAAAACCCAGGTTCTCAGTGTGGGATTGTTGTTCTTGTTGTTTGATGTTATAGTTGGATGTTATTTCACCTTGGGTGATACGCTAGCTGTGAGATATTATTGTTTTCTAAGGTTTTATTCATGGAACGACATGTAATTTTTTAAATATTCATGAATAATTTTAGGAAATCAGGATTTATATAACATGAATCATATTAGTCTCAAATAGAAAACAAGGTTATGTTTGTGTTATGGAAAATGAAAATCATTTTCTATTGGTTTCATAGAAAATAGTTCCTAATAAATAGTTATCAATCCACATGTTTTTGTGATTCACGGTGTCATAGGATACCAACGCTAGAAGGGTTTACCTTCTTGGATGATGATATTGAATAATTACATATTATAATATTAGGCATCGAGAATTTATTCAACACATCAACGATGGGTTTAACTCCTAGTCATCCAAAATCTCGACTACCAATTCAAACACAGGCCTAACTGGAATGATGTATACCACAGTCAAGAAATCAAGACATAAAAGGAAGAATCAGAAATAAATAAAATGCATAAAAGGAAACATGATAAATCAAGGAAATGTTAGGACATGAAAATGTTTGGTGGCAACTATGTGCCACACATAGTACATATACAAACAAACTGTTCCCATATTTGTTCAACACATCAAAAATACAACTACTCAGGGTCCGATGATGCATCGTCACCCTCTCCACTTCCATCTCCACTTTCCGCTATCACCTGTAAGAACATTATATTGAAAATTAAATATTGTTGCATATTTATATTAAAACTTAAAACCAATGAAAGTTTTCAAACTAAATGATTTTGATTTTTTGTGATTTACCTGCTAACCACCAGTCGATGCACTACCACTGGGGGCATATCTGCTCATCTGTTGATGTATATCAGTCATCGCTTTCTGCAAAGCAGATATCTGAGCCCCCTGATCTTGAACTGTGGTTCGTAGAGAAGCAATCTACCTTTGAGCATATTCGGGTATGGACTAACTATAAATAGGAGTAGATGCAGCTAGAATCCCTGGTGTCATGCCAAATACCTCAGATGGTATGGGTCTGAAACCCATCCTGCGCACTCTACCAGGATGCTCCTTCCCAAGGACTTTAGCAACTGGGTCATCCTGGGAGACTAAGTAGGACTGCCCAGGATTGGCATCCCATAGTTCTTTAATTTTTACCTATAAATAAAATATCAATATATATTAACATAGTAAAAACTGATAATAAGTTATTATAATAAAAAATTGACTTCATACCCCAACTTCTTTGGCGGGCTCATTAACAAAACTTCCATCTGATTTTTTGTGAACATCCAACCACAGTTCAGTTCGGAATGCTTCATGCCCTAAACTCTGTGACTGCATTAAGCAAAGATAAATCAACAATTCAATATATTAAATAGATAATATTTTTATTATAAATATTTAAAATAATTAAAAGATTACCAATGTCGTTCGGCTTTTAGAAAAGCTTTTGGATCTCGTATTGTAAGGGATGACTTGCTTAGCCCGGTTTGATGCATTCTGTCTTGAGAGATCCTGAAATAAATAAAATGTTATTTAACAGTAATATATTCAATGTCATCTCCTCTTCATATACATGTATAAATATAAAATGAGGATCATATAATAATATATATTTCAATACCATCTGCTTCTCATCATGATGTCTATCAACAAAAACTTTCCAATATTCTTTCGGTACCCCACTGGGTAGCTTCTCATACATTTATTGCGCAGTCAGCGAAGTATCGTTGACATCACACCACAATATCCATTTGAAATATTTCCATTTCTTACCAAGATTTTTCAATGTCCACTTTCGTGTTATCATATCAGCAACTGTAAAGTGGAAGAACATTTGTATACAGAAATTTATTTTGAACATATTAGTAACATGACATTGAATTAAACCATAATGTAATAAAATTACCTTTATTTGGGAATCAAAAACTTCATTTTTCCATATTGGAGATATATGTCTCCAATCATCATAAGAAATAGGAAGGGAAATGGGCTCCACTGCCAGTTGTCCTAGAATCTGGTCAAGTAACCCCGCGACATCATCTGTAGGGACCCCATAAGAATCAAATGGCATGAATATCTTCTCGCTATTCATATTCCAAACATCTGAACTTTTTAATTTTTTCTCCACAGTTTATTTTTTTCATCTTCAATGAGCAAACAATTAATATAAACAAAATGCAATAAATTTATTTAATTAAAATTTGTACCTATGACAGTGACACTCCAGTATGTCCGTGATGAACTAGAAGGGGCGTGTCGCCGCCCCACTGCTGAGACTTCTGAAGGGGGAGTCGATGAATCAGCCTCTAATGGGACATCCATAGATGGTGTGAGATATGGGGTAGGGGGAGATGATGTAGGGGTGTACGTAGCTGGTGCCTCAGAAGCCGTGGGGAGGGAGCCAGATAGATCGTCATCTGTTGCAGAACTAGATGAAATAGTGTACCGCTTTTTCCTTGGAATTTCTGTCATTTAATTAAATAAAATTTAGTTCACAATATATATTTCAAAAAAATTATGTAGAAAAAAAAATTAAAAATGATAATATATGCCCAGTACTAATAGAAAAAATATATATAACAATGATAATGAATGACTACAGAAATGAAACAAGTGGTTTCTCAATGAATAAATAATTGTACATACAATCATTTTCCCCTTCAATCATTTTGGTTTCCTGCTCCATTGATTCATCCACTTCATTCATCCTTGCTATACTAAAATATTTTCAATATCTTATGGACAAATAATTCTTCTTCCTGTTGTTTATGAAATTCAATTTCAGAGGTCAAATCTTCCACTTCATCACCCATATCATACAAATCTCTTTGTATTACATGAACAACTACACTCCACCCTTCATCCACAACATCATTCACATAATATACCATTTTTTCTTGCAATTATAAGATATATGGATCATGTAGTTCATGATCACCAACATCCATCAAGTGAGAGAAGTTCACAGAAGTAAATTGCAAGGAATCTTTTTTAACACCTCTGATAATATCAACCCATTTGAATTTGAATAAAACAATAGAAAAATGTCTGTGGTAGTTTAATTCAATAATATCATGCAGCTTTCCATAGTATCCCACTTCAGCAAATGTAAATATACCACTATTCTGTGTTTTCAAACCCACTTCTCGATCGACTGTACGAAATCTAAAGCCATTGACATTATAAGCGTCGAACTTTCTAACTTGTTTTATAGGACCTCTAGCAAAAAACATCAAATATTATGACAAGTATGATCGAGTATCAGTATTCATGATCAGAAAAAAGAAATATAATTTAATAGATTTACAAAATGTATGTGTCAAACTAATATTTGTATTTATAGAATTATTTATGAACTTACACATCATGCAAACCATTCTACAAGATCCTTATTCACAGATTTCATTATATCTTTCTGATTTCATATTCGACATCTCATTTGTCTCTTTGTTTGTATCCTCAAATCTTGAATAAATGGATCTGCAATTTCACTATTCAGCAGCACATATCTATGTGCTTGTAATAATTCCAATTTTGTTAGTGTCACATTTGAGGTCCTTCCAACTGATCGGCCAATAACAAGAAATATTTTTGATTTCTGATGCATTTGAGATTGAGTTGATGTGTTGTCAACACGTCCAACTCGATTAAATCTTGTCTCAATATCATCCAAATATCTGGAACAAAAGGTAAGACACTCATCCAAATATCCTTCAGAAATAGAGCCTTCTGGTTGAGATTTATTTCTCACGTATGCTTTCAAATGCCCAAGATATCTGTGAAATAAAATAATAATATTATTCATTTATTTAAATGACAAAAAATATTTACTTAAATGAAAAACATATAAATAAAATACCTCTCAATTGGATACATCCATCGATAATGAACGGGGCCTCCTAATTTAGCTTCCTCAACCAAATGCACAGTCAAATGCATCATGACAGTAAAAAACGATGGAGGAAAGATCATCTCCATTTCACAAAGGGTCAATAAAAACCTCTCCTAGAGGTTGTCAAACTAAAATGGATGTATAGCTTTCTCACATAATTGCCTGAAAAATGTGCAGAATTGGAGTACAACAGTTGTAGAGACCTGAAGCTTAACGTACATGTACATTACATTACTTTTGAGGAATAATTAGTACATAACAAAAACACACACACAAGGACCTTAATAGTTTAGTGTCTTTGGAAACTCGGAATATAATCTTCTAATCATGGTGAAAGATCTTCAACATCTCCCATAAAGATCTTACCCTTTTTGTTTTCTTACCTAAAACCTTTCTTTTAATCCTGGGGGAAAAGAAAACATAAAAAGGGTGAGCTCAAATGCTCAGTAAGGGTAAGCATGGATAAAATAAAACATACCATATATATTTGAACTAAAAAAAACATGAATATTAAAAATCTTGGGCAATGACATAAAACATGGAAGTACATAAGGCATAGATCATAATGGAATATAAATCATGATAAAATAGCATGGGAATAAAACATGCAATTGTGGCATCCATTAAGCACATGTAATGATTTCCATAGTAGCCAAGGCATTGCTGCCAAGACCATCTTAGTGGACAAAGTCCCTTTCTGAATCGAGTTCACTCCTCGTTCCAGTCCTGTAATACTGAACCGGATTAACTTACCGTTCCAGCCATGTCTATCTCATGAGATATAAAATCTTTACCCAATGCATTGGAGGGAGATATAAGTCCCACCCATATCATAATGAAATCATTCTTACTTGTTCCACAAAATAAACATACATCATTCATAATAACCCAAGGAATAAAATGGGTTTCATAAACATCATCCCATCATAATATAATCCACATAAAAGAAATGGATATCATTTCATAATAAGAAAAGTGAAACCATGTAAATCATAGAGACATTATACTTAAAACATACACATATGAAATAATTTCATTTTAGATGGAAAATGGTTTTGATAAAACACTTGAAATGAATTCTTGAGGAAAATATCATTTCTTCTTTAAAATCACTTTCTTTTCACAAAATTCCATGAAATTTTAAAAGAAAAGGGTTTTTTTGAAAATAATCATGAAATATTTTGGAGGAAGCTTCATGAAAATAAGGCTTTATAAAACCGTAAAAATCCGTTCGTGCCGTATAAGTTAAAAAAAAACATTCTTCTCGTACTTTTTCTAGAAAAGTCAAAAAGTACCTCGTAATAGTAAGATTCCATACATACCATGTAGTAAAAGTCAAAAATGGGTAAAAAGGACTTTAAAAATACATGAAAACACTTTTATAAAACATGGACATGGATGATAGAAATAACCCCAGTAAATACTTATGAATAAGCAATCTCGGATAAAAATGAGATTTGCAACATTATCCCTTACCTTAGGTCCGATATGCTTCGTATGGATCCGAACCTCCTGTATAATGATTTAAATAATGTCATTGAATTATTAAAGAATCATATTCATTGTTATGATATCATATATGGTTCACTTATGACTTTATATTACCCATTCTTTTGTAAATTAATTTTAAAGTAGCATTTTGGGTAAAATCGTTTCATTTGTCGTTCGTGTTTTAACTTGTAATTATTCATATGATTAATTAGATCATGGTAACTTACATCCAGAATTTAAAACATGATTTATATATAATATATATTCAGAATATACATATATATAATAGATCGATAAATGGAAATAAATACACCGTTCATGGAGACGGTAGGCCGTATGTACGCATGAACGATGTTTTCGTTTCCTTATTGAATTGAATGGAATTAAGTAGATGATATACATATATATATATACATAAATCCAGTATCATTATTATGTCATATATTTCATGATTACCTATTATATATACTTTATAATCATTCATGAATGGTTAATCATTGAGAATGAATCTCATCGCGTCGTGGAGACGATATTCTATACGTACGCACGAGCGATGATATCATTACCATGATCGTCGAATTGTATTAAAATGTATGTATAATATTATAGAATCAATATAAATTTACAATAATCATATATATTCATTACTTTAACCATTATACCCATCCAAGTAAGGTGGTGGTGGGAAAATAGATTACACCACGGCATGGAGACGGTATTCCGTACGTACGCATGCGCGGTTATTTCATTTTCCGTAGGATGGATAGATGGTGAAATAGGGTTGTTTCATACTTATAATAACATATCAGTATATGAGTGATACTGATGTTATTACTTCATAATTAAACAACTAAAGAAGAAGAAGTATATGAAGAAATAAAGTTGAAAGAATCGGTAATAGATATTATCTCATCTTTCGACACGCCTTTTTGAAACCTCCTCTTAGGGCACTAAGATTGGTCTTTGAAGAAGACCAGAACCTCTAGGATGTTTCTAGTAAAGTGTAGAAGTGAAATGGTCAGGGTTTGGCCGAGCTTGAAGGCTCAAAATGGTGTGAGGAAGAGAGGGAGGAGGTTCCCTTTTATAAGGGAGGAGAGGGGCACCTTTGGAAATCTTAAAAATATTAATTTATAATAAATCTAACCCCACATAAAACCTCAAAAAATGACTCATATTTGAAGATTAGATGATATGGGGTTGTAATATCATCAACCAATCAAATCTAGACATGTTTGGATCTTATTTTAAACCTTATCATTTTGATTTATCCTTATTTAATCTATTTAAGTTTATTTGTGGTAATAAAATTCTAAATTTTAAATTATAACAAATAATTACTTATTTGTTGTGAATATTACATAATTGGTCACTTTATAACACTATAGACCATATAAATTTAAATTTATAATTTTTAAATATTTTTGTGATTTTTAAAAAATTTTATAATATGTTATTTTTATAAAATAACAATAGTGTCAATTTTGACACTATTCATTTATTTGAATTTAAATAAAATATATACAGAAGATATGTTCGAAATAAAAGCCTTAATAGATTCATAAAAGGTTATATGTATCTATAAAATTAGTGGATCACATTAAATAGTTCATATAATATTTATTTTATTGTTTTTAAAACCATTTATTTGGTTTATCTCTTAATAAAATTATTACTACAACATTTTTTTATAATTATTTAATATACTTATTTGTTGCATAAAAATTAAAAATAAAATCCTATGATGAAGATAAATATATTACCTTTCATAATAATACTTTTACTAGAATTTATCATCTGAAAATAATAATATTTAAATTTTTATATTTATTAAATTATGAAGGTGAAAACTTTGGCATCATTTAAAATAAAATAATATAAGTGTCATAATCACTTTTATAAGGCTCAAAACGGTTATATATTAGGTAATTGGATGATTAATATGTAGTGATACACTACCAATAAGTTTTGGTCAGGTTTGTTGTCACATACATGGCATATTTTAAAGGTATTTTTTTTATTTATTTACATTATTGTTCTTTTTGGGGGTTTTCAATGCATTTCTGAAGGAAATGGTGGGTTTCCATAATTTGGGTCAACTCGAGAGCCCATTTCCAGTTTTGACAATAAATTTTGTTTGTTTAATAACTCCCTCGTTTTTCAACATTTTTAACTCATTCAACTTCCAAAATGACCTTAATTTAACTATTAAAACCACCAATGAATTTTGGCCCCCTTAAAAATTCATTTTCATCTTGGATTTGGGTGATCAAGTTAGGTATTGGGCCAACCCGAAAGCCCATTTCCAGTTTTAAAATTGTTTTGTAATTATTTCATAAAATATTCAATTTTTATTCTTTTTCGGTGATTCCACCTCTCACCTTCTCCCACTGTACCTGGACGCACCCCCAGCTTCGTTTCCCCCTCTTTGGAGATCGCTTCTGTCGCGAATTAGGGCCTAACTTCTCTGGTTTCTAAAAACGTCCAGTTTTCTCAAGTAAGTGACTATCCTTCTAGTTCTCTCCTTTTCCTTGAGATTTATCTTTTTTTTCTTGAATCCCCAAATTTCCAGAAGCTAGGGCTTCGTTCCTAGGGTTTCATTTTGGGTTTCATGGTTCAATCCTCTGGTTTTAGGTTTGATATCACTTCCTTGTGGCGCGGTGGTCGTGCGGTTGAAGTTCCCCACTAGGATTTGCGGTTCTTGAATCTTTTGGTAGGTGATTCCATTGTGTGTGCAATTTTTGGGAATTTACTTGCTGTGTTGAGGGTGAATTAATTCTTATTGAATTTTAATGTTTCTGTAAAAATTGGTTTTAGTTGCATTTACAATGCAAATGAATTTTATGTTACAATTTTTGGTGAAATTGAGGGTTTTTCATGAAAGTCTTTTATTGGTTCATTTTGGGATGAACTCTAATTACATAGTTGATTTTGTTGAACTGCATTAGGAATTAAAATAATGTTTTCAATATTTATTCTTTTTGTTTGTGGCTGAAAAAGTTTGTTTAAATTGTGTTTGAGAAGCAAATGGGCATTAAGTGCCATGTTGGTGTGAAAATGGTGGTTTTTAAGATATATAATTTCTTGGTTAACATTGGGCTGCCCCATAACTGAATTTTTGGTTTTATTAAATTGTGTTGAACTGAAATTTTGTTTTGATGACTTACAAGTGTTCACATACTGTGAAAAGTGGATATTTCAAAGAGTTTTGGGTGCAAAACAATGTGATGTTTTGAGAGGTTGTTTTATTGAAGATCAAAATATTTTATTGACTATTTCAAATGATATAAAATGTGTGTAGCTACTGTACTATTTGTTTGTGACCAGTAGTGATACTTTACATGAAAAAGTATGTGTGTTGTTTGCTGAAATTGTTTGAGCACAAAAAGGGGAATCCCGGGTACTTAGGTGGGCGGATATGTACTAGTACGGCTAGTGGACCGGATGGGTTGTGTCCCTGTTTCACTGAGCAAATGGATAACGACAACACTAACTGAACTATGTGGATGTTATTTGGGGACCACTAGGTTATGGGTTTGTTCCCTACTAGTGGCTCGTGCACGGGAAAGGATTGTGACTTGGATACTTTACACCGAGGTACGAGGTACATAGGGCCCGAGACTATCTAGTTGCCTAGGGGTGTTCCCAATTTTTGTGCTCATTAGAATTGTAGTATTTACCCTTGTTGTGGGATCTTTTGGCAGTACTTTACAGTAGATCACATGTTTATTTAATGTTTTATCATTCTGAAATTCTTGGATTGAAAACTGTTTTCATTTGAAAGTTGCTTTTCTTGAAATTTTTAACATTGTTTCACCTTGTGTGTTAAAATTGCTAGTTTTGTTCCCATTGTATTGCATCCTCTTTGGAATCTTCTGGTGGTATCCTATTGGGCTTAGGCTCACACCCTACTTACACCACTTGGGTGTAAGTAGACCTGCTCATGCATGACTCAGGTAAAGGGAAGGCTAAGGGTGATGGCGGTTCGGGATGTTAGTCCCCATCGTTGGGGCGGAGTTGCGGGGACGGCTTGCGGGTGATGATCCCCTTGTCGTGTGGAGTCCATGGGGATGTCTTCATGTTGTCATTATTTGTATTTGGACCACTTGTAGTGTCTTTAAACATATGTATTCAGATCTGGTTTTGTTAAGAATGGTTTATCATGGAAATTTCAGATTCTTATTATTGATTGTTTTATTTGTTTTACACTTTCATACTCGGGTAAATCGTTCCCAAATCATATTGTTTTATACCCGGGCACTTGTGCCAGCCCGTGGGGATAGGGAATGCCCTTCGGGTCTTGCCACGGGCCGGGTTTGGTGCCATTAATGGTGGCGACCAGATCGGGTTCGTGACAAAATGGTATCAAAGGGAGGTTAATGTTTTTGGGTTATATTGTTATTTTGAGATGAGTCGGGATAGACAGGAGCTAGGACTGTCGGGGCTCGGGGTATTGGTTGTGAGTAGGGTGCCTGGCCCACACCTCTCATGGCAGACCTTGAGTCACCAGAGGATGTTGGAATTTACTGATTTACTTCACTTCCAGGTGAGACGTGTGGGCTGCAGACCACATGTGGACATCAGGCAGATGTGGAGTAGTTGTTTCTTTTATTACATGAATGTGTTTAGTTTGTTTATATTTGATGTATTTGATTTCAATTTTCAGAATTGTGGTATTGACTATTTGTTTTGTGACTGTTGCATTTTGTAGCAACATGCCTCCCCGGAAAGCTCCCACGCACCCACAGGAGGAAGCTGGAGAGAGTTCTCCCACGCCGATTGATCAGAGGCTAGTCGAGGCCGTGGTCCGGGCTGTCCATGCTCTAGGATATGGACCAGCTCCAGCTCCAGCTCCTGTTAGAGAGGATTATACTGGTCCTAGAAAGGACAAGGCCCAGGAGTTCCTGAAAAATAAGCCTCCAACCTTCCGAGGCAGCTCAGAACCCCAGGAAGCAGAAGAATGGCTCGAGAAGATAGAGCGTATGTTTGAGTTCCTGGAAACACCCGAGGAGCTCAGGGTGAAGTGTGCCTCCTTTCTGTTGGAGGGTCCCAGCCGTAAATGGTGGGAGTCAGTGCTTCAGTCTGGGAAGAATGAGCAGATGCGCTGGGGATATTTCAAGGCTGTCTTCAATGAACAGTATTGCCCTGAGGTGTTGTCTTATGCCAGGTCTAGAGAGTTCATGGAACTTGTTCAGGGGAATCTATCTGTGATGGAGTATGCCAACCGTTTCGCTGAATTGGTTCGGTATGCTCCAGAAATTGTCTCTAATGAGCAAGCGAAGGCCCAAAGGTTTGAGAAAGGCTTGCGACCAGAGATATACTCCCAGGTGTTCTTGTTTAAGCTGAGGACCTATGCTGAGGTTGTTGATCGAGCGTGCATGGTGGAGATTGATAGAAAAGGCAGGGCTGGTTTCTATGGTTCTGTATCAGCAGTGGGAAGTGGAAGCTCCTCAGAGAAGAAAAGGAAGCGGGAGGATCATGTGAAGAAAGGAGGGGGCAGTTCAGGCCACTCTTCCAGGCAGTTTTCTTCTGCGGCTTCTGATGCGAGATCGGTCGTGTGCCACCAATGTGGGAGGCCTGGGCATATCCGACCAGCATGTCCTCTTCCTCCGAAGCCTTGTTACCAGTGTGGAGGTATAGGGCATTTGCAGCGCTTCTGCGGTGTGGCACGTCCACTCCCAAGTGGGGCAGGGTCAGTGGATTCAAGAGGAGTGCCAACACAGTCCGAGCCGTCAAGGACTGGGGGATCTCGATTTGGTGGTCGTGGTGGTAGGGCTGGATCATCTTCTGGGCAAGGCCAGTTCAGGGCACAACCACAGACTAGCGGTCGTCCCCAGGCAGATACTGGACATCTCCATGCAGTGGATCAGTCACCAGTAGGATCAGAGGCGGGACCGTCGACAGTTCGAGGTACCGTTCTGATTGCATCTTCTATAGCTACTACTATTTTTGATACTGGTGCCTCTATTTCATTCATTTCTGGACATTTTGTGGACATTCTGAATTTGCCAACTGAGTTGATGTCTTTTGCGATGGAGTTGGTGACACCATTGGGAAAGAAGAAGGAGCAGGGCCTGAGGTGCCCCTCGTGTGCACTTTCTGTGTCAGGGGTCGAGATGGAGTGGGACCTCTTGGTCTTAGATATGGACCTTTTTGATGTTATACTCGGGATGGATTGGCTAGTTCACTTCCAGGCACACATCGACTGCTACAGAAGGCGTGTGAGTTTCACGGCACCTGACGGGAGTCGTCAGGTTTTTCATGGTGAATGGGATCCTCGGTCAGGTCGCGCAGGGCCTCCACTCCCAGAGTTGGGAAGTATTATCTTCCAGTTATCTTCGCTCATGCTAGAAGATGGTATTTCTTCTAATGGTTCACTACCCCATGTAGTGAATGAGTTTCCAGAGGTATTACCGGATGATTTTTCGGGTTTGCCCCCAGAGCGGGATGTGGAGTTTTCGATTAATCTGGCGCCGGGAACACAGCCGATATCTCTTCCCTCTTATCGCATGGCCCCCACCGAGTTGAGGGAATTAAAGATGCAGCTGTACGACTTAGAATCCAAAGGATTCATTCGCCCGAGCGTCTCTCCTTGGGCCGCTCCTGTGTTGTTTGCAAAAAAGGCTGATGGATCCCTCCGGTTGTGCATTGATTACCGGAAGCTGAATAAGGTAACAATTAAAAACAAATAACCTTTGCCCAGAATAGATGATTTGTTTGACCAGTTGAAGGGAGAAAAGTAATTCTCAAAGATAGACCTGCGTTCAGGGTATCATCAACTCAGGGTGAAGGAGTCAGATATCCCAAAGACAGCCTTTCGGTGCAGGTACGGCCACTTTGAGTATTTGGTCATGCCCTTCGGATTGACCAATGCTCCAGCAGTCTTTATGGCACTCATGAATAGGGTGTTTCATCAGTATCTCGATTCCTTTATTGTGGTGTTCGTGGATGATATTCTGGTATACTCTAGCTCTGAGGAGGAACACGAACATCACTTGAGGATCGTTTTAGGTACATTACGGGATCACCGCCTCTATGCAAAGTTGTCAAAGTGCACCTTCTGGATCAGAGAGGTGAGATTTCTGGGGCATGTGATCTCAGAGCACGGAGTTTCAGTGGACCCTGAGAAAATTAGTGCGGTTATGTCATGGGAGCAGCCGAGGAATGTGTTCGAGATCAGGAGTTTCCTTGGTCTGGCTGGTTACTACAGGCGATTCGTTCGGGATTTCTCTCGGCTTGCATCACCAATGACTGCGCTCACCCGGAAAGGGGTGAAGTTTGTATGGGGTCCAGAATGTCAAGAATCATTCGAGGAGCTGAAGAGACGGTTGACTACCGCCCCTGTGCTGATTTTGCCTGAGGCCGGGAAGGGTTATGTGGTTTATTGTGATGCTTCAGGTATGGGTCTTGGGTGCGTGCTTATGCAGGATGATCACGTGGTGGCTTATGGCTCTCGCCAACTCCGACCACATGAAAAGAACTACCCTACCCATGACTTGGAGTTGGCAGCGGTGATGCATGCTTTGAAGACATGGCGTCACTACCTCTTTGGAGAGAAGTTTGTGGTCTACTCTGATCACAAAAGCTTGGCTTATATCTTCTCGCAGAAGGACCTCAACTTGAGGCAACGTCGCTGGATCGAGTACTTGCAGGGGTTCGACTTTGACATTGTCTATACCCCAGGCAAGGGTAATGTGGTGGCCGACGCTTTGAGCAGAAGAGTTCCAGTTCAGGCTTTGAGGAAGTCTAGTGATGAGTGGACATTAATGGGGATCTTTTCTCAAATGCATGTGGAGGCTAGGGAACACAGTGGAGGGGCATTCTTGGCAAGTGTCCAGTTGACTCCTTCTCTATTAGAGTTGATTCAGCAGGAACAGCCCAGTGATGATCTTTGTCAGCGGTCTAAGAAGTTCCTTCATGGTGGGGAGACATCCTCTGATTGGTCGTCATCTCCCGAGGGCATCTTGTGCTTCAAGGGCCGTTCAGTAGTGCCATTATCTCTACGGAAGGTGGTGATGCAAGATAGCCACCAGTCTCAGTGGGCTGTCCATCCGGGTGCCACCAAGATGTATTATGATGTTCGTCGGCAGTTTTGGTGGCCTGGTATGAGACGGGACATAGCAGACTTTGTTTCGAAATGCTACACATGTCAGCAGGTGAAAGCAGAGCACCAAAGGCCCTCCGGTTTGCTCCAGCCATTACCCATTCCTACCTGGAAGTGGGACGAGGTTGCCATGGACTTCATTGTTGGCTTACCTCGTACACCTCGGGGTAAGAATTCCATTTGGGTGGTGATTGATCGTCTGACCAAATCAGCCCACTTCATTCCGATCAGAGATACATCTAAAGTGGATGAGTTGGGCCATTTGTATCTTCAAGAGGTGGTGAGACTCCATGGTGTACCATTAGCTGTTGTCTCGGATAGAGACCCCCGCTTCACTTCTCGATTTTGGGAAGGCCTTCAAAAGGCCTTGGGCTCTCAGATTAAGATGAGCACGTCGTACCACCCTCAGACGGATGGTCAGACAGAGCGGGCGAATCAGATTTTGGAGGACATGCTTCGTGCATGTGTCTTGGACTTTGGAGGTTCTTGGGATAGCCATTTGGGATTGGTTGAGTTTGCTTATAATAATAGTTACCAATCCTCAATTCGAATGGCCCCTTTTGAGGCGCTCTATGGTCGGCCATGTCGGTCCCCCCTATGTTGGGCTGAGGTAGGAGAGACTTCACTATTGGGGCCGAGCCTTGTGCAGGAGACTTCTGAGAAGGTCAAATTGATCAGGAAGCACTTATTGACAGCTCAGAGTTGTCATAAATCTTATGCTGATCGGAGGCGTCGAGACCTAGAGTTTACTGTGGGTGATAGGGTATTCTTAAAAGTGGCCCCTCGTTTGGGCCATCGTCGATTGGGGAAGCAAGGTAAGTTAATGCCACGGTATGTCGGGCCCTTTCAGATCACCGAGCGTATTGGAAAGGTGGCATACAGGTTGGCCTTACCTTCTCAGCTGACGTCCATCCATGATGTCTTCCACGTCTCTCAATTGAAGAAATACAACCCGGATCCGTCCCATGTGTTGAATTGGGAAGAATTGGAGATAGAGCCTGACTTGTCTGTTGTTGAGAGGCCAGTAAAAATTGTGGACTCCCAAGAGAAGATACTTCGAGGGAAGTCTATTCCATTAGTTCAGGTTCTATGGCGTCATGGGAATGATACACATGAGACTTGGGAGCGAAAGTCATGGGTCGAGGAAGAGTACCCATTCTTGTTTACCAACCAAGAATCATGTTGACTTTCCGGGGCAGAAAGTCCTTCATGGTGGGGAGAATTGTCACATACATGGCATATTTTAAAGGTATTTTTTTTATTTATTTACATTATTGTTCTTTTTGGGGGTTTTCAATGCATTTCTGAAGGAAATGGTGGGTTTCCATAATTTGGGTCAACTCGAGAGCCCATTTCCAGTTTTGACAATAAATTTTGTTTGTTTAATAACTCCCTAGTTTTTCAACATTTTTAACTCATTCAACTTCCAAAATGACCTTAATTTAACTATTAAAACCACCAATGAATTTTGGCCCCCTTAAAAATTCATTTTCATCTTGGATTTGGGTGATCAAGTTAGGTATTGGGCCAACCCGAAAGCCCATTTCCAGTTTTAAAATTGTTTTGTAATTATTTCATAAAATATTCAATTTTTATTCTTTTTCGGTGATTCCACCTCTCACCTTCTCCCACTGTACCTGGACGCACCCCCAGCTTCGTTTCCCCCTCTTTGGAGATCGCTTCTGTCGCGAATTAGGGCCTAACTTCTCTGGTTTCTAAAAACGTCCAGTTTTCTCAAGTAAGTGACTATCCTTCTAGTTCTCTCCTTTTCCTTGAGATTTATCTTTTTTTTCTTGAATCCCCAAATTTCCAGAAGCTAGGGCTTCGTGCCTAGGGTTTCATTTTGGGTTTCATGGTTCAATCCTCTGGTTTTAGGTTTGATATCACTTCCTTGTGGCGCGGTGGTCGTGCGGTTGAAGTTCCGCACTAGGATTTGCGGTTCTTGAATCTTTTGGTAGGTGATTCCATTGTGTGTGCAATTTTTGGGAATTTTCTTGCTGTGTTGAGGGTGAATTAATTCTTATTGAATTTTAATGTTTCTGTAAAAATTGGTTTTAGTTGCATTTACAATGCAAATGAATTTTATGTTACAATTTTTGGTGAAATTGAGGGTTTTTCATGAAAGTCTTTTATTGGTTCATTTGGGATGAACTCTAATTACATAGTTGATTTTGTTGAACTGTATTAGGAATTAAAATAATGTTTTCAATATTTATTCTTTTTGTTTGTGGCTGAAAAAGTTTGTTTAAATTGTGTTTGAGAAGCAAATGGGCATTAAGTGCCATGTTGGTGTGAAAATTGTGGTTTTTAAGATATATAATTTCTTGGTTAACATTGGGCTGCCCCATAACTGAATTTTTGGTTTTATTAAATTGTGTTGAACTGAAATTTTGTTTTGATGACTTACAAGTGTTCACATACTGTGAAAAGTGGATATTTCAAAGAGTTTTGGGTGCAAAACAATGTGATGTTTTGAGAGGTTGTTTTATTGAAGATCAAAATATTTTATTGACTGTTTCAAATGATATAAAATGTGTGTAGCTACTGTACTATTTGTTTGTGACCAGTAGTGATACTTTACATGAAAAAGTATGTGTGTTGTTTGCTGAAATTGTTTGAGCACAAAAAGGGGAATCCCGGGTACTTAGGTGGGCGGATATGTACTAGTACGGCTAGTGGACTGGATGGGTTGTGTCCCTGTTTCACTGAGCAAATGGATAACGACAACACTAACTGAACTATGTGGATGTTATTTGGGGACCACTAGGTTATGGGTTTGTTCCCTACTAGTGGCTCGTGCACGGGAAAGGATTGTGACTTGGATACTTTACACCGAGGTACGAGGTACATAGGGCCCGAGACTATCTAGTTGCCTAGGGGTGTTCCCAATTTTTGTGCTCATTAGAATTGTAGTATTTACCCTTGTTGTGGGATCTTTTGGCAGTACTTTACAGTAGATCACATGTTTATTTAATGTTTTATCATTCTGAAATTCTTGGATTGAAAACTGTTTTCATTTGAAAGTTGCTTTTCTTGAAATTTTTAACATTGTTTCACCTTGTGTGTTAAAATTGCTAGTTTTGTTCCCATTGTATTGCATCCTCTTTGGAATCTTCTGGTGGTATCCTATTGGGCTTAGGCTCACACCCTACTTACACCACTTGGGTGTAAGTAGACCTGCTCATGCATGACTCAGGTAAAGGGAAGGCTAAGGGTGATGGCGGTTCGGGATGTTAGTCCCCATCGTTGGGGCGGAGTTGCGGGGACGACTTGCGGGTGATGATCCCCTTGTCGTGTGGAGTCCATGGGGATGTCTTCATGTTGTCATTATTTGTATTTGGACCACTTGTAGTGTCTTTAAACATATGTATTCAGATCTGGTTTTGTTAAGAATGGTTTATCATGGAAATTTCAGATTCTTATTATTGATTGTTTTATTTGTTTTACACTTTCATACTCGGGTAAATCGTTCCCAAATCATATTGTTTTATACCCGGGCACTTGTGCCAGCCCGTGGGGATAGGGAATGCCCTTCGGGTCTTGCCACGGGCCGGGTTTGGTGCCATTAATGGTGGCGACCAGATCGGGTTCGTGACATTTGTGGGCCTTTTAATGGGTATTATTATTTCAATAAAAACTATATTACTGATTTTTCACTTAATAAATAATTTCTGCATCATTAATGTATCACCATTAATGACAATTATTTAATCCCTAAAAATTCTAAATAAATTATCATGATGTATATAATTTTATTATATTTCTGGAGACTATTCATGTTTGAAGTTTTATGATGTTTATCACTAAATTAAAATTATTATACTTATAAGATTTAAGAGATTGACATGTTGTCACTTTCTTTGGTTTTAATAATAATTAAATTATTTTCGTGGTCCAAAGTCCATAAAATGAATCTAATACGAACCTTAAGTGATATGGGTCGACTTTTAGCCATCCAATATAATTTTGGCATGTGTTAGGATAATTTTATAATATTATATTTACCCTTAATTACCCGATTTACCTTTAACTATGGTAAATAAAATTTACCGTAGTTACTATTCATAAGTCCCAAAAATAAAAAGTATCCTATTAACATAATTTGGACCCACTGATTCCAAATATGGAATCAATTTTTTCAAATTCAATACATAGAATTTTCAGAAATTAAATTAAAATTAATCCTGTTGTCGAATGAAAACGGGTTTTTGTTTAAAACATTGCAAAAGATTGAATTGATTTAACCTACGAATTCAATGTAAAATCAATGCTAATGACATACATTATATTAAATGGTAAAAATATATTATATTTATACTTTAAAACCATTCAATATTATAATTTAACCACATAAGTTATTACGATGAAAAAATTTGTTTTTAATTAAAATATAGCGTCTTTTTACTATTCATTAAAATATAAAAGTTATCAGAATAATATGAAAAATTTATCCAAGGTAAAATTTTATATCCTGATTCCAAAGAATAATTTTATTTTGTAAAATTGAACTTATAAACATGTCAAAAACTAGATTTAAAGTGGGTGTTCCATGAAAAGGCGACAAAACTGCATTTTTTGAAAAATACTTATTTTACCCGAAAAATTTATTTTGTTCCTATACCATGTTCTAGAAAATGTGTAAGATGAATAATAATGTTATAAAATTCAAAATATAGTTCATACTATTCATAAAGGATAGTTCATAATAATATTATAATAACATATCGTTGTTTAGTAAAACCCGATATTGCGTACAACACACGCTATCGAAGAAGGTCGCGATTGCGTGTAATGCAAGCCAAGTTAGGGTTGCGTATAGTGCAAGACTCCTTTTTTGTTTTGTTATAACAAAATTCAACCATTTTTTTCATTTATACATTGAATATATATATATATATATACTCGATGTTTCGTAGAATGACTATTATCAAACGAACTTGAAATTGTGTGTAACACAATCTAAGAATAGTGTTGCGTATACTGCAAGCTAATACGGTGTTGCATATAGCGCAAGATAATCTTGGTGTAGCGCACAACAGAAGATATGAAAGAAATTAAAACGAATATATCTTATAAAATCTTGGGTTATTACATTCTACCCCCCTTAAAATGAATTTCGCCCTTGAAATTCGTCGGGGTTATAAATGGTTTTCTACTTGAAAGTTTCTTTAATTGAATCCCACATTGTAAAAAGGAATACCAAAACTTAACTTTAAAAACTAAAGTATGAAACGTAACGGTTACCCAAATTAACTCATCATCGGGTTTCCACATAGGAGAACATAGGTGAAAATATGGATATGGAAGAGAAATCTAACCATCAAGTTCTGATGGAGAGTGGTAGAGAACATGGCTATGAAATAGCCAAAAATCACAAAGCCATAGATTTTCGATGATCTAAGGTACCATCTGATTCATCAGATATAAGGGCACTAGGACAACATTTTTGGTTTTCAAGATCATTTCCCTAAAGTTGATGAAATTGGAAATAGAAGAAATACTTTCGTGATTTTGGTACAGTCTCACTGTTGTTCGTTCTTTGGACAATTTCTACTTCATCTATTAAATAAATGAAGTTGAATTTTTCATTCGTGAAGTGTTAGCAGCTCATGCGATAGAATGATGGGTCATTCCATCTGTCTCAAACAAAAGGTTATAAAAGTTATCAAAAATACATAGTTCTATCTATAGTGAGATTAATCATATATGGTTCCTAAAATGGACTTATACTTCATATATCATACTGCTTAATATAATAAAACTAGTTTCTACTAAACAGGGACTTCCTGTAGGCCAGTGGTAGGCGATAAAGGGCAGTCGCACTTCGGTTGTGGGTTCGATTCCCACAGCCTTGTCCGACGCGATGGGTTGTCACCCATCCTGCAGGTTTTCCTTTTTTTAAAAATACATTACTATAACATCCCATCAATAATATCAAAAAAAGTTCTATCCTTAAACAATACTAACTTATGTCCAACATAATTTATTCCAATCTTTAGGCTTATCTAAAATACTTCAGTCCAAGCTCATAGTATAAAGAAAACGATTACTTTAAATGTCATCAACCAAGCATGTGAATACCATCATTTATCCCCCATATATCTTGTTGGTCACATTCCAATCATGTGAATACCTTAATCATGTATTCTCTTGAAAAATGAATACCCATTAAACCTTAGTGAAAACATGAATGCTGTCAAAAGTTAACTCTTTCCACATACCGAAATCCAAAAATTCTATATACTCAAACCATGATATAACCTTCTCCTTATATCAGTCATGAGCTCATGAATACTATCAAACATTTAATTTTCTCCTTATCCCCTTCATTATGCGCATATCATCTATATTCCAAAAATATCCGAATAACCTTTCATGGATACTGGTACCATTAATCATACACTTTCAAAACTCAAGGAAAGACAACAGTGTAACAATCCTTAGATGTCTCTTTATTCCATAGTACCAGGAGATTACTTATACAAAATTACACTTGATAAACATGTAATCATTCCACTACCTTCTTAAACCATTGACTGAGCTTCAACAATTCTTTCATCTCACATATCATTTGTAGTCTCTTCATCATCATCAACATAAATATTACCCATACGGCCATACTGATTCTCTTCATGAGACTTTCCCTTAGGGCATTGGTTTGAATAATGCCCGTACATTCCAAATTTAAAACATTTAACCATTGTTGATGTTGTAGCAATACCATAATCCTCATCCATGGTGTTAATCGAACCTTTTCCTTTGCACTTACTGGATTTGTGTCCTTATTTTCCACACCCAAAGAATCTTCCAGTCCCCTTGAAACAATCTCCCCGATGCCTCTTCCCACATGATTTACATGTGGGAAATTGAACTTTCTTTCCTCTATGATCATCATGAAACTCCATCTTTCTCTTATTATCTGAGTCGGGAAACTTACCAAAGTTGAGATTATTGATCATATTATGAGATTGCTGATTAGGCATAATAACGACGTTTGGACTTCCAAATCCCATTTAATTTGGTTTCTCATGAAGAATATCATTCCATTGTCCATTATATCCTCCATTATCATGAATCTTCTTGTTTCCAACCATTTTCTAAAACCCAAAAAGAATAGTGTGAGAGGTAAAAATCATGCTAGGGAAAACAACATAGTAAAGGGGGAGCAACCTCAATATCTAACATCTTAGGTTAAATTCTAAGATTGTTACCGTATTTCTAGGACTATATCCTATATGTATACTTATCCTTAGGGACATCCCTAGAAATACCTTAGAAATATCTCTAGGGATCTCACTAACATTTTCGCATCCTAGTTTCCAAAGGTTGACTAAACCTTTCCTATGATACCAACTGTAGAGACCCGAAGCTTAACATACATGTACATTACATTACTTTTGCGGAATAATTAGTACATAACAAAAACACACACACAAGGACCGTAATAGTTTTGTGTCTTTGGAAACTCGAAATATAATCTTTTAATCGTGGTGAAAGATCTTCAACATCTCTCATAAAGATCTTCCCCTTTTTGTTTTCTTACCTAAAACCTTTCTTTTAATCTTGGGGGAAAAGAAAACATAAAAAGGGTGAGCTCAAATGCTCAATAAGGGTAATCATGGATAAAATAAAATATACCATATACATTTGAACTTAAAAAAACATGAATATTAAAAATCTTGAGCAAAGACATAAAACATGGAAGTACATAAGGCATAAATCATAATGGAACATAAATCATGATAAAATAGCATGGGAATAAAACATGTAATTGTGGCATCCATTAAGCACATGTAATTATTTCCATAGTAGCCAAGACATTGCTGCCAAGACCATCTTAGTGGACAAAGTCCCTTTCTGAATCGAGTTCACTCCTCGTTCCAGCCCTGTAATACAGAACCAGATTAACTTACCGTTCCAGCCATGTCTATCTCATGAGATATAAAATCTTTACCCAATGCATTGGAGGGAGATATAGGTCCCACCCATCTCATAATGAAATCATTCTTACTTGTGCCACAAAATAAACATACATCATTCATAATAACCCAACGAATAAAATGGGTTTCATAAACATCATCCCATCATAACATAATCTACATAAAAGAAATGGATATCATTTCATAATAAGAAAAGTGAAACCATGTAAATCATAGAGACATTATACTTAAAACATACACATATGAAATAATTTCATTTTAGATGGAAAATGGTTTTGATAAAACACTTGAAATGAATTCTTGAGGAAAATATCCTTTCTTCTTTAAAATCACTTTCTTTTCACAAAATGCCATGCAATTTTAAAAGAAAAGGGTTTTGTTTAAAATAATCATGAAATATTTTGGAGGAAGCTTCATGAAAATAAGGCTTTATAAAACCGTAAAAATCCGTTCGTGCCGTATAAGTTAAAAAAAACATTCTTCTCGTACTTTTGCCGGAAAAGTCAAAAAGTACTTCGTAATAGTAAGATTCCATACATACCGTGTATTAAAAGTAAAAAATGGGTAAAAAGGACTTTAAACATACATGAAATCAATTTTATAAAACGTGGACATGGATGATAGAAATAACCCCAGTAAATACTTACGAATAAGCAATCTCAGATAAAAATGAGATTTGCAACATTATCCCTTACCTTAGGTCTGATATGCTTTGTATGGATCCGAACCTCATGTATAATGATTTAAATAATGTCATTGACTTATTACAGAATCATATTCATTATTATGATATCATATATGGTTCACTTATGACTTTATATTACCCATTCTTTTGTAAATTAATGTTAAAGTAGCGTTTTGGGTAAAATCGTTTCATTTGTCGTTCGTGTTTTAACTTGTAATTATTCATATGGTTAATTAGATCATGGTTACTTACATCCAGAATGTAAAACATGATTTATATATAATATATATTCAGAATATACATATATATAATAGATCTATAAATGGAAAGAAATACACCGTTCATGGAGACGGTAGGTCGTACGTACGCATGAACAATGTTTTCGTTTCCTTATTAAATTGAATGGAATTAAGTAGATGAAATACATATATATATATAAATAAATCCAGTATCATTATTATTTCATATATTTCATGATTACCTATTATATATACTTTATAATCATTCATGAATGTTTAATCATTGAGAATGAATCTCATCACATCGTGGAGACGGTATTCTGTACGTACGCACGAGCGATGATATCATTACCATGATCGTAGAATTATATTAAAGTGTATGTATAATATTAAAAAATCAATATCAATTTACAATAATCATATATATTCATTAATTTCACCATTATACCCATCCAAGTAAGGTGGTGGTGGGGAAATATATTACACCACGGCGTGGAGACGGTATTCCGTACGTACGCACGCGCGGTGATTTCATTTTCCGTAGGATGGATAGATGGTGAAATAGGGTTGTTTCATAATTATAATAACATATCAGTATATGAGTGATACTGATGTTATTACTTCATAATGAAACAACTAAATAAGAATAAGTATAAGAAGAAATAAAGTTGAAAGAATCGGTAACAGATATCACCTCATCTTTCGACACGCCTTTTTGAAACCTCCTCTTAGGGCACTAAGATTAGTCTTTGAAGAAGACCAGAACCTCTAGGATGTTTCTAGGGAAGTGGAGAAGTGAAATGGTTAGGGGTTGGCCGATCTTGAAGGCTCAAAATGATGTGAGTAAGAGAGTGAGGAGGTTCCCTTTTATAAGGGAGGAGAGGGGCACCTTTGGAAATCTTAAAAATATTAATTTATAATAAATCTAACCCCACATAAAACCTCCAACAATGACTCATATTCGAATATTAGATGAGATAGGGTTGTAATCTCATCAACCAATCAAATTTAGACATGTTTGGATCTTATTTTAAACCTTATCATTTTGATTTATCCTTATTTAATCTATTTAAGTTTATTTGTGGTAATAAAATTCTAAATTTTAAATTATAACAAATAATTACTTATTTGTTGTGAATATTCCATAATTGGTCACTTTATAACATTATAGACCATATAAATTTAAATTTATAATTTTTAAATATTTTTGTGATTTTTAAACAATTTTATAATATGTTATTTTTATAAAATAACAATAGTGTCAATTCTGACACTATTCATTTATTTGAATTTAAATAAAATATATACAGAAGATATATTCGAAATAAAAGATTTAATAGATTCATAAAAGGTCATATGTATCTATAAAATTAGTGTATCACATTAAATAGTCCATATAATATTTATTTTATTATTTTTAAAACCATTTATTTGGTTTATCTCTTAATAAAATAATTACTACAACATTTTCGTATAATTATTTAATATACTTATTTGTTGCATAAAAATTAAAAATAAAATCCTATGATTAATATAAATTTATTACCTTTTATAATAATACTTTTACTAGAATTTATCATCTGAAAATAACAATATTTAAATTGTTATATTTATTAAATTATGAAGGTGACAACTTTGGCATCATTTAAAATAAAATAATATAAGTGTCATAATCACTTTTATAAGGCTCAAAACGGTTATATATTAGGTCATTGGATTATTAATGTGTAGATATACACTAACAATAATTTTGGGTTAGGTTTGTGGGCCTTTTAATGGGTATTATTATTTCAATAAAAACTATATTACTGATTTTTCACTTAATAAATAATTTCTTCATCATTAATGTATCACCATTAATGAAAATTATTTAAACCCTAAAAATTCTAACTAAATTATAATGATGTAGATAATTTTATTAGCTTTCTGGAGACTATTCATTTTCTAAGTGTTATGATGTTTATCACTAAATGAAAATTATTATACTTATAAGATTTAAGAGAGTGACATGTTGTCACTTTCTTTGGTTTTAATAATAATTTAATTATTTTCATGGTCCAAAGTCCATAAAATGAATCTAATCCGACCCTTAGGTGATAGTAGTAGACTTTTATCCATCCAATATAATTTTGGCATGTGTTAGGGTAATTTTATAATATTATATTTACCCTTAATTACCCGATTTACCTTTAACTATGGTAAATAAAATTTACCGTAGTTACTATTCATAAGTCCCAAAAATAAAAAGTAGCCTATTAACATAATTTTGACCCACTGATTACAAATATGGAATCCATTTTTTCAAATTCAATACACATAAGTTGCGAAATTAAATTAAAATTAATCCCGTTGTCGAATGAAAACGAGTTTTTGTTTAAAACATTGCAAAATATTGAATTGATTTAACCTACGACTTCAATGTAAAATCAATGATAATGACATACATTATATTAAATGGTAAAAATATATTCTATTTATACTTTAAAACCATTCAATATTATAATTTAACCACATAAGTTATTACGATGAAAAAAGTTGTTTTTAATTAAAATATAGCGTCTTTTTACTATTCATTAAAATATGAAAGTTATCAGAATAATGTGAAAAATTTATCCAAGGTAAAATTTTATATCCTGATTCCAAAGAATAATTTTATTTTGTAAAATTGAACTTATAAACATTTCAAAAACTAGATTTAAAGTGGGTGCGTCATGAAAAGGCGGCAAAACTGTATTTTTTGAAAAATACTTATTTTACCCGAAAAATTTATTTTGTTCTTATACCATGTTCTAGAAAATGTGTAAGATGAATAATAATGTTATAAAATTCAAAATATAGTTAATACTATTCATAATGACTAGTTCATAATAATATTATAATAACATATCGTTGTTTAGTAAAACCCGGTATTGCGTACAACACACGCTATCAAAGAAGGTCGCGATTGCGTGTAATGCAAGCCAAGTTAGGGTTGCGTATAGTGAAAGACTCCTTTGTTGTTTCGTTATAACATAATTCAACCATTTTTTTCATTTATACATTGAATATATATATATATATATACTCGATGTTGTATAGAATGACTATTATCAAACGAACTTGAAATTGTGTGTAACACAATCTAAGAATAGTGTTGTGTATACTGCAAGCAAATACGGTGTTGCATATAGCGCAAGATAATCTTGGTGTAGCACACAACAGAAGATATGAAAGAAATTAAAACGAATATATCTTATAAAATCTCGGGTTATTACAACAGTAGTAACTTTTTCAGGTAATAATGTACGCAATGTCAATGGTAGTAACTGTTGTAACAAAATATGTGAATCATGACTTTTCAATCCATGTAACTTACGATACTTCAAGTCAACACACCTCGAGATGTTACTTGAATACCCATCAGATACCTTCTCATTCTTTAAAATTTGAAGGAATGTATCTTTATCCCTATTTTTCATTGCAAAAATGGCTGGTGCATACTTTTCATTCTCATCTGGCCAGTGATCATGTTTTATGTTCATTACTTGTAAGTCTTTGCGAGCATTGAGATGACACTTTAACTTTCCATGATCATTAAGTAATGTGAAAATCAAATTATCATAGAAATTATTCTCAATATGCATCACATCAAGATTGTTCCGCAAAAAATTAAATTTCCAATACGGGAGTTTGAAGAATATACTTTTTTTCTTCCATTGTTGCGTTTTGATTTCACCTGACGATGCACTTCAGACCCGTTTTCTATGATCATTCAAATGATGAACCTTCCCAAATTCTATTTCAACATTTTCAAGCTGTGTCAATATTTTAGAACCATTTAACAACTTTGGAGGTGGTCTACGATCAATGGAACCATTAAATTTTGATCTGATCAGTCGAAATCTATGAGATGCATCGAGAAATCTTTGATGGCACAAGAAGCACCATTTTCTACTATGAGGTAACCATTTGGGCTCAAAATCAAAGTTACAAATGGGAAAAGCCAAACCCGTGTAAGTGTTCCAACCAGATAAATTCCCAAGCCCAAGGAAGTCACTAATGGTCCACATTAAAGCAGCATGAATTTTGAACATTGTTTTAGAAGAAGCATCAAATGTCTCAACATCGTTGCTCCATAACTCCTGCAATTCGTCAATCAAAGGCTGCAAGTATACATCAATATCATTTACAAGAATTTGTTTTCTAGGAATAATCATCAAAATGATAAAAGATATTTGTTTCATAAACATCCATAGAGGCAGATTATAAGGGATCAAAACAACTGGCCAAATGCTATAACTAGTACTCAAAGTCCCAAATGGGTTGAATCCATCAGCAGCCAATCCCAATCGAACATTCCTAGGATCAGCTGCAAAATCTATATGTAATGAATCAAATGTCTTCCACGATTGGGAATCTCATGGATGTCTCATTAACCCATCATTGTTTTTATCTACAGAATTACACTTCATGTGTTCGGCGGTTTTTGATGACATGAATAATATTTGCAATCGAGGCTTCAAGGGAAAGTAACGCAAAACCTTTGCAGGTGTGTTTCTTTTCTTCTTCTCCATGAAATTATGTTCATTCAGACTTCCAACATCACACTTTGACTACCATCTAGAAGAAGAACATTTCTTTCAATTCTGTCTACTTGAATCCTCTCCCCAATAAAGCATACAATCATTGGGACACACATGTATTTTTGTATAATTCAGACCAAGATTGTTAACAAATTTTTTCATATCATAAAAAGATTCTGGGATTTTTGCTTAAGAAAATATATCACGAATCAATTCCAATATCATGGAAATTTCCTTATTTGTAATTCAACATAGACATTTGATATGGTACAGCTTCAGAAGAAATGAAAGCTTTGAATATTTCAAACACCCACTATAAAACTCTTGATTTCCATCGTCAACTAAATCATGAAACACATTTTTCTCAGTGAAGTTTTCTCTTACATTTGGATCCAAAGAATCAAGAGGAGGATCCAATGATATGTTACAATTTTGATCTGCTTGTGTTACAATATCAAAAACATCACTTGTCATGTTGCAATTGGTAGCAGCCTCTTCTGGTTGTTCTGATTTGTTTTGATGCTGATAGTGGTGTCTTGCAGTGCCGAATGCATCATTTATGAGGTTTTGAATTTCATTTTCCATTTTCGATGAACTTGGGACCTCATTCTATGGATTAACATCAGTACTCAATATTTTTGTAACGTTCGATTCTCCATGCCAAACCCAACACAAATATTGACCAGGTAATTGCTTCAGTATTAAATGTTCATAAACTTCATCTCTCTTCAACCATGTTCTAAATTTACATTTAGGACATGGACATCTTATTCTCCCTTCAACAAATCGATTAGAAATTTCAAAATCTAAAAACTCATTCAAACCCTTAACATACTAAGGTGTGTTCCTCAGTAATGTGATCCAGCTTTTATCCATGTATATCACAATGTACCTACACAATAATAAAAAAAATTAAAACACATATTTACTACTAAATAGAGAAAGAGATTCATATATATGATAGTGTAAGATTACATAAACATAATATAATAAAGATGAGCCCCTAATTTAGATATGAACCCTCTATTGTTTGGGATAGGGGAAGTTTCTTCGGTAAAGAGAAACAGTGTGCTAACAATACCATATTACTCAATTACCACATGGTCAATACTAAAAGTTATTCTAAACAATATTCCTATCACGTTTCCCCCAAATCTCCAAATTTTTAACCCTTGACTTTTTAAATCCTTTATATCATCAAAATATAATATTAGATAACAAAAAGTAACATAAGCATAACTTGGTTGGAAACACAGTTCATGAGAAGGCTATATTCTTGGACTACCTATTCCTCTCAGGAAGTGAGAAAATGATGGATAAGAGCATATAAGTTCCATTAATTGATCCCAATTGTGCCCAATCCATAAAAGAGTTGGAGAAGAAACTACACTTTATCAATATTCTCCTCTATCCCTATGATGATAGAAAAAAATTTGCACCAAACACATTTTATCACAGCTTATTTTTTTACAGTGATGTTGGGATCCAAATACTATTTAATTGATTCTGTAAGTAGGAAGCTAACTATAATGTAGAAGCCTCCCTGTTTTATCCCCCCATAAAGCCACTATAACCAAAAGATAGAGAAACTAAGAATGTATATGCTCAGGTTATGTTGTTTCAATACCTCACTTGGAAAGAATTTGTATACTTGTAATGTAAAATAATTATTCTTGAAAACCATTGGGGTAATAAATGTAGAATAATTTGTTAAATTTGAACATGTATGTATATAAGAGATTAAATATACTTAAAAATTCACTCACCTTGTTCACTGTTCATGAGAGGCAACACCTAGAAAAGGACTGAATGAATAGATCATTATTTATGGTATCCAAACTAAGGATCTATCAATATTTTTAATGTTAAATATTACATGCCACCTAGAAATAGATAATAAGGAGTTGGTTGGAGGAAGATACTTTGGATGGAATATTAGTGTAGGAGACACCATTGTTCAGCTATGTGAAACTAGGAGCATCAACATGGGATTTAAACACAATATGTAGAGTTAGTCCTATGATAGTAATGTAAGAGAAAATCAATCAATGGGATGCGTTTCTTATAATCCATATCACATCAACTGATCAGGTTTTTTATAGTGCATCTTGAATTTACACATGAATAATTAATTCATATCACCAATATAGAATTTACACCATTGTTCCATGAATGGGAATCTTAAAAAATATTTTCATAAAATTCTATGACCAGTTGGTGCAACAAGATCAACTCTACCTCTGGTTTTGTATGCTCAGATGGAATAGTCCTATCGGACTAGTTATTAACAAAATACTTAGGAAAACTAAGAGGCATATAAGAACAATTAATTTTATTAGGATGGGCCTCATTACAGAATCAATAACTATCTTGTGACATTTGAGAAGTAGTTTTATACATAAGTGAAGGATATCATGAACAAGAAACATAATTCCTATAAGTTTTGGGGTACCATTTGTCTAAATATGGAAATTATGGATATCATATATGATATTTTTGTATTGGATACATCCATAATTATTCTATTGTTAATTAACATGTGGAAACTATTCCTCATACCATCAGTGTCAACACACCTCATAGATAGTGGTAGTGAGGAGGATTGAAATGGATATAATTCTACATGACTATTACTGCAGTATAATTTATCTAGTTTATTTAGATCATATACATGTATTTCATTGATTTAATCTTTTGTATAAACTACATGGTGGGATTTAAAGCTAGTATAGTCCACCAAGATTATTAGGTAGTGTTCACATCTCTATACAGAGATCTTCATGAATTCACTTGGGATTTAGTTCTAAATACAGTTAGAATTAAAGATATACTAATTGTGGTTGGAAAAATAAAGGACTACTTAGTGTTAAAAAAATTTATTACTGCTAATGAAACATGAAATTTAACTCTTCCTATCATAGTGGATTGATACACCAACATCTTTCCAAATGATTTCTATAGGTTACCATCCAAGAATGAAATAATATATTATATAAATCTACTTCAATGATCATTCCCATAACTAACTATTTATATCCCATTTATAATGAATAACCCATTAACATATATTCCATTTACAATTGAAACTCATTTATCACATATATCAATTCCATACCTTAACCCATTTAACACAATCACATCATACCAAATGCCACCTTATGTTATGTCATCAATAAAACACATTTATCACTTATTTAATTAAATAAAACAAGTTAACATGCCAACCTAATTGTCGGGGGTTCTATCTCACTAACCCATATATCATTTAAATGACTATGTTCTCAACATATCTTTAAAATCAAATCATGGAATAAAACACAATTCAAGATACTCAATTGAAATAATCTTGAATCCACCCTTCAAAAAATGAGTCTTCCTCTTTAAAAAACTCAACATGTCCCAAGAATTTCATTTCTATTTACAACCATAAAAGTGGATTTTAAATCATTTTCAAAAAATGGGAACCACACCCTCATTTATAATCCCCATTTTAAATCTATTAAGACAACCCCTTTTTTCATATAACATTGAGGTCAACACCTCCTTTTCAAAACAATACCCACTTTCAAAACATTGTTGTCCTTCATGGAAAACCATAACCAAATCAAAGTGAAAAATTATTATTTTAATCCATTTTAGAATCCGACTAGGAATTTCAAAAAAATACCAATTCCATATTTCAAATATCCCATTAACCTTGACTACATACCAACTTACAATTCTCTACACATTCACTTTCATAATTATATTATTGCAACATTTTAAAAAATATTTCACCAACCTTAAGGGGTTTTCATAACCCAAGGGTAGACCTAGGTATGATCTCAAACATCAACGGACCCAACAAAGTCCTTAGAGGGTTTCATACATCAATCTGAGTCCTAATCTCACTTTTCTTACTCAGGAACACAAAACATAGTAAAGAAGTAAATTGGAACAACCACATACGCATATAATACATAAACTTTATGAGAAAAATCTTCAATACCACCTGGGGTTGCAGGGTCGCCGGGGTCGTGGGGGGCTAGGGTCGTCAGGGTCGCGGGGTCGCCAGAGTCACGGGGTCGCAGGGGTCGTGGGGGTCTGGGGTCTCCGGGGTCACGAGGTTGCCGACATCGCGGGGTCATGGGGGCCACGAGGGGACGGGGTCGCGGGGGAAGCGAGGGAAGTAGGGTCAGGGTGGGGTGGGGGGGGGGGAGAAGGGTCGGCACGTTAAAAAAAAGTTTCGCGGAGGTTTATAATAAACCGTCATGAATCCATTTTAAAAAAATGTTTAGCAGCGGTTACCAAAACCGTCGCTAAAAAACCGCTGCGAAAACCAATTTCTGTTGTAGTGGGTGGAGGTTAATACCAAGGGAAAACTAATAAATTTATGTGAGGAACTACCCTTTTTTATTTGAAAAAAAAAACTCATCAACCCCCAACATCAATAACCCAACACCATAATATAACAACATGAAATCAACTATGCACTGTATGTCACAAAATTCTGATAAATTTTTTTTAAGAAATAATAAAAATAATGACATTAATCCTCAACATGCTCAAAATAAATTGAAATAAAAATTAACTTTTATGAATCCATATAACCACCATATACTCTGATCTAATATGACCCAACACTACCTTCAAATACATCCTATAAAATTGGAATATAAATTAGGGGTGAGTATTTTAAAAAATACTGTGTAGTTTTCTCCCTATAAACCCTTATGAAAATGTAGAAGAACCTCTATAAGGCCTCTTTGACTAAAATTAAAAAACAAGGAATCTAACCCATCCCAAGGTAAGTCCAACACAATTATTTTCACCAATATCAAATTATCCCAGAATATATAATCATTATATAGGTATAAGATCATCAAAAAATAATAATATCAATAGGTCCCCATAACCCACTTCCCACCAAATCCACCATTAAGGTAATACAAAATCCTTAGGGAATACCAAATCTTATAAGTATATTTTTCAATAAAATACAACATCATTGAGATAATACTACATCCTTAGGAATACAAAATTATGTATGAATAACATGAAATATTGGTAGATGACCATTGAATACCACATGAATTTTGAGGTTCACCCAAAATCTAATGCAACATGGAAAGTGGATCTCATGGAATTCAACTTAGGTGGTGTTTGCATAGAAAATTGATAATATTACATCAACCATTTCTAAAATAAAAAAAAATAAATTGATATAATCACAATATAAAAAAATTGATTTTATTTCCCTCTCCTTCGTAATTATCCCATTCCCATATCAATCCATTAAACAATATATTTAATTAAATAATCATGCTTTCTTTATTTACACTTCAATTTTTTGAACCAATTCCACTACATGATTTACATATACTAGGCTCCTAAACAAGTGAGAACTAATATATTATCTATCTAAAAAATATCACTAGAATATATACCCCTTACTTATATTGAAAAAATATCATTCTTGACATCATAACCACCCAAATCCATATCACATTACCCAATAATATTTAAAATATGACATTTGGTCACCTCTTTTCATTATCAAATTATTTCAATCTCTTTAGAATAATATATATATATATATATATGAATATCATATCCATTGACCTATCTTAGAATATAATATCTGAATGCCCCATGAATTCCCATCCCCATATAGTTCATATATAATTCAACATCTACTTCCTCTCAAGGTTAAAACACCCTATTAATTAATGTTGAATTCAATATCCACACAACAATTTCCAATAACAACATCCACTTTCATATCATAATGATCAAGTAACACTATTATAATTTAAAAAAATTCTAAATATATATATTTACCACTCTTTTAAATTTAAAAAATGTTTTATAAACATTAATTTGGAATCATACAAAACTATCCATCCTGATAAATCCATATGAACAAGTAATAAGGAGAGAGTTTTCTAAATCACCCACCTCATCAATGTTTTGATTCCATCATTGAATTTTTATCCAATCCAAACTGTAATTCCTTGAAATTTATCTTAGAAAATAAACTAATAATCCACCATCTACACATATTCCCAAATATAAATAGACATGGAGAAGTTTACTAAGTTACTAAAAAAATAGTTCAATAATTTGACTCGTTAATAACCAATTTTTCTATCTGAACACTCTATAAAGAAATATGTTAATGGGTGAAAAGGACCCTCAATACTATCTCCAAATTCATACTTTGGTCTATCTCAAGGTTGAAGATATGTCACAGGATTATATATGGTGGTTTTTCATATTATATATTATATTTTAATATTCCTCCACAAATAAACAAGGCACATCAATGCAAAATACAACACCCTGATATTTTATGACATTTTACTCTTAAAATAAATTTAATTTCTTCAACAGCATGAAATACATTCAACCTTGAGTCTAAATGAACTGTAATATTGTATATTAATATAACACATGCATTTAATATGTAGAGTAAATATAGATAATCACATTTTGGAAAAAAACTACATTTAAAGGTTTTGGATAAAGAAAATATCTTGATATATAAGTACTCAATATCTAGTAAAGTCCTTATATTCATTAAAAATACATTTTAAATCCAAAATGGTTTTTTATGAGATAATAATATAATTGATTTATTTAACTATAATAAAATGTATTTTAAAACATTAAATTCATTTTTGAAATCATCACGTTAAAATTAGTTTAGTGTTATTTTTTTTTGAATTTTCTAAAAAGATTGCTTTTTTGAGTAATACTATAAAAACTTATTTTTATTGGAAAAAATATTTTAATTTAATAAATTTAAAAAGTACCATTTTGTAAAGGGTTTTAAAAGTAAAATTTCATTTATTTTATGATTGATCTAATTTATATAATAGAAATTACTTTTATGTTGGATTTTTATATAAAAAACAATTTATAATTTTTTTCTAGAAAACTTATTTCCATCACCTTTTATAGGTTTAATATTAAATTAAATCCTTCCACATATGTGAAATGAATTTTATAAAATGGATTCCATATTTTTAATTAGAATAGATAATATTATTAATATGTTAAAGTTAATTTTTGATCATCATTATCGTAAGAACAATAAAAAACATTTATAACGGTTATGGTGAAAGCGAGTTTATTGAGGGTGGGGGGTTAAACCATGAGATAAAGTTAATGTTTCCAATTAAAATTGTATATATCCTATTTTATGGAAATATTTTTGCCTCATCCTATACCACCATAGAACTTACAGAATTTGGAAGAATTTTTCTTGAGTATGACTTTATTATAGTTTAATATTTTATGAAATTCAAAGTGTGTCCACTCCCACACTTATAATTGTTCACCCCAAATTTCTTTTTTTACACAAATTTGATCCATATTTGTAGATAAATTCATATAAACTTTTATTATAAACATTTTTAACCATGAATTATAAGTGATGGTATATTTAAAATACCATTCCAATGGTCATTAAAAAAGGATCTAAAGGAGGCCAATCGAAGGAGGGTTAATAATCCTACCTAACCTATTTCAATTATCTTCTTTTACCTTGTTGGAAGCTCCATGATATTGTAGTTTTAATAATCACAAATTATTTCAATATACAGATTCTACTATTTCAAGAAATTTTAATATCTCTATGTGAATCAATTTTTTCATACAGCAACATATACTTTAATAAGTCAATTGCTTATAAGTCATGAATAAATATGTTTAAAATTGTATTTTTACATATACTTTGATCAAAAATTCATATTGTAATGGTATATGCAAGACAGACTCTTCACAATCCTTCTTGGATTCCCTAAGACTGAATTCGACACACTGAAGATGACACACCGAAGTTCGATAGACCGAAGTTTGATTCACCGAAGTTCGACTCACCGAGGTCGGCACACCGAAACCGAAGTCAACACACTTAAACCGAGGTCGACACACCGAAACCAAATTCGACACAACAAAACCGAAGATGACACACCGAAACTGATGATGACACACCAAAACCGAAGATGACACACTGAAACCGAAGATGACACACCGAAACCAAAGATGACACACCGAAACCGAAGTTAACAGATCGAAGTTCGACAGACCAAAGAATGACAGACCAAAGTTTGACAGACCGAAACCAAAGTTCGACAGACGGAAGTTGACACACCGAAGATAACACACCGAAGATGATAGAACGATGTTATCAAATTGAAGAAAACAGACCGAAGATTACTCACCAATTGATATAAATAATTGTTTCTATTTTATTAATTCAAATTTATTTCTAATGGACATATGTAGACAAATTAATGTTTCTGACATTATTTAATGTTGTCGGTAGGACAATCCGTAGACAAGTATGAGGTACATGCATGTGTGAATATCCTTATGCATAGAGGATCCTGAAGTATAAATGGACCTCATATTTCACATTAAAAACAAGACGACGACGATAGTAGCAGTACACGCTGAGACGCAGACTGTGCGAATACCAAAAGAGAATAACTAAGCGCTTGAGGTTAAAAGAAGACTGTAACAAGATACTTTCTCCAAAAAGGGCTTCTGTATACATTGAGACATTAAAGAGCTGAACCTTTTCATTTCGCCAAGCTGGATTGCAGAAACTGTGATACTCTGTTCTAAATACATCTTCCAGAAGAAGACTCAAACACCATTTTCTCAACATTCATTGAGTCTAGAGCCTTACTTCACAACACACAAAGTATTCTTAACTCTATTCTCATCCTTAACTCTATTGTGTCTTATATTTTCTATTTGAGTAGTGTGTATATTTATTTGTAGAACACACACTATCTTCTGAGCATAACTAGTGGATATCAAACTATCATAATACTCAATCACTTATTTCTTTTGTTTCCCACGAATAACTATGGTAGAGGTCAAGTGTGACCTGGACAGCCTGGTGTGCTATTGTAAACCCCGATCCAGGGTGTGGATCAAAAGTTTAATTATATAAACTACTTGGTGGCAGGTGATCACAAAGTGGAGAGGATTAAGTCTCTACTTGATACTGAACCTCTTATTTACATTGTTGTGCCAATCTTCAATTACTCTGTTTTGTCTTATCCGCTGCTTATATTTGCTAAAACTTAAAAATGTTTTTCTTACACTTTGATCGTTAGTTTTGGTTAGTGTGTGTATTTTTTTACTTCAGTATACTTGTTTGAAAAGTTGAATTAGTGTTTTACACTGATTTATCCAAGGACTAATCACCCTTTGAGAAACCTGTTGACCAATTTAACATTTACATTTCTACTACCTTAATTAACTGGGCCTTTTTTAAAATTGGGGGTTTTCTTAACTATAAAGTTTTTTAACAAAAATTTTAAATTGGAACTCAATTCACCCCCCTCTTGAGTATCCACTCCGACCAACATTTGGTATCACAGAGTTTATTTATTTTCAAGTTTTTTTTAAATTATTGTTAACTGTGATTTTAGTTGTATCTTAAAGATCTTAAATTTTTTGTCATATCTAAATTTTCAGTTATTTAAATTTTAAGTAACTATGGAAACTAGAGTTGAGGGTGGTTCTACTAACAGACCACCTTTCTTTAATGGTAATAACCATGCTTAGTGGAAATTAAAAATGAAAATGTATATAGAGAGTATGGGACCTGAAATCTGGGACACAATTGAAGAACAACATATATTGCCCGCTACTGCTAGGGATACATGGTCTCAGTTGACCAAAGATACATATAATAATAACTGTAAAGCAATGAATGACTTTTACTATTCTCTAGGTGATGATGAATTCAATAGAATATCTGCTTGTAAAACTGCATAAGAAATTTGAGATACTTTAGCTGTTTCTCATGAGGGAACAACTAATGTTTAATAAATGAGACTAAATAAATACCCTATTAAATATAATAATTTTAAAATGAAGCCTGATGAACCTATCTCAAAAATGTATCTCAGATTCAATTAGATAGTGGACACTATGATTCTGCTTGGAAAACCGATGGAAAACAAGGACCAGATCATGAGACTGCTTCGATGCCTACCTGATGATGGAGGGGAACTTCTGTTTCCATCCAAGAATCCTGTGATATAAGCAATATACCAGTGAAATAGATAATTGGAAAACTTATGATGTATGAGGAAGAAATTAAGGTGAATCAAGAAGTAGATGAGGAACCAAGGAAGAAATCAGTAGCATTCAAGACTACTACCTCAAAGAGAAAAAACAAAGAAAAAGATTAAGTTCCTGCAGACAGCTCCACTAGTGAAGAGTCAGATTCAGACAATGATGAGGAGATGGCTCATCTTTCTATAAGATTCAAAAAGTTTTACCAAAAGAAGAAATTATTCAGGAAGTCAAACTACAAGGTAAAGTATGATAGTAAAGGAAAATGGAAGAAAGACAGAAAATGGAATGACAACTCAAATGAAATAATATGCTATGAGTGAAAATGAAAGGGTCATGTGATGGTAGACTGTCCCAAGATGAAATTCAAGAAGAAATATGAAGACAAGGGAAAAGGATATAAAAAGGATATGAAATATACCTTGAGTTCTTCAGAAGACAGCTCCAGTGGATATGATGCTTCTGATAGTGAACAGAACAATCATGCCAACTTATGTTTCATGACAGAAACATCTAAGGTAACACTTAACTCTTTTATACATAATGCCTATTATTCTGGGAATGAGAGTGAGTCAAATAATGATAAAGATATGACTAAGGATGAACTATTTGAATATTGTGAAATAATTGAGGATACTTTTAATGAGCTCAAGGACAAGTATAAATCATTAAAGAGACAACATTATTTAAATGAAAATTATAAGTCAATTCTAGATATTGAGAAAGAAAAATGTTTTTAGCTGTTAAAAGAAAATACCGAACTCAAATTATCAAATTAAAATTTAAAGAAAGATCTTGAAAAATTTACTGCTAGTAGAGATACCCTGACTCAGTTTCTAGGACAACAGATTGCCCTAAAATATACAAATGGTCTAGGATATCAGCCTGGACAGAGAAGGATCATTAAAACTAAATTTATTCCAAAATCTAGACAATTCACTACTAGTTCAGGTTTTGTACCATTTCATGAAAAACAATTCTCTAAAGGACCAAACAAAGTGTTTATGTCTCAAAATATATCTGCTGATTATAGTAAATCTGTGAGACAAGTATGGGTTCCCAAAATTTTACTTGCTAACCTCTTAGGACCCAAGAAAGTCTGGGTACCAAAGTTACCCCATGTCTAATCTATTTTGTAGGGATGTTGCCTAAAGAGTTCCTATAAGACTTTTTGGTACTTGGAAAGTGGATATTCAAGACATATGACAGGAGACTACTCATTCTTTAGGAACCTAATCAATGTTGATGGTGGTCACATAACTTTTGGTGACAATACAAAGGGAAAAATCATCAGATTAGTCCAGATTGGTAACCCTAATACAGTATTAATTTCCAAAGTACTTTTTGTTGATGGATTAAAGTACAATCTACTTATAATCTCTTAGTTGTGTGATGATGGTTTCAATGTCAAATTTTAAAATGATGCATGTAATGTTTTTAATTAAAAAATGATTTAATATTTACTGCTCTTAGAAATGAAAATGTGTATGCTATTGACTTAAATTATTTAGCTAAGCAAAATGTTTCTTTCTTAAATTCTTTTCATAAGGAATCCTGTTTGTGGCACAGAAGACTAGGACACTATAATGTGCACTCTCTTAGGAAACTGACTAGGTAGTGACTTACCTAAACTAGAATTCCCACTTAACAAAGTGTGCAATCCTTGTCAAAAGGGAAAGAAACACAAAGTTTCATTCAAACCAAAGAAAGAATTTTCTATTTCTAAGCCGCTTGAGTTGGATCACATGGATTTGTTTGGACCATCAAGAGTTTCAAGTTTAAATGGGAAGCACTATGTTTTTGTTCTTGTAGATGATTTTTCTAGGTACACTTGGGTATACTTTCTAGCTCACAAAAGTAAAGCTTGTTCTTATTTTATCAATTACTCCAAGTCCGTGGAAAACCTTAGTGGACTTAGAATCAAGACCTTGAGAAGTGATCATAGCCATGAGTTTGAAAATCAAGAGTTTGAATCCTATTGCTCATAAATGGCTATAGTCACAATTTCTCTGCTCCTAGAACACCTCAAAAAAAAAATGGAGTCATGTAAAGAAGAAATAGTACCCTTCAAGAAATATCTAGGACTATGCTTAGTGATTATAATTTACCTATTTATTTTTGGGCTGAAGCTGTAAATACAGCCTGTTATACCATTAACAGAGTCTTGATTAGACCTGTCCTTAAGAAGACCCCTTATGAACTTTGGAACATTATGAAGCCTAAGGTTAACTACTTCAGAGTTTTTGGTTGAAAAGGATTTATCCTTAACACTAAGGACAGTCTTGATAAGTTTACCTCCAAGAGTGATGAAGGAATTTTCCTAGGTTACTCAATCTTGAGTAAAGCCTATAGAGTATTCAATAAGAAGACCAAATGTGTGGAAGAGTCAGTTCATGTCAAATTTGATGAGACTGATCCACATGAACCTAAAAACTCTCTTGAATATCTTGAGGAAGATATGTCAATTCTGAACCTTAATGATAATGACAGTGAATCCCCTGTAAAAGTGACCAGTTCTAGGAATCTTCTAAAATCTGCACCTGTTGAGTCTTAACAAATAGGAAATCATGAGGATTATAGTTCAAATCATTCTAGAGGTATTAGAACTCTCAAGAATCATTCTTTAGATGTTGTAGTAGGTGATTTAAACCGAGGGACACAAACTAGAGCTTCTATGAGAAACCAGGTTGAACATCAAGCTTTTCTTTCATAGCTTGAACCCAAAAATATTAATGATTCTATCAATGACAAATTTTGGGTGATGGATATGCAAGAAGAATTAAATCAATTTAAAATAAACAAAGTCTGGGAACTAGTTGTAAGACCTAAGGACACCTTGAAAATATACACTAAATAAGTTTTTCGAAACAAAGTTGATGAGTCTAGAAATATAGTTAGAAAAAAATCTAGATTAGTTGCACAAGGTTATAGTCAAGAGGAAGGAATAGATTATGAGAAGACCTTTTCACCTATAGCTAGGTTAGAGGCCATTAGGATACTACTTGCTTATACATCTCATCTGAATTTAAAACTTTATCAAATGGATGTTAAAAGTTCTTTTCTAAATGGGTATATAGTTGAGGATGTATTTGTTGAAAAACCCCCTAGCTTTATAAATCCCCATTTTTCAAATCATGTTTTTAAACATTCTAAAGCTTTATATGGTTAAAAGCAAGCTCCAAGAGCTTGATATGATAGAATTAGTTCCTTTATTATTTAAAAAGGCTTTACTAAAATAATAAAAGATCCTACTTTGTTTATTAAAAGGATTTCAAAAGATGTTTTGATAATATAAATTTATATAGATGATATAATTTTTGGATATTCTAAAAATTCTTTATGTACTGATTTTTAAAAAATAATGCAAAATGAATTTGAAATGAGTTTAATGGGAGAACTTAAATTTTTCCTAGGGTTTCAGATTTTCCAAAACAAAGATGGTATTATTTTAAATCAAAGAAAATATACTAAAGATATTTTAAAACATTTTGGTTTGGATGGTAGTAAAGGTAGTGATAAATCTATGAGTACCACTTGTGAGTTGGATGCTGATGAAGCTGGAGAATCAGTGGATCAAACCAACTACAGAGGCATGATAGGGAGTTTGATCTACCTTAGTGCTAGCAGACCTGATATTATGTTCAGTTTATGCATGTGTGCTAGCTTTCAAGCTAATTCCAAAGAATCTCATTTAAATGGTGTTAAAAGAATTTTCAAATATCTCAAATATACTCCCAACTTAGGATTATTTTATCCAAGAGGACAATCATTTGATTTAATAAGTTATTCAGATGCTGACTTTTCTGATTGTAAGCTAGATAGAAAAATCACCTCTGGGACATGTCACATGTTTGGTAAATCACTAGTATCATTGTGTAATAAAAAACAGAATTCTGTTGCATTGTCTACTACCGAAGCAGAATACATTACTGCTGGTAGTTATTGTGTGCAAATTTTGTGGATGAAACATACTTTACTAGACTGTGGATATCAATTCAAACATATCTCCATTAACAGTTACAACACAAGTACTATCAACATTTCTAAAAATCCAATATCTCATTCTAGAACAAATCATATTGATGTAAGACGTCACTTTTTGAGAGATCATTATTAAAAAGGTGATATAACTCTTGAGTTTATTGGGACTGAACATCAGCTTGCTGATATATTCACTAAACCCTTAAATTCTGAGAGAATGAATTACATCAGACATGAACTAGGAATGATAAATCAGTAACCGATTTTTATAAAACCGATATTTATAAAACCTATCTTTATAAAACTGATTTTTATAAAACCGATCTTTATAAAACCGATCTTTATGAAACTGATCTTTATAAAACCTATCTTTATAAAACCATTTTTTATAAAACCGATCTTTATAAAACCAATTTTTATGAAACCTATCTTTATAAAACCGATCTTTCTAAAACCAATCTTTGTGAAACCGATCTTTGTGAAACCGATTTTTATGAAACCAATTTTTGTGAAACTAATCTTCTTAAAACTGATTATTTGACACCGATATATTTAAGGGCTGTTGTGTAAATTCCATCTGCTTTAAGTGAAACGATGTTGTTTTATCTCCTTCACCTTACCGCGTTTAAATTTTATGTTTTACGATTTACAATACCTGAATGATATATTAAGTCCAATCCATCCCGACCTTTCACCTTCTCCATAGCCGTAAAGCCTTCTACATTTAGTCTCCCTCTCTATCTCTTGACTCTAGACCTCTCAACACACTTAAAATCCGAAGCTTCGCCATGGCTAGGACTAAGAACACAATGGAAGAACCTCGAAAATCTCCTCCTGCTAAACGTTATAAAGGTGAGTCCAGTGGGACTGGAAAACCAAGCTTAGAAAGTCGAGTAGTTATAGCTAAAAATGAAGTGTCTACTGAGTGGCTTATGTCAAGAAAATCATTTTGGTTAAATGTACTGGAATCTCAACGGTGTCTTACTTAGTTTATCAATATTGAAAGAATCTATTATCCCCATATTGTGCACGAATTCTATTATCATTTGAGTATAATACTGGATGAAGCCGAGGCAGTAAAGATGATATCTATAGTAAAGGGAAAATAAGTGGTTTTCTCTTCTAAGGAATGGGCTGAATGCTTAGAGGTACCTCATGAAGGTGTCTATGCTGACTATCCTAGTAATATTCCACCTTCATCAAATTTATTTTCATATGAAGATGCTCTGAAGGAGCTTACTGGAAATAAAGAATGTATAAGGACTGTTGCAAACAAATTTGAAGGAGAAGTGAGATTGCTTTTTAAGTTCATACAACATCAAATCTTCCTCTAGGAAGGGAGATTTATCTGCAGTGAAATATCAGGATGTGTTCTTGATATTTTTGTTGAAACATGGAATAAAGGTAAATCTGTGCAGATATATTATCGTACATATTTCTTATTTGATCAAGACATCTAAGAAAGAAACCTACTTATACTATCTGAGAATGATTTCGGCTATGTTGAAGAAATTAGATTGTGTGGAAGATGGAGATGAAATGATAACTGCATGCAGTGGTATTTGTCTTCAGAAATACATTTGTAAAAGGATGAAAATATTATTAAACACATGGAAAAGATGTTGTGTAGGAGATTAAGAAAGTCTATATGAGGAATTCAATCCGGTAGATCATCATTCTAGACCAAAGGACTAAGTTGATACAGGTCTCAAACCTGGAGAAGTTCCTGTCTATTCTGATGAGGAAGATGAGGTTAAAGTTCCTAGGGAAGAAGGATCTACTTGTAATGATAGGAGTGATCCTGATATCGCTGAAAGTCCCAAGAATATGACTTATGGACCTGCTAGTCCACCTATGGAATTGCCTTCAAGAGAAACTATTCTAGGTGATGAAGAAGATGAAGAAACCGAAGTTACTAGAGTTGAAGGTTATGTTAGGAAATCATATGAGGAATATGATGATGATGATGATAATAATAATGATGATGATGATGGTGAAAATATTGATTATGGAGGAAGTGTTGATCATGTGAGTGACTCTCTAAAAGTGGGACAACAAGGGGTTGATAGTTCGAGTGGGGAATCTGTTCATGGAGCTGGTGATGGAGTAGAGCCTGCTGATCTACAAGCTGATGATCACAGAGATGTTGGACATGAGGACAGATCACTCCATCCCAATGCTAAAAACCAAGAGATTATTCAGGAATTGAATGATATTATGGATGCTGGACAATAAGAAGAAGATGTAGTTCCACTGCCTCAAATTGAGGAAGTACATGATGAAGTTGAAATAGTTGGAGCTCAGGCAGAACCTGAAGTCCGGTTGATTTCTGTCCCCGGACAAGGTATTATGGCCAAAGAACAGGATGAATAAATTAATTATATTGATTTTATTCCCGAGCCTCAGGGAATAAGGGTAAGAATTGATATCGTTGATCCAATAGATTGGACCTGTGCTAGAGAGTGGAACAGTAATCCAGGATATATTCTTTTTGGTTTAGAATATTACTCAGATGAGGAAATGGTACCTCTTCCTGTTCCTCAAGTCCATGCTGACCCAGAACCCACTGCACATGTTCTAATAGTTGTACCTCCAGCAGTAGACCCAGTTGCTCAGTCATTACCCAGTGACTATGTCACTAATAATGATTTGGAAAAGTTTAAGAATGAGATACGTGAGTCTGTGCTAGCTTCAGTGGGATCAAGAAATGAATCCACCACCTCAATAAGTATCTCAGATGCTGATGCAGCAAAAATTGCAAGAATTGTGATTTAGGAGATTCAACCGAATCTTATTACTACAGCAGAAACTATTATTATACATAACACTTTGCTGAGAGAAGAAGTAAGAAAGATGAGCAATGAGATGAATTCCTTAACCTCTGACTTTAAGACCTCCTTTAGCGATGTTCTGGAAGTTCTTAGGAACTTGGTAACTCATCTACTCAGTGTTGACTTGAAAAAGTTGAAAGAAGAGATTGGAAAATTTTTGACTGGCCCATCTAGTTCCAGGAGTGGAAGAAGTGTTGTTGCCGATTTAGAGTCTCTCAAGGCTATAATGAGAGCCGAGATTCAGAAACTCTAGATTGTTTCAGATAAGGAAACCCTCCAAAAGGTACATCGAAATACAAATCTTATGTACAATATGGTCAAACAATGCACCAATGAAGAATATTCATCTCAGAAAGAAATTTGGAAAAAGGTGGATAAGTATTTCACTAAGATATATACCAAGCATGATCTCATCAACAGTTTCAAATTTCTGGTAGAAAATCGTTGAATTCCCCCAGTCACAGAAGATTTCAAAAATCAAGTTCTCTTGTTAAAAGAGTTTACACCTTTACTGAGTAAGTTTATGGAGAATAAGGATGACTTTGAGAAGGCAATGCAATATGTAGGAGAAGTCATTAATGACTTCATCAAACTGCTCAAACCTTATCTGTATGTTCAGGCCGAGGCTATTGTGGTTCCTCTAGCTGCTTCAATTGGTACTGCCTCTCAGGATTCTGCTCCAATGACTGTCTCTCAAGCTCTTACTTAGATTCAACCAATCATTACTGAGAAATCTCCAAGTCGTGTGCTATCAGAGAGAAGGCCTACCCTTGTAGCTACTGTTCTTATAGGTGTTGCCCTGCCTGGTGTTGTAATCCGATCACCTCCATCTTCTACCACTACCAAATCTTCTCCTTCCCCATTGGACCCTTCAGACAAAGGCAAAGCTCCTCTACATCCAAAACCTTAGTGATGGATTGTTTCTTTTTGATAGGGATCTGCTCTTTTTGTTTGTCTTGTACTCTTATGACTTTGAATGAAAATTATTCTGGAGTATTTCTTTTCATCTTATTTCTCCTTCCTGATTTTCTCTTTTTGTTAATCCCAAAAGGGGGAGAAAGTAAGGATGGAATATGAGAAAAGGGGAGAAAGTAAGGATGGAATATGAGAAAATAAGGGTGTAATATACTCTTCTTAATCCATCTAGTGAGGGGGAGATCTGTTTTAAATAAATTCTAGCAATGTCAAACTTTAGTTATATTGGACAAGTGTATTCAGCCATGTTTATTCAATATATTTTTGTCACGACCCGTCCTCAGGACCCATACCGTGACTACCCCAAGCCCGCCTTCCATAGGCCAGGGGCTGACGACTAGCACCAAAGGTGTAAATCCCGATAAAAAGGGAAGTCATTTCCTTTATAAAAGAAAACAAACACCACAGAGTACGCAAACTGAAGTGAACACTAAGTAAACTGTAAAAAAAAACGTGCTGAAAGTACAAGGGGCTAGAAAACAAACCCAACTAAAGGTGCAGTACAACTGAAAGTAAAGTACAACTCAAGGAAAATAGCTGAAAGGTGACAAGCCGCTCCTGGATCGTCCTCCGGCTTCCTACCTGAAGGGTAGGTACAGATCTCCTCCTCATCACTCCACGCTCGTCCGTCTCCTCTGGGTACCGACTCGACGTGATATCCACCTCCGGTCACCAAATCGTCATGAGATCCTCCTCTAGGTACCATCCATCTCTATAAGCCTCAACCATGATCAGTGATATCCGTCGTCTGCAACCAACACAATGTAGTGCGGGTGAATCCCATGTAGGGCTGAGTATACGATACTCAGTAGGGACCCCGAGACCCCCGAAGGTCTCCCTGAATCCACAAAGGATAAACCACAAAGAAAAGATACAATCACGAAGTATCATCCAACACTACTTAGGTATATGCCCATACATATACCTAAGTCATCAAATCCAGTCCAGCTCCAACTCACGAGCTCTAGTACAATCCAGTCCACTCAGGAAAGTAAAACTTAATCCACACAGGAAAGTATGACCCGATCCATACAAGAAAGCATAAACCAATCCACACATGATATCAAGTCAATCACATCGAAGATAATGATTAAAAGTCAAGACTCAGCTCACACAGGTATCCATTTACGAAGAGGGGTGGAGATGATTAGATGTAGCCTCTGAATCATCTCCTCTGCCGAACCCACGTAGGATTCAAGTTTCGTAGTCCTCGCTGCCGAACCCATGGAGGATACAAGTATAGTAGTCATAGTCGTCGAACCCATGAAGGATCCCATCACGGAGTCGAACCAACAGAGGATCCCAGTACAATAGTCATCCTCATCGAACCCATGGAAGATCCCAGTACAATAGTCGCCCTCGTCAAACCCACGGAGGATCCCAGTACAATAGTCGTCCTCGTCGAACCCACGGAGGATCCTAGTACGGTAGTCATCCTCTTCGAACGCACGAAGGATACTAGTACGATAGTCTTCATCGTCGAACCCACGGAGGATCCTAGTACGTAAGTCATCTTCGTCGCAGTCACAACCAGCTCTAGGGTTCCCACACACAGCATACTCGTTTCTGGGAGGGTCCGCTCCACGATCCAAGGGGGTCGATACATCAACTGACACATAGTCCGGAGTTGATGTATCCCAAAGTTCCGTCTCGATAATAGGAACTCAACGCGACAGACGACGCGTTAATCGGACGCCCGGTCTGAGTGTTATTGGATTTTTCGTTCCAGGGGCCCTGTTGGTTTTTAAGTCAAAACCAACCCGACCATACTCCAAATGTGTCCAAACCTCGAGCGGAGTAAGCCAAAAGGACCATATCACTAAGAGAAATCCAACAAAGTCGACGACACGTCAATCGGACGTCCGGAGCTCAAGTTATAAGCGTTTCCGCTCCGAGGGCCCGGTTGGTTTCATGTTCGAACCAACCCGACCGAACCCAAAGTTTTCCAAAACCTCAAGTTTAATATATAGAAACGACCAACTCGATCCAAGGATCGCATCTCAACTGACGGTGCATCAATCGGAGGTCTGTAGCCCAAGTTATGGGCCTTTGAACGTGGTTGTCCGATTTTAGGGGGTTTTGGGCCCAGACCGACCCGACCCGAGACCCCCTGGGTTGGCCCGAACCGGGTCGACCTGACCCGGTTCCAGCCCACTTGGGCGTGGCTCAGCCTAGAAGGCGGGGCCCGGACCAGCACGAGCGGCCCGGCTTGGCTGGGCGCTCGGTCCGTGATCGAGCGGCGCGAAGGGGGGGCACTGCCCCCTTGCTTTGAAACGGCGGACCCAGGGTCCGCCCTGCTGAGCTGGCCGGGGGTTCAACCCCCGGTTTTTCTGGATCCGGCCGGCCGTAACGGCCGGTAGGTTGGGCCGTGCAGGACCAGCCGGTCCCACCTCCTGATCTCCGGCGGCCGGCGGTTCCGGTCGCCCTCCCCTGCTCCGCCGCGGCGTGACGGCGCCACGCCCCTCTACCGCAGCCTAACTCCGGCCGCGTCTTCTTTCGGCCTCAATGGCGCGGCGCCACGCTCCTTCACCGCGTGATATTCCTCATTCCTACGTGGTGCCGTTGCACCGCACCGCCTTCGTTCTAAACCACAACGGTGAACATCAACAAAGGGGGAGGAGGATCGGCGGTGTTCATGCAGTCTGACCTCCTCCCATTAATTTGATAACATGCAGCTTAATAAACGTCAACAAAGATCGTTAATTAATCTTGAATGTAAAACAAATCCCTACCTCGATAACGAGTTGACCATCGGTGAGCGTTGCGTAAAACGACATCACGGGGTGAGGCTCCGTACACGTTGAAGGAGATCGTCCGAGGTGGAGCGGCATCTCACACCAGCTGCAGAGAGGAGAATAAAGGTACGACGATCGCTCCTTGCAGTGACGACATTCTTCTTCAAGGTCTTGATGTTCCTCGCATTCTCCAATGAAGAAGATGAAGATTACCAAGGCTTGTGTATTTTCTCCCAATTCTTCTCACACAACAACCCCCAAATAAAATAAGGTTCACCCTTATTTTATTAATCCAAAGCCATGAATTCCAAAGAATTCAAAATTCAACTCTTAATTAAATTCATTAAATAGCTTAATCAAATAATTTAATGAGAGAGTTGACTTGCAATTAAAGTGGGAGAGAGGATGAGTTACACCTTAAAGCTAGAGGGGTGTGTTTAATGGGGTGTTAGGAAATTTAAGGAGGTGGGGGATTGTGTGGGCCCCACCCCAACTTCCTCACAACTTCCTTTTCCCTAACACTTAAACCAATAGTGGTGTAAATAAAATTATAATTGTAAAAAAACTATAATTTTATTCTTCACATTTTTAACAACTCCTCCCGAGAAAACGCACCTTCGGAAAAGGTGTTCCTAAGCAATTACCGGCGCTGCGGTTTCATTGGTGCCCTCAGATTTCGATTTCGAGCACCGTTTCAAAAGTTAGGAAAACCCGCTCTTTCGTTCACTGAACGTACTCGAGCTAAACTTCATAAAATGATTCCGGGCACACCGGGCCTCAGAATCAGGTGCTATCAGAAACTGCGCACTCGTAAAATCCCAAAGAAAATATGAAAAAAAATTTATTTGAAATTTACGGGTCTTTACATTACTCCCATATCAGGGCTTTACATACCCATAAAGATACATCACAAACTAGGGGAACAAATGAGGGTACTGAGCACGCATCTGAGCCTCCCGCTCCCAAGTGCTCTTCTGGAGGTTCCCGTGATGACACCTGATGTGCACTATAGGAATCGACCGCCCACGTAGGACCCACTCCTGTCGATCATAGATATCCACCAGGACCTCCTCAAAAGTCTCCCCATCATTAACGTCCAGCTTCCCATGGTCGATGATATGTGTCGGGTCATGCACGTATCTCCTCAGCTGAGATACGTGGAAGTCGTCGTGCACCTAGAGCAACTGAGGTGGATGGGTCAAGCGGTAAACCACCTCGCCTACCCTGTTGAGGACCTAGAAGGGTCCGATGAAGCGTGGAGATAACTTGCCGCCCTGGCCAAATCTCTATAATCCACGTCGATATGAGACCCGCAAGAAAACGTGGTCTCCATCATCGAACTCCAGTGGTCTCCGCCTCCTGTCAGCATAAGAATTCTGTCGGCTCCGAGCTGTCCTCATCTGCTCCTGGATGACCTGGACCTTTTCTGGTCCTACAAGAGCTGCTAAGATTTCTTCTTTTCTGATAAGATAAATCTGGTCTCATCCCCTGGATGAACCATGTTCTTTGCCTAATACAGTCAATCCCGACATGGATGATACTAATCCATACCAAGGATGACGTCGTAAGGTCTCGACGCTACTACCAAGAGATCCAACCGTTACTCTCACCTCCAAGGGTTGAGTCACACTATCAGAATCAGTGTGTGGTCACTGGGTCTCCTCCAGTAGGTATCTCAAAAGTGAGGGTCAAGTCAACAGTTTCAAACCAGAACCTCTTAGTATCAACTACATAAAAAGTACAGGGAACAAAATGTCACAAGAACGATGTCTTTTATTACTACAGCCCAAGGTACAAAGACACAAAACATCAAAAAAGCTAGAAGAAACATGAATAAAAGTCCCCATGTCTGGAGCTAGTCCCGTTCCTATCCATATGCTCTTAGAGCTCCATGGTCGTAAGCCTCAGCTGGATGAAGCTGAACTCTCCCCTGTCCACCCGTTCCCTATGGTCGGGGTGGTCTCCCTGGTGGTGGTGGTGGTAGGGCCTCAAAGCGTTGCCCACCACCCACTGCTCGGCCAGATCCTCTGCCTCGTCTGCCTTCTCCCTGCAGACCACCATGGTCGAACCTCTTCCTGGGAGGTCCCTCTACCACCTACTGCTCATCTACAGGACGAGTCGGGCAATCTCGAGCCATGTGACCCTGCCCGCCGCATGTATAGCATTGCCCGCTTCTCGTGTGGCTGTCTCTCCTTTGTGTGCCCTGTACAATCGAATCTACATCCTGTGATTTCTCATCTGATGGTCTGGTCCGCTTGGACCTCTGCGTCATCTGTCTACTGCCAGCTGCAGAAGACTCCGCTACAGGTCATCCTGCGGAGGGTCTCACTACTGGTGACTACTCGACGAGAAAAATCTCCACTATAAGGGATCTCTCTAACACCCCCGCCTGCGTCGTGATGTTGATGGAGATCATAGAAGCTCTGATCTCATGCCTCAGTCCCTGCTCGAAGGTCCGGGCCCTGAAGAACGGGTCCTGTACCATATATGTGGAATAGCGCGAGAGATCGGTAAATCTTGCCGAGTACTGGGCTACCGTCATGCTGCCCTACCGTAACTGTAGTAACTCCTGAATGCGCACCGCACGGAGGGTGGCTGGGATGAACTCCGAGTGGAAGAGGCTCTCAAAGTCTGTCCAAAGAAGTGATGCCTCATCGTGCACCTGGAGCATCAGGATCCACCATCTGCCTGCTACCGCGTGCAAGAGACTCGCTGCAAGGATCACCATGAGGTCAGCTAGTGTCCCCACTAACCTGAAAACTCATACAATAGTCTCCAGCCAATCCTTGGCTGCCTGAGGGTCCATCTCCCCATGGAACCTGGGCTGTCTATGATGCTGAAACTCATGCAGTGCACTAAGGAGACGTGCACTCTCAGCGGCTGGGGCTGGTGGGTAAAGGTACCGCCGGTGCCTCCGCTGTAATAGGGCCCTGCACCGAGGCCTCGTCACTCAGTGGGCTGTCGCCCCACACAAAGCTCAAAACCCAAGCTGGATGTTGTCGTGGGGCCATCCTGAAAAGAAACAGGTGCGCCACGGTCAATACAATATACCTGGTGAGCTGACACAAAGTAATCAGAAAGAAAACCTTGAAACACACATGCAATCAGTGTTTTCGTGCACTGAGTCGGAAATCAGAAGTCAGGGTCCTGGTGTACGGATACGTCGGCCGCCGCACCAACACTGTACTTCCTGGACTGATAACCACACTCAATACCCTTAACACTATTACTTCACATAGAAGAAATATCAGAGTCATGAGTTCTGCGGTAGAACCGAACTCCTCTGATACCAATTTGTCACGACCCATCCTCGGGACCCGTTCCATGACTACCCCAAACCCGCCTTCCATAGGCTAGGGGATGACGACTAGCACCAAAGGCGTAAATCACGATAAAAAGGGAAGACATTGTCTTTATAAAAGAAAACAAACACCACAGAGTACACAAACTGAAGTGAACACTAAGTAAACTGTAAAACAAACGTGCTGAAAGTACAAGGGGCCAGAAAACAAACCCAACTAAAGGTGCAGTACAACTGAAAGTAAAGTACAACTCAAGGACAAAAGATTAATGGTGACAAGCCACTCCTGGATTGTCCCCCGGATTCCTACCTGAAGGGTAGGTACAGATCTCCTCCTCAGCACTCCACGCTCGTCCGTATCCTCTGGGTACCGAATCGACGTGATATCCACCTCCGGGCACCGACTCGTCATGAGATCCCCCTCTGGGTACCGTCCAACTCTACAAGCCTCAACCACGATCAGTGATGTCCGTCGTCGGCAACCAACACAACGTAGTGCGGGCAAAGCCCGTGTAGGGGTGAGTATACAATACTCAGTAGGGACCCCGAGACCCCTGAAATTCTCCCTGAATACACAAAGGATAAACCACAAAGAAAAGATACAATCAGGAAGTATCATCTAACACTACTTAGGTATATGCCTATACATATACCTAAGTCATCAAATCCAGTCCAGCTCCAACTCACGAGCTCTAGTACAATCCAGTCCACTTAGGAAAGTAAAACTTAATCCACACAGGAAAGTATGTCCCGATCCACACAGGAAAGCATAAACCAATCCACACAGGATATCAAGTCAATCAAATTGAAGATAATGATTGAAATTCAAGACTCAGATCACACATGTATCGATTTACAAATAGGGGTGGAGATGATTAGATGTAGCCTCTGAATCATCTCCTCTGTCGAACCCACGTAGGATCCAAGTTTAGTAGTCCTCGCTGCCGAACCCACGGAGGATCCAAGTATAGTAGTCATCGTCGTTGAACCCACAGAGGATCCCATCACGGTAGTTGAAACCACAGAGTATCCTAGTACAATAGTCATCCTCGTCGAACCCACAGAGGATCCCATTACAATAGTCATCCTCGTCGAACCCATGGAGGATCCTAGTACAATAGTCGTCCTCGTCGAACCCACAGAGGATCCCAGTATGGTATTCGTCCTCGTCGAACCCACAGAGGATCCCATTATGGTAGTATTCATTGTCGAACCCACGGAGGATCCTAGTACGGAAGTCATCTTCGTCGCAGTCGTAGCCAGCTCTAGGGTTCCCGCACACAGCACGCTTGTTTCCAGGAGGGTCCGCTCCATGAGCCAAGGGGGTCGATACATCAACTGACACGTAGTCTGAAGTTGATGTATCTCTAAAGTTCCGTCTCGACAATAGGAACTCAACGCGACAGACGGCGCGTCAACCGGACGCCCGGTCTGAGTGTTATTGGCCTTTTCATTCCAGTGGCCTGGTTGGTTTTTAAGTAAAATCCAACCCGACCATACTCCAACTGCGTCCAAACCTTGAGCGGAGTAATCCAAAAGGACCGTCTCACTAAGAGGAATCCAAAAAAGTCGACGTCACGTCAATCAGACGTTCGGAGCTCAAGTTATAAGCGTTTCTGCTCCGAGGGCCTGGTTGGTTTCGTGTTCGAACCAACCTGGCCAAACTCAAAGTTTTCCGAAACCATGAGTTTAATATATAAAAAAGACCGTCTCGATCCAAGGATCGCATTGCAACTGACATTGCATCAATCAGAGGTCTTTATCCCAAGTTATGGGCCTTTGAACGTGGTTGTCCGATTTTAGGGGGTTTTGGGCTCGGACCGACCCAGCCCGAGACCCCCTGGGTCGGCCCGAACCGGGTCGACCCGACCCGGGTCCGGGTCTGGCCCACTTGGGCGTAGCCTGGCCCAGTGTCCGGGCACCCCGGCCCAGCGTGAGCGGCCCGGCTCGGCTGGGCGCTCAGTTCGTGACCGAGCGACGCGAAGTGGGGGTGCTGCCCCCTCGCTTTGAAACGGCGGACCCGAGGGTCCGCCTTGCTGAGCTAGCCGAGGGTTCAACCCCTGGTTTTTTTGGATCCGGCCACCCTCCCCTTCTCCGCCGCGGCCTTGGCGCGGCGTGACGACACTGCGCCCCTTCGCCGCAGCCCGCCCCGGCCACCGCCCTCCGCCGCGACCCGACTCCAGCCGCGGCTTCTTTCGGCCTCAACGGCGCGGCACGACGGCGCCACGCTCCTTCACTGCATGATATTCCTCGTTCCTGCGTGGTGCCGTTGCACTGTGCCGCCTTTGTTCCAAACCAGAATGGTGAACATCAACAAAGGGGGAGGAGGATCGGCCGTGTTCGTGCGGTCCGACCTCCTACCGTTAATTTGATAACAGACGGCTTAATAAACGTCAATGAAGATCGTAAATTAATCTTGAATGTAAAACAAATCCCTACCTCGATAACGAGTTGACGATCGGTGAGCGTTGCGGAAAACGACATCGCGAGGTGAGGCTCCGTACACGTTGACGGAGATCATCCGAGGTGGAGCGGCGTCTCACACCAGCTGCGGAGAGGAGAAGAAAGGCATGACGATCGCTCCTTGTGGTGACAACGTTCTTCGTCGAGGTCTTGACATTCCTCGCATTCTCCAACGAAGAAGATGAAGATTCCCAAGGCTTGTGTATTTTCTCCCAATTCTTCTCACACAACAACCCCCAAATAAAATAAGGTTCACCCTTATTTTATTAATCCCAAGCCATGAATTCCAAAGAATTCAAAATTCAACTCTTAATTAAATTCATTTAATAGCTTAATCAAATAATTTAATGAGAGAGTTGACTTGCAATTAAAGTGGGAGAGAGGATGAGTTACACCTTAAAGCAAGAGGGGTGTGTTTAATGGGGTGTTAGGAAATTTAAGGAGGTGGGGGATCGTGTGGGACCCACCCCAACTTCCTCACAAATTCCTTTTCCCTAACACTTAAAACACTAGTGGTGTAAATAAAATTATAATTGTAAAACAACTATAATTTTATTCTTCATATTTTTAACAACTCCTCCCGAGAAAACGCACCTTCGGAAAAGGTGTTCCTAAGAAATTACCAGTGTTGCAGTTTCATCGGTGCCCTCGGATTTCGATTCCGAGCACCGGTTCAAAAGTTAGGAAAACTCTCTTGTTCGTTCACTGAACGTACCTAAGCTAAACTTTGGAAAATGATTCCGGGCACACCGGGCCTCGGAATCAGGTGCCGTCAGAAACTGCGTACTCGTAAAATCTCAAAGAAAATATGAAAAAAAAATTCCTTGAAATTTATGGGTCTTTACAATTTTTATGTATGCCATAATTTGTGATTATCAAAAAGGGGGATATTGTTGGACCTTCCATGAAATTGTAGTTTTCATAATCAAAAATTATTTCAATATACAGATTCTACTCTTTCAAGAAATTTTAATATCTCTATGTGAATCAATTTTGTCATCCATCAACATATACTTTAATCAGTAAATTTCTTATAAGTCATGAATCAATATGTTTACAAGTGTATTTTTACATATACTTTGATTAACAATTCATCTTTTAATGGTATATGCAAGATAGACTCTTCACAATCCTTCATGGATTCCCTAAGACCGAAGTCGACACACCGAAGATGACACACCGAAGTTCGACAGACTGAAGTTTGACTCACCGAAGTTCGACTCATCGAAGTCGACACACTGAAACCGAAGTCGACACACCGAAACTGAAGTCGACACACCGAAACCGAAGTCGACACACCGAAACTGAATATGACACACCGAAACCGAAGATGACACACCGAAACCGAAGATGACATGCCGAAACCAAAGATGACACACTGAAATCGAAGTTAACAGACCGAAGTTTGACAGACCGAAGAATGTCAGACCGAATAATGATAGACCAAAGTCTAATAGACCAAAACCGAAGTTTGACAGACCGAAGTAGACACACCGAAGATAACACACTGAAGATTACATACCGTTGTTATCAAACCTAAGAAAACAGACCAAAGATTACTCACCGATTGATATAAATAACTGTTTCCATTTTATTAATTCAAATTTATTTCTAACGGTCATATGTATACAAATTAATGTTTCTAACATTATTTAATGTTGTCTGTAGAAAAATCCATAAAAAAGTATGAGGTACATGCTTGTGTGAAGATCCTTATGCGTAGAGGATCCTGAAGTTTAAATAGACCTCATCTTTCACGTTAAAAACAAGATGATGACGATAGTAGCAGTACACTCTGAGACGCAGACTGTGTGAATACCAAAAGAGAAGAACTAAGTGCTTTAGATTACAAGAAGACTGTAACAAGCTACTTTCACCAAAAAGGGCTTCAGTATACATAGAGACATTAAAGAGATGAAACTTTTTATTTCACCAAGCTGGATTACAGAAACTGTGATACTATGTTCTAAAGAAATCTTCCAGAAGAAGACTCAAACATCAGTTTCTCAACATTCATTGAGTCTAGAGCCTTACTTCACAACACATAGAGAATTCTTAACTCTATTCTCATCCTTAACTCTGTTGTGTCTTATATTTTCTATTTGAGAAATGTGTATATTTATTTTTAGAACACACACTGTCTCCTAAGAATAACTGGAGGATATCAAACTATCCTCATACTCAATAACTTATTTCTTTTGTTTCCCACAAATAACTATTGTAGAGGTCAAGTGTGACCTGGATAGCCTGGTGTGCTATTGTAAACCCTGATCCAGGGTGTGGATCAAAAGTTTATTTATATAAATTGCTTGGTGACAGGTGATCACCAAGTGGAGAGGATTAAGTCTCTGATTGAGACCGAACCTCTTGTTTACATTGCTGCACCAATCTTCAATTACTCTGTTTTGTCTTATCCACTACTAATATTTTCTAAAACTTAAAACTATTTTGCTTACACTTTGATAGTTAGTTTTGGTTAGTGTTTGTATTTTTTTACTTCAGTAGATTTGTTTCAAAAGTTGAATTGGCATTCTACACTAATTTATCTGAGGAATAATCACCCTTTGAGAAACCTATTTACCAATTGAACATTTACATTTCTACTAACTTAATTAACTGTTCCATTTTTAAAATTGGGGGTTTTCTTAACTATAAAGTTTTTTAACAGAAATTTTAAATTGGAACTCAATTCACCCCCCTCTTGAGTATCCACTCCGACCAACATACCTATTATAAAACTTGGGTATTAATCATAAAATAATATATTATAAATCTTAAATATACCTAAAATTTATTATTATTATTTAACCACCATTATTAATCCTCTTATCTATCAAATGGGATGTGAAAGTATCGCTTGTGCATACATGTGGACTACTGCCTCAACATAGAGATAAAATTCATTTTACATCACCAAATTCCATATATGGTTATTATGATAGGATTGAAGTTTATATATGATATTTATGAAATAATTATTCTTATTTAATTATAATATCATATCTACCTTTTTAGCTTCCAATCCGTTGGGAAATGATAATGTCACTTGTGTGTACGTGCAGATTACAACCTTCACGAAGCGATGTGATTCATTTTTCATTTCTATTTTTTGTATATGGTAATATAGACATATTTAATGTATATATTTCTTATTCATGATATAATTATGGTTCTATAATGATAAAATAATATTTATTTTTCCTTTAATCTTTTCATTATAAAATGAAAACAATGTTCATGAAAACATATGATCTATTATTTCTATGAATGATGCAAATCATTTTTTATCCTGATCATTTATGGATGATTATAAAAATGTATATAATGAATATATATTATATTTATATCATAAATAAAATTCTAGAAATAATGGTACCATGATAAAAGTATAATTATATTAACTAAAAAACTAAAACTTTCATGAAAAACAAAACAGTTAATAACTAGAATCGACAATTTTAATAATGAATTATTAATAATTTGGTGTTGAAATATTATAAGTGAATCATATATTATATTATAAGTATGTATATGATTCTGGAATAGAATTTATATATTTAATATTTTTATTTTTAATGTGTGTTTCAGTGATTTAATCCCTTACAATTAATCAATATGAGCTGAATGACATCATTTTATTATTTTTGGTGAATTTTTGGCTTAAATGTAAAAATTGGTTAATTTTGGAAACTTAGAAGTTTTATGAAGATTCTGTTTTTCAGGATTAACTTTTACAATTTGGATCCTATTTAATTGATTCCTTTTTTAGGCTTCCTTTGTTTGTGGGAATTGACTTTGTATTCTAGACCTAGGCCCAATTCGACACACAATGTCCCATAAAAATCAATCAATTAGAATACATTTGCTAGCTTAAAGAATGGACCCTAAATCAGTACTTGAAGCATATATCACCCTAGATACATCCAAATGAATTGAATCCAGATTTATTATAAATATAACTTCTATAAAATGTCCAAAAAAATTTTATGGATAATTTATTTCATTAAGGAATCCACTGCATGTGCCAAATTGGATGGAGTTGAGTAGTCTCCCCAAGCATGAAAAGTCTTTATCAGTAATTAGGGAATAACCTTTTGAAAACTTGTCCAAATATGTTGATATTTTTTTGGTTCATGAAAAAATATATATAAGAACAAATTTTATGAATAAATATTCCCTAAATTAGGCCATTTATAATGAAAAATTGACTTAATCTTTCATAGGATTGAATCCAGAGGGAAACTTTTCCACCCCTCAAGACTAAAAATATATTTGTCAACTTCCATTAAAGGGTGTTATTGAAGGAGTATAGTGATGTGATGTAATGGAGGATTTTAATATTTAAGTGTTTTTGATTTTCTCTTTTCCCTTTTCTTATTTATATAATGCACACTTTTTCCCCTTTCAACTCCATTACCCTTCACATGTAGGGGAAAAACTCTTGAGTGATCGAGGAAAGGGGAGTTTACCTTTTATTATATCAGAGTCTTGTTTTTAATATAAAAAAATACTTTTCTATTTAATTTTATCTATTTTCATATGTGTACAACTCTCTTAATGCAATCATATTTTGGGTTTTGGTTCATTCATTTTTTATAGCTTTGGTTGAAGATCATTGAACTCCCTCCCCCTAATGTAGTTTGTCTCAATCGAGCATATTGTGTTAGGTGGTGAGTATCTAGCGATCATTGGCATGTGTGTGGAATAAGTGAAATTTTTTTATATTTATAAGGTGAAACAATTCCTGATTGGGGACTACCTTAGTTGTTGGGAAATTGTTTATGAACTTTCATGCACGTAGGAGTGGTTTCCATTTCTTTCTTCAACCAAGGGTGATTGACAACTTGGTCGAGGAGTATTTAATTTATAATTCAATAGGAATAGAGGATGAATGATTTTTATGATGAAAATGATATTGAAAAAGGTGATCCTACCCTAACACCATCACTCTCTTCATCATTGTGGTTTCAAATATCACTTAAATTTCTTTCTTTCTTTTTAAAAACAAACAATTTCAAAAACAATATCACTTCTTTCTCTAATTTTACGTGAAAAACATGATTGTTGATTGATCCTCTCTGAAGAAAACCAAGTTCAACCACTTTAATGCATTTTAATTTAGGAAATATTTATTTTTATCACACCCCTTGATAGGAAAGGTTTATGAATTATAATAAATTTAAATTTATTATACACAATTTTAGAGTTCTTTCAACGCAATTCAAACTTAAGGTAAGGAATTTTGGTTTCAATCTCATTTTAATCAAGATTATTTAAGATTAGATTTTACATTTATGAAAATAATATGATCCATTTATAAAAAACCCAATTTATTTTATTCTCCTCTAGTTATCCATGAAATATTCATATAATGGTACCATTATCATTTCTTTGGTACTTAAAATGATTGGGAAAATATTTCTAAGAAAAACATACTTTATTTCCTCTTTATTTGAGAATTTGTTTTCTTACATGTCCATGTTTTATTTAAAATTATTTCAATAATTTATGGATATTCTCATATTATTGTTTAAATTCATTTTATGCATTTTTTACTTTCAATAAATTTGTTTCAAAGGATTCTTATGGTCATTTTTTGAATAAAGTACTTTTGACTTTTTTACTAAATTGTGAATGAATATTTGTTTAAACGTACATGACATGAAATGAATTTCTCACTATCATGACTACTAAATTATTTGAACGATCCTTTAAAAATTACAGGGAAATTTTCAAAGAAAAAATTACCATAATATTTTGGATATTTTTAGGTTTTAAAAAAGTTATTTCAAAATAAAATATGAATTTTTGTAAATATATATTTTAAGTAAACTTTTAAAATAATTTTCATCTATGATAAAATAACTTTGGGTTATATATTATTTAATAGGGATATAATATTGTGATAAGATCCTTATTCCTTCTCAGGATGGATTTTGATTATAATGATGAGATGTTTATAAAGCCTGTTTCTTTTTCTCTGGTTATGCTTTGATAAAATATTGAAATTTTTGGGAAACCCATTTCATTTCCATGGGATATGATATATTATGAATGGTTATGATCTAGTGGAACACATATAAATTTATTATGATTATGTGATGGTCAGGCCTAGAATTATATATCCCTATAATGTATTTTTTAAAAATAGATATCTGATGAGATTATAAGGACTGCAATTGGGAGTGAACCAAGTTTAGTAAGAGACTTTATCCACTATGGTAGTCTTGGGAGTAAACTATGACTAAGGATATGATATAATGTGGAGTGAACCCAATCTAAAATTATAGTATTGTAGTGATCCTTGACTCTGGAAATGATTTTCTGTGATTATATGTATGCCAAAAGGTTATGTCTTATGTAACATCTCGTTACTTTATTTCAGGTATTTTATCATCTCTCTTATTATTTCCCTCATTATTTGGTTGTGTTTGGGGGATTCTAAGGATGAAGATCCTTTCATGGGGAATATGACCTATTTTTTGGGGATTTATGTTTTTTATAATATATAGATTATGGGTATAAACATGAAGAAGGCTTAAGAGGATGTCTTTTGGGGTCATGGTTGACCTAAGGGGTTTTTATATGTTTTCATGGATAATCTTCATGCTCAATAGATTCATGTCGTGAAAAGGGTACATGACGGGATTATGTAGTGATCTAGATAAATGCATGAAAGTTTTACAAAACATGAGACTATTTCATGCTATGTATAGATCTATCATAGTTATTTTAATATGTGGCGACACATTTTTCAGAAAATCTTAAAAATCAAGGAATTCACTTTATGAAGGGGTTTCACATCAATAAAATTTTAAGATTTGTGGTTTTAACCATGTTGTTTATCTAATATTATTTCCATTTGGTCATGAAATTCTCACTAAAAACCTTGGATATCTCCTAGGTTATTTTAGAGATCTCCAGTACTTCTATATTGTTTCATTAAATGATTGATATTTGTCGTGGTGGTGCTGTTGGAACCACTTTGTGCATAAGGTTGTATTTGTTTTCAATAGTTGTCAATGAAGATCAAAATGAAGGAGATCAAGAAGTACTCCAATGAAATGGAGGAATGGAAATTCAGACGATTGTTGTACTGATCGTAAGTTCAAAGAACATGTGTCAAAGGTGACACATTGTTTACAACAATGAAGAATGGTGAGGTATAATCCATCTGAGGATGGTTAAAGAAGAATGGGGATATGATGAAGACCATGAAATTCTTCAAGATTTCATAAGAACCATGCCAGATTCTACTTGAAGCATTGAATCATATGTTTTGCATGAAGTAAAGAATGATGGCTGAAGAAGAAGACAGTGTGGAAGGGATTGGAATTTTGAGATGGTCATGCACTTCACATTTTCTCAAAATATGATGATGCTAAAGCTGTTCTATCAAAGGATATATATCACGATATTGGAGTTTGTGATGAAAGAAGAAGAGTTGTTGAAGAAGCCAAATCACAGAAAGGAAGTATTCTTGAAGTGTTGTGAGTGTTGACAAAGCAAACAAAAGACATACAAATTTTTGGAAAAAGGAGATTTCAAGGTGGCATGTTGAGTTAAAGGGATGTGGTTAACGATCCATGTTTGATTCAAGAACGTCGAAAAAGGAATGGATGATCTGGAGGTGGTACAAAAAGAGAAGATGCAAGGTGGCTCCATTTTCCAGTGTTTGCCAAATTTTTGGGTCTTGAAAATCGACAAATGGAGAAAAGTGTTTTTGTAAAAGAGACTTGCGCGCCGTGTACTTTAATGAGAGGAAACTTCCGCGCCATATGTTTTTCAAGATCAGAACATGGAAAAATGGAAAAGGAAAGAGGGTCGCACATGTATTGGGTTGGTCACGCAAGTAACCTGCGCGCCGTGAAGAGACTTGTGCGCCGGTACCTAGGATGATTGGAAACTTGCACGCCTATTGTTTTTCAAGACCAGAACTTCAAAATATGGAAAAGGAAAGGTTGCTCAATTATTTGTGTGGTCATGCATGTAACATCCCAAGTAAGTAATGAATAATAGATATTTTTTATCTATGTCTATTAATGAATTAGATAGTGTTTTAGGGGCTTAAAATGAAAATTAATCCAATCTTAAGCATGGAATACACTAATATTTTTAAAAGATTATTTTACTGCCTTTTGATGGAAAACCATTTTTGAATCTATCTTTTGACAATTTTATAAGCTATGTTTGTCAAAATAAAATTATTATTTATGATTGGGACATCAAAATTTACTTTGTGTGAATTTTTGGTATTTTTCTGACAATGTTCATTTTTAATGAATAGTGAAAAATACTGCATTTTACATCAAAACTGCTTTTTAATATAATTTATTTATATGATTAGATTATCTTTTGAATTGGTCTTAATGTGTAATATGAATATATTTTTACCATTTAATCCAATGGTGGTCATTGGAATCAATTTCACTTTGAAATTGGACTTAAACTAGTGTCAATCTTTTGATACTTATTGTTTCATAAAAACACGCTATTTGCTCTGACAGCGGGAATTAATTATTAAATTAATTAATGTGACTTATATGTTTTGAATTTTGTAAAATAGACTTCATTTTTGAATTCGTAATATCAAATATATCTTAGGGTGAATTTTTGGTAATTTTCTGAAAAACTTCAATTTTTGATGAATAGTGAAACCACTAAGTGGTACTTATAAAAACTGATTTTCCGTTTAAATGAAATTTTGCCATCATTGCGTTTTGATTTTCAAAAATCCGACATACATGGTTTTCATTAATAAGTAAAATGTGGTTCAATGTGATTAAAATAATTTTTTGGTGAATAGTAACTTATTAAGTTTTTAATCGCGATTAGTGGTAATTAGTGTAGTTTAAGGTAAAAATAATGCTTTAATAAAATAAGATGAGCTTGACACATGTCCTACCCTCATTGGTTGTGTCATGGCCGACCAAGACAAGCCATGGGTCAACTTGGGGACCCCATCGATCCACTTTGGTTGGGAAATGACATAAATAACTTTTTATTTAATGTAAAAGTAAAAATGACACAAACATGATATGTTTTACTAAAACAATTTTTAAATGGGGTTATACAAGTCAGATTTTTGATTATAAATAGTCATTGGAAAGATAAAAAGATTTTATACATCATAGTATTTTGTTTATAATTTTTAGACTTTAAATAAATTAATTTATTTATGACATCATGATGATGAAGCGATGACCTCATTATTTAACGATTTAAACAAAATGAAAAGATAATGTAAAATATATGAACTACAAATGTCCAAAACTTATTGGATGGGTGGATTTCGAACCCTTATCACATTATCAACGAATTATATCAATGTGGGACCTTTTAAAACCGAAATTTTGAAATAAAGTAATATTTCTTTACTTTCCAAAAGTGCCCCTCCTCTCCTCTTATAAAAGGCCCCCACCTCTACCTCATTTCACACACTCCTCAAGCCTTTGGCTCGGCCAACCCCTGCCCATTTACTCTCTCCACATCCCTATCCTCATCCTAGAGGATTCCCTTTGGGCAGAATCCTTTCAAAGGAATCATTTAGGCTCAAATCAAAAGGAGTTACACTTTTAAAGGTAATTCATTCTCTTATGTTCATTTGTTTTATTTTGCTTCTCCAACCCCCTAAACTCTTTTTATTTACTTCTTTTGTAACAACAACAGTATATTAAATATAATAGGATGTTGTTATAAGATTTATTTGAGCTACACTCTCACACAACTACATCAAATGGTTAAAGAACATACGGTTTCCGTGGATGGCGAAATTCTGCCTCCCGAAACAATGATTGTTCAATACTCATTTAACACCTTCAAAGGTGGCCATTATGATGTCACTATTTTTATATATGATATATAATATGTTTATGTTTTCCTTAAGCTTCTGTTTTTTTCATTTTTGGCATACCTTTATGGTTTCCTTTATGGGTAAACACGATATCTTCATTTTAGGAAGTGCGGACTACCGCCCCCTGAAAGTGATTTGATTCGTTAATACCATATGTGGGATGTGTAAAGGATAAAGTTAATGATATTATATATGTTATTATACTGGAATTATAATATACTCTTATATAATTATGATTCCATTCCAGAAATACGAAATAGAAATGGAAGTAGCGTTCATGCGTACGTACGGCTTACCGTCTCCATGAACGGTGCATTTCATTTCTTACCTCTAAATGTAATGTAATATTATAAATACATGTATATGATGAATATATATGATATATATGTTATCCAAATCATTAATATCATTCTGGATATAATGAACCTTTGACCAAATTAACAACATGTAAGTGTAAGAAGTCTATTTTTGACTTAAGAACCAAATACCGACAAAATGAACACTATTAACTTAAATGATTACATGATGTTCATAACATGGTATAAAAGGAATAATGAACTTGAAAAAGGTTCATAAGCAAGTAGATATTAACTCAAGTTTATTATTCAGGAGATTAAGGAACGGTCGGGTCAAGTCGGATACGAGGTATGGGACTTCGTCTCAATCTCCTTTCATTGAGGCATATTTTATTTTATACAAAACTTTCTTTTATACGGTGTATAAACCCCTTTGACTTTTACATTTATTCAAAAGGAATATTTTTTATACGAAGCATTTACTAAACGACAAAAGGGAATGTTTTTGTCGTACGTATGCGGCGATAACGACTTCTCCGCCGTCGTGACCGTTATTTGAGTTTCGGCTTCCTCTACAAGCCATACCTTCTTTTTAAAAGAAAAATAAATACCATGTTTTACTTTTCTTTTATTTTGGTATTGAAAATGGTTTTCACAATGTTTTTGTGTTGTATTGATATCTTGTGATTGAAATGTGGAAATGTTATGTTTCCTTTATGCATGTTTTATGTGATACGATTATGTTATGGTTCTTGGGCATTATTATGAAGACAGGTGGTTCCGTGATAAACTAAGGGCGGGTGTGCCCGATATAGCTCTCCAATGCATTGGGTAACGTGAAAGAGTGAAACGTTAAGGTTTCTCCGAAGAGATTTTATGGAATATACTGTGATGGGTATTCCAAACGTAACCAAGAGGGTTACTCCCTACGTAAGAATGTTATGAATGCCTCAAGTTACCTTTATGTCTTATGATTTCTATGATTTATTCATGATTTTATGAGGTATGTTAAAGTGCCTATGTTTTATGGGTAAAGTATGATTTCATTCTTATGTATATATAAACTCATGTTTCCTTTCCATGTTTTTATAACCCATACTGATCTTTTTATGCTCATCCCAAGTTTTTTTTGAAATGTTTTTCACAGGTCAAGGGAAAGGTACATGATATGATGATAGTGTCAAGGAAGTGTCATGAGATAATCCATGTTTTATTTTAAATGTGTTTCCATTGATGGGAATGAAGAATACTATCTTTATGTAACCACTTTGTTGATATGTGGAATGTAATGCAAGTTTTATGATCTAATTCTCTAAAACTCTAAACCCGAAAAGATCCTCAATGTGTAATCTTGTAATAACTCAAGATTAAGTAAGGTTTAAGGCTGGGGCCTTATAGTTGGTATCAAAGGTCGGTTTAGATAACTTTAGGAGTTATAATTATATTAAATGATTATCCAAAAAAAAATTCTTTGAAATGATATAGCATTTGAAGATTACCATGTTGCTTCATCTAAGACATGTTTGTTTAGAATGGTTTTCCGCAGAGGAAACAGGGAAGCAGTGCTAGGAAGGCATACAGAAGGAAATAACCTTCCGAATCAGCATCCAGAAATGGTCGGAATTGGAACTGAACAGTTTGTTGCAGTAATGGCGCATTTGACTCAACCAATAAATGGTGGTGGTATCCATACACGAGATCAGCCAGACCAACCGCAGAGGAACATGTCAGTGGTGGAACATTTCATGAGGCAACATCCACCATCATTCAGAGGATCATCTGACCCTGTGCTAGCTGAAGGGTGGATTAAAGAACTAGAGAAGATTTTTGATGTCACGGGGTGTTCAGAACATCAAAAGGTTAGTCTTGCTATTTACTGTTTTGAAGGTGAAGCTGATCAGTGGTGGTCGATGGTGAAAAATATAAGGGATAATGATGAGATTGAGGATCTTCACTGGGACGAATTCAAAGGTATGTTTCTTGAGAAATATTTTCCTAAGGTGGTTCGTCTTAGGATGGAAAAACAGTTCCTAGAATTGAGGCAGGAGGATGATTCAGTGGCTTCTTATGAAGAAAAGTTCACTCGATTGGCAAGGTATGCTCCAAACTTCATACGAGATCTTGATAGTAAAATAAACCATTTTTAATCAGGGTTAAAGACAAAGTATCGAAGGGATTTAGCTTCTCGTGAGTTCAAAAGTTATGAAAAACTTGTTCGATGTGCGGAGAAGGTGGAAATGGAGTTTGCCGATGATCAGGTGTTCTATGACAAACAACAGAATAAGAGGTCTAGTTGGCAGGCAAAGGGGAAGAATTAATCAAAGAAGCAAGGAGGTAAGAAAACCAAATATCCATCATGTGAGAAGTGTGGTAAAATGCATCCTGGAGAATGTTTATCCAAGTCTGGTAAGTGCTTTCGGTGTGGTAAGTCTGGTCATATTGCTCGTAACTGTAAGGAAGATGATCAAGCAGGAAATGAAAAGCCAATGGTAAGATGTTTTAAGTGTAATGAAATGGGTCATTATGCAAACGAGTGTCCAATGAAGAACTCAACTGGGGGAATGCAGCCAGACTACAAGCAGAAAGGGGTGGTAAAATCCTTTGCAACAACTTCAGCAGATGTTGGGCCATCGAATGAAGTGGTATCAGCTCTAGGGAGCTCAGTATTTTTCGAAGATTGAATTGAGGTTGGGGTACCATCAGTTGAAAGTAAATGAAGCAGACGTTCCGAAGACTGCGTTCTGTACTAGATATGGACATTATGAATTTGTAGTTATGCCTTTTGGGTTAACCAATGCACCTGCTGTATTCATGGACCTTATGAATAAAATTTTCCATGAGTTCTTGGATAAGTTTGTGTTTGTGTTTTGAGGTTTGGGAAGAGGTTATGTGTGCCTTGTGATTCACAGTTGAAGAATGAGTTGTTATGTGAGGCTCATAGTTCCCCATTTTCAGTTCATCCTGGCAGTACTAAGATGTACAGAGATCTGCGGGAGTATTACTGGTGGGATGGAATGAAAAGAGATATTGCTGATTTTACTGTGAAGTGTTTGACATGTCAACAGGTTAAAGCAGAGCGGCAGTTACCTAAAGGGATGCTTCAGCCTTTACCAGTGCCAGAGTGGAAATGGGAAAACATATCCATGGACTTTGTTGTGGGATTACCGAGGACATCTCAAGGTAATAATGCAATCTGGGTTATTGTTGATCGCTTGACCAAATCTGCTCATTTCCTTTCTATACGAGATACTTTCTCTCTAGATCAACTTTCCCGTTTGTATCTTAAAGAGATAGTCAGGTTACATGGAGTTTCTCTCTCCATTGTATCTGATCGTGATCCCAGGTTCACATCTAACTTTTGGAAAGGCCTTTAGAAGTCGTTGGGTACAGAATTAAATTTTAGTACAGCTTTTCATCCCCAATCAGATGGGCAGTCAGAACGAACAATTCAGACATTTGAGGATATGCTACGAGCTTGTTCTATGGATTATCAGGGAAGTTGGGACCAACATCTTTCTTTGGTTGAATTTTCACATAATAACAGTTTTCATTCTAGTATACAGATGGCACCATTTCAGGCATTATATGGGAAGCGGTGTCGAACTCCAGCTTTCTGGGATGAAGTGGGTGAAAGTAAGTTGATGGGACCAGAATTGGTAGAAGAGATGGCAGAAAAAGTTCAGCTGATTCAGAAACACATGAGAACAGCTCAGAGCAGGCAGAAGAGTTATGTGGATAAACGGAGTAAGGATCTATCTTTCAAGGTAGGTGATCATGTTTTTCTCAAGGTTTCTCCTTGGAAAAGTGTGATGAGATTTGGTAAGAAAGGAAAGTTGAGTCCAAGGTTCATTGGACCATACGAAATTCTGGAGAGAGTTGGATCAGTTGCATACCGAGTGGATTTACCTCCGAGTTTATCTCAGGTACACAATGTTTTTCATGTTTCGATGTTGAGAAAGTATATGCCAGATCCATCTCATGTTTTGAGTCCAGAGGTAGTTCAGCTGGAAGAGAACCTATCTTATGAGGAACAACCGGTCCAGATTCTTGACCACAGAGAGCAAGTGTTACGGAATAAGGTGATTCACCAGGTAAAGGTTTTGTGGAAAAACCACATGATTGAAGAGGCAACATGGGAATCTGAAAATGCAATGAGGGATAAGTACCCCCATTTATTCGATAAGTAAATAAATTGCGGGGACGCAATTTTCTAAAGGGGGGAAGGATATAACATCCCAAGTAAGTAATGAATAATAGATATTTTTTATCTATGTCTATTAATGAATTAGATAGTGTTTTAGGGGCTTAAAATGAAAATTAATCCAATCTTAAGCATGGAATACACTAATATTTTTAAAAGATTGTTTTACTGCCTTTTGATGGCAAACCATTTTTGAATCTATCTTTTGACAATTTTATAAGCTATGTTTGTCAAAATAAAATTATTATTTATGATTGGGACATCAAAATTTACTTTGTGTGAATTTTTGGTATTTTTCTGACAATGTTCATTTTTTAATGAATAGTGAAAAATACTGCATTTTACATCAAAACTGCTTTTTAATCTAATTTATTTATATGATTAGATTATCTTTTGAATTGATCTTAATGTGTAATATGAATATATTTTTACCATTTAATCCAATGGTGGTCATTGGAATCAATTTCACTTTGAAATTGGACTTAAACTAGTGTCAATCTTTTGATACTTATTGTTTCATAAAAACACGCTATTTGCTCTGACAGCGGGAATTAATTATTAAATTAATTAATGTGACTTATATGTTTTGAATTTTGTAAAATAGACTTCATTTTTGAATTCGTAATATCAAATATATCTTAGGGTGAATTTTTGGTAATTTTCTGAAAAACTTCAATTTTTGATGAATAGTGAAACCACTAAGTGGTACTTATAAAAACTGATTTTCCATTTAAATGAAATTTTTCCATCATTGTGTTTTGATTTTCAAAAATCCGACATACATGGTTTTCATTAAGAAGTAAAATGTGGTTCAATGAGATTAAAATAATTTTTTGGTGAATAGTAACTTATTAAGTTTTTAATCGCGATTAGTGGTAATTAGTGTAGTTTAAGGTAAAAATAATGCTTTAATAAAATAAGATGAGCTTGACACATGTCCTACCTTCATTGGTTATGTCATGGCCGACCAAGACAAGCCATGGGTCAACTTGGGGACCCCATGGAGCCACTTTGGTTTGGAAATGACATAAATAACTTTTTATTTAATGTAAAAGTAAAAATGACACAAACATAATATGTTTTACTAAAACAATTTTTAAATGGGGTTATACAAGTCAGATTTTTGATTATAAATAGTCATTGGAAAGATAAAAATATTTCATACATCATAGTATTTTTTTTTTATAATTTTTAGACTTTAAATAAATTAATTTATTTATGACATCATGATGATGCAGCGATGACCTCATTATTTAACGATTTAAATAAAATGGAAAGATAATGTAAAATCTATGAACTACACATGTCCAAAACTTATTGGATGGGTGGATTTAGAATTATTATCACCTTATCCACGAATTATATCAATGTGGGACCTTTTAAAACTGAAACACATTTTCAAATAAAGTAATATTTCTTTACTTTCCAAAAGTGCCCCTCCTCTCCTCTTATAAAAGGCCCCCACCTCTACCTCATTTAACACACTCCTCAAGCCTTTGGCTCGGCTAACCCCTGACCATTTACTCTCTCCACATCCCTCTAATCATCCTAGAGGATTCACTTTGGGCAGAATCCTTTCAAAGGAAGCCTTTAGGCTCAAATCAAAAGGAGTTACACTTTTAAAGGTAATTCATTCTCTCATGTTCATTTGTTTTATTTTGCTTCTCCAACCCCCTAAACTCTTTTTATTTAATTCTTTTGTAACAACACCAGTATCTTAAATATACTAGGATTTTGTTATAAGATTTATTTGAGCTACACTCTCACACAACTACATCAAATGGTTAAAGAACATACGGTTTCCGTGGATGGCAAAATTCTGCCTCCCGAAATGATGATTGTTCAATACTAATTTAACACCTTCAAAGGTGGCCATTACGATGTCACTATTTTTATATATGATATATAATATGTTTATGTTTTCCTTAAGCTTCTGTTTTTTTCATTTTGGGCATACCTTTATGGTTTCCATTATGGGTAAACACGATATCTTCATTTTAGGAAGTGCGGACTACCGCCCCCTGAAAGTGATTTGATTCGTTAATACCATATGTGGGATGTGTAAAGGATAAAGTTAATGATATTATATATGTTATTATACTGGAATTATAATATACTATTATATAATTATGATTCCATTCCAGAAATACGAAATAGAAATGGAAGTAGCGTTCCTGCGTACGTACGACTTACCGTCTCCATGAACGGTGCATTTCATTTCTTACCTCTAAATGTGATGTAATATTATAAATACATGTATATGATGAATATATATGATATATATTTTATCCAAATCATTAATATCATTCTGGATATAACGAACCTTTGACCAAATTAACAACATGTAAGTGTAAGAAGTCTATTTTTGACTTAAGAACCAAATACCGACAAAATGAACACTATTAAATTAAATGATTACATGATGTTAATAACATGGTATAAAAGGAATAATGAACTTGAAAAAGGTTCATAAGCAAGTAGATATTAACTCAAGTTTATTATTCAGGAGATTAAAGAACGGTCGGGTCAAGTCAGATACGAGGTATGGGACTTCGTCTCAATCTCCTTTCATTGAGGCATATTTTATTTTATACACAACTTTCTTTTATACGGTGTATAAACCCCTTTGACTTTTACGTTTATTCAAAAGGAATCTTTTTTATACGAAGCATTTACTAAATGACAAAAGGGAATGTTTTTGTCGTACGTATGCGGCGACAACGACTTCTTCGCCGTCGTGACTGTTATTTGAGTTTCGGCTTCCTCTACAAGCCATACCTTCTTTTTAAAAGAAAAATAAATACCATGTTTTACTTTTCTTTTATTTTGGTATTGTAAATGGTTTTCACAATGTTTTTGTGTTGTATTGATATCTTGTGATTGAAATGTGGAAATGTTATGTTTCCTTTATGCATGTTTTATGTGATACGATTATGTTATGGTTCTTGGGCATTATTATGAAGATGGGTGGTTCCGTGATAAACTAAGGGCGGGTGAGCCCGATATAGCTCTCCAATGCATTGGGTAATGCGAAGGAGTGAAACGTTAAGGTTTATCCGAAGAGATTTTAGGGAATATACTGTGATGGGTATTCCAAACGTAACCAAGAGGGTTACTCCCTACGTAAGAATGTTATGAATGCCTCAAGTTACCTTTATGTCTTATGATTTATATGATTTATTCATGATTTTATGAGGTATGTTAAAGTGCCTATGTTTTATGGGTAAAGTATGATTTCATTCTTATGTATATATGAACTCATGTTTCCTTTCCATGTTTTTATAACCCATACTGAGCTTTTTATGCTCATCCCAAGTTTTTTTTGAAATGTTTTTCACAGGTCAAGGGAAAGGTACATGATATGATGATAGTGTTAAGGAAGTGTCAAGAAATAATCCATGTTTTATTTTAAATGTGTTTCCATTGATGGTAATGAAGAATACTATCTTTATGTAACCACTTTGTTTATATGTGGAATGTAATGCAAGTTTTATGATCTAATTCTCTAAAACTCTAAACCCGAAAAGATCCTCAATGTGTAATCTTGTAATAACTCAAGATTAAGTAAGGTTTAAGGCTGGGGCCTTATAGTGCAAGTGAGTAGCGCGACAGAGGCTAGGGCGGATGAGCTGCGCGTCAGAACCTGCGCACCGAGGGAAAACTTGCGCGCCGCCGCGCAGGGTATCCGAATGCCTATAAATAGAGGAGCACCCCTCCTCATTCAGTACAGAGTTAAAGACTTAGAGATTGTTCAAGCTCTCATTGCGCAGGTGGTTGAGCCACGCAAGTGGTAGTTGGGTCGCGCAAGTAGAGGCTGCGCGCCGGTTGTTGGCTGCGCGCCCAAGGCAGTTTGAGAGAAAAAGGAAGTGAGTCATGCAAGTTTGAAGTTGAAGGAGGTAGTGTCGCGCATGTGGTTTGGTGATACCTGCGCGCCAGTTTGGACTTGCACGCCGAAGACTTGCGCACCATATTGGGACTTTCACGCCAGGCTTGGAGAAGAGCGCCAGGTGCTGTTGGAGTATGCCCGTCCTTTTGGAGCTACACAAAATCTGAAAGATTGCTCTGTAACTTCAGTCCAAAAGATGATGCATTCATTTGTGAAGACGGAAGAATAGTGAATTGTGCTTTGCGAAGAGAAGAAGAACGGTTCGTGCAACTAAACTTAAATCTGAATAGAAAGAGGGGAATATATCAATACACTCAGGTGTTATCATTGGGAATCAAAGGAAGAGAAGAAGAATATTTAGTGCATTCAGTTATAGTACTAAAAAAGAATATTGAATACAAAAGAGCATCAAATCAGAACACTGATGCAAGAAATGTATCATGATGAACAGGAGACAAAGAACTTCATGTCTATCTGTTGAAGAGACCTTCACGTCTATAAACTGAGTGGGACTTCACCAAAGGCAGTGAGCTAGGGGGAGTCAACGGGAGTGACCTTAGGGACGCAGTGAGCTATCCCTAAACCTTTGTAAAGGCAGTGAGCTTGGGAAAGAGTGACTGTGCTCGAACCTTTGTAATCCACAACTAGTGAAGTATAGTGGAATTTCGTACGACTGACAACTTGTCGGTGTATTCTCCTTGGAAATAGCCCTTAGTGGTGAACCAAGTAAAAATTGTTGTGTCATCTCTTTGCATGTGAATGTTTCATTGCTGATCATAGCCATCATACAGTTTTAACTAGTTCCTACTAACATGGGAACAAGATCCACAACTTTAAAAATAAAAAGTTGACACCCTAATTTACCCCTCCCCTCTTAGGGTGTCCCGGGGTCCTACAAGTGGTATCAAAGGGAGGTTCATGTATGTTGGATACTTTAAAACTATTCTATTCAGAAGAGGATTTGAGTTTCTTTCCTAAAGTCAACAATTAAGTGCAGTCTTGATCTAGATTCAGTCATTTCTGAGCATAAGCCTTCATCCAGCAAGACCATGACAAATAGGAAAAAGAAAGAGAAGAAGCAGTTGAAGAAGTCCCTCATGTCCAAAGAAGATACAATGTGTTTTTCTTCATGCCCCTCCAATAGTGATGAAATATCAAGCTTAGACAGTATCGAGCAGGTGGCCCAGGATCCTACCATATGAATGGAATACACTTCTATATCAAGTGATCAGGAGAAATTAATAAGCTATCTGCATGATATTCCTGAAGAAAGAGTTGATCCTGTTTTTAGTATATTTCAATGCATGCAGGCTGAGATCAATTGATTGGAAAGAGAGGATGATAATTTGGAAAAGGGCTTGGAAGGAAAAATTATTGAATGTTTAAATCTCACCAAACATATTAAAGTATTTGAAGAAAAAGAGGAAGTCAATAAGACTCTAAAAAAAGATCCATGCACTTGAAGCTGAGCTGAAGAAGAGCATTTAAGTCAAGAGTTTTAGTTTGGAAGAAACTTCCAAGATATTCAAGGAACTTGACTCTTTGTTAAAAAACAAAGTTAATACGCATGATGATGAGGTTGAAAGATTGAAGAAGACTTGTGAAGAGAAGATGATCATGATTGAAGATCAGAAGATCATCCTAAATATTGAAAGTCAAAAATTGGAATCTCAATTGACAGATCTTGAGAAGAAACATATTGAGACTTCGCAAAAGAATGAAACAGGAGATGCTAGTACTCAATGTTCATTGGAGGATACTAAAGCTAAAATACCTCCAACATGTGATAATAAGATCATGAATTCACTCGTTGATCTATCACAAGCAACTGAGAAAGTGAAGGTACCATCCAAACCATCTTGTACTCATGTTTCTAAATACGTTCCCACAATCAGTACAGGCTGGAAGAAAAATTCTAAACAAGTATGGACGAGGAAAGGTGAGGAGAAGAAACCTACCACCATGGATAGGGTGGATATGAAGGAAAAATTTGAAGATGGTTCCCCAAATAGAGAAAAACACATTAGTAAGAAGGCCCAATAACCTCATACAGAAGAAACAAAGAAGAAACGATTTGTGGGTCAATGTTTTTGCTACAACAGATTTGGGAATTGTGCACTGGATTGTTGGTACAATCCCTTTAATGAAAAATCACAAAGAAAGCCTATATAAAAGGGATGAAATCTAGAGAAGAAGAAGAAACATCTGCAGGTCTAGAAGCATCTGTTTACAGAAAACATATTTGGAATTCTCGATAACATCTGTGATGTATGCAATGGCAGTGGTCACAAGGTAGGTACATGCCCATCTCAACATGCTTTCACTGCTAATAAGAAAAGAAGAACTTTGATGACGTCTAATTATGAAGCAAGTACCTTGGGACGAAATCAGAAGAATATTGTGAACACACATTTCCCCAAGAAGATCTCAAGTAGAAAATCTGAGAAGACCCAGGATTTTAGATCCATGAAATTGAAGGGCCATTCGTCCAAAAGAAAAACTAAGTGGGATGAAACTCAGATGAACCCATGTGGAAGATCCAAAACAGCTACAACAGTTCCAAATGACATATTGTCCATCTGGCCAGAAGATTTGAAAAGAATGAGGAAACTTGAATATGAAAAGGCCAAGGCTGGTGATAAAGGAAAAGAAAAACTTTCACATGATGAAGACATAGTGCATGAGAGATTGAAAACCAAGAGAAACACATGTGTCAAAGAAGTTCTATGTGAGAGATGCATGAAATATGGTCACATTGAAAAAGGATGTCTAACCTTAATACCAGAGCAAGAAGTAGTCCTCAAAAGGAGTAAGAATGTATCATTCAAGAGGGTTATTAAGCAGAACAATTCTCCACAAAAAGAAGAAGAGAATGTGAAGAGAGACATGCCACTTCAACACATATCCGAACATATGTTCAAATGTACAGGAATGAGGACTGGAGTGAACATAGGAACTTGGTTGAGAAAAGAACCTCAACCATGCATCTCATATTGATGAAGCAAGGAGGAACCACCTTATTCCCTTAATCATTTGTGTATTGTATTTGTGCTAATAATGCAAGGAATTGAAGGTGAAACATTCTCTCAGGGGGAAAACCTGAGAAGTAGTGAATGATGTCAACTCTTGATAGCTAAGCTGAAGGAGTTTCCATCCTTGGATGATTCATCAATTGATATTCAAAGATTAAGATGTTGAATGATCACTCTTGATGAAGATGATGAGGAGTGTTTCCCTTGAGGAGGAGAAAAATGAAGAAGCTTCCAAAATCACTGTTTCAATCAATATCAACTCCAGATGGTATCAAATGCAGTTACAATGTAAATTTCATGAAGAACATGTCATTGGAGAAGGTATGTACTTTCTCAATATCTATCCCTTGGTTACTCAGAACAATGATAATTCTACAAAGGGGGAGTAACTAAATTGATCAGTGACAGAAGAAGAATGGAAGTTCCCCAAGGCCACTTATCCTGCCAATTGCACTTGAATATTTTTGATATGTTTGGTGATGTGAGTGAAGGAGTTTCAGGTTGATTATTCCCTATCACAGTTGATCCCTTTAGCCTGAAATGAAAGTGGTAAACCCTTGAAGACAAAATACATTTATTCTCATCTCATATGGTATCATGATCTGTGAAAAATGGACAACCTTGCTGTCTAAATCAAATACTCTTGTTTTCTACATCGAGCATTGCTCAAGTAGACTTAGAGTGAAATGATTAATGAAACATTTCTTAAGTATGGATTGATACCCTCCCTACCATGAGATTTGTATTTCTTGTCAATAAGGGGGAGAGAAAGTGAAATGAAAGTTTGAAAAGAAAATTTGATTGAAGAGAAGATTCTCAGTTTGACATTGACGAATTCATTTCAGAAGATGTATAAGGTATTGAAAACAATATAAAAAGGGGGGGATTTTTGGAACCACTTTGTGTATAAGGTTGTATTTGTTGTCAATAGTTGTCAATGAAGATCAAAATGAAGGAGATCAATAAGTACTTCAATGAAATGGAGGAATGGAAATTCAGACTATTGTTGTACTGATCATAAGTTCAAAGAACATGTGTCAAAGGTGACACATTGTTTACAATAGTGAAGAATGGTGAGGTATAATCCATCTGAGGATGGTTAAAGAAGAATGGGGATCTGATGAAGACCTTGAAATTCTTCATGATTGCATAAGAACCATGCCAAAGCCTACTTGAAGCATTGAATCATATGTTTTGCAAGAAGTAAAGAATGATGGTTAAAGAAGAAGACAGTGTGGAAGGGATTGGAATTCTGAGATGGTCATGCACTTCACATTGTCTCAAAATATGATGATTCTAAAGCTATTATATCAAAGGATATATATCACGATATTGGAGTTTGTGATGAAATCATAAGAGTTGTTAAAGAAGCCAAATCACAGAAAGGAAGCATTCTTGAAGTGTTGTGATTGTTGACAAAGAAAAAAAACGACATACAAATTTGTGGTAAAAGGAGACTTCATGGTGGGATGTCGAGTTCAAGGGCTGTGGTTAATGATCCATGTTTGATTCAAGAACGTCGACAAAGGAATGGATGATCTGGAGATGGTACAAAAAGAGCAGATTTAAGGTGGCACCGTTTTCCAGTGTTTGCCAAATTTTTGGGCTTGAAAATCGACAAATGGAGAAAAGTGTTTTTGGCAAAGAGACTTGCACGCCGTGTACTTTAAATAGAGGAAACTTCCGCGCCATAGGTTTTTCAAGATCAGAACATGAAAATATGGAAAAGGAAAGCGGGTTGCGCAAGTATTGGGTTGGTCGCGCAAGTAACCAGCGCACCGTGAAGAGACTTGCACGCCGATGCCTAGGAGGATTGGAAACTTGCGTGCCTATTGTTTTTCAAGATCAGAACTTCAAAATATGGCAAAGGAAAGAAGGTCGCTCAAGTATTGGTGTGGTCGTACAAGTGAGTAGCGCGACAGAGGCTAGGGCGGATGAGCTGCGCGCCGGAACCTGCGCGCCAAGGGAAGACTTGCGCACCACCGCGCAGGGTATCCGAATGCCTATAAATAGAGGAGAACCCCTCCTCATTCGGTACGGAGTTCAAGAATTATAGATTGTTCGAGCTCTTGTTGCGCAGGTGGTTGATCCGCACAAGTGGAAGTTGGGTCGCGCAATTAGAGGTTGCGCGCCGGTTGTTGGCTGCGCACCCAAGGCGGTTTGGGAGAAAAAGGAAGTGAGTCTCGCAAGTTTGAAGTTGAAGGAGGTAGTATCGCGCAGGTGGTTTGGTGATACATGTGTGTTAGTTTGGACTTGTGCACCGAAGACTTGCGCGCCATATTGGGACTTGCGTACCGGGCTTGGAGAAGAGCGCCAGGTGCTGTTGGAGTATGCCCGTCTTTTTGGAGCTGCACGAAATCTGAAAGATTGCTCTGTACCTTCAGTGAAACAGTTGATGTATTCATTTGTGAAGATGGAAGAATAGTGAATTGTGCTTTGTGAAGAGAATTAGAACGGTTCGTGCAACTAAACTCAGATCTGAACAGAAAGAGGGGAATATATCAATACACTCAGGTGTTAGCATTGGGAATCAAAGAGAAGAAGAAGATTTAGTGAATTCAGTAATAGCACTAAAGAAGAATATTGAATACAAAAGAGCATCAAATCAGAACCCTGATGCAAGCAATGTCTCATGCTGAACAGGAGACAAAGAACTTCATGTCTATCTGTTGAAGATACCTTCACATCTATAAACTGAGTGGGACTTCACCAAAGGTAGTGAGCCAGGGAGAGTCAACGGGAGTGACCTGAGGGACGCAGTGAGCTATCCCTGAACCTTTGTAAAGGTAGTGAGCCTGGGACAAAGTGACTATGCCTAAACCTTTATAATCCATAGCTAGTGAAGTATAGTGGAATTTGGTATGACCGACAACTTGTCGGTGTATGCTCCTTGGACGTAGCCCTTAGTGGTAAACCAAGTAAAAATTGTTGTGTCATCTCTTTGCATGTGAATGTTTCATTGCTGATCATATCCATCATACAGGTTTAACTAGTTCCTACCAATGTGGGAACAAGATCCATAACTTTAAAAATAAAAAGTTGACACCCTGATTCACCCCTCCCCTTTCAGGGTGTCCTAGGGTCCTACAGGTGCAACGTCTCTTCAGGTAAGTGATATTTATGCTTCTTCATTATTGGTGGTCTCATCAATATCGTTGTTCTATGTTTTCCTATTAATTGGTCTTGTGGTTTTGATTATATTAGTCCTATATAGATATACAGGGAGATCTTCCTCTGGAAGATTACCTCTATGTTGGGTGTGGTATATCATGTAATTTTCTTAAGGTATGTTTTCTGTTATCTTCTCCACTGAATGTATTTCTTTTAGAATTGATTCTAATATGTAAGGATTGTATCTAGGTCATCTTTTGTTTATATTTAAATTTTCCATATTGGTGGATCCCATTGTAGGTGTGTTCAACCCTAGGTTGAGTTAGGCAATTTCGTCTCTAACCTATATTGGATGAATTGTATTACTATGGTTTTTATAAATTATTTTATAAATGAATTTTCATGATTGGATTGCATGTGTGAAAATGGGTTTTTGAGAAAAAGGTAGTTTTCCCCTTATTTTTTTAAAGGAAAAGGTATTTCTAAATCATTGTGAAATGGATTTATGAAATAGATTACAAATCATGGTTTTGATGAATTGGTTTGGAAAATGTAGCACATGGGAATCCTTGGGTACTTTAGTGGAAGGTGTAGTAGTAAGCCTTATCCATTGAAACCGTCATGGGGGGTTCACTCATGGGGAGTTCCCATACTCCATATGGGATATTTTTTAGAGACTTTTTAGATGTATTGGGATGATCACTTTCTATGGTTTCCTCTGATCTTTAGATTCAATTCATATATCTAGAGAATTAATGTTCACAATTGTCTATGTTTGGGTACGAATGTCCTAACTATCCTAAACTAGTGTGATACTTGGACTGATGTTACCTATGATTTGTTTTATACTATTTGGATTATATATGAAATGTGAAACATGATTTTCTATGACTTATTTTATATATGAGATATTCATTGAAATAGTTTTACTTGGATTATTTGTATCTATGGAAAAAGGGTATTTATTTACCATGAATTTGATAAAAAAAATATTTAACTAAATATCATGACTTTTTTACTTTATGTTTGATCATGTTTAGATTTTTTTATAGAGACTTGATATGAAACACCTATGCGGGATCCTATTGATCTTGTTTATATCACACCATGTGCACCCCTTGGATAGTGTGTAGACCTCATTATGTCTTTCAATGCAGGAATGGAAAGGTAGTAAAGTGAGGCACCAAGGTTTATATTAGCTATGTCTGGGTAGCTAGGGGTGATATTGTGGTAGTTTCCCATGATATCACATGTAGTTACTATTTTGGTTTTAGTTTTTTTTTGTAATTTTATATTGGATATTGTTTATCTACTTTTGGGTTGTGTTGATTTTGTTGTTTCCTTTTGTTGTGGACTATATTTCTTGTTATCTTTTACTCTATTTATCTATTATTTGGATATGTATGCCATGTTTACTACTATAGGTTGGGTAAAATCATTCCCCCAGGTTTTCTATACCCATGTGATAGTAACCATCCCATGGGGGTTGGGAATACGCTTCAGGTATGTGACTGATTTGGTTGGGTACCGGTTTGAGATGGTATCCTAGTCAGGTTCATCATAGTTTGGTATCGGAGAATATTTGTGCTCGATTTTTAGAAGTTGGTAGACTAGAGATAGGTTTTTTATGACATTATAGGTATGCTTTGGTGAGTTCTTATCTAGATCTTTCCATGATAAGACCAAAGAAACCATGGGATGTTAGGATGTGTGTCTGCTGTTTTTAGATCTTGATCTTAGTCTTAGTTTTGGATATGGATTTCTGGTTTGAAATAATATTATCTTATAGTATGATCATTTCTTATGTTTCAATGTGCAGTGGTATGCCTCTAATACTTCTTCCACGAGTTCCTCAGGAGGGTTAAACTGATGATCCTCAAGGGAATGTGCCTCTAGATTAGAATCCTATCAAAGCTGTCATGTGAGAAGTTCATGATGTTGACCAAACCATACCTCAAGTCTAGAACATAGTTTTTAAGGTGTATCTCAGATTTTATGAAGAATAGAACTGTCCACAAGAGTTATTACGCAAGATTATACCATATTTTAAGGGTACAAATGAACCTCGAGAAGTAATGGGTTGGGTATAAAATGTTGATCAGATCATTTACTTTCTGGATAGACCAAAGAATATCAAGGTAAATTTCATAATGTTTAGACTTAAGGGTCCCAGTAATCAATGGTTGAATTCCATGGTTTAGGTGGATCTAAACATGGGTATAGACTTGAAGGGTTTCAAAACCTACATATTTCAATAGTTATATCCATAGTCACTAATAGTGGTGCAATCACTAGAGTTCCACCCCTTAGAAAATATAGAGTGTTCGGTGTTGACTTACACCAATTGGTTGGTGGAGCTGGTTCATTTTACTATGAAGGTATTAAAGAGTGATTAGTTAAAGGATTATAAATACTTTTTGGGTTTTCAACTATAGATCATATGCTGAATCAATTATTTTTGAATTTTTTTTAAAAAAATGGTTTTCAAAACTTTTTCAAGCTTCTTTTATATGTTTTTAAGAAAAATGGTTTTCAAAATGTTTTAAATATTCCTTTATAAGTTTTCTTGAAAAATGGTTTTCAAAATGTTTTCAAGATTATTTTATAAGTTTTCAAGAAAAATTATTTTCAAAATGTTTTCAATCTTCTTTCCTAATTTTTCAAGAAAAATGATTTTCAAAATGTTTTCAATCTTATTTTATAAGCTTTTAAGAAAATGGTTTTCCAAATATTTTAAAGATTTATATATAAGTTTTAAAATTATTTTTGAAGAAATGGTTTTCAAAAATATTTCACTATTTATTTATAATGTTTCATAGTGTTTTCAAACAAAAAGGTTTTTAATTTTTTTAATATTATTTTATAAGTTTTCAAATAAAAAGTTTTTAAAATGATTTCAAGTATTCTTCATAAGTTTTAAAGGTATTTTCAAGGAAAATGATTTTCAAATGGTTTTATTTACTAAAAATTAGTTTTCAAAGAAGAAAGTATATTTTTATCAAGAAACATTTTTAAAATATATTTCTAAATTATTTCTCATCTAATATAAGATCCATTGGTGTTACTCATTCCTTTATGGGGAAATTATTTAATTTTTCAATTAATATAATTTCTATTAATGGATTATTTTTTGATGGCATGATGTTGACAATTTTTTTTTCTTTCATGTGTTATATGATTTTGAAACCCATTTCTTTTCACGAGTTATGTTTATGATGAAAAGATTATGAAACCTATCTTTTTTCACAGGTTATGATATGATTACATGTTTATAATACCCATTTCATTTCATGGGTTATTATATGATTATTTATGATCTTGGGTCACATGTATGTATAATTTAATTATGATATGGGTGGGACTATATCTCCCTCTAATGAATTGGGTAAAGATTTATATCTCATGAGATGGACTAAGATGGTCTTGGGAATGACCCTTGACTACTAAAATGGCCATGAGAGTGAACCATGACTACCAAGATGGTATGAGGAGTGAAATCATGATACTAATATGGCCATGGGACTAAACCATGACTACCAAGATGTTATGGGGAGTGAACCCATACAACCAAGATGGTCTTGGAAGTAATGTCTTGGCTACTATGGAAATCATTTTATATGCTTGTGTTTCAGCCACAATTCCATGTTTTAATCCTATGTTATGCTTTCATGGATTATGTTCTTTATTTCCTTATGATTTATGTCTTATTAACTTCCATTATTTATTACATGATTCATGTATATGATCTTTGATATGTTGGTTATGATCTTATATTTTCATGATAATTTTCCCATACCCTTATGCTCATGATTATACTTATATATCTTCATTGATTACCCTTATTGAGAATTTGAGCTCGCCCCTTTCTTATATTTCATTTCCCTAGGTTATGAAGTGAGGTTTTAGGTAGAAGGACTAATGTTTGAGATATTTTTGATATATTTTGAATATCTTTCAATAGGATAGAATATTTTGTTTTTCATGTTTCCAAGACACTAAACTATTACAATCCTTCGGCATGTATTATTGTAATGTACTGAATATTCATTTAAAATGGTGTAATATCCATTTATATTAATCCTGGGTAGCAATAGTTGGTATCAAAGGAAAGGTTTAGTAAAACTTTGGAAACTTGGATGATAAAACTTTAGTGATATCACTACGTATATTTCTAGGGATATCTCTAAGGATAAGTATAAGAATGAGTTAACATTTCTGAAAATGTCTTTAAATTTTGGTAAAGGATAGAGTGAGTGGTTTAATAGAAATACATTCTTATTGGGATACTACAGGTGGATGTGGCTAAGGCACATATGTACCTAGTGTTAACAACTTCAACAAGATGTTTTGGGCCTGACTTAGGGTAATCTGGTATATGACAATAGGCCTTGCTACACACCTGGTTTGACACTCCCAAGGGATATTCTTTGGGAATTCAAAAACTCTTCATGAAACTTATGAAGGATTTAAATATAATTTGGATATAAAAAATCTAGGATGATCCCAGGGTGTCATAGAATAAAGAAGGTGTCATGATTTAGACATCCTATAAGTAATTATTTTCATGATTATGTAGTTTTATACTATGATGATTAATGCTGACACTATGTTTCTGGTTTTAGTCAATGGTGGGAACCAGTAGAAATTGGATTAGCATTTATTATGATGGATTATTTTCTGATGAGAAGTCAAGTGGGATGATCACTATAATGAGAGATGTTGTGATCATTCCTAATCAGTTTTCACGGAACATGATTAACAATGTATAACTTATCCAATTCTCAGACTCACCAAGGAAGAGAAAGAAGGAGTTCACTGAGAGTTTAGGTAATGGATACCCTGAAGGAAAGAAGATTTGGTTTCCTCTATGTCACAAATGTGGAAAGAATCAACTAAGTTAATGTCATAGAGTAATAATAAAATTTTTTTATTATAGAAAAGAAGGATACAAAGAAAGTGACTATAAGTAAAAAATAAAGAGTTTGGTCAATGAAATAGATGAGAGTATTGTCCTCCCTAATACATCGTTGAAGGTTAAGTTTTTTAAGTGTGGGGTAAATGGTCATTGTGAAACTCAATGTCTCAAGATGAAAGATCATGAAGGGAACCAATAAGGTGGTGCGAGTAATGGTTAAATTGATAAAGATGGTGAGAGTATATATGAAATGTGAAAGGAAAGAGGTATTGTGTAATTGGATGAGGTACCCTTGCTAATGGAATATGGATAATATGGAAAAATAAAAGTTTTGATGTGTTTGGAATAAAAAAATTATGAATTATGAAATATAAAATGATTTTTATACTAATGTTTTTCACTCATTATTTACATATTTATGTTCCTAATGGACTAGTGAAGTGGTTTAATGATAAGGTGATATTTTGACTAAGGTAAGGTAACTCTAAATATGTTCTTTATTTTAAGATAATGTTGTTATGAATAAGTACATTTGATGGTACATATTACCTTGGAACCAATTAAGGACTTGTTGACAAGTAGTTTATACTATCATGGATGAAGTTTACAACTTATTGGATTTTTGGAATATATCTAGTAATATATGGAATAAGGATTCATGCATTTTTTTCAAAAGTATTTATGGTAATTCATGTTGTTACTCTGTTCCAATAGAATTTACCATGATGGTATTCACATGTTTGGAATGTGAAAACTAAGAGATACTTTGTGATATATAAGGGATCGATGTTAAGATGATTTCATGACTCTATTTTTAAAGTTTTGTATTTTCATATTTGATAAGGGTTGTATGTTTAACCATTCATGAAAAAGTTTAAGTTAAACTTCATAGGAATTATTTATGTATTGAGGTCGTATTGAAAACTTTGGTTAAAAGGCTATTTAGTGATTAAAATTATTTCAAGGATGTCCATCATATTTTTGAAATTATATTACTATGGTTTAAAAAAAGGATATCATGTATGTTGGGTGATAACCAATCAAGTTTGACAAGGTCACGGGTCTTGAACAGATGACTAAAGGATGATAAGAGTTTCATGCCTACCACCAGCATACGCGATGTCATGTTTAATGTATAATTATTTTTTATGAATAAATATTTATGATGAACAATAGTGTTAATTTTATATTTAGAGATTAATTTATATACCATTTTTATTTATTAAGAATTTTTATAGATAAATAGTTATACTTTTTATTCTTTTTTGGGCCTTATGATCCGCTAAAATTATATTTTAGCAGTTCATGCATCAAAGTTAATTTCTGGATGTCCATTACACAAAGTAATGGATGAATTTGTAATTGATAAAAGAACAAATAAAGATTGATTTTTTTATAGAAATATATCAAGTAAGTATATTCTTGGTCAATAAAATAATTTCTCAAAGATAGGATAATGATCCAAAAAATTCCTAATACCTTAATTTTTGTTTAACTGATGACCTTATAAATCATCATAGATTTATGAATTTGAGTCCTTCAACTTTTCTTTGATCATTCACTTATTTTTGATTGATTACCTTAATCACTTACAATATCTATATTTATTATTTTACTCCATGTCAAATCTTTACTCCCAACCTAGGTTCTCCTATATTGAAACCCAATTATATGTTACTTTGGGTAACAGTTATGGTTCCAACTTTCCATTTTTAAGGGAAGGATTAGTATTAATTTTTATGATGTGGGTTTCTATTAATGAAAATTTCAAGTATTAAACCTTTGATAACACAAAAACATTTCAAGGGTGAAATTCATTTTAAGGGGGGTATAATTTAACACCCCGATATTTTGTTAATTATTTTTTTCAAATTAATTTATCCTTTTTATATTTTTCATTTCACACAACCCTGAAGATAATTTATTTTATATTAAATCATTATATTTGGTTTGTTTTATATGAAAAAAAGGTTAATCATGCATAAAACACACCATAAACATTTTCTTTCTCTATATGGAACACTAAGTTTAGCTTGTGTTATATGCAATAATGGATTTCCTCGATAATCTCTGTAACACGCATGACCGAGGTTTACCGAACAATAATATATTATTAAAATATGATTATTTAATATAATAAGATATAAAATAGATGTTAAATTAGAGGTTATGAATATTATTAAATAACTTATAAAAATATATGTTATACATAATATAATATGAATTAACAAGTTACCGATTAATTATAAATGAATATTAAAGTCGATTGAATTAAAAAGGTAATATTATTTTTTTATGGTCACAAGGATATTTTATGATAATAAATTAAATTAATTACAATTATTGAGTGATATTAATTTAATTTATATGTTATATATTCAATAAAATATTTTTTTATTCATCCAATATATCGTAAGGACATAAGATAAGAACACACCTAATTTAATGCATAAAAGCTGATATTTTTTATAAATGTAGTTTTAACACCTTTAAATGGAGAACAAATTTTAAATATAATTTTTGGAACTTTTATAGGTTTAATATTTCAAAATAAACATTATATTTGTAAGATAAACATAAAAATTATGTTAGGATAATTTCTAGGTATTTTCCTATGAGGATTCATTTTTTAATGAAAAGTTAAAAATACTAGATTTAATTCAAAACTATTTTTTCATTTAATTTGTTTATAAAATTTAATTAAATTTTAAGTTGATTTAAAAGTTTAATTATATAATAATTATATCAATTAATACAATTTAGTTCATTGGAACCAATTTCATATTGAAATTGGATATAAAAACATAGAAAACTTTTGATTATTTTTACTTTAAAAAATAGTCGTGTCGTCCCGTCAGCGGGATTATTTTTAAATTAATTTCTGACACTTATATGATTAAAATTTAGAAAAATGGATTGATTACTTATAATCATAATAATTTTTAATTTCTAATAAGGTAAAATTAGTTTTTTACCCAATATATTAGTGAATGTAATTAAAATTAATTACATCACTTAAGGTATAATTACGCTTAACTAAAGACTAAACCATAATTAAAAAAACCCAAATCACATAGACACTTGTAAAATACCCATTAGATGGCCATTATTTGTCCATTCAACTTAAATTATTCAGTTATTTTTGGTTTGGTGTAACTTTTTTGAGGTAAAAATGTGGGTACACCTAACTTGTTTTCAAACATACTAAGTGAGTCATTTTCCTTCCCTATAAAATCCCACCACCTCTCCCATATCCTCACACCTATAAAACCTATTAGGATCAGAAAATACCTTCCCAATACAATTAAAATAAATCCTTCCATCATCCTATAAGACTTACCTTGGGTATAATTCAATTCAAGGAATCCTTTTGGCACGAACCAAAAGGAGTTACCCGATTAAGAGGTAACGTCTTCTCTCAAGTCATTTCATTTATTTTCTTTCCCCACGCATCCACTTTATTTTTAATATTATTTTATATAAAAACTAGTATCCTCAATATATTGGGATGATTTTATGATAATTTTTCAGACTAAAATTACACACACCTCTATCTAATGGATAACGAACATACTATTTATGTGTACAACGAACTACCGCCTCACTAAACAATGATTGTTTAATATTCCTTACCGCCTATCATGATGGAAATTATGATGGAAAATATATTTATATATGTTATATATTATATTTATTATTTATTTAAACTTATTTATTCTTTTTTCTACACATATATTTTTACTTTCAATTTGGTGTTAATATAATAATTTTGTTTGAGGAAGTGTGCACTACTGCCCCTCAAAGCGATATGATTCGTTCATACACTACATGGATTGTATTAAGGATGGTTTTAGTGAATATATAGGATATATATAATATAATAAATCTAATATATTGATTATATATGTATACCTATATATATATATATACATATATATCTTTTAATTTCTTTCATTCAAGACAACAATTAAATGGAAATAACGTTCATGCATACATGCAGCCTACCGTCTCCATGAACGGTGTATTCCATTTCATACTTATATATTATATATATTATTATAATAAAAATATTTTTTATATACATGATATTTATATCATGGTGTAAATTTTTAAAATAATGATATAAAGTATAAATACCAAAGATATAAGAAATTAAGACAGATGTGAAAAATAAAGAGAATATTACCCGAAGTGAAACCTTAATATAGGATTGTTAACAAGGGGGTAATATAAGGTCATAATAAAACCATTTATGGTTTTATATATAAGAATATGATTTTTTATTGGATTTATAATAAATTTTTATTTATTATACATGTGTTTTGAATGATTATGATGAGAGTCAAGACAAAAGGTAAGGGGATTTCATCTCACTTTTTATTTCCTTTAGATGCATGCTATGTTCGCCACTCTTGTGTGGTGTATGTAATGACCATGATTTTATTATATGTATATTATAATTAAATTTATGGGTATTAACATATCTATTTTATGACCTTTATATCATGGGGTTTATGTTTTAAAAGTTACCAAATCAGTAAAATAGTTTTGTCTCAATTTTCCTTCTTTGAGACTTGTGTTTTGTTATGCACCTAAATTTTTTTTATGGTGGTATATAATTCCATTTTACATTTTATATCATGAAATTAATTATTTTAATGAAATTTTAAGATTTATTTATTTTTCTTTCTATGCATAGATATTATGATCCCAAGTAACCAAGTGGTAAGAGTTTATTGAAAAAATCTCATCACTTTTTATGATTGTTAATGATTGTGCTGATTTGATGAAATATTATGATCAATATCTCAAGAAAATTCATGGATTTTCTTATCCTCTATATATTCATAATATAATCATGTTATGGTACTATTTTTATACTCTTTGGTATATAATATAGTTAAGAAAGAGTTTTTAGGAAATCTCAACTTTACTATATATTTGGTTGGAAATTTGTGTTCTTTCAAAACTATGTTTTCTAAAAAGTGTTTTAAAGAATATTATTATAATATAATATGATCATTAAAATAATTTTTTTCCCTTTTTATATTTTACCAATTTTAAAATGAATCTTCTTGTAGTTTTTCAATCAATTAATTTTTCAAACCTTTTTACCATGTAAAAGAAATATTTGTTTTACCTCATATAACATGTTTAGATTTACCCACCATTATTCTTGTGAATCTTCCTTTACATGTCTCAAGTGTTAATTTTTAAGAAAGTTTTTTTAAAATTATTTTCGAAAAATAGTTTTCAAAACCTTTTCAAGTTTATTTTACCATTTTTTGTATAAAAATGGTTTTCAATTTTTTTTCAAGCTTCTTTTATAAGTTTTAAAGAGAAATGGTTTTCAAAACATTTTCAATATTCTATTAAAAGTTTTCATGAAAAATGGTTTTCAAAAATTTTTCACCCTTCTTTTATAGGTTTTTATGAAAAATTATTTTCGAAATGTTTTTAAGCTTTATTTATAAGTTTTCAAATTATTTTCAAAGAAATAGTTTTCAAAACTTTTTCAGGATTTATTTATTGGTTTTCATAGTATTTTCAAAGAAATGGTTTTCAAAACATTTTCAAGTTTTATTTATAATATTTCAAATTTTTTTCAAAGAAAATGGTTTTTAAAATTTTTTGAATCTTATTTTATAAGTTTTCAAAGAAAAATATTTTCAAATGATTTCATGTCTTCTTTAAAAGTTTTTATTTTCTAATAAAATGATTTTTAAATGGTTTCATGTATTAAAAATCCTTTTTCAAATAAGAAAGGATATTTTCCTCAAGAAACATTTTTGAAAAATCTTTAAAAAAATTCCCCTCTAAGATAACATTCATTGGTTTTATTCATGACTATATAGGGAAATTATTCGGTATTTACATTCATATTCTTTCTCTAAATGGATTATGTTTTGAAGGACTGATGTTTATGAAACCCATTTCTCTTTCACGGGTTATATTCTTTTGAAACCTGTTTCTTTTCATGGATTTTTTTTATGATGAAGTGATTATAAAAGCTGTCTTTTTCTATAGGTTATGATATGATTACATGTTTCTAATACCTATTTCATTTCATGGGTTATGATATGATTATTTATGATCTTTTGGCACATGTTTTTATGATTTAATTATTATATGGGTGTGACCTATATCTCCCTCTAATGCATTGGACAAAGATTTATATCTCATGTGATGGACTAAGATGGTCTTGGGAATGAACCTTGACTACTAAGATGGCCATGGGAGTGAAAAATGACTACTAAGATAGTATGAGGAGTAAACTCATGCTAATAAGATGACCATGGGAGTGAACCATGACTACCAAGATGGTATGGGGAGTGAATCCATACTGCCAAGATGGTCTTGGATGTAATGCCATGGCTACTATGGAAATCGTATTATATGATTCTGTGTCTGCCACAATTCCATTTTTTATTACTATGTTATGCTTTCATGTCTTAATTTCTTTATTTCCTTATGATTCATGTCTTATGAACTTCCATTATTTATTCCAATATTCTTTTATATAATCTTTGATATATAGGGTATAATCATCTATTTTCATGATCATGTTCTCATACCCTTATACTCATGATTATGCTTATATATCTCCCTTGTTTACCCTTACTGAGCATTCGAGCTCACCCCATTATTATATTTATTTTGCCCGAGTTATGAATAAATGTTTTATGTAGAATTACTGAAGGTGCAGATCTTTATGGGAGATGCTGAAGATCTCTCACCATGATAGAAGATTTTGTTTCCATGTTTCCAAAGACACTGACCTATTATGATCCTTGGGAATTTATTATTTTAATGTACCAAATATTCATCTAAAATGGTTTAATATCCATGTATGTTAATCCTAGGTCACTATATGTGTATTTGGATAAATAAAGTAGAAGAAAAAAGTTTAAGAGAATATGTTGCTTCTTAATCGGGCAACCCATTTTGGTTTGTGCCAAAAGGCTTTCTTAGAAGCCTTTTTGCACAAGTATAGGATTATAGAAGGAAGTTAGGGATGTTGGTAAGTGTATTGGAAATATATTGGCTTAACATAAGTGGTTTTAGAGGTGTTAATAATAGGGAGAGGTGGTGGCCTTTTATTGGGAAGGGAAAGGACACACTTGGAATTGTTGAAAATAATTTAGGTGCACCCACGTTTTTACCTAAAAAAAATCATACCAAACCAAAAAAACTCAATAATGGAAGGTGAATGGATAAATAATAGAAATAAAATGGGTTTTGGAAAAGTTTATAAGTTTTTTTGGATCTTAAATTTATGGTTTAGTCCTTAGTTAAGCTTAATTTTACCTTAATCATTGTAATTAATTTTAATTAATTTCACTAATATTTTTGGTCAAGATCTAAGTTGACCTAAATATACATTATAAATTATCATGATTCCAAATATGGGATCCATTTTACCAAATTCAAAATATATAAGTGGTATAAATTAATTTAAATATAATCCCACAGCTGGGTCGACAATGTGGGTTTTAAAAGTTAAAATGATCAAATGTTCGCTAAGTTTTTATATCCAATTTCAATGTGAAATTGGTTACAATTACCAAAATTGGATTAATTGATAAAAATAAAATATAATTAAACTTTTAAAACAAATTAAAATATAATTTAACCTTATAAATACATTTTATTAAAAATCAGTTTTGAATTAAAATCCGGTATTTTTCACTATTCTTCCAGAAATGAAATTTCTCAAAAAAATACAAAAAAATTCCCTCAGATAATTTCTAACTTATAAATTCAAAAATTAATTTTATTTTATAAAATTAAATTTCTAAATACATCTAGAATTAATTTTACTATTTTTTAAAAAAGTGCATTAAAAGTAGTTTATTTGAGAAAATAGTATTTTTAAACATATAAGGACTTTTCCAAATATTATATCTTTCATTATCAATATATTTTGTTTATATAAAAATATTATAAAAAATATTTGAAAAGTAGATATTACTATTCATATAACTAACTTTAACAGATAGGTTATAATTATCTCATTTAAATAATTATAACAGTAAAATGATGTTTCGTAGAAACATCAGTGTTCTGTGTAACATATGCCAAGTCGATATTGTTTGTAAAGTATGTCGAGTTGATGTTCCATTTATCGTACACCTAATTGGTGTCGTGTAACTTACTCTAATTCGGTATCTATGAAAGGAATGTTTGACTTAGTGCATTGTAATACGTAAATGAAAATTTACTTTATTTGAGAAAAAAAGGTCCATAAAAACTCAATGTGTTATATTGTACCCCCATTAAACTGAATTTCACCCTATAAATTTATCACTAGGGTAAAAAATGAGGATACTTATGCTTCATAATATCCTCATATTCCTACATAGCATCCTATAATTAGTGAGTTCTCTACAAAACATTGACCAGGTGACTGGTCTTGTTTCGTAGAAAATTATATGTACGATCCAAATTTTCAACAGGTTTCTCCTGATAAGAAATATCCTACTCCAGAAGTATGACCTCTAAGTTTAGTAAATGTGAAGGTTCATATATTTAACTCCCTAGGAGAGATACATGGAATAACACATGAGCCTCATCCCAGTTGGTGAGGACTTAGTAGGTGTATCCAAGAGACCCAAGATCAAATCCAAGTGGAGGAATATTTCCATGGTACTATAGCAGTACTATAGCAGTACTATAGAAGGTATTGTAGTAGGTACCATTTGGTACTATAGTAGCTGTAACTACTCATCTATCTGGGCCTTTGGGCTAGAATTTTGGTTCTTGGGTCCTGTAAGGCTTTCGGGCCACCCAAGGCCTTCGGGGAAGTTGATTCTCAGGGCCTTCGGGCCACCTTAAGGCCTTTGGACCATCCCAAGGCCTTTGGGCCACATGAAATGTAGATGTACCAGTCAGACTACAAGGGAAAAGGCTTCAGAGGAGGATTTAGGGTAGGCACATTCACTGGAGCAGAGCTAACAAAAATTTTATGAATGAGAGGGTATGGATTTTCCATCGGTATTGGGCTTGTGAAACTTTGCATATGATAGCTAGATGACCAGCCCTGTGAAGGTGGAGTGCTAATATCATGACATATGCTGGGGAGGAGCAGTTCTAGGTTATCTTTTCTAGGTGATTCCCTCTAAGACCTATGGTTTATGTAATTTTCTCTAAGACTTTGGACCTTGTAAGGGTTTCACCTCACCCCTTGAATGGTGGATTATCAAAATAATTAAAAAAGGCCTTCAGGCCATACAGACCAATATATAGAATACATCATGGACTTGAGAGATATTTGGAGTAAGTGTCATGTGATAGGCTACCATCTTGATACGGTCCATAATATCAAAGGGATCAATATACCTAGGGATTATTTTTCCTTTCTTCCTAAATATAATAACTTTATTCTAGGTTAAGATTCATAGAAACACCTTTTAAGCAACTTCAAATTATAGATCACACTGACAATTATCAGAATAACATTTCTATTGACTTTGAGCTACCTTTATATGATTCTTAATGGTTCTAACCTTCTTAACCATTTCTTCAGCAATCTTATGTCCCAATATCTTTGTTTCTTCAAACTCATCACAACATGATGGAGATATAAATTTCATCCCATAGAGGGATTCATATGGTGAAATGTTAATTATTGAGTGAAATCTATTTTTGTAAGAAAACTCAACTAGATGAAGGTGTTGATCCCAACCACCTTTGAATTCCAGAGAACAATATCTCAACATATCCTATGGGGTTTGAATTTTTCTTTTAGACTGACCATCTGTCTAAGGATGATAATTAGTGAAGAAACTCAATTTTGTATCATTTTCTTACTAAAGATTTTTCTATAATTTTGAGGTAAACCTCAAAACCCAATATAATACAATAGAATGTGGTACTCCATGCAACCTTAACACTTCCTTAATGTATATAATGGAAATTTTATTCAAATAGAAGTCTTATCTAATAGAAATGAAGTGTGATGACATAGTAAGGTGATTGACTACCACCCATATAGCATTAAAACCTTTAAAGGTTTTGGGTAGTCCATCGAAAAAATACATATCTATGTTCTCTCATTTTCATTCTGGTATGTGTAATGGATGCACCATTCCCTTTGAATTTTGTCATTCAGTCTTAACTTGTTGGCATACCAAGATCCAAGATACAAACTCTATGATATATCTCTTTATTCCATCCCACCAAAAGTATTATTTCAAGTATTTACATCTTCTTACTCCTAGGATTAATAGATAATGAAGAACTATGAGTTTCATCTAATATATCCTTATTAAAATATTCTATGGAAGGAAAATATATATAGTTCTGGAACCTCATCATTCCATCCCGATGAAGGTTAAACTTTGGAAAATTTCTGACTTTCTTTTGTAGCTCTATATATTCTTTTTGTGCCTCCTTAATCTTCAATTGGTTAGATCATTGAATATTCTTTTGAGAAAGATAAAATTGTTAAACTCCCTTATAGATTTAGAGACCCATCGTTTTCAAATCCATAAATATTGGATCTTTTTTTATCCTTATCATGGATAAGCTAGTATGATCCTTATGACTCAAAGCATCGACCACCTTATTTTCTTTCTCAGGGTGGTAATTTATTGAGCAGTCATAATCATTTATCAACTATAACCATATTCTCTAGTTCATGTTCAACTCCTTCTATGAGAATATATATTTTAAACTTGTATGATTGGTATATATATCACACTTTTCTCCATAAATATAATTCCTCCATATCTTTAATGAAAAAATTACTACTCCTAACTCCTAATCACAAGTTGGGTAATTTTTCTCATGATTCTTCAAATGCCACAAGGCATAATTAATAACCATGTTATTATGCATAAGAACACATCCCAATACCATCTTAGATACATCACTATAGATTAAAAACCCTTATCCACTATAGGGTAATGTAAGCCTAGGTGAACTGACTAACCTTCTCTTCAATTCCTTGAAATGTTCCTAAAATTTATCTGTCTAGAGGAACTTGAAACCCATCTGAGTTAACTTGGTCATAAGATTACATAATCATGAGAAATTCTCCACAAACAATCAATAATATCAAGCTAAACCAAGAAATATTTGGATCACAATCACCATGGTTGGTCTAGGCTATTCAATAGCCTCTATCTTTGATGGATATTCTACTATACAATATCTTGAGATTATGTGATCCAAAAATGAATCCTTTTTGCAGCCAAAATTCACACTTTTTATATTTTTCATATATCTTCTACTTCCTTAGGGTCATCAATAAAATTTTTATGTGATCTTCATGCTATTACTTTCTCTTTGAATAAATAAGAATATCATCTATAAAGACTATCACAAATTTATTGAGGTAATCTCTAAAGACTCTATTAATTAAATCCATGAAGATGGCGGGGGGATTAAAAAGACAAAAAGTCATAATTATATATCCATAGTTTTCATACCTTGTATGGAATTTCATCTTGGTTATATCCTCCTTCTTGAATCTCAATTGATGATATCCAGAATGAAGGTCAGTCTTGGAAAATTATTGAGCTCCACACAGTTGATCAAATAATTCATCAATATGGGGAAGAGGATACTTTTTATTGATTGTGATATTATTCAACTCCATATAATCAATGAATAGTTTCATTAATCCATCTTTCTTTTTCCAAAAAAGAACTGGTGCACCCCAATATGAAGAACTTGTCCAAATGAATCAGTTATCATGTTTTTCTTGGAGTTTCTTCTTCAATTACTAAATCTCAATTGGATCCATTCGATAAGGAGTCACTGAAACTGGTGTGGAATCGGGTATGAGTTATATTAAGAACTCAACTTCTTTTTTTTCATGGCAGGCTAGTTAACTCTTCCAGAAACATATCCAAAAAATGATGAACAATAGGCATATCATGGATTTCAATTTTCTCCCCAACCATATAAGATAAAAAACCCTTTTGAATGGGAATTAAGACCCATACACTGGATGTAATGTCTATAGGAAGTTCATACTTATCGTCACATTGATGGATGACTATAGGAGGGCTTGAAATATTAAATGTAACTTCCCTTCCTTGACAATTGATATGATATTTATGAAAAGAAATCCAATCCATTCCTAAGATGACATAAAATTCAACCAAAGGAGGAATGAAAAGATTTTTTGGAATAAAATTCCCATAAAATTCAATTGGGGAGGAATCATAGACATGATATACAATCATCATACCATTAGGGGGTTTAAATGCTAATTCCACATCTAATTGTATTGGTGGAATCTTAACACACTTAGAAATTTCTTTAGATATGAAAGAGTGGGTATATCCAAAATCAAATATGATATTATCAGTTCTAGAGTGGATAGTAAGTATACCTTTCATCACATAATTATCAAACCCCTCATCAGAAATAGTGATTGCATGAGATTTACCCTTATCCTTCAGCTTAAGAGGTTGTTTTCATTGATCATCATCATCAACCATTAGGTTTGGTCAGTGGGCCACATAATTCTTGTTCTCCTTAAACTTGTCACACCGAATATCGAGAGGTGAATTTTATGCCACTTTTTCCCCATTTGAAAAGTTAGCTAACTTCTACCCATCACTTTGGCAATAAAATGCTTGATGGACTTCCCTTCTACACATAAAACATTTATTAGACCCCTTAAGTAAATTTACTCCATGCTTCTTCCTAAAATTAGAGCATAAAGGAAAGCTCAACTTATTTTCTTCTTGGTTTTTATATTTTCCTTTAAACTCCAACTTCCTCTTCTTGTCAAAAGCATGAGATTAATACATGAATCCAACCTCCATTTCATCCTTGATTTCACAATGCAGAATCTCTCTGTAGTTATTAAAATCTCTTATGTCCAACGCCCTTTTGAGACTTGGCTTCAAGGCACTGAAGAACATATCGACTTTACTTTTGGGTTGGATGATAATTCCTGAAGCGTGCCTTGCAAGTCTCATGAAATTAGCCTTGTAGGTACCAACTGATTCATCATCACTTTTATTTAAATCAAGGAACTCTTTCTCCATCTTAGTATGAAGAATATAAAGAAAGTACTTATTGGTAAATAAGTTCTTAAACTCATCCCAATCCATGGATTCAATATCATCTTACTACCTCATATTCTTGACTAGAGTCCACCAATAGTATGCTGAGAATTCTAACTGATAGACAACCATAATGAATTTATCATGTGCTGAAAACTGGAGAATGGAGAATATATTTTCAGTAGTACTGATTTATTTTTCAGAAAAATGTAGACCAAAAGACCATTTAAAATAAGGTGGATGTTACCTCATGAAAGACTCAGTAGAATTTTGTTCCCTCCTTTACACATTTTTAATTCCACCACGAGTCATTGCATGAGAAATATGTGTGAGTATAGTAATGAGTTTTTTCATTTTATCTCCCATATAATTTAGTTTCTCAGGAGGAAAATCAGTGCAATTTATATTAAAATCACCATTAATTTGGTTCCTTCGGGTTCCATCCATTGACTAAAACCAAAGGCATAGATTAAGAAACACTTATCTTATTGAGGAACCACATAATCATCAAAATTCACTTATAGGATGTTTAAATTATGAAAAATTACTTAATATATGAAACCTTAGGCTTATCATAGGTTATTCATATCCAACTTCTATTTAAATCCTTCATTATGGTTCATGAAGAGTTTTTGAATTCCCAAAGAATATCCCGCTGGAGTGTCAAACTAGGTGTGTTGTAAGACCCATTATCTTGTACCAGATTACACCAAGTCAAAACCAGAACATCTTGTCATAGTTGTTACCCCTAAGTATATTTTTTCCAGATCCACATCAACTTTTAGTATCCATACTAGGATGTATTAATAAAAAACCACTCACTCTAACCTTTATCAAAATTTCAAGACATTTTCCTATACTTTTCCATATCCTTATACTTATCCATAGACATGTCCTTAGATTTATCACTAAGTTTTTATTATCCTAGTATCCAAAGGTTAACAAAAAATTTCTATAATACCAACTATAATGACCCAATATTTAAATACATTAGCATTACATAACTTTTATGGAATACTTAAAACATTATACAAATAGACACCCAAATATTGTACTAGTCTGGTTCCTTTGGAAACATAAAAACTGATAAATAAGTGAGTTATATTATCTCCCACTAAGTTCTTCTTGAGTAAAACCATTATTAGAAACATCAAACATAATAAATATATTCATAACCTGTTAAAAGAAACATAAAAACGGGTGATCTAAAATTATCAATAAGGGTAAAAAAGGGAGATATATAATCATAATCATGAGCATAGGGGTATGCGAACAAGATGATGAAAATATAAGATCATACCATGCATATCAAAGATCATATACATGAATCATGTCATAAATCTTGTTAGTTCATAAGATATGAATCATAAATAAATAAATAAATAACATAATCCATGAAATCATAACATAGGAATAAAACATGAAATTTCAGTAGACACAAGTATATAATATGATTTCCATAATAGCCAAGGAATTGCTTCCAAGACCATCTTAGTAGTATGGGTTCACTCCCCATACCATCTTGGTAGTCATGGTTCACTCCCATGACCATATTATTATCATGAGTTCACTCCTCATACTATCTTGGTCATCAGCGTTGCAGGAGCTTCGATTGTTTTTGTTTCCAATGTTCTTTGAGCTCCGGTTGTGGTGTATCTATGGTAGTGGCGGAGATGCGGTTGATGGTGGTGAGATGACGGTGACAGTGGTCAGGGAGTGCAGTGCAAGGTGTTGCATTGACCAAGGCGGTAATGATGTCTATTTGAATGTGCAATTTTGAAATTCAAATTTTCAAAGTTCTCACGTATAGTTTTTGGATGGGGTGATACTGATGAGGTAACAATGGTTTTCTAATCTGGGTATTGTGTATTTTATCTACTGAAGTTGTTGTGTTTGAAGTATGGAATGTTTCTGTAGTTGAATTTAGAATTGTGTGGTTACCAATAATCCAAAAAGTGGCTTTTAGAAAATGAAAAAGAGAGATTTGGAGAATAAAATAGATTTACGACCGAAGAGAGAGACAATCATATTTTATTTGAAACATTATATTATGTACCAAAGAGTGGAAAAATAGTACATGGGTATATCTTGAATAACCGTATGAGAAGAAAATTCATGAGTTTTCTTGAGAAATGTATTATGAGATTTCACTAATTGAAGTATAATCATAAACAATCTCAAAAATTTATGAGATTGTTTCAATAAACAATTATCTTTTAGTAACTCGGGATCATACTCCCCATGTAAGAAAATTAAATTAAATGAATCTTAAAATATCATGAAAATAAGTAGATTCATGATATAAAATTTCAAATAGAATTATATACACCTCAAAAAAATAGGTTTATAACAAAACATGTGTCTCAAATAAGGAAAATTGAGACAAAATTGTCTTACCGATTTGGTAACTTTTGAAATATAAACCCCATGAAAGAAATATCTTAAAATTTATATTTAAATAACCATGAATTTAATTATAATAATAATTGAATACATCCATGGGAATTATACATGCCACAAAAAATTAATGGGTGGTGAATAAAGCATGTATCACACAAAAATAAAAAGTGAGATGAAATTCTCTTACCTTATGTCTTGACTCTCCTCACACTCATTCAAACCACCTATATAAAAAATATAAATTTATTATAAATATTTTACAAAAACATATTATTATATATGATACCATATATGGTTTTATCATTACCTTATATTACCCTATTGTTAACAATCATATGTCAAGGTTTCAATTCAGGTAATATCCACTTTGTTCTTTACATGTGTCTTAATCTGTTATATCTTTGTTCCTTAAAATTATATCATGATTCTAGAATTTAAACCATGATGTAAATATAATTTGTATTAAGTATATGTGTATTATAATAATATATAGATATATAATTAAGAAATAGAATACAACGTTCATGGAGACAGTAAGTTTCACGTACACATGAATATTGTTTTTTTATTATCATATTGAAAGAAAGAAGGTAAATGACACACACACACACACATAATTATTTAAGTAGAATGATTATATCATATATATCATTTAAGTTCACTAAACTCATCCTTAATACATTCCATGTAGTGTGTGAATGAATCACATCACTTTGAGGGGGTGGTAGTCCGCACTTCCTCAAATGAGATTATCATATTTACACCAAATGGAAAGTAAAAAAGATATGTGATGTGGTTATATTTTTACATAGTTTTTCCACATCTTTTTTACTTAAGTTTTTAATGATTTAATTAATTATTTAATCATTTTTTACAAAATAATTATACTTTTCTATTTTTATAATTAAATTTTCTAATTAATAAATTTTTATAAATAATTATGCATTTTAAGTCTTTAAAATAATTATTTTAATTTTAATTTACTTTTCTAGTTTAATTATTTGTTAATTAGTTTTGTTACTTTTAATCCGCTCATCTCTTAGTGATTTGACTTTAATAATAAATAATCATTCAATAATCTTATTTGTGTTTTAATTAATACAATATTTATTTTAATATACTATCCTTTAATTTAGTTTCCTTAAAATATATTAACTTCATAAATTAATATGTTTAATCATCCTACTAATTAATTAAGTTAAGATTTTGAGTTTAAATTAAATGAAATAGCACAATTTTAACCTCATGTATTCATTTAATAATTTAATTAATTAATTAAGTGTTTTAAAACATTAATTATTTAATCCTAAGAATGCAGTTAAATTATTAAGTCATTAACTTTTGTTTTTAGTCTACCGATGAGGTAGACAAGAGCCATTGGTTGTTGAGTCACCGATGCTATCCTTTTTCACTCACTATTTATCCTGTAATTAATTTATATACTAAATTTTAATTTTAATCATTAATTAACTTATTTTAATATTTATTGAGTTTTTAATTTAAGTGTTACATTTAAAAACATAAATTGTAACTCTAAAGTTTAAAGTTTAATAATAATCATGTTTTTAATTTATGATGTTTAGCCTTCTTTTAATTTATAAATTTCAATATTTGTATTTTTGATTTTATGTTTTTAACCGGTTAACTATTTCAATCTTTGTATTTAATTAATTTATGTTTTAATTTTAAGTTCAATTTATGTAGTTTTAATTTTTGTGTATCACTATTAGTTCTTTTTTTAAGCTAAATATAGTTTTATTTTTAATAAGTTACTATTGCGGATGATTATCGGCATCAGTATTGCTTCCCCATCAGTGACCTTTTACCTTTTTCTCCAATAGTGACCTTTTTCTCAATGGTGAGCTTATATTTTTTTAAACTATTGGTAACCTTTTATTATCTCTACCGGTGACTTTTTTATCTGCATTAGTGACCCTTTAAGTATAGATAACCTTTTATCTTTTTCTAATGGCGATTTTTTTTATTTTTCTATCGGTAACCTATCTTTTTATTTAAGCATCAGTGACTCTCACTCCCTTGCTTCATTCCTGCACCTCCCCGTTTCTACTACCCTATAGTCATCGTTTCATTTCCTTCTGTCTGTAACCTTGCTACCGATCCACAACTCACCGATGCCTACTGTAACCCTCTCACAAATTCTTCCACCGATCCTCAACCTTGCCACTGATCTTCCCAAGCCTTCCTGCAGATGGGATCTGACCGATAGTCCCAGATCTTCACACCGATACACCAACATTGTCTTCTATCCACAACCATCTTCTAGCCATCCTTCTACCATCACTTACAAATCCAGTTCATTCACCATTCACACTACCACAAATTTGAACCTCTACTTCATCTCCGTTGTTGCCACCCCCAAATCACTCTCCAACAGCACCTCATCTTCCCTGTCTCACTTCTTCTACCACTCTCAAAACAAAACAAAGTATTAATATCCTTAAAAATTACATAATTACATAACAGAATCAACCAGAACAAATCAAAATCAATTGAAACTCCAGATCACCAACAACACCACCTTGAACCGCACATGCAACACGACCGCTGATTACGTCCTGGTCACCCTCGAAGCTTGAAATACACCATGGTTGGTTGTCGTGCTATGGGAAGAAGGATCCGAGCAGGAAGCACTGTCTGGGATGAAAGACACAGCTGCTGTGTGAAGAGGGTTGTACCTCTTTTTGTTGGAGAAAAGGGGTTTCGCCGGACTATTAAAGGAGACGTCGTGCACTGTCTGCCGCTGTTTTTCAATCCGCTGGAGAGGAAATCGAAGAGGACTTTTGTTCGAGGAGGCTGAGCCGATCCAGATGGCCACACCACGTCTCTAGGTGGAGAGGGATCAAGTTTCTTGGAGGAGGTGAATCTATGCACTGCTGACGATGAAACTCGAATCCGTCGTGTGGAGGAGCTGCCTGCGTCCCCACTGTAGTGGCATCTTTCAGAAGGAACCCTACCCCTCTCCCCTATTTTCACCGATTTTAGGGGAGAAGAGCTTAATAAAAAAATAAATAAATCAATCATAAATAAAAACTATGATAAATTAATAATTAAGTCAAAATTTAATTATAAACATTCAATAAATATAAGATATTTAATATTTATAAAACAGATTTATTAAAATATTTTATAAATATTTAACTAAATAATAATTACTTATAAAATAAATTTAAATAAATTATTAATTAAAATGTTTTAAATTAAATATTTAACAATAAAATATATTAGATAAGATATTAATAATTAATTTATTCTAAATAAATTAATCAATTAATTTAGAATTGTAAATAATTGTAACTTTCAAATTAATAATAAACTTAATGTTTATTATTTAAATCAATAATGTTAATTAATAAAAATTAATGACTTAATAACAATTTAACAATAAAATTAATTATTAATAAAACTTTTAATACTTTAATAATAATAATAACTTTATTCAATCAACATATAATACGTAACGTATTATAATTGAACTTTTATAATTAAAAAATAACTATTTTAATAATAAATTCTATTTCATCATAATTAATTATAATTTTATTACTATTTATTAAAAATACTAATAAAATAATTTATGTAATAACATTATTTAAAAGATTATTAATTCCTTTAAAATACTTTTTTATAACATATTATCTTAATTTATAGTTTTTTTATTTAATTATTTCCTCCTTGTTTTTAATTGTATTGTTTGTTTTTCTTGCACAGGTTCATTCAAGAGTCAAAAACATGTCTAAGTGCTTCTAACTAACTCACCGGAAGTTAGTTATAAGGGTAAAGTTAGTGCAATGTTTCAGTCATGAAAAAACACATGTGTATGGTGCAATAGTAAAAGACAAGTTTAAATCAGAGAAGAGTGGTAGTGATGAGTAGAAAAAGACAATGGGTACTTAAAATAGAGCAAGTAGAAACATTCGGGGGACACATTCTATCAGAGCATCTCTAGAGATTCGAGATCTTCTCTCTCATCAGAGTAGAGAGATTCAGTGGGCAGCCCTGAAGTTGAAGGAGCATAGGAGCGGAGCATATTTCAGGGAGTTCTTCTTCCCTTGTGTTTGAATTCATGTACTCTATTTAATATGTCACACATTGCTGAAATGATAATGAACATGTTTACTAGTTAAATCATTTAGTTCAAGGATAAATTGAAGTTCTCTTGGTATCTGTTAATTTTAATTTCACTTTATCATTATGATGTTTTCAGTATTGATCAGCGAGATCAATATTGAGTACATTCAATTTCTTCTACCACTAGAACCTAATTTCAAAATTTCATAGTCAATTAGAGAGATTGATTGTAGAAACATATTTCAAAAGATAATAAATTCATAATACTTCAAGACTTATGGTGAGTTTGTTCTGTTGTCATTTTCAAATAATAACTATCACATTTGATCTCTTTAGAGTGGTGAACTTTGAATTTGATCAATCTGTCAGAATTAATTCCTAGTGAGGGAGGTGAGTTATTCCCTTTAAGGTGGTACTCTGAAATAATTTTTAGTGAATTTATATACTTTTAAAACCAGTAGAATGTAGATTTTTTTCCTGAGCATCTTACTTGATATTACATTTATCAGCATTCTATATCTCTATTTATTTATGTTTTCAACTATTTCTAGTTTCAATTTAGTTTAGATACATGTTTCGAAATGTTCTATCACTCCACTGCTAAATTAAAAAACTAAAAAAGTAAAAAAGATAGAAAATCTACCCTGCTACTAACAACAGTGGGGCCTTTTGAAAGTTTTTAGAAGATTAGTGGTTATAATTTCCTTCTCTATGGGTTTGACACAACTTTCCACATATATAGTAGTTATTAGGAATATAAATTTTAAACTCTTTACAACTTCAATGATAGTACAAGTCATGTTTTAAGCACCGTTTTTAGGGAAGGCATGGGCCGTTACTTAAAAAAAACTAAAAAAAATTAAAAAGTAAACTTAAAAAAATTGGAAAAAATTGAAAACTGTAAAAAATATGCTTTATTTATTGTTGAATTATTACTATTTTCTTTACTATTGAATACTGTCTATTTTTGTTTACATGAGAACAAGACACTCTGCTATTATTCTAGAGCCACAGAACTTAGAAAAAGACAAACACTTAACTTCTCTTAGAAGAAATAAAAACAAATTTGAAATGAAAAATATAGATGAGAGAGTTCCTGCACATAACAACTTCCAAAATCATCCAGTAATCTTAGAAGAAAATGAAAGGCCTAGGATGAGGGAGTTCCAACTCCCTTAAGTTTCAATAAATCCATTTTCCATTAGACTTAGTACAAGGGCCAGAAATTATGAACTAAAACAGTCACACATCTCACTTTTTCCTACTTTTAATGGAATCTATAAGGAGGAATCTCTTTCCTCCATTAGATACATCTATAATACTATGCATCATCTACCTCTTCTAGGACTCACAGAAAATAAGATAAGAATGAGATTCTTTCCATTTTTCCTTAAAGGGAATTCTAGGAATTGGTTTCTGAGTCTAGATGAGGACATAATTGAAAACTAGGATCAAGTGTACAACTCTTTTATTATGAAATTTTATCCCTAAAGACATAAAGGTGAATATAGAACTAAGATAACTAGTTTTTATCAAGAGGATGGAGAAGCTTTTCATGAATCTTAGGATAGATTCAAGGACCTGCTTAGGTAGTGTCCCTTTCATCAACTCCCATCTCACCTTCTCAAGGATACCTTCTATGAAGGGATTTCACCCTCTAGGTAGAATCTAGTTGATCTGGCTGGTGGTGGTAATTATATTGACAAGATAGATTAAGAACTTAGAATTTTTTTTAATAATCTGTCCCTGAACTCTTAACATAAGAATTAAAGAAGGAAAATAGTCAATAGAAATGTTAATTCAAACACAAGTTCAATGAATTAAACTCAAACCCAACTTTCTAAAATTACCAACCAATTGTAATCTTTAATGAAACAGAACTCAAAGAAAAATGTTAACCAACTTGGCTGTCAAAACACAAAACAATATTTAAGAGAATAGTGTGTCCAATGTGGTATGTCTGGGAATAATGAAAACTTCTCTCCTAATTTTGATATGCCATCCCAACAACAAGAGAATTCAAAATTTGTAAATTTTGGTCCTAGAATTCCTTCAAAAGAAGATTCATTTTCAAGTAATTAAAACCAAGGCTATAGGAACCATCCCAATTTATCATGGAAAGATCAAGGCCTGAATGAACACTCCACTACCCCTAACAATCAGAATAAACCAAGACCAAACTTTCAAAATCAACAAAGGGGTGAGTCTTCAAATTTACAAGGAAACAATGATAATCAAATGTATTCTAAGCTTGATCTAATCTTGAACAAAATTAACTCACGAGAGGAAAGATACATGACTCAGATATCCAAACATAAAAATCAATACAAGATAGATAAAATAAAAACTGATGTGGGAATGAAAAACATGGAAACATAACTAGGACAACTTGCTAGAGATTTTTCTTCTAGGGAAAAAGGAAGACTTCCAAGAACCATTGAGCTTAACCCTAGAGAGAATTTCATGACTGTAGTAACTATAAGTGGTATTAATACTCAAACTATTGCAGAAAAAGACCTTGAAAATGCCAAAAATGAAAATATGCTTGAATATAGAAACAAAATTTTTCTTTATTCACATGCTGAAAATTAACAGAAAAGTCATTAAAATGATCAAAATTTGAATTTTTCACTTAAAGAAAAAGCTGAAAACTCATATAAAAATCAAAATAATAAAGGAAAAGAAAAAGTTTAGGAATAGGTGAGGGATGTACCCACTGTCCTTAAAAAAGTTTCCCCACTCATCCCTTTCCCTGAGAAGCTTAAACCACAAAGTAACACCAGGGCTGAACTTCTTCAGTTCCTTGGTCTCTATTCCAAACTTCAAGTAAACATTCCATTCATCCAAGCCTTAATTAAAATCCCATCTTACTTTAAATATCTTAAGAAAATTGTTTCAAACAAAAGGACCATGGGATAATTTTCTACTTACAGCCTCACTGAAGAGTGCAGTGTTGTTCTTCAAAAGAAAATTCCACCTAAATTGAAAGACCCAGATAGTTTTGTCATTCCCTGTACCTTAATAAATTTTTATTAGCTCAAATTTTTGTGTGATTTAGGTGGTAGTATTAACCTTCTTCAATACTCAATGTTTTGACAGTTGAGGTTGGGTGACCTTTAACCCACCACAGTCATACTGCAGTTAGCTGATAGATATTTCACTCATCTTGTGGGTATGATAGATGACTTTCTAGTTGGGGTAAGGAAGCTATTTTTTCCTGCATAATTTTTAGTCTTAGACATGGAGTGTGATCAAGAGGTTCCCATAATCTTGAGTAAGCCCTTCTTGGCCACATGTGGTGATGTTATTGATGTCTCTTGGGGTTAACTTATTTTTAAAATTGGATAACCACAAGAAGAGTTCAATGTGTTTAAAAATGTTAAAGTACCAACGTTTTTTGAAAATCGTTCAAGGTTAGAGTCCTTAGAAGATAAGAATTCTATTGTAAACTCTAAAAATTCTGAAAATTGATCCTATGCTTAAGAAAATAATTTAGAAGCTGAAAATCCTATTAAATTTGTTTTAGAAATTGAAAATTCTACTCAAACACTGAATCTGGAAAATTTTCCCGAACTGGATAACTGTTCAATTTCTACTATAGAAGATTCCTCTATTTCTGAACTTAAGATCTTTTTGAGTGAATTTTAGGGTGTTTCTGTTAACACCAACCTTTTTGAACACTTTGATTATGTTGAGGGAGAACTTATAAGATAACTTGATGATTCTTCTTTGAATAACTTGTTAAATTACGATCTTGAAAGTTTGGATAGTATGCTGCCCACTTTAGACAGTAGCACTGTTATTTCTGAATCTAAACATGAAATTGAAAATATTTCATCATTTCAAACTCCTTACAAGAGATATGTTGAAGACCTTGGACCTCCAAGGCCTAAGAGTCTTCCATTGAGTGTATAACCATCCACTCTTGAACTAAAACCAATCACTGCTCATTTAAATTAATCATTTTTGGGTGATAATTCCACTTTTCCTATTATAATTTCCTTTGATCTTAATGAAAATCAAGAAAAAATATTGTTAAGTGTGTTGAAAAATTTTAAATCTTCCATATGCTAGACCATATCTTATTTCAAGGGCATTATTCCCTCATTCTGTATGCATAAAATACCTATGGACCCTAACCATAAGCATAGGGTAGAGTGTCAAAGAAGATTGAACCCAAATATGAAAGATGTTATGAGAGATGAATTTATTAAACTGATAGAAACTGGAATGATATATCCCATTTCTGACAGTGCTTGGGTCATCCCTATTCAGGTTGTTACCAAGAAAGGGGGTTTCAATGTAGTAAAAAATGAAATGAATGAATAAATACGAGTTAAGAAAGCCACAATATGGAGAGTCTGTATAGATTATAGGAAGCTTAATGTAGCCAATAGAAAGGAACATTTTACAATTCCATTCCTTTATCAAATTCTTGAGAGGCTTACAAGAAATGAATGTTTCTGTTTCCTAGATGGGTATTCTTGTTACAACCAGATTTCTTTTGATCTAGATGATCATAAAAAGACCACTTTCACATGACCCTTTAGAAAATTTTCTTACAGGTGGATTCCCTTTGGGTTTTGTGGAGCTTCATCCACCTTTTAGAGGTTTATTATGGCTATCTTTTGAGATATAATTAATAGAATCATTGAAGTTTTCATGGTTTACTTTTCCATTGTGGGAAGTACGTTTGACACTTGTCTAAGAAATATTGAGTTAGTCTTAAAGATATGCTTTAAAATCAATCTTGTTCTTAATTGGAAGAAGTGTGAATTCATGGTCACAGAAGGTATAGTGCTTGGTCATAAGGTGTCTAAGAGAGGTTTGGAAATTGATACATCTAAGATTGATTTCATTTAAAAACAACCACCTCCTAAAAATTTTAAAGGAATTAGAAGTTTCTTAGGGAATTCTAGGTTCTACTAGATTTTCATAAAAGACTTTTCCAAAATAACTAAGCCCTTGTGTTCTTTGTTGGTCAAGGATGCACCTTTCAATTTTGATGAAAGCTATTTGAAATCATTTAATCTATTTAAAGAGAAACTCAATACATCACCCATTATCACTACACCTGACTGGAAACTACCTTTTGAGATTATGTGTGATGCTAGTGATATTATTGTAGGTGCTGTCCTTGGATAAGGGAAAGATAAGAAACTGCATGTGGTGTATTATTCTAGTAGACTACTAGATGAAGCCCAAAATAATTACACCACTACTAAAAAATAATTGTTAGTTGTTGTGATTTATTTATAGAAGTTTAGAAAGTATCTCATAGGCTTTAAAGTCATCATTTTCACTGATAATTCTGCCTTAAATTAATTGTTTCTAAGAAGGAAACTAAACCCGGGCAGATTAGATGGATTTCATTGCTACAAGAGTTTGATTTAGAGATTAGGGATAAGTAGGGAGCTGAAAATATAGTTTTGAACACCTATCTAGGCTTCCCCATACCCATTCAGAAGATCCAAGGGAGATAAACTATTATTTTCCTAATGATAAGCTTCTCACTATTTCTGTTAAGTAATCTTCATGGTTTGTAGATTTTTCTAACTTCTTAGCAACATGTATCTTTCCCAAAAATCTGTCTGATAACCAAAGGAAGAAATTCATTTCTGAGCATAAATACTATATTTGGGGTAATCCCATATGTTTAGAAGATGTTCTGATGGTATTCTTAGGAGGTGTGTGCTTGAGGGAGAGATGGTTCTTGTCTTTGAGAGTTGTCATTCCTCACCTTGGGGAGGTCACCATGGTGGTGAGAGGACTTCTTAAAAAGTCCTACAATCTGGTTTCTATTGGCCTTCTCTTTTTAAGGATGCTAGAAGCCTTGTGGTTGGCTGTGATAGATGTCAAAGGCTAGGTAATGTTGGTAGGAAGTAGGAGTTACCCCAAAAAAGAATTTTAGAAGTATAAATTTATTATGTCCGGAGTTTAGATTTTATGGGTCTGATTCCATCATCTTATGGAATGAGTATATTCTTGTTGCTGTTGATTATGTTTTGAAGTGGGTTGAGGCAGTTGCACTGCCCAACAATCAACCAAACTCGGTAAATAAATTTTTGAAAAATAACATCTTAAAAATATTTGGAGATCCCAAAGCTTTTATCACTGATAATGGAACACATTTTAAGAACTATAAGTTTAAAGATTTGATAGAAAAATATGGTTTTTTTCATAAAACTATCACTCCTTATCATCCATAGTCCAGTGGAAAAGTGGAAGTTTCTAATAGGTAACTGAAACAAATACTTGAGAAAATTGTGTCAACCTCTAGGAAGAACTGGTCTCTTAAATTGAATGAAGCTTTATGGGCATATAGAACTGCTTTCAAGACCCCAATAGGTATGTATCATTACAGGCTATTGTTTGGAAATGCTATCATTTACCTATGGAGTTGCAACACAAGTCTTATTAGGAAGTTAAGGATCTAAACTATGATTTTAAGAGTGCTGGTTAGAGGAGATTACTTAAGCTGAGTGATCTAGATGATATTATGATGGAGAGTTATGATAATTCAAGAATTTATAAAGAGAGGACTAGAATCTTTCATTATTCTATCATAAAAAACCAAATAATTCAAACCTGAACATAATGTCCTTCTCTTTAACTTTAGACTTAAACACTATCCTGGAAAACTTAAGTCCAAGTGGTCTGGACCCTTTACTGTAGTGAGAGTGCTTAAGAATGGAGTTATTGATATTTTAGGAGAAGAAAAAAACTCATGTTAGTTAATGGGTAGAGAGTGAAACTTTATTTTGAGGGACAGTCAAAGGGCATGGCTTCTTTCACTGTGCTTGAAAACTGATCTTGAATAAAGTCTAGCTGGAGAATTTAAAACTTAGAACTACATGGGGAGAGACCCAAGGTTCTTTTAGTCTTTACTTATTTTCATATATAAACTTTAATAAAGTGTTGCTTATGTGCTCTATTTTTTTGAAATATCTGTTACTTCTTGCTCTTGGTTTACATGCTCAATGTTTTTACGATGCTGCTTATTGGTTTCATGAAGGAGTGGAATTCCCTTGATAAAGTTTAATTGAATTTTTTTTACAGGGAAGTTATTTCACTTTACTTTTGCAATTATTTCTGTGCCTATTTTATATTTAAAAAATCTGCTTTAATTGAAAAAAATTTGTTGCATGTCTTGATACTGAAATTAAAAAATTCTGCATATGTTTAAAATTCTTCTTATATTGGAATAAAAGTTTGATGTATGTCAGTGTGTAAATAAAAATTATTCTTGTACTTCACTACTGAAAACTTAATTTCATTTATTTTAAAATCTTTTCACTGCTTTAAACTAAGTGTGGGGGTACATATAGGCAAATTTTTTTTGAATCTGCTTTAAGTTGGGGTGTTTTTTCAATCATTTTTCTTCTATATTGAACATATTATTGAACTCAATCTGATAAAATGATTACACCGAGTACACAATGCACTTACACTTCACATGTTACTTTTGAGCTATATTGAAAATTATTTACTAAACTAAATATTAATGTGTGTACTTACTAATGAACCTGATGATAAGTTATTCATTATGGAGAACAATACTTCTTGAACTTCAAAGAGACCATTTATATATGTCATCGATGTATTAATTTGAAAATCTTTTTTGAATTTAAACTAACAAATTGTTCTTCTCTATATTTGGAAGTCAACTTTGGGGACAAAGTTGGGTTTTATGTGTGGGGGAGGGGGTCAATTCTTGACTATGATAAACTATTCTTAATTTAAATTCCATCAATTCCCACTGTAACTTCAATATTTTTGTAAAAATTGGTTAAATTTTTTCAATAGTCTTTCATAATTTTAGGGTTTACACTTTACTCAAATGGGTGTGTCCTATGGATAGTTTTTCTTTGGTAGTTAAGTTATGCTTTGATTCTGAAATTATTGAGGATGAATGATTGCAGAGTGGTCTTACTTAGTGGTTTTATGGAGATATTGGTTTAGGGACAACTTTTGAGAGTGATATGGGTAACTTGTCTATGGAGTTATGATCATAACCCTTGGAACTAGGTGATTGATCGTGATCCTAGGGGACTCATTAATCTATTAATTATAAAAAGTAATTACCTTATTGATTCAATATAAATGGTTTTTATAAAAATATTTTGAAACTAGAGTAGTTTGGGTATCTGGGATCCCACGGTGAGTCTCTAAGATCCTAGATGCTGGGTGCATTTCTGCTTACTATAAGCCCTATGTACACCTTGAATAAGTGCATTGCATAGTGTTTAGCACATGATACATGGATTGGGAAAAAACGTAAAGTGTCTAGGGTAAAAAACGAGTTCATTAAGGTTAGGGGAATGATGAACTCCAGATGAAGAAGGGGTCAATTGGTTTTTATGGGAGTCATTTAGGTTGTATCATTAAGGAAAACCACAAAAAAAATATTTTTTTTCAGAACCTAGGTGATGAGTCAAAGTATATAGTTCCTACTATTAAGTTCTTAATATCACTGATGTTTTATCTCTTGTCACTCTGGAAATTAGAACTTGAGTTTGGATTGGAATGAGTCACTAAGCAGTATCACACATGAAGCATGACATCCTAATTGTTTGATGATTCATAGTTTTCTAGATTACCCTTTAAGTATTTGTTCTAGGCAAGATTCATTTGAACATATTTCTCAAAAAGATTGTTCTCATGTTTTGTCCTTTTTTCTTAAGTGTCGGTTATGTTAGAGTTTGAGATGAATCATAAATAGTACAATCTATTTTTCAATGACAATAAAGCATGAAATTGTTTGAGGAAAAACAATGCTTAAGTGTGGGGGAATTCAATGTGGATCTATTTTTTACATAGTTTTGCCACATCTTTTTACTTTATGTTTAATGATTTAATTAATTATTTAATCACTTTTTACTAAATAATTGTACTTTTGTATTTTTATAATTAAATTTGTTAATTAATCTATTTTTATAATTAATTATGTATTTTATTTCTTTAAAATAATTATTTTAATTTTACTTTTCTTTTATAGTTTAGTTATTTGTTAATTAGTTTTGTTAATTTTAATCTACTCACCTCTTAATAATTTGACTTTAATAATAAATAATCATTCAATAATATTATTTGTGTTTTAATTAATACAGTCTTTATTTTAATATGTTATCCTTTAATTTAGTTTTCTTAAAATATATTATCTTTAAAAATTAATATGTTTAATCATTCTGCTAATTAATTAAGTTAAGAATTTGAGTTTAAATTAAATGAAATAGCACAATTTTAACTTTATGTATTCACTTAGTTAATTAATTAATTAATTAAGAGTTTTAAAAAATTAATTATTTAATCCTAAAAATGAAGTTAAATTATTAAGTCATTGACTTTTGTTTTTAGTCTACCAGTGAGGTGGACAAGAGTCATCGGTGACCTGTGGAGTCACTGATGCTATCCTTTTTCACTCACTATTTACCTTGTAATTAATTTATATAATAAATTTTAATTTTAGTCTTTTATCAACTTAGTTTAATATTTATCCAGTTTTTAATTTAATTGTTACATTTAGAAACATAAATTGTAACTCAAAATTTTAAAGTTTAATAATAATCATGTTTTTAATTTATGATGTTTAGCCGTCTTTTAATTTATAAATTTCAATCTATGTATTTTTGATTTTATGTTTTTAACCGGTTAATTATTTCAATCTTTTTATTTAGTTAATTTAAGTTTTAATTTTAAGTTCAATTTATGCAGTTTTAATTTTTGTGTATCACCGTTAATTCTTTTTTTAAGCAATAATTAGTTTTATTTTTAATAAGTTACCATTGTGGATGATTATCGTCATCGGTCTTACTTACTCAACGATGACCTTTTTATTTTTTCTCCAACGGTGACCTTTTTTTCAATGGTGATCTTATATTTTTTAAAACTATAAGTAACCATTTATTATCTCTACCGGTGAACTTTTTTTATCTGTATCGGTGACCCTTTAAGTATCGATAACCTTTTATTTTTTTTCTAACGGTGATTTTTTTTATTTTTCTACCGGTAACTTTTTATTTTCTCCAACGGTAAGATTAATATTTTTATCCCCATCGGTGATTTTTTATGCAGTGTAACAGTGACCCGCTAATTTAAAGCTAATGGTGACCTCTATTTTTATTTAATAATCGGTGACCCTCACTCCCCTGCTTTATTCCCACACCACACCATTTCTGCTACCCTACAGTTACTATTGCATTTCTTTATATCTGTATCCTTTCTACCGATCCAAAACTCACTGATACCTACTTTCACCCTCTCACCAATTCCTCTACTGATCCTCAACCTTTCCACGGATCTTCCCAAGCCTTCGTTCTGATGCAATTTGACCGACAGTCCTAGCTCTTCACACCGATACACTAATGGTGTCTGCTATCCACAACCATCTTCCACCCATTCTTCCACCATCACTTGAAAATCCAGTTCATTCAACCTTCACGCTACCACAAACTTGAACCTCTGCTTCATCTCCACTGTTGCCTCCCCCAAATCACTCACCAACAACACCTCATCTTCCCTGTCTTGCTTCTTTTACCACTCTCACAAAAAAACCAAGTCGTTGTATCATTAAAAATCACAAAATTACATAACCTAATCAACCAGAACAAATCAAAATCAATCGAAACTCCAGATCGCCAGTAACACCGCCATGAACCGCACCTGTAATGCGTCCAATGATTACGTCCTAGTCGTCGTCGAAGCCCGAAATGAACCATGGTCGGTTGTTACACTAAGGGAAGGAGGATCTAAGGAGGAAGAACCATACAAGATGAAAGAAATTGTTGTTGTGAGAAGAGGGTTGTGCCTCTATCCACTAGAGAAAATGGGTTTCACAGGACTGTTGAAGGAGACATTGTGCATTATCTACCACTCTTTTGCGATCCTCTAGAAAGGAAATCACGGAGGACCATTGTTTGAGGAGGCTGAGCCGAGCTAGTTGCTCACGCTCACACCATGTCTCTAGGTGGAGAGGGTTCAATTTTATTAGAGGAGGTGAATCCATGTGCCGTTGATTATGAAACTCGAAGCCGTCGTTTGGAGGAGCCGCCTGTGCCGTCGCTGGAGTCTGCCGCTGTAGTGGCTTCTTGCGGAAGGAACCCTACCCCTATCCCTTGTTTGCGCCGATTTTAGGGGAGAAGAAGCTTAATAAAAAAAATAAATCATTCAATCTTAAATAAAAACTAAGTTAAATTAATAATTAAATAAAAATTTAATTATAAATATGCATTAAATATAAGATATTTAATATTTATAAAATAGATTTGTTAATAAATTTTATAAATATTTTACTAAATAATAATTACTTCTAAATTAAATTTAAATAAATTATTAATTCAAATGTTTTATATTAAATATTTAACAATAAAATATATTAGATAAATATTAATAATTAATTTATTAATTTATTAAAAATAAATTAATCAATAAATTTAGAATTTTAAATAATTTTAAATTTCAAATTAATAATAAACTTAATGTTTATTATTTAAATTGATAATGTTAATTAATAAAAATTAATAACTTAATAAGAATTTAACATTAAAATTAATTATTAATAAAAATTTTTATACTTTAATAACAATAATAACTTTATTCGATCAACTTATATTACATAAAATATTATAATTCCACTTTTATAATTAAAAATATCCATTTTAATAATAAATTTTATTTCATCATAATTAATTATAATTTAATTACTAGTTATTAATAATTCTAATAAAATAATTTATTTAATAACATTATTTAAAAGTTTATTAATTCTCTTATAAGACTTTTTTATAAGATATTGTCTTAAATTATAGTTTTTTTATTTAATTATTTCCTCCTTGTTTTTAATTGTGTTGTTTGTTTTTCTTGTGAATGTTCATTAAATAGTCAAAAACACGTCCAAGTGCTTCCAAATAACTCAATAAAATTTAGTTACAAGGGTGAAGTTAGCGCAATGTGTCAGTTATGAAAAAACACACGTGTAATGTGAAACAATAAAAGAAAAGTTTAAATTGGAGAATAGTGGCAGTGACAAGCAGTAGAAGACAGTGACTACTTAAAACAGAGCAAGAAGCAACATTCGGGGGACACATTCTATCAAAGCATCAGTGGAGATTCGAGAGCTTCTCTTTCATTAGAGTGGAGAGATTCGGTGGGTAGCCCTGGATTTGAAGGAGCATAGGAGCAGAGCATATTTTGGGGAGTTCTTCTTCCATTGTGTTTGAATTCATGTACTATGTTTAGTATGTTACAAATTTCTAAAATTATAATGAACATGTTTACTAGTTAAGTCATTTAGTTTGGGGATAAATTGAAGTTCTGCTAGTTATCTTTTAATTTTCGTTTCACTTTATCATTCTGATGTTTTCAGTATTGATCAACGTTGAGTTCATTCAATTGCATGTACCACTATAACATAATTTCAAAATTTCACAGTCAATTGGTGAGATTGATCATAGAGACATCTTTCAAAAGATAATAAATTCATAAGACTTCAGGACTTATGGTGAGTTCGTCCTATTCTCATTTTCAAATAATGACTATGACATTTGATCTATTTAGAGTGGCGAACTCTGAATTTGATCAACCTATCAGATTTAATTCTTGGTGAGGGAGGTGAGTCATTCTCTTTAAGGTTGTACTCTAAAATAATTTTTTAGTGAATTTAAATACTTTTAAAACCAGTAGAATGGAGATTTTATTTCCCAAGCATCTTACTTGATCTTACATTTATCAGCATTCAATATCTCTGTTTCTTTTTTGTTTTCAACTATTTCTAGTTTCAATTTAGTTTAGATACAAGTTTTGAAATGTTATTTCACTATAATTCTAAATTAAAAAATTAAAAAAAATATAAAAATTAAAAAAGATAGAAAATCTACCCCACTACTGACAACAGTGGGGCCTTTTAAAAGTTCTTAGAAGATTAGTGGTCATAATTGCCTTCTTTATGAGTTCAACCCTACTCACCACATATATAGTAGTTAGTATGAATATAAATTTTAAACTTTAACTGACTTAAACTATAGTACAGTTCAAGTTTTTGGCACTCTTACTAGGGAAGTCATGAGCCGTTACTTTAAAAAAACTAAAAAAAATCATAAAAAAGAAACCTTAAAAAATTAGAAAAAATTTAAAAATAGTAAAAAAAATCTGCTTCATTTCTTGTTGAATTGTTACTATTGTATTTACTGTTTAATACTTTCTATTATTGTTTGCATGAGAACAAGACACTCTGTTGTTAGTCTAGAACCACTAAACTTAGATATAGACAAACACTTAACTGCTCTTAGAAGAAAGAAAAACAAAATTTAAATGGAAAATCTAGATGAGAGAGTTTCTGCACCTAATAACTTTCAAAATCATCCAAAACTCTTAGATGAAAATGAAAGTTCTAAGATGAGGGAGTTCCAAATACATCAAGTTTCAAGCAATAAATCATTAAATAGTCTTAGTCCTTGGTCTAGAAATTATGAGCTAAAATAGTCACACATCTCACTTTTTCCTGCTTTTAATGGAATCTCTAATGAGGACTCTCTTACCTTCATTAGAGACTTCTATAATACTATGAAGTAGCTATCGCTTCTAGGAATCACATAAAATGAGCTAATAATGAGAGTATTTACCTTTTTCCTTAAAGGGTATGCTAATAATTGGTTTATGGGTCTAGATGAGAACATATTTGAAAACTCAGATCAAGTGTACAACTCTTTTATTAGGAAATTTTATGCCCAAAAACTTAAAGGTGAACTTAGAACTAAGATAACTAGTTTTTATCAAGAGGATGGAGAATCCTTTCAAGAATATTTGGATAGATTCATGGACTTTCTTAGGCAGTGTCCCCATAATCAACTCCCATATCACCTTCTCATGGATACCTTCTATGAAGGGATTTCATCCTCTGGATAGAATCTTGTTGATTAGGTTGCTGGTAATAATTATATTGACAAGACATATGAAGAACTTGGACAAATTTTTAATAATATTTCCCTGAACCCTCAACCTAAGAATTCAATAAGGAAAATAGTCAATAAAAATGTTAATTCAAACACTGGTTCAATGAATGAAACTAAAACCCAACTTGCTGAAATCACCAACCAATTGAAATCTTTAATGAACCAGAACTCAAAGAAAACTATTAACCAAATTGCCTGTCTAAACACCAACCAATATTTAAGAGAATAGTGTGTCCAGTGTAGAATATTTGGGCATACTGAAAACTTCTATCCTAATTTTGATATGCCATTACAATAAAAAGAGAATAAAAACTTTGTTAATTATAGTCCTAGAATGTCTCCTAAAGAAGATTCATTTTCAAATAATTAAAACCATGGCTATAGGAACCATCCGAATTTATCATGGAAAGATCAAGGCCTGATTAAACAATCCACTACCCCTAACTATCAGAATAAATCAAGACCACACATTAAAAATAAACATAGTGGTGAGTCTTCAAATTTATAAGGAAATAATGATAATCAAATGTCTTCTAAGCTTGATCTAATCTTGAAAAAAATTAACTCACAAGAAGAAAATACATGAATCAGATATCTAAATATCAAAATCAATATGAGTCAGATAAAATGAAAACTTATGTGAGAATGAAAAACATGGAAACCCAACTAGGCCAACTTTCTAGAGATTTTTCTTCTAGGGAAAAATGAAGACTTCCAAGCACAATTGAGATTAATCCTAGAGAGAATTCCATGGCTGTTATAACTAGAATTGGGCTTATAACTCAAATTGTTACTAAAAAAGACCTTGAAAATGCCCAAAATGAAAATCTGCTTCAATCTGGAAACAAAAATGTTCTTTATTCAAATGATGAAAATTCATTGAAAATTCATGAAAATGATCAAAATTTGAATTTTTTCAATTGAAGAATAAGATGAAACTCATCTAAAAATAAAAGGAATAAATGAAAAGAAAAAGTTAGGGAAGACGTGAGGGATGTACCCACTGTCCTTAAAATTTTTTCCCCACCCATCCCTTTCCCTGAGAAGGTTAAAACACAAAGTAACACCATGGATGAACTTCTTCAGTTCCTCGGTCTACTTTCAAAACTTCAAGTAAACATTTAATTCATCCAAGCCTTAATTCAAATCCCATATTACATGAAATATCATACGAAAATTGTTTCAAACAAAATACCCTGGAATAATTTGATACTTACAGCCTCACTGAAGAGTGTAGTGCTATGCTTCAAAAGAAAATTATACCTAAACTGAAAGACCCAGGTAGTTTTTTCATTCCCTGTACCTTAGGAAATTTTGACTTGCTCAACTATTTTTGTGATTTTTGTGCTAGTATTAACCTGATCTCATACTCACTGTTTCAATAGTTGAGGTTGGGTGACCTTCAACCCACCATAGTTATACTTTAGTAAGATGATAAATCTTTCACTCATCCTATGGGTAGGATAGATGACTTGCTAGTTGGGGTAGGAAAGCTGTTTTTTCTTGTAGACTTTTTAGTCATAGACATGGAGTGTAATCAAGAGGTTCCCATCATCTTGAGTAGTACTTTCTTGGCCAAATGTGGTGCTTTTATTGATGTTTATAAGGGTCAACTTATTTTTAAAATTGGAGAACAACAATAAGAGTTCATTGTGTTTAAAAATGTTAAAGGACCAACTTTTTCTGAAAACTATTCAATAGTAGAGTCCTTAGAAGAGGAGAATTCAATTGGAAAATCTGAAAAATATAAAAATCGATCCTTTTCAGAAGAAAATAAATTTGAAGGTGAAAATCTTATTGAATTTGTTTTAGAAATTGAAAATTCTACTCAAACACTGAATCCAGAAAATTTTCCAGAACTAGACAACTGTTTAGTTTCTGTTGTAGAAGAGTCCTCTATTTCTGAACTTAGGAGTTTTTTGAGTGAATTTGAGGGTGTTTCTGTTAACACCAACCTTTATGAACACTTTGATGATGTTGAAGGAGAAATTATAAGACAACTTGATGATTCTTCTTTGATTAACTTGTTAAATTCTAATCTGAAAAGTATGGATAGTATGCTGCCCACTTTGGATAGTAGCCCTATTATTTCTGAATATGAACATGAAAATGAAAATCTTTCATCATTTGAAACTTCTTACAAGAGATATATTGAAGATATTGGAACTCATAGTCCTAAGAGTATTCCTTTGTGTGTAGAACCACCCACTCTTGAACTAAAACCAATCCCAATTCATTTTAAATATTCATTTTTGGGTGAGAATTTCACTTTTCTTATTATAATTTATGCAGAGCATAATGAAAATAAAGAACAAAGATTGTTGAGTGTGTTGAAAAAGATCAAATCATCCACAGTCTAGACCATAGAAGATATCAAGGGTATCAGTCCCTTATTCTGCATGCATATAATACCTATAAAGCCTGGACATAAGCCTAGGGTAGAGTGTCAAAGAAGATTGAACCCAAATATGAAATAAGTTGTGAGAGAGGAATTGATTAAACTAATGGAAACTGGAATGATATATCCAATTTTTGATAGTTATTGGGTTAACCCTGTTCAGGTTGTTCCCATGAAAGGGGGTTTCACTGTAGTAAAAAATTAAATGAATAAAGAAATCCAAGTTAAGAAAGCCACAAAATGGAGAGTCTGTATAGATTATAGGAATCTTAATGCATCCACTACGAATGACCATTTTCCAATACCCTTCCTTTATCAAATGCTTGAGAGGATTGCTGGAAATGAATTTTTCTGTTTCCTAGATGGGTATTCTAGTTACAACTAGATTTATTTTGATCCATAAAATCAAGAAAATAGAACTTTCGCATGCCCCTTTGGGAAATTTGCTTACAAGTGGATTCCCTTTGAGTTGTGTGGAGATCCATCCACCTTTTAGAGGTGTATGATGGATATCTTTCCAGATATGATTAAAAGAATCATTGAAGTTTTCATGAATGTATTTTTCATTATGGGAAGAACTTTTGATGCATGTCTAGGAAATCTTGAGTTAGTCTTAGAGAAATGTATTGAAACCAATCTTGTTCTTAATTGAGAGAAGTGTAAATTCATGGTTACATAAGGTATAGTGCTTGGTCATAAGGTGTCCAAGAGAGGTTTGGAAGTTTATACTGCTAAGATTGATGTCATTCAAAAAATTCCACCTCCTAAAAATGTTAAAGGTATTAGAAGTTTTTAGAAAAATTTCGGGTTCTACCGAAGATTCATAAAAGACTTTTTCAAAATAACTAAGCCCCTATGTTCTTTGTTAGTCAAGGATGCACCTTTCAATTTTGATGAAAACTATTTTAAATCATTTAATCTGCTTAAAGATAAACTCACTACATCACTATTTATCAATGCACCTTATAGGAAACTGCCTTTTGAAATTATGTGTGATGCTAGTGATATTGTTGTAGGTTCTGTCCTAGGATAGAGGAAAGATAGGAAACTGCATGTGGTGTATTATGCTAGCAGACTGCTATATGAATTCCAAAAGAATTACACCACTACTTAAAAAGAATTGTTATATTTTGTGCTTGATTTAGATAAGTTTATATAGTATCTCTTAGGATCTAAAGCCATCATTTTCACTGATCATTCTACCTAAAAGTACATTCTATCTAAGAAAGAAACTAAACCCAGGAAGATTATATGGATTCTGTTTCTACAAGAGTTTTATTTAGATATTAGGGATAAGTAGGGAGCTAAAAATCTAGTTTCTGACTACCTATCTAGTCTTTCTCATACCCATTCTGAATATCTAAGGGAGATAAACTCTTCCTTTCCTGATGAGAAGCTACTCACTGTTTTTATTAAGCAATATAAATGGTTTGAATATTTCTCTAACTTCCTGGTAGAAGGTATCTTTCCCAAAAATATGTCCAATAACCAAAGGAATAAATTTATTTCTGAGCTTAAATACTACCTTTGGGATGATACCATGATGTTTAGGAGATGTGTTGATGGTATTCTTAGGAGGTGTGTACCCGAGGAAGAGATGTTTCATATCTTAGAGAGTTTTCATTCCTCACCTTGGAGAGGTCATCATGGTGGTGAGAGGAATGTTAAAAAAGTCCTGCAATCTAGTTTATATTGGCTTACTCTTTTTAAGGATGCTATGTGCTTTTTGGTTGGATTTGATAAATTTCAGAGGCTAGGTAATGTAGGTAGGAAGCAAGAGTTACCCAAAAAAGTAATTTTAGAAGTTGAAATTTTTGATCTCTGGGGTTTAGATTTTATGGGTCCATCTACATCATCTCATGGGAATGAGTATATTCTTGTTGCTGTTTATTATGTGTCCAAGTGATTTGAGGAAGTTTCACAACCCAACAATTAAGCCAAATATATAATTAAATTTGTGAAAAATAACATCTTTACAAGACTTGGAGTTACCAAGGCTTTTTCACTAATAATAAAACACATTTTAAGAACTATACTTTTAAATATTTGATGAAAAAATATGGTTGTGTTCATAAAACTGGCACTCCTTATCATCCAAAGTCCAATGGAAAAGTGGAAGTTTCTAATAGGGAACTAAAACAAATACTTTAGAAAACTATGTCAACCTCTAGGAAGGACTAGTCTCTTAAATTGGATTAATATTTATGGAAATATAGAACTACTTTCAAGACCCCAATAGGTATGTCTCATTATAGGCTATTATTTGGGAAATGCTTTCATTTACCTATAGAGTTTCAACACAAGTCCTATTGGGCAGTTAAGGCTCTAAAATTTGATTTTAAGAGTGCTAGTGAGAGGAGATTACTTGATCGGAGTGAGCTAGATAATATTATGAGAGAGAGTTATGATAATTCAGGAATTTATAAAGAGAGGACTAGAATCTTTCATGATTCTATCATACAAATGAAAGAATTCAAACCTGGACATAAGTTCCTTCTCTTTAACTCTAGACTTAAACTCTTTCCTAAAAAACATAAGTCGAAGTGGTATGAAACCTATACTATAGTGATAGTGCTTAAGAATGGAGTTTTTTAAATTATAGGTGAAGAAAACAAATCCATGTTGGTTAATTTTTAGAGAGTTAAACTTTATTTTGAGGGATAATCAAAGGTCTTGGATTCTTTCACTATGCTTGAAAACATATCTTGAATAAAGTCTGGCTGAAGACATTAAAACTTAGAGCTTCATGGGAGGCAACCCATGGTTCTTTTAATTTTTAATTTGTTTCATTTAAAACCATTAATAAAGTGTTTCTTCTATGCTCTATTTTTGTGAAATTCCTATTGTTTATTGCTATTGGTTTACATGCTCTGTGTTTTTAGGATGCTGCTGATTGGATTCATGAAGTAGTGGAATTCCCTTGCTGATGTTTTAACTGAAATTTTTTATAGGGAAGTTATTTTACTTTACTTTTGAAATTATTTATGCTCCTGTTTTCTATTAAAAAATCTTCTTGAATTGAAAAAACATTTGCTGCATGTCTTGATACTGAAATTAAAAAATTCAGAATATGTTTAAAATTCTTCTTATATTGGAATAAAAGTCTAATGTATATCACTGTGTAAATAAAAATTATGCATGTACTTCAATGTTGAAAGCTTAATGTCATTTCTTTTAAAATATTTTCACTTCTATAAACTAAGTGGGGGGGGGGGGGGGTACATACAAATTGAGATTTTTTTTGAATCTGCTTTAGTTTTTGGTGTTTTAGAATTCCTTTTTCTGCTCTATTGAACATATTATTGAACTCAATCTGATAAAATTCTTACACCCAGTACACAATGCACTTACACTTTATATGTTAATTTTGAGCTATATTGAAAATTATTCACTAGACTAAATATTAATGTGTGTACTTGCTAATGAACCCGTTGATAAGTTATTCGTTGTGGCAAACAATACTTCTTGAAATTCAAAGAGACCCTTTATACATGTCATTGATGCATTAATTTGAAAATCTGTTTTGAATTTAAACTGAAAATTTTTTCTTCTCCATATTTGTAAGTCAACTTTGAGGACAAATTTGGGTTTTAAGTGTGGGGAGGGGGTCAATTATTTACTAGGATTAACTATGCTTAATTGAAACCCATTAGTTCCCGCTGCAACTTAAATATTTTTTGTAAAAATGGGTTAAATTTTTTCAAAAGTCTTTCATAATTTTAGGCTTTACACTTTACTCAAATGGGTCTTTCCTAGGGATTTTTTTTCTTTAGTAGTTAAGTTATGCTTTGAGTCTGAAATTATTGAGGATGGATGATTGCTGAGTGGTCTTGCTTAGTGGTTTTCTAGAGATATTGGTTTAGGGACTACTTTTGAGAGTGATATGGGTAACTTGTCTCTAGAGTTATGATCATAACCCTTGGAACTAGGTGATTTATCTTGATCCTAGGGGACTCATTGATCTTTTAATTATAAAAATTAATTACCTTATTGAGTCAACATAAATGGTTTTCATAAAAATATTTTGAAATTGGAGTAGTTTGGGAATCTGGGATCCCACAGTGAGTCTCTGAGACCCTAGTTGTTGGGTGAATTTCTGTTTACTATAATCCCTATGTACACCTTGAATAAGTGCACTGCACAGTGTTTAGCACATGATACATGGCTTGGGGAAAAAATTAAAGTGTTTAGGGTAAAAAATGAGTTCATTAAGGTGATGAGAATGATGAAATTTAGATGAAGAAGGGGTTAATTGGTTTTTATGGGAGTCATTTAGGTTGAATCATTAAGGTGATTCACAAAAAAATATTTATTTGCAGAACCTAGGTTATGAGTCAAAGTACATAGTTCCTATTGTTATGTTCTTAACTTCCCTGATATTTTATCTCTTATCACTATTGAAATTAGAACTTGAGTTTGGATTGAAATGAGTCACTAAGAAGTATCACCTATGAGGCATGAAATCCTCATTGTTTGATGATTCACAGGTTTCTAGATTACCCTTTAAGTACTTTTTCTAGGCAAGATTCATTTGAACATATTTCTCAAAAAGCGAGTTCTCATGTTTTGTCCTTTTTTCTTAAGTGATGAACATGTTATAGTTTGAGCTGAATCATAAATACTACAATTTGTTTTTCAATGATAATAAATCCTGAAATTGTTTGAGGAAAAACAATGCTCAAGTGTGAAGGAATTTTATGTGGCTCTATTTTTACATAGTTTTCCACATCTTTTTACTTAATTTTTAATGATTTAATTAATTATTTAAGTACTTTTTACTAAATAATTGTACTTTTGTATTTTTAAAATTAAAATTTTTAATTAATCATTTTTATAATTAATTATGTATTTTATGTCTTTAAAATAATTATTTTTATTTTATTTTGCTTTTCTAGTTTAATTATTTGTTAATTAGTTTTTTTTATTTTAATCCACTCACCTCTTAATAATTTGACTTTAATAATAAAAAATCATCCAATAATATTATTATTTTTTAATTAATATTGTAATTATTTAAATATGTTATCCTTTAATTTAGTTTCCTTAAAATATATTAACTTTATAAATTAATATTTTTAATCATCTTACTAATTAATTAAGTTAAGAATTTGAGTTTAAATTAAATGAAATATCACAATTTAAACTTTATGTATTTACTTAGTTATTTAATTAATTATTTAAGAGTTTTAAAACATTAATTATTTAATCCTAAGAATTCATTTAAATTATTAAGTCATTAAATTTTGTTTTTAGTCTACTGGTGAGGTAGACAAGAGCCATCAATGACCTGTTGAGTCACCGATGCTATCCTTTTTCACTCACTGTTTACACTGTAATTAATTTATATAATAAATTTTAATTTAAGTCTTTTATCAACCTAGTTTAATATTAATTTATTTTTTAATTTAAGTGTCACTTTTAAAAACTTAAATTGTAACTCTAAAGTTTAATGTTTAATAATAATCTTGTTTTTAATTTATGATGTTTAGCCTTATTTTAATTTATAAATTTTAATCTTTTTATTTTTGATTTTATGTTTTTAAATGGTTAATTATTTCAATATTTTTATTTAGTTAATTTAAGTTTTAATTTTAAGTTCAATTTATGCAGTTTTAATTTTTGTGTATCACCGTTAGTTCTTTTTTTAAGCTACCGTTATTTTTATTTTTAATAAGTTACCGTTGCGGATGATTATCCGTATTGGTCTTGCTTCCCCATCAGTGAACTTTTTTATTTTTTTCCAACAATGACCTTTTTCTCAATGGAGAGCTTATATTTTTTAAAACTATCGGTAACCTTTTATTATCTCTACCGGTGACCTTTTTTTATCTTCATCGGTTACCCTTTATGTATCGATAACCTTTTATTTTTTTCTAATGACAATTTTCTTTATTTTTCTATCGGTAACCTTTTATTTTCTTCAATGGTAACCTTATTTTTTATCCCCATCAATTAACTTTAATGTTGTGTAATAGTGACTCACTAATTTAAAGCTAATGATGACCTCTATTTTTATTTAAGTATCGGTGACCCTCGCTTCCCTGCTTCATTTCTGCACCTCACCGTTTTCGCTACCCTACAGTCACCGTTGAATTTACTTCTATCTGTTGCCTTTCTACCAATCCACAACCCACTAATGCCTATTATCACCCTTTCACAAATTCCTCCACCAATCCTCAACCTTTCCATTGGTCTTCCCAAGCCTTCCTGCTGATGTGATCTGACCAACAATCTCATCTCTTCACACCGATACACCAATGGTGTCTGCTATCCACAACCATCTTCAACCCATCTTTCTTCCATCACTTGAAAATCCAATTAATTCACTATTCACACTACCTGAAACTTGAACCTCTGCTTCATCTCCATTATTGTCACCCCCAAATCACTCACCAACAGCACCTCATCTTCCTTTTCTCACTTCTTCTACCACTCTCACAACAAAACCAAGTCGTCGTATCATTAAAAATTACAAAATTACATAATAGAATCAACCAGAACAAATCAAAATCAATCAAAAATCTAGATTTCCAGCAACACCGCCTTGAACCGCACATGGAGTGCAGTCGCTGATTATGTCTTGGTCGTCATTGAAGACTAAAATGCACCATGGTTTGTTGTCACGTTGTGGGAAGGATGATCCGAGCAGGAAGCACTGTTCGGGATGAAAGAAACCACTACTGTGTGAAGAATGATGTGCCTCTGTCTGCTGGAGAAAAGCAATTTCATCGGACTGTTGAAGAAGACATCGTGCACTGTCTGCCCCTGTTTTGCGATCCACTAGAGAGGAGATTGTGGAGGACCACTGTTCGAGGAGACTGATTCAAGCCAGTTGGCCATGGCATGTCTCTTAGTGGAGAGGGTTCAAGTTTCTTTAAGGAGGTGAATCCGTGCACCGTTGATGATGAAACTCAAAGTCGTCGTGTGGAGGAGTCGCCTGCGCCATCGCTAGAGTCCGTCGCTGTAGTGGCTTCTTGCATAAGGAACCCTACCCCTCTCCCCTGTTTGCGCAGATTTTGGTGGAGTAGAAGCTTAATAAAAAAATAATTCAATCAATCTTAAATAAAAACTAAGATAAATTAATAATTAAATAAAAATATAATTACAAACATTCAATAAATATAAGATATTTAATATTTATAAAACAGATTTATTTATAAATTTTATAAACATTTAACTAAATAATAATTACTTCTAAATTAAATTTATATAAATTATTAATTCAAACGTTTTATAGTAAATATTTAACAATAAAATATATTAAATAAAATTTTAATAATTAATTTATTAATTTATTCTAAATAAATTAATCAATTAATTAAGAATTATAAATAATTTTAACATTCAAATTAATAATAAACTTAATGTTTATTATTTACATTAATAATGTTAATTAATAAAAACTAATAACTTAATAACAATTTAACATTAAAATTAATTATTAATAAAACTTTTTATAATTTAATAATAATAATAAATTTATTCGATCAACTTATAATACATAAACTATTATAATTAAACTTTTATAATTAAAAAATAACTATTTTAATAATAAATTTTATTTCATCATAAATAATTATAATTTAATTACTTGTTATTAATAATACTAATAAAATAATATATTTAATAACATTATTTAAAAGTTTATTAATTCTTTTAAAAGAATTTTTTATAAGATATTCTCTTAAATTATAGTTTTTTATTTAATTATTTCCTCTTTATTTTTAATTGTGTTTGTTTTTCTTGCACAGGTTCTTTCAAGAGTCGAAAACACATCCAAGTGCTTCCAACTAACTCATTGGAAGTTAGTTAGAAGGGTAAAGTTAGTACAATGTGTTAGTCATGAAAAAACACATGTATGATGCAATAGTAAAATACAAGTTTAAATCGGAGAAGAGTAGCGGTGACGAGTAGCATAATACAATGAGTACTTAAAACATAGCAAGAAGTAACATTTGGGGGACACATTCTATTAGAGAATCGATGGAGATTCAAGAGATTCTCTCTCATCAGAGTAGAGAGATTTAGTGGACAACCCTGGAGTTGAAGGAGCATAAGAGCAGATCATCTTTCAGGGAGTTCTTCTTCCCTTGTGTTTGAATTCATGTACTCTGTTTAGTATGTTACAAATTTCTGAAATGATAATGAAAATGTTTAATAGTTAAATTATTTAGTTTGGGGATAAATTGAAGTTCCACTTATTATCCTTTAATTTTCTTTTCACTTTATCATTCTAATGTTTTCAGTATTGATTGACGAAGTCAACACTGAGTTCATTAAATTTCTTGTACCAATAGAACATAATTTTAAAATTTCACAGTCAATTGGAGAGATTGATCATGGAAACATCTTTCAAAAGATAATAAATTCATAAGTCTTAAGTACTTATAATGAGTTCATCCTGTTGTCATTTTCAAATAATGACTATCACAGTTGATAAATTTAGAGTGGCAACTTTGAATTTGATCAACATGTCAGACTTAATTCTGGGCGAGGGAGGTGAGTCATTATCTTTAAGGTGGTACTCTGCAATAATTTTTTTAGTGAATTTAAATACTTTTAAAACCAGTATGATAGAGATTTTTTTCCCGAGAGTCTTACTTGATTGTACATTTATCAGCGTTCTATATCTCTATTTCTTTATGTTTTCAACTATTTCTAGTTTCAATTTAGTTTAGATACAAGTTTTTAAATGTTCTTTCATTCTACTACTAAATTAAAAAATTAAAAAATATATATAAAAAGTAAAAAAATAGAAAATCTACCCCCTACTGACAACAGTGGGGCCTTTTGAAGGTTTTTAGAAGATTAGTGGTCATAATTGCCTTCTCTATGGGATTGATCGTGCTTGCCACATATATAGTAGTTAGTAGGAATATAAATTTAAAATTTTTTCCGACTTCAACGACAATACATTTCAAGTTTTTGGCACTATTTCTGGGGAAGTCATGAGCTGTTAATTTAAAATAAAACTAAAAAAATCATCAAAAAGAAAGCTTAAAAAAATTGGAAAAATTTTGAAAAATTTAAAAAAAATATTCTTTTTTTATTTTTGAATTGTTATTATTTTATTTACTGTTGAATATTGTCTGTTGCTATTTTCATGAGAACAAGACACTCTACTATTAGTCTAGAAGCACTGAACTTAGAAAAAGAATAACACTTAACTACTCTTAGAAGAAAGAAAAACAAATTTGAAATGGAAAATCTTGATGAGAGATTTCCTACACCTAACAACTTCCAAAATCATCCAGAACTCTTAGAAGAAAATGAAAGGCCTAGGATTAGGGAGTTACAAATCACTATAGTTTCAAGAAATCCATCGTCCATTAGACATACTCCTAGGGCCATAAATTAGGAGCTAAAACAATCACAAATCTCACTTTTGCCTACTTTTAATGGACTATCTAATGAGGACTCTCTTGCCTTCATTAGGGACTTATATAATACTGTTTAGTAGATACCTCTTCTAGGAATCATAGAAAATGAGCTAAGAATGAGAGTCCTTCCCTTTTCACTTAAATGGAATGCTATTAATTGGTTTTTAAGTCTAGATGATAACATATTTGAAAACTAGGATCAAGTGAACAACTCTTTTATTATGAAATTTTATCCCCAAAGACTTAAAGGTGAACTTAGAACTAAGATAACTAGTTTTTATCAAGAGAATGTAGAATATTTTCATGAAGCTTGAGATAGATTCAGGAACCTTCTTAGGCAGTGTCCCCATCATCAACTCTCATATCACCTTCTCATGGATACCTTCTATGAAGGGATTTCATCCTCTAGACAGAATCTAGTTGATCAGGCTACTGGCGGTAATTTTATTAACAAGAAAGATGAAGAACATAGATAAATTTTTAATAATCTTTTCCTGACTCTCAATATAATAATTCAATAAGGAAAATAGTTAATATAAATGTTAATTCAAACATTGGTTCAATGAATGAAACTCAATCCCAACTTGCTGAAATCACCAACCAATTGCAATCTTTAAAGAACTAGAACTCAAAGAAAATAGTTAACCAACTTGGCTGTCAAAACACCAACCAATCTTTAAGAGAAAAGTGTGTCTAGTGTGGTATGTTTGGGCTTACTGAAAACTTATTTCCTAATTTTGATATGCCAGCCCAACAACAAGAGAATTCAAAATTTGTTAATTATTGTCCTAAAATGCCTCTTAAAGAAGATCCATTTTCAAATAATTACAACCAAGGCTATAGGAACCATACCAATTTATCATGGAAAGATCAATTCCTGATTAAAAAATACACTTCTCCTAACTATCATAATCAACCAAGACCAAACTTTCAAAATCAACAAAGGGGTGAGTCTTAAAATTTATAAGGAAACAATGATAATCAAAGGTCTTCTAAGATTGATCTAATCTTGAAAAAAATTAACTCACAAGAGGAAAGATACATGACTCAAATATCCAAACATCAAAATCAATATGAGTCAGATAAAATGAAAATTGATGTGAGAATGAAAAACATGGAAACATAACTAGGCCAACTTCCAAGAGATTTTTATTCTAGGGAAAAAGGTAGACTTCCAAGCATAACTGAGCTTAACCCTAGAGAGAATTCCATGGATGTAGTAACAAATAGTGGGATTAATACTCAAACTGTTGCTGAAAAAGACCTTGAAAATGCCCAACATGAAAATATTCTTCAATCTAGAAACAAAAATCTTCTTTATTCACATGCTGAAAATTCACAGAAAAGTCATGAAAATGATCAAAATTAGAATTTGTCACTTGAAGCACAAGATGAAAACTCATCTGAAAATAAAAAGAATAACAGAAAAGAAAAAGTTTAGGAAGCGGTGAGGGATGTACCCACTGTCCATAAAAATGTTTCCCCACCCATCCCTTTCCCTATGAAGCTTAAACCACAAAGTAACACTAGGGATGAAATTATTTAGTTACTTGGTCTCCTTTACAAACTTAAAGTAAACATTCCATTAATCTAAGACTTAATTCAAATCCCATATTACTTGAAATATATTAAGAAAATTGTTTCAAACCAAAATACCCTCGAAGAATTTTCTACTTATATCCTCACTGAAGAGTGCAACGTTGTGTTTCAAAAGAAAATTTTGCCTAAACTGAAAGAACAATGTAGTTTTGTCATTCCGTATACCTTAAGAAATTCTGATCAGCTCAATTGTTTGTGTGATTTAGGTGCTAGTACTAACCTACTCCCATACTCACTATTTTGACAATTGAGGTTGGGTGACCTTCAACCCACCACAGTTATACTGCAGTTAGCTGATAGATATTTCACTCATCCTGTGGGTAGGATAGAGGACTTGCTAGTTGGGGCAGGGAAGTTGTTTTTACCTACAAACTTTTTAGTCTTAGAAATAGAGTGTGATCAATAGGTTTCAATCATCTTGAGTAGGCCCTTCTTGGACACATGTGGTGCTATTATTGATGTCTCTAAGAGTTAACTTATTTTTAAAATTGGATAACAAAAAGAAGAGTTCAATGTGTTTAAAAATGTTTAAGGACCAATTTTTTTTGAAAACTATTCAATGGTAGAGTCCTTAGAAGATGAGAATTCAATTGTAAACTATGAAAAATATGAAAATCAATCCTCTTATGAAGAAAATAATTTAGAATCTGAAAATCCTATTGAATTTGTTTTAGAAATTGAAAATTCTTCTCAAAAACTGAATCTGGAAAATTTCCTAGAACTAGACAACTGTTCAGTTTCTGTTGTAGAAGAGTCCTCTGTATCTGAACTTAGGATCTATTGGGTGAATTTTAGGGTGTTTCTGTTAACACCAAACTTTCTAAACACTTTGATGATTTTTAGGGATAACTTATAAGACAACTTGATGATTCTTCTTTTATTAACTTGTTCAATTATGATCTGGAAAGTTTGGATAGTATGTTGCCCACTTTGGATAGTAGCACTATTATTTATGAATATGAACATGAAATTGAAAATCATTCATCATTTGAAACCCCTTAAAAGAGATATTTTGAAGACCTTGGACCTTCCAGGCCTAACAGTCTTCCTTTGAGTGTAGAACCACCCACTCTTGAACTAAAACCAATCCCTGCTCATTTGAAATATTCATTTTTTGGTGAGAATTCCGCTTTTCCTGGTATAATTTATGGTGAGCTTAATGAAAATCAAGAACAAAGATTGTTGAGTGTGTTGAAAGAGATTAAATCTTCCATAGTCTGGACCATAGCTAATATCAGGGGTATTGGTCCCTCATTCTGCATGCATAAAATACCTATGGATCCTAGCCATAAGCCCAGGGTAGAGTGTCAAAGAAGATTGAACCCAAACATGAAAGAAGTTGTGGGAGAGGAAGTGATTAAACTGATGGAAACTAGAATGATATATCCTATTTTTGATATTGCTTGGGTCAGCCCTATTCAGGTTATTACCAAGAAAGGGGGTTTCACTCTAGTCAAAAATGAAATGAATGAAGAAATCCAAGTTAGGAAAGAGGATAAATGGAGAGTCTATATAGATTATAGGAAGCTTAATGCAGCCACTATGAAGGACCATTTTCCAATGCACTTAATGAAATGCTTGAGAGGCTTGTTAGAAATGAATTTTTCTGTTTCCTAGATGGGTATTCTGGTTACAACCAGATTCCTGTTGATCCAGAGGATTAAGAAAATACCACTTTCACATGCCCCTTTGGGACATTTGCTTACAGGAGGATACCCTTTGGGTTGTGTGGAGATCCAACCACCTTTTAGAGGTGTATGATGGCTATAATTTTAGATATGATTTATAGAATCATTGAAGTTTTCATGGATGAATTTTCCATTGTGGGAAGTACTTTCGACACCTGTCTAAAAAATATTGAGTTAGTCTTAGAGAGATGCATTAAAACCAATCTTGTTCTTAATTGGGAGAAGTGTCAATTCATGGTCACATAAGGTATAGTTCTTCATCATAAGGTGTCCAAGAGAGGTTTGGAAGTTGATACTACTAATATTGATGTCATTAAAAAACTGCCACCTCCTAAAAATGTTAAACGTATTAGAATTTTCTTAGGGAATGCCAGGTTCTACAGGAGATTCATAAAAGGATTTTCCAAAATAACTAAGCCCTTGTGTTCTTTATTGGTTAAGGATGCACCTTTAAATTTTGATGAAAATTGTTTTAAATCATTTAATCTGCTTAAATAGAAACTCACTAAATCACCCATTATCACTGCACTTGATAGGAAACTACCTTTTGAAATTATGTTTGATACTAGTGATATTGCTGTAGGTGTTTTCCTTGGATAGAGGAAAGAAAGGAAACTTCATGTGGTGTATTATTCCTATAAACTACTAGATGAATCCCAAAAGAATAAAACCACTATTGAAAAAGAATTGTTAGTTGTTGTGCTTGATTTAGATAAGTTTATACTGTATCTCTTAGGCTCTAAATTCATCATTTTCACTGATCATTCTGCCTTAAAGTATCTGATGTATAATAAGGAAACTAAACCCAGGCAGATTAGATGGATTCTATTACTACAAGAGTTTGATTTAGAGATTAGGGATGAGTAGGGAGCTGAAAAACTAGTTGATTACCACCTATCTGGGCTTCCTCATACCCATTCTAAATATCCAAGGGAGATAAACTGTTTCTTTCCTGATGAGAACCTGCTCACTTTTTCTATTAAGAAATCTACATGGTTTGCAAAATTTGATAACTTCCTGGAAGCAGGTATCTTTCCCAAAAATGTGCCAATAACCAAAGGAATAAATTCATTTCTGATCTTAAATACTACCTTTGGGATGATTCCATGATGTTTAGGAGATGCGATGATGGTATTCTTAAGAGGTGTGTGTATGAGGAAGAGATGCTTCCTGTCATAGATAGTTTTCATTCCTCACCTTGGGGAGGTCACCATGGTGGTGAAAGGACTGCTCAAAAATTCATACAATCTAGTTTCTATTAGCCTACTATTTTTAAGGATTCTAGGAGCTTGGTGGTTGGTTGTGATCGATGTCAGAGTCTAGGTAATGTTAGTAGGAAGTAGAAGTTACCCCCAAAAAGAATTTTAGAAGTTCAAATTTTTGATGTCTGGGGTTTAGATTTTATGGTTCTGTTTCCATCATCTCATGGGAATGAGTATATTCTTGTTGCTGTTGATTATGTGTCGAAGTGGGTTGGGGAAGTTGCACTGTCCAACAATCAAGCCAACTCATTAATTAAATTTGTGAAAAAGAACATCTTTATAAGATTTGGAGTTCCCAAGGCTTTTATCACTGATAGTGGAACACATTTTAAGAACTATAAGTTTAAATCTTTGATGAAAAAATATGATTGTGTTCATAAAACTGGTACTCCTTATCATCCATAGTCCAGTGGAAAAGTGAAAGTTTCTAATAGGGAATTGAAACAAATACTTGAGAAAACTGTGTCAACCTCTAGGAAGGACTGGTCTCTTAAATTGGATGATGCTTTATGGGCATATAGAACTGCTTTCAAGACCCCAATAGGTTTGTCTCTGTAACAGCCCGAGATTTTATGGAAAATATTATTTTTAATTTTATTAATGTCTTGTGTTGTACGCTACACCAAAAGGAGCTTGCACAACACACATCCTTGACTTGTCTTGCATTACACGCAATCGCGACCTTCCTCGATAGCGTGTGTAGTACGCAATACCGAGTTTCACTAAACAACGATATGCTATTAAAATATTATTATAACTAGCCGTTATGAATAGTAATAACCACCTTTTAAAATTTTAGAAATTTTAGCTCTCAAAATGGACTTCATCTTTGGATTCGGAGTATCGAATTTAGCCTAAGGTGAAGTTTTGGTACTTTTCGGATAACTTTCATATTCTGATGAATATTGAAAATTACTAAATTATAATTAAAAACAACTTTTTTAATCAAAATAATTAATAGTGATAAATTATTAATTTTAGTGGTTTTAAAGTATATTTAGAATATATTTTTACAATTTAATACAATTTTGGTCATTGGATGTAATTTCACATTTAAACCAGACATAAACAAGTGTCAATCTTTTGATAGATATTGTTTCTTAAAAACACGCTATTTGTTTTAACAGCGGGATTTAATTATAAAATTAATTAATGCAACTTCTATGTTATGAATTTGGTAAAATAGACTTCATTTTTGAATTCGGAATATGAAATATAGCTTAGGATGTAATTTTGGCATTGTTCTGAAAAACATCAATTTTTGATGAATAGTGAAACTACTAAGTGGTAGTTAAAAAACTGAATTTTTCATAAAACTTAATTTTACCGCTTCTATGAATGGAATTTAAAAAATCCGAGAGACACGGTTGATGTCAGTAAGTAAAATGTGATTCAATGAGATGAAAATAATATTTGGTGAATAGTAACTTTTTACTTTTATTTACCACGGTTAAAAGTAAATAGGGTAATTAAGGGTAAAAATGATATTAATATTACCCTAACACATGTCCTAATCCTATTGGACAAGTGTATCTCGACCAAAAACAACCTTAAGTGTAAATTATTATCATTTAGGCCCACTTGGATTAGATTAGGACATTTATTATTATTTAATTCAAAGAAGAGTTAAAAGAGTTAAAACCAAAGTTTATTTACTAAAACATTTTTAATATAGGGTTATACATAATATAAATTCGATTTTAAATATTCATTAGAAATATAAAAAGATTTACTACATAATGGTATTTTATTTGTAATTTTTAGACATCAAATAAGATAATTTATTTATGACACAAAGATGATGCAGTAATTATCTTATTAATTAAATATTGAGATAATTGATATTATAAATACCAAAATAAATGTAATTTAAGACTTTTTATGAATTCCACTAATTTTCTAGGTTACTATGATATCTTAGTGTTGATTTAATCAACTTGGTTCAAACATATAATTCTGTTATGACTTTCACAAAAATCATATATCAAATAGTGTCAAAATTGACACAAAATAGTTTTTAAATCAAATATTATATTATTAATTGTTGTTTTATTCCTAAAAATCTAAGGTTCAGCCAAATGACTTAGATAAGGATATATATATTAATAATAAACAATTTGGGGTTCGTTTGGCATGTTATAGTAAGTGTATTAACCATATAGTGTAAGAAAACAAAAAGACAGGGTAAAAGTTAAATTATTTAACTTAAAGTTAAATCTAATTGATAAGGTTAAAATAATAACCTAAACTTGTATAAATCCTATTGGTTGATAGGATTGCTACCCATCCCCACTTTACCTTCGAAATAAGACCCTTTGGAACCATTATAAACCGATTTTGACTTTAATATAAAATAATATTTTGAGATATTCCTAAGGTGCCCCTCTCCTCCCTTATAAAAGGGGACCTCCTCCCCCTCTCTTCCTCACACAACTTTGAGAACTCAAGCTCAGCCAAACCCTGCCAAAATCCCTTCTCCACTTCCCTAGAATAATCCTAGAGGTCCTGGTCTTCTTCAAAGACCAATCTTAGTTCCCTAAGTGGAGGATTCAAAGGGGCGTTTCAAAGAAGAGGTAATATCCATTACCGATCTTTTCAATTTCTTTCTTCTTCAACTTCTTCTTATTTAGTTGTTTCATGATAAAGTAATAACATCAGTATTACTTACATACTGATATGTTATTATAAATATGAAACAACCCTAATTCACCTTCTATCCATCCTACGGAAAAATGAAATCACCGCGCGTGCGTACGTACGGAATACCGTCTCCATGCCGTGGTGTAATCTATTTTCCGCAACCACCTTAATTGGATGGGTATAAAGGTTTAATAAGTAACTATATATGATTATTATAAAGTGATATTGATACTGAAATAGTATACATACACTTCAACACAATTCCACGACCATGGGAACAATATCATCGCTCGTGCGTACGTACGGACTACCGTCTCCACGACGCGATGAGATTCATTCTCAATGATTAACCATCCATGAATGATTATAAAGTATATATAATAAGTACTAATGAAATATATGACCTAATAATGATACTTGAATTATTTATATTTATATGTATGTCATCTACTTAATTCCATTCAATTCAATAAGGAAACGAAAACAGCGTTCATGCGTACGTACGGACTACCGTCTCCATGAACAGTGTATTTCTTTCCATTTACTGATTTATTATATATGTATATTCTGAATATATATATATAAATCATGTTTTTTATTCTATAATTAAGTAATCATGATCTAAGTAATCATATGAATAATTACAAGTTAAAAACACGAACGACAAATGAGACGATTTTACCCAAAATGTTACATTAACATGAATTTACAAAAGAACGGGTAATATAAAGTCATAAGTGGACCATATATGATATAATAACAATGATTATGATTCTGGAACAAGTCAATAACATGATTTAAATCATTATACAGGAGGTTCAGACACTTACAAAGCAAGTCGGACCTAAGGTAAGGGAAATATCACAATCTCATTTTTATCCGAGATTGTTTATTCGTAAGTATTTTCTGGGGTGTATTTTATCATCCACATCCATGTTTCATAAATATGTAATATTATTTCCATCCACCTACAATTGTTTAAATCCATTTTTACCCTTCGGTGAGTTTTTATTAAAAGAAATGAAAGGAATCTTTTTTCGTTTTTCGTACGAGGTACTTTTTGACTTTTCCGACAAAAGTACGAAGAATATTTTTTTTAACTTATACGGCATGAATGGATTTCTAAAACATTATTTCCAAGAAGTTTCCTTTACAAGTATTCAAGTTTATTTTTAATCAACTTCTTTTAGTTTAAAGTTGTATGACATGTTAAGAAAGGAAAAATGTTTTTGAAGAAGAAAGGATATTTTCCTCAAGAATGGAGTTCAAGTGTTTTATAAAAATAATTTTCCATATAAGATAATAAAGGGTTCTGTTTTTATCCCTATTATTACATTGATTTGATTATGTTGTGATGGAATTATTTTTATGAATTCCTTTATCTTATATGAATTGTTTCATGATGTCATGTTGTTTAAGAAACCCATTTTTATTACATGGGTTATGCAATGATGTATGATTTATGATTTTGGGGCACACATAAGAATGATATCATTATGAGATGGGTGAGACCTATATCTCCCTCCAATGCATTGGGTAATGATTTCATATCTCATGAGATAGACATGGCTGGAATGGTAGGTTATACCGGTTCAGTGAAACAGGACTGAAACGAGGGTGACTCGATTCAGAAAGGGACTTTGTACACTAAGATAGTCTTGGCAATGAGTCATGACTAACAAGAAATGATTCTCTATGATTATGTGTGTATGCCACAAAGTTTCATGTTTTAAGTTATTCTTATTGGGATTTCATTTCACTACTATGATTTATCCCATGTTATGAAATTATGCTCTCTTTTGCAGGTTAAGATTTCCAAAAGTTATGTTGTTATGAATATGATGTGATTGATTTTTCTTTTGTTTACCCTTACTGAGCATTTGAGCTCACCCTTTTATGTTTTCTTTTCCCCAGGATATAAATAAAGGTTTTAGGTAAAAAAAAGGGAAGATCTTTATGGGAGATATTGAAGATCTTTCACCACAATTATGAGATTACGTTCTGAGTTTCCAAAGACACTAAACTATTACGATCCTTGTGTGTGTGTTTTTTTTATGTACTAAGTATTCCGCAAAAGTAATGTAATGTTCATGTACGTTAAGCTTCGGGTCTCTACAGTTGGTATCAGAGGAAAGGTTTAGTCAAACTTTGGAAACTAGGATGCGAAAACATTAGTGAGATACCTAGTGATATTTCTAAGGTATGTCTAGGGATGTCCCTAAGGATAAGTATACGTATAAGATACAATCCTAGAACTATGGTAACGATCATAGAATTTAACCTAAGAAGTTAGATATTGAGGATACTCCCCCTTTATAATGTTGTTTTCCCTAGCATGATTTTTGCCTCTCACACTATTCTTTTTGGGTTTTAGACGATGGCTGGAACCTGAAGGAACCTTGTTGATCAATGCAATGATTGTCCTCATGAACAAACAAATGTTATGGGAGATGGAGTGCAAAATCTTATTGCTATACTTACACAAGCTATGAATAATTCTGGACTTCCAAATGAGCAGAGAAGGGAACAATATTCTATTGAGTCCTTCATGAGGCAACGTCCACCTTCTTTCAGTGGGACTTCCGATCCACTTGTTGCTGAATAATGGATCAGTACCACTGAAAAGATATTTTCAGTTCTTCAATGTTATGAACATGATAAAGTCATCTTAGCAGTATATCATTTGGAAGGTGAAGCTGATCAATGGTGGAATCTTATCAAGAATACGAGGCCAAGAGATGAAATTGAGTCCATGGAATGGGACGAGTTCAAAAACTTGTTTTTCAGTAAGTACTTCCCTCATATTCTTCGAACAAAGATGGAGAAAGAGTTTCTTGAACTAAAGCAAAAGGATGATGAATCTGTTGGTATATACGAAGAGAATTTTACAAGACTTTCAAGGTATGCATCTGGCATTATCATCCAACCTGAAAGTAAAGTTGATCGATTTTTCAGTGGCTTAAAACAAAGTCTTCGAAGGGCATTAGCTATAAGAGACTTCAGTAGCTATGAAGAAATTGTGAGTTGTGCTATCAAGGTAGAAATGGAAGTTGGTGTTACATATCCATCTCATGGTTTTGACAAGAAACGAAAGATGGAGTTCAAGGAGAAATCTCAGAATAATGGTGAAAAGAAAATGAATGTTTCATTATGCTCAAAGTGTGGAAAGAAGCATGGTGGAGATTGTCTTAAAGGGACTAGAAAATGTTTTAAGTGTGGAAAAGAAGGTCATCGAGCAGCTGAGTGTCGAAGTAATGGAAAAAGGGTTTCTAATGATGTGAACAAATAAAACACTGCAGAGAACGCACCACCAACACTTCAATGCTTCAAGTGCAAGGAAATGGGGCATTATGCTAATAAATGCCCTAATCCAAGGGTTAGTGATGATCAACATGAGCAACCACTGAAGGCAAAGGACAAAGGGAAGTCACATGCGATCACTATTGGCGATGTTGAATATAACAACGATGTGGTGGAATGATTAAGTGTTTATGTAATGGGATTCCAAAATAGTGTTGTATATAGTATCGTGGAATATTGGAATATTTATGTATTGGTCTATTGTGGTTTTCAATAATTTTATGGTACCAGTAACCATGAAAAGTGATTGAGATATTTTTGGAAAAAGAATGATATGCGCATAATGAAGGGAAAATGAGAAAATTAAATATTTAACAGTATTCATGAGCTCATGATTGATATAAGGACTGAGTGATATCATGGTTTGAGTATATAGAATTTTGAGGATTTTGGTATGTGGAAAGTGTTAACTTTTAACTGCATTCATGTTTTCACTAAGGTATTCAAGAGAAGACACGATTAAGGACTTTGAATGTTTGGAATGTGACCAACAAAACATACCTTATGATATATGGGGATCGACGATGGTGTTAAATCTCTGGTAATTGTTTTCACTATGTTATGAGAGTGGACTGCAGTATTATGTATAAGCCTAAAGATTGAAATGGATTATGTTGGACATAAGTGAGTATTGTTTAAGGATAGAAGTTTTTTTTTTATATTATTAATGGGATGTTATAGTAATGTAGTTTTAGAAAAAGGAAAACCTGCAGGACGGGCGACAGCCCATCGCTTCGGACAAGGCTGTGGGAATCGAACCCACAACCGAAGTGCGACTGGACTTTATCGCCTACCACTGGCCTACAGGAAGTCCCTGTTTAGTAGAAACTAGTTTTATTATATTAATCAGTATGATATATGAAGTATAAGTCCATTTTAGGAACCATATATGATTAATCTCACTATAGATCGACTTATGTATATAAATTTTTCTAACCTTTTGAGACAGATGGAATGACCCGTCATTCTATCACATGATCTGCTAACACTTCACGAATAACAAATTCAACTTCATTTATTTAAGAGATGAAGTAGAAATTGTTCAAGGCACGAACAACAGTGAGATTGTACCAAAATAAAGTAAGTATTTATTCTAATTCAAACTCTTCAACTTTAGGGAAACGATCTTGAAAACCAAAAATGTTGTCCTAGTGCCCTTATATCCGATGAATCAGATGGTACCCTAGATCGTCACAAATTTATGGCTTTGTGATTTCTGGCTTTTCCATAGCCATGTTCTCTACCACTCTCCATCAGAACATGATGGTTAGATTTCTCTTCCATATCCATATTTTTACCTATGTGGAAACTCAGCGATTAGTTTATTTGGGTAATCGTTACATTTCATACTTTAGTTTTTAAAGCCAAGTTTTGGTATTCTTTTTTACGATGTGGGCTTCTATTAAAGAAACTTTCGAATAGTAAACCATTTATAACCTCGACGAATTTCAAGGGCGAAATTCATTTTAAGGGGGGTAGAATGTAACAGCCCGAGATTTTATGGAAAATATTATTTTTAATTTTATTAATGTCTTGTGTTGTACGCTACACCAAAAGGAGCTTGCACAACACACATCCTTGACTTGTCTTTCATTACACGCAAGCACGACCTTCCTCGATAGCGTGTGTAGTACGCAATACCGAGTTTCACTAAACAACGATATGCTATTAAAATATTATTATAACTAGCCGTTATGAATAGTAATAACCACCTTTTAAAATTTTAGAAATTTTAGCTCTCAAAATGGACTTCATTTTTGGATTCGGAGTATCGAATTTAGCCTAAGGTGAAGTTTTGGTACTTTTCGGATAACTTTCATATTCTGATGAATAGTGAAAATTACTAAATTATAATTAAAAACAACTTTTTTAATCAAAATAATTAATAGTGATAAATTATTAATTTGAGTGGTTTTAAAGTATATTTAGAATATATTTTTATAATTTAATACAATGTTGGTCATTGGATGTAATTTCACATTTAAACCAGACATAAACAAGTGTCAATCTTTTGATAGATATTATTTCTTAAAAACACGCTATTTGTTTTAACAGCGGGATTTAATTATAAAATTAATTAATGCAACTTCTATGTTATGAATTTGGTAAAATAGACTTCATTTTTGAATTCGGAATATGAAATATAGCTTAGGATGTAATTTTGGCATTGTTCTGAAAAACATCAATTTTTGATGAATAGTGAAACTACTAAGTGGTAGTTAAAAAACTGAATTTTTCATAAAACTTAATTTTACCGCTTCTGTGAATGGAATTTAAAAAATCCGAGAGACACGGTTGATTTCAGTAAGTAAAATGTGGTTCAATGAGATGAAAATATTTTTTGGTGAATAGTAACTTTTTACTTTTATTTACCACGGTTAAAAGTAAATAGGGTAATTAAGGGTAAAAATTATATTAATATTACCCTAACACATGTCCTAATCCTATTGGACAAGTGTATCTCGACCAAAAACAACCTTAAGTGTAAAATATTATCATTTAGGCCCACTTGGATTAGATTAGGACATTTATTATTATTTAATTCAAAGAAGAGTTAAAAGAGTTAAAATCAAAGTTTATTTACTAAAACATTTTTAATATAGGGTTATACATAATATAAATTCGATTTTAAATATTAATTAGAAAGATAAAAAGATTTCCTACATAATGGAATTTTATTTGTAATTTTTAGACATCAAATAAGTTAATTTATTTATGACACAAAGATGATGCAGTAATTATATTATTAATTAAATATTGAGATAATTGATATTATAAATACCAAAATAAATGTAATTTAAGACTTTTTATGAATTACAATAATTTTCTAGGTTACTATGATATATTAGTGTTGATTTAATCAACTTTGTTTGAACATATAATTCTGTTATGACTTTCACAAAAATCATATATCAAATAGTGTCAAAATTGACACAAAATAGTTTTTAAATCAAATATTATATTATTAATTGTTGTTTTATTCCTAAAAATATAAGGTTCGGCCAAATGACTTATATAAGGATATATATATTAATAATAAACAATTTGGGGTTCGTTTGTCATGTTATAGTAAGTGTATTAACCATATAGTGTAAGAAAACAAAAAGACACGGTAAAAGTTAAATTATTCAACTTAAAGTTAAGTCTAATTGATAAGGTTACAATAATAACCTAAACTTGTATAAATCCTATTTGTTGATATTATTTCAACCCATCCCCACTTTACCTTCTAAATAAGACCCTTTGGAACCATTATAAACCTATTTTGACTTTAATATAAAATAATATTTTGAGATATTCCTAAGGTGCCCCTCTCCTCCCTTATAAAAGGGGACCTCCTCCCCCTCTCTTACTCACACAACTTTGAGCACTCAAGCTCTGCCAACCCCTGCCAAAATCCCTTCTCCACTTCCCTAGAATAATCCTAGAGGTCCTGGTCTTCTTCAAAGACCAATCTTAGTTCCCTAAGTGGAGGATTCAAAGGGGCGTTTCAAAGAAGAGGTAATATCCATTACTGATCTTTTCAATTTCTTTCTTCTTCAACTTCTTCTTCTTTAGTTGTTTCATGATAAAGTAATAACATCAGTATTACTTACATACTTATATGTTATTATAAATATGAAACAACCCTAATTCACCTTCTATCCATCCTACGGAAAAATGAAATCACCGCGCGTGCGTAGGTACGGAATACCGTCTCCACGCCGTGGTGTAATCTATTTTCCGCCATCACCTTAATTGGATGGGTATAAAGGTGTAATAAGTAACTATATATGATTATTATAAAGTGATATTGATACTTAAATAGTATACATACACTTCAACACAATTCCACGACCATGGGAACGATATCATCGCTCGTGCGTACGTACGGACTACCGTCTCCACGACGCGATGAGATTCATTCTCAATGATTAACCATTCATGAATGATTATAAAGTATATATAATAAGTAATAATGAAATATATGACCTAATAATGATACTGGAATTATTTATATTTATATGTATGTCATCTACTTAATTCCATTCAATTCAATAAGGAAACGAAAACAACGTTCATGCGTACGTACGGACTACTGTCTCTATGAACGGTGTATTTCTTTCCATTTACTGATTTATTATATATGTATATTCTGAATATATATATATAAATCATGTTTTATATTCTGTAATTAAGTAATCATGATCTAAGTAATCGTATGAATAATTACAAGTTAAAAACACGAACGACAAATGAGACGATTTTACCCAAAATGCTACATTAACATGAATTTACAAAAGAACGGGTAATATAAAGTCATAAGTGGACCATATATGATATAATAACAATGAATATGATTCTGGAATAAGTCAATAACATGATTTAAATCATTATACAGGAGGTTCAGACACTTACAAAGCAAGTCGGACCTAAGGTAAGGGAAATATCACAATCTCATTTTTATCCGAGATTGTTTATTCGTAAGTATTTACTGGGGTGTATTTTATCATACACATCCATGTTTCATAAATATGTAATATTATTTCCATCCACCTAAAATTTCTTAAATCCATTTTTACCCTTCAGTGAGTTTTTAGTAAAAGAAATGAAAGGAATCTTTTGTCGTTTTTCGTACGAGGTACTTTTTGACTTTTCCGACAAAAGTACGAAGAATGTTTTTTTAACTTATACGGCATGAATGGATTTCTAAAAAATTATTTCCAAGAAGTTTCCTTTACAAGTATTCAAGTTTATTTTTAATCAACTTCTTTTAGTTTAAAGTTGTATGACATGTTAAGAAAGGAAAAATGTTTTTGAAGAAGAAAGGATATTTTCCTCAAGAATGGAGTTCAAGTGTTTTATAAAAATAATTTTCCATCTAAGATAATAAAGGGTTCTGTTTTTATCCCTATTATTACATTGATTTGATTATGTTGTGATGGAATTATTTTTATGAATTCCTTTATCTTATATGAATTGTTTCATGATGTCATGTTGTTTAAGAAACCCATTTTTATTACATGGGTTATGCAATGATGTATGATTTATGATTTTGTGGCACACATAAGAATGATATCATTATGAGATGGGTGGGACCTATATCTCCCTCCAATGCATTGGGTAAAGATTTCATATCTCATGAGATAGACATGGCTGGAATGGTAGGTTATACCGGTTCAGTGAAACAGGACTGAAACGAGGGTGACTCGATTCAGAAAGGGACTTTGTCCACTAAGATAGTCTTGGCAATGAGTCATGACTAACAAGAAATGATTCTCTATGATTATGTGTGTATGCCACAAAGTTTCATGTTTTAAGTTATTCTTATTGGGATTTCATTTCACTACTATGATTTATCCCATGTTATGAAATTATGCTCTCTTTTGCAGGTTAAGATTTCCAAAAGTTATGTTCTTATGAATATGATGTGATTGATTTTTCTTTTGTTTGCCCTTACTGAGCATTTGAGCTCTCCCTTTTATGTTTTCTTTTCCCCAGGATATAAAGAAAGGTTTTAGGTAAAAAAAAGGGAAGATCTCTATGGGAGATATTTAAGATCTTTCACCACGATTAGAAGATTACGTTCTGAGTTTCCAAAGACACTAAACTATTACGATCCTTGTGTGTGTGTTTTTTTATGTACTAATTATTCCGCAAAAGTAATGTAATTTTCATGTACGTTAAGCTTCGGGTCTCTACAGTCTCCTTACAGGATATTGTTTGGTAAATGCTGTCATTTACTTATGGAGTTGCAACACAAGTCTTATTGGGAAATTAAGGCTCTAAGCATTGATTTTAAGAGTGATGGAGAGAGGAGATTAATTGATATGAGTGAGATAGATGATATTAGGAGAGGTAGTTATGATAATTCAATAATTTATAAAGAGAGGAATAGAATCTTTCAGGATTATATCATACAAACCAAAGAATTAAAACCTGGATAGAAGGTCCTTCTCTTTAACTCTAGACTTAAACTCTTTCTTGGAAAACATAAGTCCAAGTGGTCAGGACCCTTTACTATAATGAGAGTGCTTCAGAATGGAGATGTTGAATTTTTAGGTGAAGAAAACAAACCCATGTTAGTTAATGGGTAGAGAGTGAAACTTTATTTTGAGGGATAGTCAAAGGGCTTAACTGCTTTCACTGTTCTTGAAAACTGATCTTGAATAAAGTCTGGCTGAAGACATTAAAACTTGGAACTGCATGGGATGAAACCCATGGTTCTTTTAGTCTTTAATTTGTTTCATTTATAACCATTAATAAAGTGTTGCTTCTGTGCTCTATTTTTTTTGAAATTCCTGTTATTGCTTTCTCTTGGTTTACATGCTCTGTGTTTTTAGGATGCCGCTGATTGGTTTCATAAAGGAGTAGAATTACCTTGATGAAGTTTTAATTGAAATTTTTTTACACGGATGTTATTTCACTTTACTTTTGCAATTATTTCTGCTCCTATTTTATATTAAAAAAAATATGCTTGAATTGAAAAACATTTGCTGCATGTATTGATATTGAAATTAAAAAATTCTGCATATGTTTAAATTTTTTCTTATATTTAAATAAAAGTATGATGTATGTCACTGTGTAAATAAAAATTATGCATGTACTACTCTACTTAAAATATAATGTCATTTATTTTAAAATCTTTTCACTACTTTAAACTAAGTGTGGGCGGTACATACAGGTTGAGATTTTTTTTAATCTTCATTAGGTTGGGGTGTTTTAGCATTCATTTTGCAGCTCTATTGAACATATTATTGAACTCAATTTAATAAAATGATTACACCCAGTACACAATGCACTTACACTTCACATGTTACTTTTGAGCTATATTGAAAATTATTCACTGGACTAAATATTAATGTGAGTACTTGCTAATAAACCTGCTGATAAGTTATTCATTGTGGTGAACAATACTTCTCGAACATTAAAGAGACCCTTTATACATGTCATCGATGTATTAATTTAAAAATATATTTTGAATTTAAACTGACAAATTTTTCTTCTCCATATTTGGAATTCAAATTTGGGGACAAAGTTGGGTTTTAAGTGTGGGGGAGGGGGTCAATTCTTGACCATGATGAACTATGCTTAATTGAAAGCCCATCAATTCCCACTGCAACTTCAATCATTTTGTAAAAATTGGTTATTTTTTTTTAAAACTCTTTCATAATTTAAGGCTTTACACTGTACTCAAATGGATCTTCCCTATGGATTGTTTTTCTTTGGTAGTTAAGTTATGCTTTGAGTCTGAAATTATTGTGGATGGATGATTACTGTGTGGTCTTGCTTTGTGGTTTTATAGAGATATTGGTTTAGGGACTACTTTTGAGAGGGATATGGGTAACTTTTCTATGGAGTTATGATCATAACCCTTGGAATTGGGTGATTGATCTTGATCCTAGGGCCTCATTAATCATTTAATTATAAAAATTAATTACATTATTGAGTTAATATAAATGTTTTTCATAAAAAACTTTTGAAACTGGAGTAGTTTGGGCATCTGGGATCCCACAGTGAGTCTCTGATACCCCAGATGCTGGGTGCATTTCTATTTACTATAATCCTTCTGTACACCATGAATAAGTGCATTGCACCGTTTTTAACAAATTATACATGTCTTGGGAAAAAAGTAAAGTGACTAGGGTCAAAAATGAGTTCATTAAGGTGAGGGGGATGATGAAAGCCAGATGAAGAAGGGGTCAGTTGGTTTTTATGGGAGTCATTTAGGTTGTATCATTAAGGTGATTCACAAAATAATATATTTATTCTTGTAACCTAGGTGATGAGTCAAAGTACATAGTTCCTACTGTTATGTTCTTAACTTCACTGATGTTTTATCTCTTGTCACTCTTGAAATTAGAACTACAGTTTGGATTGAAATGAGTCACTAAGCAGTATCACATATGAGGCATGAAATCATAATGGTTTGATGATTCACAGGTTTCTAGATTACCCTTTAAGTTTTTGTTCTAGGAAAGATTCATTTGAACATATTTCTCAAAAAGCCTGTTCTCATGTTTTGTCCTTTTTTCTTAAGTGATGGACATGTTACAGTTTGAGATGAATTATAAATACTATAATCTATTTTTGAATGATAAAAAATCATGAAATTGATTGAGGAAAAACAATGAATAAATTTGGGGGAATTTGATGTGTCTTTAGTTTTACATAGTTTTGCCAAATCTTTTTACTTATTTTTTATGATTTAATTAATTATTTAAGAACTTTTTACAAATAATTGTACTTTTGTATTTTGATAATTAAATTTGTTAATTAATTAATTTTTATAATTAATTATGTATTTTAAGTCTTTAAAGTAATTATTTTAATTTTATTTTGCCTTTTTAGTTTAATTATTTTTTAATTAGTTTTGTTAATTTTAATCTGCTCACCTCTTAATAATTTGACTTTAATAATAAATAATCATTCAATTATATTATTTGTGTTTTAATTAATACAGTCTTTATTTTAATATGTTATCCTTTAATTTAATTTTTTTTAAAATATATTAACTTCATAAATTACTATTTTTAATCATCATGATAATTAATTAAGTTAATAATTTGAGTTTAAATTAAATTAAATAGCACAATTTTAGCTTTATGTATTCACTTAGTTATTTAATTAATTAATTAAAAGTTTTAAAACATTAATTATCTAATCCTAAGAATGCAGTTAAATTATTAAGTAATTAACTTTTGTTTTTAGTCTACTGGTGAGGTAGAAAAGAGCCATCAGTGACCTGTTGAGTCACCGATGCTATCCTTTTTCACTCACTGTTTACCATGTAATTAATTTATATAATAAATTTTAGTTTTAGTATTTTATCAACTTAGTTTAATATTTATCTAGTTTTTAATTCAAGTGTTACATTAAAAAACATAAATTGTAACTCTAAAGTTTACAGTTTAATAATAATCCTATTTTTAATTTATTATGTTTAGACATCTTTTAATTTATAAATTTCAATCTTTGTATTTTTGATTTTATGTTTTTGACCGGTTAATTATTTCGATCTTTGTATTTAGTTAATTTAAGTTTTAATTTTAAGTCCAATTTATGCAGTTCCATTTTTTGTGTATCACCGTTAGTTCTTGTTCTAAGCTACTGTTAGTTTTATTTTTATTAAGCTACTGTGGTGGATGATTATCGGCATTGGTCTTGCTTCTCCATCGGTGGCCTTTTTATTTTTTCTCAAACGGTGAGCTTATATTTTTTAAAACTATCGGTAACCTTTTATTATCTCTACTGGTGACCTTTTATTATCTGCATCGGTGATACTTTAAGTATCAGTAACCTTTTATTTTTTTTCCTAACAGTTATTTTTTATATTTTTCTATCAGTAACCTTTTATTTTCTCCAATGGTAACCTTATTTTTTTTATCCCCATCGATGAACTTTTATGTAGTGTAACAGTGACCTGCTAATTTAAAGCAAATGGTGGCCTCTCTTTTTATTTAAGCATTGGTGACTCTCACTCCCCTACTTCATTCTGCACCTCACTGTTTCTGCTACCCTACAGTCACCATTGCGTTTTATTTTATCTGTAGCCTTCTACCGATCCACAACTCACTGATGCCTTCTGTCACCCTCTCACCAATTCCTCCACTGATCCTCAACCTTGCCACTGATCTTCCCAAGCCTTCCTGCTGATGCGCTCTAACCGAAAGTCCCAGATCTTCACACCGATACACCAATGTGTCTGCTATCCACAACCATCTTCAATCCATCCTTCCTCCAACACTTGAAAATCCAGTTCATTCACCATTCACGCTACCACAAATTTGAACCTCTGCTTCTTCTTCATTGTTTTCACCCCAAAATCAGTCACCGACAACACCTCATATTCCCTATCTCACTTATTATACCACTATCAAAAGAAAAACAAGTTGTCGTATCATTAAAAATCACAAAATTACAAAACTGAATCAACCAGAACAAATTAAAATCAATCAAAACTCTAGATCACCAGCAACACTGCCTTGAACCGCACCATCAGTGCAGCCGCTAATTACTTCCTAGTCGTCATCAAAGCCCAAAATGCACCATGGTTGGTTGTCGAGCAATGGGAAGGAGGATGCGAGCAGGAAGCATTGTCTGGGATGAAAGACATTGTTGTTGTGCAAAGAGGGTTTCACCTCTGTCCACTGGAGAAAAGGGGTTTTGTTGGACTGTTAGAGACATTGTTTGTTGTCTACCGCTATTTTGCGATCTACTAGAGAGGAAATCATGGAGGACCACTGTTCGAGGATAATGAGCCAAGCTAGTTGGTCACGCCATGTCTCTACGTGGAGAGGGTTCAATTTTCTTAGAGGAGGTGAATCTGTGTGCCGCTGATGATGAAACTCGAAGCCATCATGTGGATTGCATGCGCCGCCATTGGAGTCTTCCACTACAATGGCTTCTTACAGAAGGAACCCTACCCCTCTCCCCCGTTTGTGCAAATTATGGGGGAGAAGAATCTTAATAATAAATAAATAAATAAATCTTAAATAAAAACTAAGATAAATTAATAATTAAATCAAAATTTAATTATAAAAATTCAATAAATATAATATATTTAATATTTATAAAAGAGATTAATTAATAAATTTTATAAATATTTAACTAAATAATAATTACTTCTAAATCAAATTTAAATAAATTATTAATTCAAATGTTTTATATTAAATATTTAACAATAAAATATATTATATAAAATTTTAATAATTAATATATTAATTTATTCTAAATAAATTAATCATTTATTTTATAATTGTTAATAATTTTAAGGTTCAAATTAATAATAAACATAATGTTTATTATTTACATTTATAATGTTAATTAATAAAAATTAATAACTTAATAACAATTTAACATTAAAATTAATTATTAATAAAACTTTTTATACTTTAATAATAATAATAACTTTATTTGATCAACTTATAATATGTAAACTATTATAATTCAGATTTTATAATTAAAAAATAACTATTTTAATTTCATCATAATTAATTATAATTTAATTAATAGTTATTAATAATACTAATAAAATAATTTATTTAATAACATTATTTAAAAGTTTATTAATTCTTTTAAAATACTTTTTTATAAGATATTTTCTTAAATTATTGTTTTTTATTTAATTATTTCCCCATTGTTTTTAATTTTATTGTTTGTTTTTCTTGCACAGGTTCATTCAAGTGTCGAAAACACGTCCAAGTGCTTCCAACTAACTCACAAGAAGTTAGTTATAAGGGTAAAGTTAGCACAACATGTCAATCATGAAGAAACACACGTTTATGGTGCAACAGTAAAAGACAGGTTTAAATCGGAGAAGAGTGGAGGTGACGAGTAGTAGAAGAAAGTGGGTACTTAAAATAGAGCAAGTAATAACATTGGAGGGACACATTCTATCAGAGAATCACTGGAGATTTGAGAGCTTCTCTCTCATCAGAGTAGAGAGATTCACTGGGCATCCTAGGAGTTGAAGGAGCATAGGAGCTGAGCATCTTTCAGGGAGTTCTTCATCCCTTGTATTTGAATTCTTGTACTCTCTTTATTATGTGGAAAATTTCTGAAATGATAATGAACTTGTTTACTAGTTAAATCATTTAGTTCAGGGATAAATTGAAGTTCTGCTGGTTATATTTTAATTTTCTTTTCACTTTACCATTCTGTTGTTTTCAGTATTGATCAGTAAGATCAACGCTGAGTTCATTCAATTGCTTGTACCACAAGAACTTAATTTCAAAATTTCACAGTCAATTGGAGAGATTGATCATGAAAACATCTTTCAAAAGATAATAAATTCATAAGACTTCAGGACTTATGGCGAGTTCGTCCTATTTTCATTTTCAAATAATTACTATCACAATTGATCTATTTAGAGTGGAAAACTTTGAATTTGATCAACCTGTCAGACATAATTCCTGGTGAGGGAGGTGAGTTATTCTCTTTAAGGTGGTACTCTGTAATAATTGTTAAGTGAATTGAAATACTTTTAAAACCAGTAGAATGGTGATTTTTTTCCTGAGCATCTTACTTGATCGTACATTTATCAGTGTTCTATATCTCTGTTTCTTTATGTTTTCAACTGTTTCTAGTTTCAATTTAGTTTAGTTACAAGTTTTAAAATGTTCTGTCACTCTACTGCTAAATTAAAAAATTTGAAAAATATAAAAAGTAAAAAAGAAAGAAAATTTACCCCACTACTGGGAATAGTGGGCCTTTTGAAAGTTTTTAGAAGATTAGTGGCCATAATTTCCTTCTCCGTGGGTTCGACCCTTCTTGCCACATATATAGTAGTTAGTAGGAATATAAATTTTAAACTTTTACCAACTTCAACAACAGTACATGTCAATATGTATTGTAAAAGGAATAAAAAATATTAAAGACATAATAAATATAATATATTACATATATAAATAGATTTTCCATCATAATATACACCATAAGTGTTGTTAAATAAAAAATGAGTAATCATCGTTTAGTGATGTGGTAGTTCACTATACACATAAACAATATGTTCATTACCCATTAGATGGAAGTGTGTGTACGTCTAGGTAAAATACTTAGAATGAAAAAATCATAGTATATTTTATATACTATTGTTTTAATGAAATCATGTAATAAAGAGTGCAGGGGATAGAGAAATAAATAAATGAAATGAGCTTGAGAGAAGATGTTACCTTTTAATCAGATAACCCCTTTTGGTTTATGCTAAAAGGCTTCTTTGGAGGACTTTCTACCCAAATATAGACTTATATGAGGAAATGGGGTATGTTGGTGAGTGTATTGGAAATATATTGGCTAAAACTAAGTGATTTTAGAGGTGTGAAAAAGTGTGGGAGGTGGTGACCTTTAATTGGAAAGGGAAAGGAAACTTGGCATTTTTAAAAATAAGTTAGGTGTACCCACGCTTTTATCTCAAAAGGTCATACCAAACCAACAAAACTCAATAATGTAAGGTTAACAGATGAATAATTTCCATCCATTGGGTTTTGGGAAAGTTTATAAGTTGTTTTGGGTCTTATGTTTAAGGTCCATTCCTTAGTTACGCTTAATTCTACCTTAATCATTGTAATTAATTTTAATTACTTTCACTAATATTTTCAGTCAAAAACTAATTTGACCTTATTAGACATTATAAATTATTATGATTCAAAATATGGAATTAATTTTTCCAAATTAATTACATAGAATTTTTATAAATTAATTTAAATTTAATCTCCTAGACGGGTCGACAATGCAGATTTTTAAAGTTAACATGATTAAATGTTTGACAATTTTTTATATCCAACTTCAATGTGAAATTGGTTAAAATTACATAAATTTTATTAATTGATAAAAATATAATATAATTAATATTTCAAAACAAATTAAATTAAAATTTAACATTATTAATAAATTATATGAAAAATCAGTTTTGAATTAAAATCCGACATTTTTTACTATTCATTCAAAAAAAATGTTTCTCAAAAAACTCCAAAAAATTATCCCTAAGATGATTTTGAAATTATAAATTCAAAAATAAAGTTTATTTTATCAAATTAAATTTTGAAATGTGTCTAAAATTAATTTTATTATTTTTCACACAATGGCATTAAAAGCTGCTTATTTGAGAAAATAATATTTTTAAACTTTTAAGGACTTTACCAAAAAAATATATCTTTCATTATCAATATGATTTATTTATATAAAAAATTAAAAGTAATTATTAATATTCATATAAATAATTTTAACATCTAGGTTATAATTATCTCATTTAAATAATTATAATAGTAAAATGATATTTCGTAGAAACATCAATGTTGCACGTAACGTGCACCAAGTTAGTGTTGCATTTAATGTATGATGAGTTGATTTTCCATGTATTATACACAGAGTTGGTGTTGTGTAATGTATTACAATTTAGTGTTGTGTTAAAGGAATATTTGACATAGTACATTTTAATATATAAAATAAAATTTAATTTATTTGAGAAAAAAAGGGCCATAAGAACTTGGGGAATTACAAAAAATGAAAATATAGAGAAAATTATCTTTATGAAATTAATATTATTTTTGGAATCTGAGTGTCAAAATTATCTGATGGTGAATTTTTCATAATTTTCTGTGACAGTCAAATTTTTAGGTAAAATTTAAACACTGTATAAATATACTATGTATTATGAGATCATAATGATTGAAAAGTGATGTAATAAATAATATTAAGAGTATACAAGAACAAATCAATGTTTAAAATTTAAAATAATGTGATTTTATGTTTATTTGATTAATTTTATAAAGTATTTATGAATCCTCCAAAACCTATAATATATTTTAAGGTTTTAAAGTAATTTCTTTAAGAACATGACTCACTTCCACATTAGCAAGGGTTATATTTTAATATTTTCATACCTTGTCCTAATAAAATGATTAAAGTTAACCCTTATAGTAAGAAACCATGGTAATGTTTTTGGTTTTGGTAATGTTATTATATAGATTCCAAATCCTAAGTTTGAAAAATGATAAAGAATTCCCCTCCCATTTCCTATATAAACCCACCCAATCTCTCATTTATCTTCACTAAAAATAATTACAGCACATCCTTACTCTACCCTACCCTCTTGAGATTCCTCCCAAGGTGCCTCAAAGCTATCAAGTAACTCCTCCGAAGCATTTGGAGTCACACTATCACGGTAAGGGTTCTTTTCCTTCTCATATTTATTCAAGTATCTCCTTTATCTTATGTCTTTTGTCTTCATTTCCTAATTTTGCGATATGTTATTCCATAACCATATTACTATCCATTATATGTATAAATGATTATATACCCCTTTTACTCTCATAAAAACCTCTCATGAACATTCATATTCCCCTGTTATGGTGCCAAATTCTCACTATGATTTCCATTCCAAAAAATTGTGTAGTGAATACCCATACACATTTCCTATCAAGGGTGTTCAAATTTATGTGCTTATACTTATTGATTAGGGAATTACAAGTTTTTATTACACACTTCATCATTTTTAAATAAAATATTATGATGAAATAATCCATGTTGTATGATCTATGTGGCACACCTAAGCATGATAATGAAAGGAAAGTGATGGGTATTCCCATAATTATATAGCACTCCAATGCATTGGGTATTATTTTAGTCTCATGAGAATTAATACAAGGGATTAGGGAGTGAACCTAATCAATCATATGAATTTTCATATCATTATATCTTTGTAGTTATCCTTGACCTATTTTTATGACGTATTGTTGTAAGTTGTTGTCGTATTTCACTTATTGCCTTTATGTTATCATGATATATCATGTCTTATTCTTCATGATTATGATTCTCACCCCTTTTATTCCCCATTTATATTTCTATTGTATAAAATGTATTACTTTCTTCATGTTATTCCATGTTTATTCCCTTACTGATATTTATAGAACATCTCTTTCTTATGTATGTCTCCAGGTTATCCCATACAGTTCGAAGTATGAAGGAATAATATAAGAATGTTAAGGAAGTTTTCAATACAGATTATGTATTTCCTATTTCAAGTTATTATGTAATGTAACTAATTCACATATACACTATACTTATCTCACTTTTGGATTATATTATGTGTAATTTTATGTAATAAATCATGAATTAATGTGTAATAAAGAGAAGGGTTGTCATACCGACTAGTAGGAGGGTACCACTCTAATTGTTTATAGAGGACCCATGGCCTGCCCAATAGGTGGGTTCCACTCTAATAGTCGATAAAGGAATAATTCCCTACAAATTAGGAGGGTTCTACACTAATGGTCAAGGACCCATTACCTAATGGTCAATAGACCATGGCCCAATGGTCAATAACCCTTACCCTTCCTAGTAGTAGGGTTCCACTCAGATAGTAGATAGGGGAACCATGACCTGATACAACATGAGGGTGCCACTTTAATGTCTTTGGTGATCCTACCCAACCATTTCTATCATCAAACATCTCCTAAAGAAGAATCACGCCCATAACATATTGAATCATATTTCAAAATCCATTATGAATACCACCATCATTTTCTATGTGAAAAAAAACTTAGGATAGTCTACTAACATGCCCAAATTCAATTCCAAACAAAGGAGATATGATATGTTGAAGTTTACTCAAAACGGAGGGTACACAACATGTAAAGGGACATACATGGTGCATGGTTCCTCCCTTCTGTCTATCTATGTGTCACGACCCAAGCTTGACGTATATAGACATTACAATTCTTTTTTTTGGAATACATAATACATTACACAAATATAAGACCAAATACCATATTAGTTTAGTGTCTTTGGAAACATGAAACATAATCTTCTAACTTGGTGAAATATCTTTAACATCTCCCATAAAGACATCCACATTTAGTTTTCCTACCTAAAAACTTTATTTATATCCTAGGGAAAAGAAAACATAAAAAGGGTGAGCTGAAATTCTCAGTAAGGGTAAGCATGAAGAACATCAAACAAAGCATAAACATAATAATTTGAAAACATAAACATAAATTTTGAATATCAAACTCATGAGTCATGAAATGAATCTTGGAAGTATGTAAGGAATAGATCATAAAGGAACATTAACTATGATAAAATAGCATTGAAATAAAATATAGGATTATGTAAAATAAATAAGCACATAATATGATTTCCATAGTAGCCAATTCATTGATTACAAGACCATCATTGTGGAAAAATTCCTTTACTAAACCGGGTTTACTTGTTGTTGTTCCAGTCATGTATTACTAAATTGGGTTTACTTGTCGTTCCAGCCATGTATTACAAATGGATTTACTTGTTGTTCCAGCCTTGTATTACTAAACCAGATTTAATTTCCATTCTATTCATGTTTATCTCATGAGATATAAATCTTTACCTAATTCATTGGGGGGAGATATAGGTCCCACCCATCTCATAATGAAATCATTCTTACATGTTCCACAAAAACATTAATCATTCATCATAGCATAACCTATAAAATAAAATGGATTTCTTAAATATCATTCCATCATAACATAATCCATATAAAATATCAGTCCATTATTAACACAATCAAATCATAGTAATAATTGGGATAGAAACATAACCCAATTTAAATAGCGTCATCTTAGATGGATTTTTTTTGATAAAACACTTGAACTTAATTTTTGAGGAAAATATCCTTTATTCTTCAAAAATGTTTTCTTTTCTCAAAATTTTGTTCAATTTTAAAAGAAAATAATTTAGTTGAAAATAAACTTGAGATAGTGTAGAGGAATCTTCATGGAAATAAGGATTTAAGAAGATGTAAAAATCCATTCATGTTGTATAAGTTAAAAAAAACATTCTTCTCGTACTCTTGCGAAAAAAGTTAAAAATTACCTCTTATGTAAAACAAAACAAAGATTCATTCCATACCGTTTATTAAAATTCAAAAATGCATAAAAATGAATATAAAAATACATAGAAGAATAATAAACATTTTATGAAAACATTTATAGAAAACATGGACATGGATGATAAATATACCCCCAGTAAATACTTATGTATAAACAATATTTGATAATAATTAGATTGCAAAATTATCTCTTACCATAGGATTGATTTCTTCCATATGTGTCTGAAACTTCTGTATAGTGGGTTTAAACATATTATTAACTTATAATATAATCATAATAATATTTATGACGTCATATATGATTCACTTATGACTTTATCATACATGTTTTGACTTGTTATTATTGATATTATTACTTAGATTGTGATTTACTTACTTATAGAATGTAAAAAATTATTTATATATCATATATATTCAGTATATAAATATATATAATATATAGATAAATTAAATGTATTACACCGTTCATGGAGATGGTGGGTCATACGTATGCGTGAATGTTGTTTCTGTTTCCTTATTGAATTGAATGGAAGAAAGTAAATGACACACACACACACACATATATATACACACATAAATCCATTAAAATTATTATTTCATATATTTAATGTTTATTTATTATATATAGCCTATAATCATTCTTTAATGGTTAATGTGGATGATAAATCTCATCATGTCATGGAGATGGTAAGTCGTACCTACGCACGAGCGACGATATCATTCCCTTCATGGTTAAATAGTATGGAATTGGATGGAATTTGAATAGTAAAGAATAATTATTATGTTATATTAATTATTTACATCCATTATAATCATCAATATACCTATCTAAATTAAATATTTTTGAATAAAAATTACACCACGGCGTGGAGATGGTAAGTCGCACATATGTACACATGGTGATATTGTTATTCATAGGATGGAAAAAAGAGGTATAAGGTTATACCATATTTATAATAACATATCATCATATAGAAGATACTGGATTTATTACTTTGTTATGGAAACAACATAATAAGAGGAAGTAGAAGAAGAAAATAATTTTGAAAGAGGTGATAAACCAATTACCTCTTTTTCGGGTATCTCATTTTGGAATGCACAAAAGGAATCTTTAAGATGGATTTATGCCCAAAGGGTGTCCTATAGGATGAAGTGAGGGAAGTTGTTAGGATATTTTGGTAGGGGTTGGCCGAGCCAAAGGGTTTGGAGGTGTGATTAAAAGAGAATGAGATGTGCCTTTTTATTAGAGAGGGGAGGGGCACCTTTGGAATGTCTTGAAATATTAATTTATTATAAATTCATTTTCAGTGTAAAATTCTCCCAAACTCATTTATTTAAAATATAATATGTGTTTGGGTCTAAATACTCTCAACCAATAAAATTTAGACATGTTTTTATTTTATTTTAAACCTTATCATTTTTATTTAACCTTATTTAATCTATTTAATTTAATTTGTGGTAATAATATTCTAAATATTAAATGGTTATAAATATTTACTTATGTGTTATACATTTTTTATAATTGGATACTTTACAAAATTATCGAGCATATAATTTTTACTTTGTATTTTTTAAATATTTTAGTGATTTTTAAATAATTTAATAATATGTTATTTCTATAAAATATCAGTAGTGTCAATTTTGACATTATTCATTTATTTGACTTTAAATAAACTATAAACAAAAATAAATTCGAACAAAAATATTTAATACACTCCTAAATTTCATAGTAACCTAAAAATTTCGTGTATCACATTAATTAGTTCATATGATATTTATTTTAATATTTTTAAAACCTTTTAATTTATTTTTCTATGAATAAAATAATTTCTACATCACTATTGTGTCATTATTAATGGAAATTATTTAATATCTAAAAATTATAAACAAATTAAAATTATGTATATAATTTCATTATATTTCTGGAGACTATTTATCTTTGAATTTTTATCATGTTTATCACTATATTAAAATTATTATACTTATAATATATATGAGAGTGACATGTTGTCACCTTCTTTTTTTAATTATAATTACATCACTTTCATGTGAAAAATTCTATTAAATGAATCAATTCCAACCCATGTGTGATATTTGTCAACTTCAATTTATCCAATATGATTTTGGAAGGTTTTATTGTAATTTTACTATCTTTATCATATTGTTAGTTACCATAATTTACCTAATTTAAAATTAACTATGGTAAATAAATATTACCGTAGTTATTATTAATAATTTCAAAAAATATAAAAGTAACCTATTAACATAATTTGGACCCATGGATTCCAAATATGGAATCAATTTTTCATAATTCAATAACTATAATTATCAGAAATTTATTTGTAATTAATTCACATTGTCAAAAACCAAAAACTAGTTTTTAAGAAGTAAAAACTTATCAAAAGACTGTAATGTGTTTATGTCCAATTTAAATATGAAATTACATAAAATGACCAAAATTTTATTAAATGATAAAAACATAATCCAATTACAATTTAAAATAAATTAAAAATATAATGTAACTATATAAATAAATTAAATGAAAAGGCAGTTTTGAATTAAAATACAGTATTTTTCACTCTTCATCAAAATATGAATTTCATCAGAAAAATACCAAAATTCAAACCAAGTTAAATTTTGATGTCCCACATCCAACTAAGAAGTTTATTTTGTCAAATAGAATATATAAAAGTTTTAATAATTATATTTAAAATTAGTGTGACATTAAAAGGATGAAAAACTGCATTTTTTGCAAAATACTTCTTTTATCTGAAAAATTGAATTTTTTCTTATATAATTTTCTAGAAAATACATAAGATAAATGTTAATGTTATATAAAATTCAAAATTTTGTTAATACTGTTCATAATGGCTACTTTTTATAATATTTTAACAATATATCGTTGTTTAGTGAAACTCAGTATTGTGTACAATGCAAGCTATCGAGGAAGGTCACTCTTGCCTGTAATGCAAGCCAATTCAGTGTTGTGTTTAGTGCAAGCTTACTTTAGTGTTGCATATAACATAATAAAAATATAGTTCTTTTATACAGTGAAAAAAATATATACTCAGTATTGAGTGAAATGAATTCTATCAAACGAACTTGAAATTGTGTGTAACAAAAGCCATGTATAGTCTTGCGTATACTAGAAGCTAATATGGAGTTTCATATAGTGCAAGATAATATTAGTGCAGCATAAAACACAAGTCATCAAATAAATTAAAATGAATCTATCTCATAAAATATCAGGGTGTTACATTATACCCCCTTTAAAATGAATTTCTCCCTCAAAATTCTTCAGGGTTATAAAAGGTTTACTACTTTAAAGTTTCTTTCAAGGAAACCCACATCGTAAAAAGGAATACTTAAACTTCATTTTAAAAAGGAAAGTTATAAACATAAAAGTTACCCAAATTAAATCATCGCTAGGATACTATATGTGGGATGTGAAAACATGGACATGGAATAAAAATCTAACCATCAATTTTGGATGGATAGTGATAGAGAATAAGGTTTGGAGAAAGTTAAAACTAGAAAGCCATAAATTTGTGATGGTTTATGGGACCATCTGATTCATTAGATAAGAAGGTACTAGGATAACATTTTCTGTTTTCAACATCCTTTTCCTAAAGTTGGAGAACATGAGAATAAATACTTACTTAATTTCAGTACAATCTCGTCATTGGTTGTGACTTGAACAATTTCCACTTCATCTCTTATTCAATGAAATGAAGTTGAATTTTTCCTTCCTAAAGTGTTAGAAGATCATGCGATTCATAAATTGAATGATAGGTCATTCCATCTATCTTTATCACAAAAAGTTTATCACCAGTTATCAAACATTCATAAGACCATATATGGTGAGATAAAAATTTATTCTAACAAACTTCATACGACGTCTAACTTAAACTTTACATAAAAATTGATAACCTTACAATCCTTATAAAATATGAAATTACAAAACTATAGAAAAATGTTTATAAAATCGGCGTAACATTTATCCCCCATATATCATAAGATATCTCTGGTTGGTCTCATTCCCAAAATAGGAACTCCTTCATCATGTATTCTCTTGAGTCATGGTAACAACTTGAATTATCAGATATACTTATTGAAAACATGCATGTTTCCTTATTCAAAAACATATTGGATATATTCCTTAAGTAACAAAAAGTTATACACTTCATCCATGACAGCATAACCCCCTTATCAGTAACTCCATAATTATATCTTGAAAAATATAATTTACTTATTCAAATCCAATATATCATTAGCCAAGCATCGTTATCTTAACATAAGGAACATATTAAGGGTTATCTTCCCCTTAATCACATGTTCTCTCACCTTACCCTTAAATTTCATTTATGTATCCTTATAAATATTCAACAAATCCTTTCCAATCCTTAATTAAAAACTTATACTGAAAACACATATATATTTCATGATTCATATAGAATAATCTTTGAATTCTGAAATATATTCATCTCAATCATCCAACTTTATTCTTAAACCATTACTCAAGATCCATCATCTTCGTCTTTCCTAAAATATAAATCGTGTCTTAAGGTTTCTCAACCTCAATATTCTTATGTTTAATGTAAACAATACTGGAAGAACATCACATAAATTTCACATGTCATTTTCAATATCTTGATCCTTATCAGTATGACCAATACTCATACCATCATCATGACTCTCTTCATGATGTTTCCACATAAGAAATCGATATTCATCCCAAAATTTTCACATCTGAAACATTAAATATTTAACTATATTCTATTTAGTTCTCTATATTGACTAAGAATAGAAATAAAAGTTTGGGAAATACATATCAAAGATTAGAAACACATAAGTAAGGTAAATTAATTATAATATTTCAATCTGTGATGTATTTAGTTTAACCCTAGGTTAGTCATGATTATCACAAAACCATAATATTGTAAAATATACTTGAATTATCCTTAGGAAATCCCTAGATATATCCTTAAAAATATATTTAGGTATCTATCTAAATTTTTCATATCCTAGTTTCTAAAGTTTGACTAAACCTTCGCTCTGATACCAACTGTAAATGACCCAAGATTGGAATACATGGACATTACACTTATTTTATAGAATACTTAATACCTTACACAAATATACACCCAAATACTATATTAGTTTAGTGTCTTTGGAAACTTGGAACATAATCTTTTAACTTGGTGAAAGATCTTCAACATCCCCCATAAAGATTTTCGCCTTTAGTTTTCCTACCTAAAACCTTTATTTATATCTTGGGGAAAAGAAAACATATAAAAGGGTGAGTTCAAATGATAAGTAAGGGTAAACATGAATAATATAAAAGAAATATAAACATAATAATGTGAAAATTGGAACATAAATTTTGAATTTCAAAATCATGAGTTATGAAATGAATCTTAGCAGTACGTAAGACATAAATCATAAAGAAACATTAACTGTGATAAAATAGAATTGGAATAAAACATGGGATTGTGGAAAATAAATAAAAACATAATATGATTTCCATATTATTAAAAAAATTGCTTCCTAGACCATCATAATGGACAAAGTTATTTACTAAACTGGGTTTACATTCCCTTCCATCTATGTATTACTGAACTGGGTTTACTTGATATTCTAGCCACGTATTGCGAAATTATCCTTTACCATAGGTCCGATTTCTTTCGTATGTGTCCGAAACTTCTGTATAGTGGGTTTAAACATATTATTAACTTGTAATATAACCATAATAATATTTATGACATCACATAGGATTCACTTATGACTTTATATTACCCATTCATTTATCAATTCCATGTTAAAGCAACATTTTGGGTAATAATCATTTTATTTATCGAACGCATTTTGACTTGTTATTATTTATATTATTACTTATATCATGATTTAATTACTTACAGAATGTAAAACATGATTTATATATCATATATATTCAGTATATAAATATATATAATAGATAGATAAATGAAATGGAATACATCATTCATGGAGATGGTAGGTCGTATGTAAGCATGAATGCTATTTCCGTTTCCTTATTGAATTGAATGAAATTAAGTAAATGATACACACACACACACACACATACATAAATATAGTAGAATTATTATTTCATATATTTAATAATTATTTATTATATATACCTTATAATCATTCTTGAATGGTTAACGTTGAGAATGGATTTCATTGTGTCATGGAGACGGTAAGCAGTACATACGCATGAGTGATGATATCATTCCCTTGAAGGTTAAATAGTATGAAATTGGATGGTATATGAATTTTAAAGAATAGTTATTATGTTATAATCATTATTTAAATCCATTATAATCATCAATATACCCATCCAAATTAATTATTGTTGAATAACAATTACACCACAGCGTGGAGACGGTAAGTTGTACGTACGCATGCATGGTGATATTGTTTTTCGTAGGATGGATAAAAGGATGTATAAGGTTGTCCCATAATTATAATAACATACATCATGTAGAAGATACTAGCGTAATTAATTTATTAAGGAAAAACATAATAATAGGAAGTAGAAGAAGAAAATAATTTTGAAGGAGGTGATAAACTAATTACCTCCTTTAGGGTATCTTCTTTTGGTATGCACAAAAGGAATACTTAAGATGGATTTATTCTCAAAGAGTGGCCTCTAGGATGAAGTGGGGGAAGTTGTGAGGAGAGTTGGGTAGAGGTTTTTCAAGCTAAAGGGCTTTGGATGTGTGATTAAAAGAGAAGGAGAGGTTCCCTTTTATAAGAGAGTGGATGGACACCTTTGTAAAGTCTTGAAATATTAATTTATTATTAATTAATTTTCGATTTAAAATGATCTCAAACTAATTTGTTTATAAGATAAGATGAGTATGGGTCTAAATACTACCAATCAATAAAATTTAGACATGTTTATAGTTATTTTAAACCATATCATTTTGATTTATCCTTATTTAATATATTTAATTTAATTGCAATAATAATATTCTAAATATTAAATGGTTATAAATATTTTCTTATGTGTTGTCAATTGTCAATAATTGGATATGTTATGACATTTTTGACCATATAATTTTCACTTTTAAATTTTTAAATATTATATTTTGTTGATGCCAAAATCAAGGAAAATCCAAAAGAAAAGGAAAGTATTCATGGCTTCCCCGTGAAGACCGCTCACGAAGCCCCATTGCCCCATGGCCGGTGCAAAGCTCTCCCTTCACAAACCCACTGCAGAGCAAGGATTCAGGATGATCCATGAACTTATTTGACGTTCAAGAACCCGCCATAGGGAAAGGAGGCGGAATGCTCCACAAACCGATTTGACATTTGCGAACCCGCCGTAGAGCAAGGAGGTGGGATGCTCTGCGAACCGATTTGACACTCGCGAACCCACCACGGAGCAAGAAGGAGGGATGCTCAGCGAACTAATATGAATTTCATGAACCCACCATAGATCAAGGAGGTGGGATGCTCCATGAACTGATTTGATGTTCACGAACCCGCTGCAGAGCAAGCTCCGTCTTCGTGCTGAGCGAGCTCTGCCTTCCGGCACCTCTTGCCTATAATGACGAGGCTCCCCTCGAGCCCAAAGGATGGATCCTATGACTTTTCACCTTCTGAGCTCCCACATTATGAATCAATTTTTGTTCTGCGAACCATGAGCTTCTCAAGGTACTTTTGCATCATGAAGTTTCTTCCCCTTTGCATGGATTCAACCCCTCTTTAAAGAGGGATGCCCTTCACGGAGCCCATGGGCCTCCATGAAGGAAGGAGATCCCCAAGGGGACTTGGGTCATTGCAGAGCATTTATGCTTCGTGAAACACCCTTCTTACACATGTGACTCGAATGCTAAGGCATGTTCACTATGCTTTATGAAGCACATTTCTTTACAATGTTATGCTTCGCAAGGCACCCTTGCTTCACAAGGCATTGCTCTGCAAAGGCCTTTCCACTTAGCCAAGAACATTTCATATGCACCCATTCCCTATACCTAGGATAGATGACTTCACTTCGCGAATCATATCCTTTCACGAAGCCCCTCCACTTCATGGAGCATCATATCTTCCCAAGTCTTCTACCTATGAACCCCTTTTCTCTGAATCTCCTTTTCCCGTGAAGCCCTTCAGGTTTTCATGAAGCAATTTCAAGGTCCCTTGGGTGATGCCTCTTATTGTGTTACTTTGCCTCATGCTTCTTCACATAGGCATGCTAACAACTATTGCTTCTTTGCATAGCCATGCTAACATGGACCCCCCCCAATGGACCAACTCCATAACACCCCTCTACATGGAATTTCCAATGCCTTTCTTCCCTCAAGGACGGACAAGTATTTTGTATGTAAGTCCAAGGGGTGTGGAGTGGAACCCTCTCATCCAAGTCGCATGATGTTAAACTATCAATCACCATCGTCCTCATCACATGACGTTAAACTGTGGCCTCACCCCATTCCTCACACGTGGGGTGCCCTGTCTCGGGCATTCTATACACCCACTGGTCTACACGGGAGTGCGATCATTCCTCACATGGAATGAGACCCTCTTTATTGGAGTGACGTTGGTCTATGGGAACAGGGAAACCACCTTTGGTTAAGCCCCTAGATTTTCTTGCAGGAGGAAGCATCTCTGCTCCTCCTCTCTTCATGGGTTCCAAATCCCTCTTCCGCTGGGCTTTTTCACCACCTGGGCCTCCATCCTACAGTAAGTTCCAATCTCCATCACCTCGGGCTGCTAACCAGGCATGATCCCCTATTTCCTCTTTGGGCCTCCAACCACACGTAAGCCGCCATTCCACTTCCCACAGACACAACTTCCACGACGTGATCGTCAGGTCTTTACTGCCTCTTGTTTCTCACATCGAGCACGACTCACGTGGACTTAGAGCAAACACTGACCATGAAATACTCTTTGGGATTCCATAGAGTGAAATCCCCACACACCATTCTGAACTATGTGGAATTTGATTCCTTCCAAGGCAAGGTACGTAGGAAGCCTCCCTAAGGTTCAAGAACAACACCTATTGGTCCCACCCATATTCACGTCGGTTCACCAAACCCAACTTGAACTACAAGGTCTTTGATCCTTACTAAGGAAAGGTATGTAGGAAGCCTCCCTGAGGTTCAATCCCACCAACCATTGGTTCTGACCCCCTTCACGTCGGTTCCCCACACACCTATCTGAACTACGTGGACTTTGATTCTTGACAAGGAAAGGTACATAGGAATCATCCCCGAGGTTCAAGCCCAATAACCACTGGTTCCGACACCCCGTTCACATTAGACTACCTTCGTCCAACATGATATTAAACATCATGCCCCCTTCTCTTCCTGCACGACATTAAACTACATCCACCATCCCAAACTACATGGTCTTTGATCCCTGTCTCCTAGACAGGGTACGTAGGAAGCCTACATGAGGTTCAACCCCTTCCAGTGGTAAGCCGTCGTGACCCCATACAGCAGTAAGCCATTATGACCGAATCCAGCGGTAAGCCGTTGTGACCCCATCCATTGGTAAGACTTTGTGACCCCATCCAGTGGTAAGCTGTTGTGACCCCATCCAACGGTAATCATTGTGACCCCATCCTGGGGTAAGACACTATGACTTCATCTAGCGGTAATCCATTGTGACCCCATCCAACAGTAAGTTGTTGTGACCTCATCCAATGATAAGCTGTTGTGACTCCATCCAGCAGTAAGCCATTGTGACCCCATCCAGTGGTAAGCCATTGTCAACCCCATTCGGCGGTAATCCATTGAAGTCCCTAATCGACGGTAATTTGTCACCAGATGAAATACACAGACTTTGATTCCCTGCCATAGGGATACGTAGGAGGTCTCTTAGAGCCTCAATCCCAACATCACCATCGTCCCCGAGTCGACTCCATCTCATTCTCCACCCAATCCACCTAACCATCCATTATCCATTTTGATTCTTAGCCGGGCTGCCACATACCGGTGGGATCATGCCACCTTATTCCCCATTCCCTTTAGAAACAACTGGGTAGCTAACCATGCATTAGCCCCAACATCAGTGTTCCCTTCAGGGGATTTCACTCACCTGATCCACTCCAGTCAGTGTTCCAATCAGCCCGATCTGTCTCTTCTAGACGTTAAACCTGCATCATACCCTGTGTTAAACATAATAATCTGAGAAAAACCTCAGATACATGTATATGGAATATTGTTCACTGTATTCAATGTGGGATACCTCGGGCTTCTGTGCCCTTGAGAATCCTTATAATATGGGGAAGAAAACCATATTATCTAGTGTTCTAGTGTCCAGACACACCAGTGATGTCCAACATGACTACTCCCCTAACCAAAGGTTGCTTCCCAGACTAGACCCCCTGGATTGTCTTGACAGAAACAATGTAATTAACTGGTGTCCTGAAGATATGGCACAAAGAAGAGTTTCACGAACAACGTCTTAAGTCTATGAGGCAGACCCGGAATAAGTGACAAGTTATGAAGAGGAATCCATAGAAGGAAGTACCTACATCCCATCATCCCATTTTGATCGAGGAGAAAATGTCCCAGAACAAGGAACAGATGCTGCCTGCCTTTGGAAAGCGGGAATACAGGGCAAAAAACAACATCGATGTCCCTGAACAGACGGACGCACGTGCTCCGGTGAAAGCGTTGGAAATGGAAATGATGAACCCAATGTGAATATCTTCACCTCAACATAGAGGTTAGCATAATTTGAGACATCAGTGGATTAGCGTGTCACCAGATCCAGCTATTAGGGGCTGGGTCCCGCCAAGAAAATAGCGGGCCTGGAGTGAAACTCACCAGAAGTTGGGGAAGTCAAAACGTTGGACATCCCAGTCTATGACGTTGTCACCATGGATCCATCTTACCATCCATGTAAGATAGAATGGAATTGGGGAACTGTTCGTCAATTCCTTTCCCTTCAACACTAATGGGTTAATCTCACTACTTTTCAGGAACCAAGCTGCTGTAGGAATTCGATCATCTCCCGCCCACCAATGTAGGGGTAGGGGAAATGCCAACATGGAAATCCGACATAGCTCCACCACTTTGGTGACAATCTCCATGCCTACAAACACCAGGAACCCACGCCCCATCTGCCCATCTGAATTCATTCATCCGAGAGTGATCAACGACCTCGTACGCCGGTATGAGGAGGAAGGGATTATCCCGACCCAGGATTTGGCCCGCTAGGATCTGGAGGTATCTGCGCCTCGTCACCACCACTACCCCCCAAGGTCCGCATAGGGATCCACTTCTCCCCACTCTAACATAAAATCATTTCAGGAGCCTCTCCTTGGAACACCTCGACCACTCTCTCCCCTAAGCTGATGAGGTAGGGAATTTTTGGGGTAACCCGGTTGAAATCCTGTTTCAAGGGACCCCAAGGAGGGATCCCACTAGGCCATGCCAGCACCACCATCTGGTCCCTTGAGTTGAGGAGCTGGTAATCCATGCTCCTGCACCATTGGCCCCATTCCGGTTGACCTGACACCAACGTCGGGCATAGACAGAGGAGGACGCCTGCCAATGGGTGTCAATGTTAGAGACTACTGTGTCTTGGGCCATCGCCAACATATATCATCAAACCCTTGTATATTCTAAGTAGGGGAACTTGTATGGTCGGCCCAGATCGAGGCCCCAACCGCCCCCCCGGGCAGGCTGGGTCGACTCTCTCAGTCACCGGTGCAGGTAATGGCCTTCTCCTGTATGGAGGCCCTCCCCGTACCTCCACTATGGAGAACACGGGTCGTCCCCACTTCCAAGTTCGATATGGAGGTCCGCCTCATGATGCCCTGAGTATAAATGAGGTATCTCCCCATGATGGTGACACTCGGCATAGAAGCCTCTCTCGTGCTCATTACATCGGGTATGGAGTCATTCCTCCTGCTACAGACCACCAGGGTGGGGATGTCGTGCATCTGATCGATCTCCAGCATGGGGTCCCTCCCCTTGTCCTCACAACATCTAGAAAATTCCATCCTCACTACAGAAATCAAAGGGGTGAAGGCCCGCTTCACTTCACCATCACCCATCATAGAGGTCCTACTCATATTTGACTTGACCAGTATGAGGTCCTTCCTCACACTGATGTCACTAGGGGAAACAAGCATAGAGGTCCTACCCATGCGCCTATCAGCTTGATCAGAGGTCATTCCAACTCCAGCACTTCCTACGGAGGTCCTCCCCGTGTCACCTTTGATATTTGTCCCGATTCTCCTTGCACCCTGGATTTCTTAGGTGGAAGTCCATCCCGCCCCAGCACCGGTACAACAGAAGGTTCTCCTCATGCCATAAATCTACCCTGTCCTGAAGAGACATCCCGGGGTAGGAGGTTGGGTTGTCACTTCCATAAAAAGAACGCTAAGAAGATTTAGACTGGGATCAAACCGGTTTGCTTCTCATATTCCAAGGCGGAATACAACTCAGTGATGGAGCCCTCACTGAGATCCTCTATATCGAGGGTCGGGGCAGGAATAAGGTGCATCAGCCTGATACTCCCAGAATGTGAGGTCCATCAAATTCATGCCTCCCTCTTCAGGTATATACTGGAAGAAAAAAATTTGGCGGCTCCATAGGTTACATCCATGAAATCGCCACCATCATCTCCAGAATCACTCTCTACCTCGACTAGAGATTATGGAGAGTTATTCTGGGGACCAATGGTGGACGAACAACAATGTGGTCCATTAACAACAACCATAGTCCCTATGATGGAAACTCTGGTAGTTAGCCCATTTTACCACGATGTCGTGGATAATTCACTTCACTCTTCGAAGGATAGCCTAAGATGTAGCAGTTTGTCAGCTCGCTCGCCGTATTCTCCACCGGCCATCCTACCGTCCCAACGATCTGATTCGTTATCGTTTCTCATTCCCCAGCTGCCTTCGGTTGATGAGTGAGGAAATGAAGGGACAGACCCTGAATCCGAGCCCAGGATTTTGTGGAATATCCTGCAGTAGACCACTTCCCTGAAATGTTTTGGCTAGTCATAATGCCAAATTTTTGTGTGCCAGAATCCATCACCCAAGAGGAAGTCGAGTTTTTATGGTAGACCCTCTATGAGACTCATTTCTGTCTTCATCATCAGCGAGTGAATTACCCTAAAAGACAAGCGCATTTCGAGGACATTGGAAAATAACTTCATTTGGTTGATTTTTCCGCACTCCATGTGGCCCAGCGCCTTGAGTCGCCAGATCACCGTAGGGCCCTCTAACAATGGTGAATTAAGAGATTCAGGGTACTCCGTAGGATTATCAAAGAGGCTTCTCCCCACATATAGATCTGTGGTTTGGGGTAGTATGTTGACCTCCTCTTCATTCCTATTCGGCGACAACCCAATTTTCCAGGCGACATAGAGGATATGCCTCCAGGAAGAGTCACGATTAACATGGCGGACCTGCTAGAGGGTGAGAATGAGCTATATCTTCTTGTAGAGGACCCACCCCACGATGAATTTCCAAAATTCTTGGATATATTAGGAAGGATTACTTGTCAATAGAGGAATCTAATGGGTCTTTCTGTGCCCACCGAGGAACTAGTCCTCAGCTGGAATCCCAACAAGGGAAAAGAACTCTTTGGGGCTGTCAAACCCTCTGACCCTTCTGGCTCAGTGCAGAAGGCGGAAGACGATCCCTAAAAAGAGGTGTTCCATCAGAAACTCACCGAACACAAAATTATGGTCAACAACCTCCTTGTTGAACTAACAACAGAGCAGCAAACAGACTACGGTGATCCTTAGCTAGGGCAGTAGGGGCAGGGACAACTTCCCCTCAGTGAATTGCCTCTAGGTGACCCTGACCATCCTGCCCACATAGACAGGGTTTAGGATATAAATTACGGAAAGAGGGCGCGATATGTATCTCTAAATACTTCTAAATGGCATGAAAATCCTTGGGACCTAGCTCAGATTCCCTCATCTACCCCACAGGTCGTTCCACGAGCCGCTCCACGAGCCGCTGGGCTACCTTATCGTGTGGAAGAACCCGCCAACGCACTGGTAGTCAGGGATCCTCATCAAGACAGGAACCCCCACCCATATGATCCAATTACGACACTCATTTCCCATATAAAGAAATTAGAAATGTGATAGTTGGCGCTCCCGCCTAATTGAAAAGCCTTATTCGGCACGGGTGGATGATATGCCATCACTCCTGGGTTTTGGAAATCCAACTTTCTTCCCCTTCAATGGGACAGGGGACCCACCACCGCACCTGACCCACTTTATCTCAAGGTGTGGACCCATGTTGGGAACTCTAGAATAGAAGGAGGCCACCAAGCACCGATGTTTCGTAAAGAAATTTGAAGGGCCTGCATTTTTTTTGGTATAGCCAGTTGCCCATCGGATCAGTAACCAGCTGGGAAGACCTCCATAGGAAATTTCTCTAACATTTAAGCTCCACCACTCGAAAGACGAGTATCATGGACCTCTTTAAGTTCAATTAGAGTTCTGATGAGCGTGTTTCCAACTATTGTCGCCCAATGGAAAGGAATCACGTATTTCTTTGACATGCCGCTGACTCATGAGAAACTGCTGAAGATGTGCATAGGGAATGTCAAGATGGAACTAGTCCCCTATATGATCACCTAGAACTATCCTGGAGGATTATGAGTCTTATCTAATAAGGCCCAACACCTAGAATAATCCTTACAGCAAGCTAAGAAGGCACGTTCGTTGCCTCCTGTGATCCCCGCGAGAAGGGCCGCCAGGTCCGAGCCCACTAAAGTGGATCAAATAGAGCCCCCCAGGCAACTAGACTTATTACTAGAAGAGCCACCTCCATAGCCTCACAGAGGCCCTCCACTTCAGGCACATCCTCTGGTCCAGCGTCGCCCACCTTAGAATCGGCAGGTGCCTCTATGCAATGCGCCACCATCACCCAGGCAAGATAACCAAGTTCCACCTCCTCAACAGGCTCCCCCATATCCCCATTAGGGTTAGGATCCAAGGCCCCCCTTTTTAGATAGAAGAAACTAGACCTAATCATTCAATGAGTCACATGTCCCTAGTTACTTTCGTAGTGCCTTGGTGTAGAGGATTCTACACTTGCCTGAGTGCAGAAGGCCAGAAGAGGTGAACCTCGCTGATCGACCTAATTATTTCCCTTATCACCGGATCCTGGGGAACACTCTCAAGTAGTGCTATGTGTTCAAAGACTGGCTTCAATACTAGGTACATAACAACATATTCCGTTTAGGTCCAGCTCCGACACAGGTGGCATGCGTCTTCGTGAGGCCAGACAGCAGCAACGACATCGAGGGCGAGTGACATCAGGTTTCCGATCACGGGTCCCAGAAGTATGATAACTGTATGGCTTGTAAAATAGTCACTCATTCCCATGGTGTCATCTATGCATGCCTGAATTTTCTAGAGCCTTCAGATTCTGTAGAAACTACTTTTGCATCGTCTTCTCATCCGGCCTCTTACCAGAAGAGTAAACATTGGCAACGCAAGGGAAAAAAGAGCCCCCCGCCAATGCCATAATCTTCCTATACTCTCAGTGACTTCATATCTCTAGAGATGGCGATCCATCTCAGAATACATCCAGTAGTGGAGGACTCTTCGAGTGACGGTCAATGGTACGCTGATCGTACCACGATTCACTGTTTTATTCCACCCTTACACCGTTGTTTTAAACTAGTTTTGTAACGAATATTCCAAATATAATAACAAATTTCACTTTATGTTTGAATAATTTAATTAATTTTAATCAACATTATAATGGTAAATGTTACTTGTTTTTATTATTTCAATGTAGGTGGAGGTGATTTGGAGGTCCCTTGATGAAGTGGAAGAAAAATGGGCCAAAATTGCATGGATCCATGGACATCTGTCCACTGTTTTGAATAGTAAATGAAATCTGTGAATCCAAATGGGATGAAATTTTGTGTGCCTGTCCAAACTTTAATATTCTACATTTCATATTAAAGAACCCAATTCTGATTCGGCTTCTATACGGCCCATTTGAACTGATCTATCCAAGACACCGAATTTGGACCAAGTCAAATGCGGTGTTCTGTATTTTATCAATATCGTGAGACTTAATTGTCCAAATGGTACCAAACTTTCTATGGAGACAGTAAAGAAGTAGAGATACAGCTTTTCTATTTTCTCCAAAGCGAGATAAGGCTGTCTGAATGCCGAAATGCATGGTGAAAGTGGATTGATGAAATCTGTGTGCCTAAAACAACCTTCCAATTTTCCTATAAAATGGCACCTTGGGCTCCCCATTTACAAGTTCGGACAAGGAGTGAATTGCTGCCAATTTAGAGTCCTAGAGGAGTATCCTAATCATATTGGAGGTTCTAGAGGCACCTATCCTCATAGGGGAATCATGGATGAAGAAAGAGTTCCACCCGAGCTTCCTCCTCCTCCCGACGTCGAGCTAAAAGTTGGGTGTTCGTTGTGAGGGAGCTACACACATGTCAAGGGAGTTCCAATGCATACACTAGCTACTGGTTTGAAGTAATTTGGGTGTTTAAGCATTTCATTCCATGTATCTTATTTTATTTCAGGTTTTAATGCTTTATTTGATGCATGTGAGTGTTATGCTCTTAATTTCTAACCGATCAGTGTGAGGTTTTGAGTGCGTGACTTGTGTTGTTCCGATTGGACATCACAAGAATCCATTTCATAACCAACTTATTGAGATTTCAATCTGATTTGGAAGCTCTTATTCCATGCATAAGTAATTGACCTTGATAATATGATTGTTACGTCATGGTTTGGTCCTTAAAGCATTGAAATAAAAGTTTAGGAATTAATCGAGATTCCAATTAACTCCAACCAAAGAATTACTCTAAACCTAAGATGAATCTCTATGAACAATGTACTTGATATGTGTGTAGTGAAATCACATCGACCCTTTTATCTCATATTTTTCAAAATCCACTAGGTCACTCAACTTTTAAGCTATTTCAACTAAGTTATTATTTTAAACTCTTTTCAAAACCACCCCCTCTCTTAGTCATTTTTATTAAAAATACACACTCTAAACCTACCAACGCTCCTTGAGAGATGACCTAGGGTCTACCCTAGACAATAAATCAACCTTAAAAACATAATCAATTTGACGTTTCATGACAGCGTGCTCAAATTTTGGCGCAGTTTCCGGGGAGCGCTTTGGTTTTTTGTGCGTGTTTTTGATAAAGTTTTTGTAATTTTTGTGAATATTTGCTTGTTTTATCTTTTACCTTTTCATTTATTTTTGCGTTCTAATTTATTTATTGTGTAAGTTATTTATATGAAGTGTTCTACTCCGGGAGACCTACAAACTTTTGAACCCGAACCGGAGAGGATCCTACATCAACGAAACCGAGACACACAAGACAACACTTTGAAGGAGGAGATATCACATCTTAAAATTCTTCTTGATCCTTCTTCTTCTTCTGAAACCAAAGTTAAAACTAAAAATAACTTGTATAATATGGATGAAAATAATATAACACTAAAATAAATAACCTCTCCTGATGTTGATATCCGACCCACTTACATTCAATTACAAGGCGAGGCACCCAATTTTGAACTAAAATCTGGTTTAATTCATTTATTACCAAGATTTCATGGACTGCCTGGAGAAGATCCACATAAGCATTTAAAAGAATTTCATACTATGTGTTCAGCATTAAAACCAAATGATGTGGATGAAGAACAAGTAAAACTTAGGGCATTTTAATTTTTATTAGAAGACACAACTAAAGATTGGTTGTATTATGTTAATTCACCTATAAGAGGTTTGGCAGACATGAAATGACTTTTTCTTGAAAAATACTTCCCAACCTCTCGAACTGCAACAACAAGGAAAGAAATATGTGGTATAAGACAATATCAAGGATAAATACTTTATGAATATTGGGAATTCTTTAAAAGATTATGTTCAAGTTGTCCACACCACCAAATAAGTGATCAACTTTTAATACAATATTTTTATGAAGGTTTAATTCCAATAGATCGTAACATGATTGATGCTGCTGCAGGTGGTGCACTAGTGGATAAAAACCCAATTACTGAAAGGACCCTAATTGAGACCATGGCACAGAACACTCAATAATTCAGTTCAAGGTCCATTGTACCCATTCGAGGTGTCTATGAGGTGCAAAGTACTGAATTTGAGAAGAAGGTGGACACAGAGTTTGAAGAGGTGAGTACCCTTCTACAAAAACTTGCTCTTTCCCAAGGGAAATTCCAATCTCCTCCTCCTATAAATTGTGGTATATGCTCTTCTGATACCCACTATTCTGACCAATTCCTCCAATTGAGAGAAACTTCTGAGAGTTGTGAGGAAATATTCCCAGGATGCCCCTATAACCAACCCATTAGGCAAGAAGCTTACTATCCATCCAACCCTGGGTGGAAAGACAACCAAGCCTATAGGCAAGGGGGGTATTCAAACTAGCCTCATCAACCATGGAACCAACCATGGAAAAGTAGTCATCAACCACCACCACCCAGAAATTTTCAACCACCCCAAAGGCCTTTCCAACAACCCCCTCCAAAACCCGAGCCTAGCCTACAAGATATGATGAAACAAATGGCTTCCAATAATATCCAGTTCCAACAAACCACCCAAGCAGCCATACAAGACCTCAAAACCCAATTAGGCTAACTAGCTAACTCAGTGGGTGAAATCCAAAGCCATGGGTCTGGTAAACTACCATCTCAACCACTTGTCAACCCTAGGGATAAGGTAAATGTTAGTGCCATCTCCTTTAGGAGTGTAACTCAACTTAAAAGCCAAATTAAACCTCCATTAGAGTCATCCTCTCTTAAGGAAACCACCACCCCAACCACTGAAAAAGGTTAAAATGAGGTGGAACCTTGTCTTGAGAGAAGTCCTACCAAAGGAAAGAGTGTGTCTATTGATGAGTTACCAAGCCCAGGCATTCCTCTTCCATTTCCCCAAAGAGCCACCCAACCAAGGAAACAAAAGGAAACTGAACTTGATAAAGAAATCTTGGAGACTTTCAAAAAAGTGCAGGTTAACATTCCATTGATTGATGCCGTCAAGAAAATTCTGAGATATTCCAAGTTTCTGAAGGAGATGTGTACCCACCAAAGGCAACTTAGAGGTGATACGAAGGTGAGCCTGGGGAGGAATGTCTCAGCATTGATACAACCCTCAATTGCCACCAAGTGCAACGATCCTGGAACATTCTCGATTTCGTGCACCATAGGGGAGTATTCTTTCTACAATTCTATTCTTGATTTAGGTGATTCTATTAATGTGATTCCTAACTCCATATACTCTTCTTTGTAGGTCGGTGAACTAAATCCCACAGTAATAATTGTTCAGCTAGAAAATCGGAGTACGGAACACCCTTCTGGTGTGTTAGAGGATGTTCTTGTGAGGGTTCAAAATTTAATATTTCCTGCTGATTTTTATGTGCTAAAAATGGAAGATGATAGGATGAATGGACACGCCCCAATTATATTGGGGAGACCTTTCTTGAAAACCACCAAATCCATAATTAATGTCCATAATGGTACATTATCTATGGAATTTGGTGGTGACATAGTCCATTTTAACATCCTTGATGCCATGAAGCACCCATCAGAAGAACATTCCTCTCTCTCAGTAAATTCAATTGATGTACTCCCTTCCCCTAAAATCACTTTATTTGTTTCCCCTGATCCCCTTTCTAAATTTTCCTCTTTGATTGAAATTCTTGGTAATGAATCATGTGTTGATTGTAGTAGTGGTCTAGAAAAGTGTCATGCATGTTTATTAATTGATAATTTCTTGAACACGGAGGATCACATGACCATCGATGATACTACTACGATTCTAAAAGCTAATTCCTCATCTAAGGATGATACCATTGAGCAGTTAGATGAGATTAGTGACCTCTCACTTTCACACACACTCCCATCAATCCAAAATCCACCTGAATTGGAACTAAAGCAACTACCTCAAGATTTAAAATATTCATATCTTGAGAATGGAAACAATTTGTCCATCATCATTGCTAGTTCACTCCCTCTTGATCATGAATTGTGACTGCTTGAACTTTTGAGGGAGTATAAAAAAGCATTGGGATGGACACTTGCAGACATTCCTGGTATTAGCCCATCAATTTGTACACATCATATTTTATTAACTGATGAGGCTAAACCAGTGAGGCAGGAACAACGTCGACTGAACCCAAACCTATTAGAAGTAGTTAAAAAGGAAGTAACAAAATTACTGGCTACTGGAATTATTTACCCCATCTCTGACAGCCAATGGGTTAGTCCCGTTCAAGTAGTTCCTAAAAAAACGGGCCTAACTGTAATTAAAAATGAAAATAATGAATTGGTTCCAACTCATGTGCAGAATAGTTGGCGTGTCTGTATAGATTATCGCCGACTAAACCAATACACTAGGAAGAACCATTTCCCATTTCCATTCATTGACCAAATGCTAGAGAGGCTAGTGGGGAAGTCCCATTACTGTTTTCTTTATGGGTATTCTGGATACTTTCATATCCATATTGCCCCTGAGGATCAGGAAAAGATAACCTTCACTTGCCCCTTTGGCACATTTTCCTATAGAAGGATTCCATTTGGCCTGTGCAATGATCTGGGTACTTTCCAACGATGAATCGTTAGTATTTTTTCGGATTACCTGGAGAATTGCATGGATGTTTTCATGGATGATTTTACTGTTTATTGATCTAATTTTGATGAATGTTTAAGTAGTCTTAGTTCAGTCCTACATTGCTGTATTGAAAATAATCTTGTATTAAATTATGAGAAATGCCATTTCATGGTGCGACAAGGTATAGTTTTGGGGCATTTCATTTTTGGGGATGGAATCCAAGTAGATAAATCGAAAGTGGATGTCATTTATTCCCTACCATTCCCTAAAAATGTACGTGATGTGCGGTCTTTCCTAGGTCATGCTGGATTTTACCGTTGTTTCATTTGTGATTTTAGTAAGATTTTACTTCCCCTCTCCCGCTTACTCCAAAAAGAAAAAGATTTTTTTTTGATAAAGAATGTGAAGAAGCTTTTAATAAATTAAAATGGAGTCTCACATCACCCCTAGTAATCCAACCACCTCGATGGGATTTACCATTTGAGCTCATGTGTGACGCCTCTAACTATGAAGTTGGGGCAGTCTTATCACAAAGGGTCGATCGAGCTCCACATGTCATTTCCTATGCCTCACGTACTTTGGACCCTGCCCAAGAAAACTACACCACCACTAAAAAAGAATTTATTTCCATTGTGTTTGCCTTGGATAAATTCAGGTCATACCTTTTAGGTTCCAATTCATTGTGTTCTCAGACCATACAACCCTCTGGTATCTCTTAAAGAAACCGGAAGCCAAACCACGTCTCATTCGTTGGATGCTCCTCCTTCAGGAATTCACTCTAGAAATTAGAGATAAAAAAGGAGTAGAGAATGTGGTGGCAGACCATATCAGTAGGATCCCCCCATCCTCGAACATTGTCTCATCCCCTGTATTCCCATTAATGACATGTTTCCTGATGAGAAATTGTAAAAAGTGCAAGATGCTATTCCCTGGTATGCTAAAATTGTAAATTATTTGGTAGCATCTTGCATTCCTACTGATTTCAACAAAAACCAAGCCAGTCGTCTAAAACATGAGTCTTGTTGGTACATTTGGGATAACCCCTACCTTTGGCGCACATGTAGTGATCAGGTCCTTAGGCGTTGTGTTCCCGATAGCGAGTTTCAGTCTGTCCTTAGATTCTGCCACACTCTTACTTGTGGGGCCCACTTTGGTCCCCAATGGATTGCTCGCAAAGTTCTTGATTCTGGTATCTTTTGGCCAATACTTTTTCGGGATGCCCATGAATTTTGTAAATCTTGTCCTCATTGTCAAAGAATGGGGAATGTCTCTAAAAGGAATGAAATGACACAACAACCCTTTCTCTTTCATGACATTTTTTATGTTTGGGGTATTGACTTTATGGGGCCATTTATCAATTCTCTAGGAAACTTGTACATTCTTTTAGCCGTTGATTACGTATTAAAATGGGTAGAGGCACGGGCCACAAGGACAAATGATTCTAAAACCGTTGTAGACTTTTTGAGAACTCAGATCTTTTGTAGGTTTGGATTACCTAGGTTCATCATTAGTGACCAGGGTTCTCATTTCTGCACCTAAACAATGCAATCACTTTTGTGTCGGTATGGGGCCAGTCATTGAGTATCTACTATGTATCACCCATAGACAAATGGTCAAGACGAGGTGTCAAATAGAGAGGTAAAACAAATTCTTGAAAAAATGGTCCAACCCAACATGAAAGATTGGAGTCTTAGACTCGATGATTCATTATGGGATTACCGTACTGCTTTTAAAACTCCCATCGGAATGTCACCTTATAGAATTGTTTTTGGAAAGAGTTGTCACCTCCCTATTGAGATTGAGCACCGGGCCTACTGGGCCATCAGACAATGAAATTCTAATCATTCTGGTGCTGGTGCTCAAAGGAAGTTGTAGATTCAGGAGCTAGAAGAAATGAGAAGAGATGCATATGAAAAGTCCAGGATTTATAAGGAGAGAACCAAGGCTGCCCATTACCATCTTATCCTTCATCGTCAGTTCCATATTAGTCATAAGGTCCTCCTATACAATGCAAGGCTGAAATTGCATACCGGTAAGCTTAATTCCCGCTGGTTTGGACCATACATTGTTACTAATGTCTCTCCATTTGGTGTTGTTCAGGTTCAAAATGAAGAAACAAAGCAAACCTTCACTGTCAATGGGTAGAGACTAAAGCACTTTCATGAACCCGTTCTGGAGTCCCCGATGGAGGAACTCCAAGTTCAAGAAGCAAACTATGAAGGACATCCACCAGGTTTTATCCTTCCTTCCCACATTCTCTTTTACTACATTGAGGACACTATATACTCTAGGTGGGGGGGGGTGGATACATTCCTGGGTTAGTTAGGAATTTTCATCTTTTTCTCCTTTTTTTCTCTTTTTGGCCTTCTTTATGGTATTTTCATTTTTCCCCATCAATAATTTCGAAGTTCCATGATGTGGAGACCATAAAGTGGGGAAAGTAAAAATACCATAACAAAGGCTAAAAAGAATTTTTGTATGAGTTTACCATCAACGAGTGATTTTTTTTAGTGAATTGGTTTTATGTCAATGATATAAATGGTTGTATCACTATGAAACATTTGAGATGATTGATGCCCCTTGTGTGAGTAGTTTTCGGAAAACTGTGTCACTAATATCTCCATACATTTTTGCACCAAACCACAAAGTGTGAATATTTCTTAATTAATATAAGGTAAATATATGTTGGGTTAATAATTTTCATCTTGAAATGATATTTCCATACGTTCATTCCTTATCCGATCTGTTTCATTACTGTACCAGATTGACCTATGCGTGTGTACCTAATGTCCGACTGTTGTACACCCTCAAAAAAAAATTGGTTGTGTCTTGGGCAGGTCAAAAAACACCCCTCTTCAACCTTTTATCTTATTATAACTATTGAAATTTGTGTCGTGAGGAGATCAAACAAGGGTTGAGAGATGAGTGTGATATTTGTTCCAAATGCAACTTCAAAAAAATATAATAAATGAGGGGATTGATGAAATGTGCATAATATGGGGATATCTAGGTCAGGAGCTTATGGTTTGACTTCTGGGAATGCTTAAATGAGTGGGTCGTGAAATATGATTGCAAAGGATGTAGGACAGGTTCGATGAAAAATCATTTAAAGCCGAATAATGTTAAAATAACCTATATTTATTTGATAGAAAGTGGAAAGAATAGCATGGAATGGTTTTTACACACACACATGGAGAGTTAGTGTAATTGTTGACCTTTGAATTCCTTTCTCATGTTGGTGTCATAAATCTCTTTGAATTTTATTGTGATATGATTTATGATACATCTTTTACCATTTTCACTGGGAAGAACTCCTTGGTGTCGTTCATGCATTGATCACATTATTTTAAATAAAATTTCCTCAAATATTAAATCTTCATTATGTTGGAAATATATATATATGAATAATTTTATTTGGATATGTGATTTTGCTCAGGAGTGCAAATGTTTAGGTGTGGGGGTGTGATCGTACCACGATTCACTGTTTTATTCTACCCTTACACCGTTGTTTTAAACTAGTTTTGTAACGAATATTCCAAATATAATAATAAATTTCACTTTATGTTTGAATCATTTAATTAATTTTAATCAACATTATAATGAGAAATGTTACTTGTTTTTATTATTTCAATGTAGGTGGAGGTGATTTGGAGGTCCCTTGATGAAGTGGAAGAAAAATGGGCCAAAATTGCATGGATCCATGGACATTTTTCCACTATTTTGCATAGTAAACGAAATAAGTGAATCGAAATGGGCTGAAATTTTGTGATCCTGTCAAAACTTTAATAGGAGACATTTCATATTAAGGAACCCAATCCTGATTCGGCTTGTATGGGGCCCATTCTAACTGATCTGTCCAAGACACCGAATTTGGACCAAGTCAAATGTGGTGTTCTGTGTTTTATCAATATCTTGAGATGTAATTGTCCAAATGGTGCCAAACTTTAGGTGGATAAAGTCACGAAGCAGAGTTAAAACCTTTCTATTTTCTCCAAAGAGAGATAAGGCTGTCTGAAGGCCGAAACGTGTGGTGCAAGTGGATTGATGAAATCTGTGTGCCTAAAACCACCTTCCAATTTTCCTATAAAATACCACCTTGGGCTCCCCATTTGCAAGTTCGGCCAAGGAGTGAAGTGCTGCCAATTTGGAGTCCTAGTGGAGTCTCCTAATCACCTTTGAGGTTCTGGAGGCCCCTATCCTCATAGGGGAATCAAGGATGAAGAAGGAGTTCCACCCGAGCTTCCTCCTCTTCCCGATGTCGAGCTAAAAGTTGGGTGTTCGTTGTGAGGGATCTACACACATGTAAAGGGAGTTATGATGCATACACTAGCTACTAGTTTGGAATAATTTGGGTGTTTAAATATTTCATCCCATGTATCTTATTTTACTTTAGGTTTGAATGCTTGATTTGATGCATGTGAGTGTTATCCTCTTAATTTCTAACCGATCGGTGTGAGGTTTTGAGTGCGTGACTTGTGTTTTTCTGATTGGAAATCACAAGAATAATTTTCATACCCACCTTATTGATATTTTAATCTGATTTGGAAGCTCTTATTCCATGCATAAGTACTGGACCTTGACAATACGATTGTTACGTCAAAGTTTGGTCCTTAAAGCATTGAAATAAAATCTTAAGAATTAATCGAGATTCCAATTAACTCCAACCAAAGAATTACTCTAAACCTAAGATGAATCTCTATGAACAATGAACTTGATATGTGTGTAGTGAAATCACATCGACCATTTTATCTCATATTTTTCAAAATCCACTAGGTCACTCAACTTTTAAGCTATTTCAACTAAGTCATTGTTTTAAACTCTTTTCAAAACCACCCCCTCTCTTAGTCATTTTTATTAAAAATACACACTCTAAACCTACCAAAGATCCTTGAGAGATGACATAGGGTCTACCTAGACTATAAATCAACCTTAAAAACATAATAAATTTTACGTGTCATGACAGCGCGATCATATGCCTCGGTTAACACCGTTGAGATGGTAAATCCCTACGTGATTCCTGATGATGAGGAGCGTCAGGCGGATCCTCCAAACATCCCCAACCATCGTCAGAGTCGACAGAGGCGTGGTAATATGGTCCGTCAGAGTGCCTTGGTATGCACTTCTAGAAAGGCTATGCATGCTACCGAAACCAGGCAATAGGCTCAGCACAGAGCTCAGCATGCACAACCTTCTCATCGGGTGGAATTCGGCCTACCTTCAACGCAGTTTGTGTTGTTGGATCAGGCAGAGACACTCCGACCATACCGTGACCAACCACACCCTACTACAGGCTGGTATCAGTCATCTGGCCCTCATTTGGTATCTACTCCACAGGCTCTAACTAGTGAGAAATAGGATATTCTTAGTACCAGTCAGTCATCGGTCCAGTCGGCAGGACCCACCATACCTCCTGTCATAGAACGACCTCATGTAAGTAGAATTTCACACCTGAAGTGGAAGTACAATGTTCTTAAGAATCTTTCTTGTATTCTGGAAAGGCTCTCCATCCTTGATTCCCTTCGCCTATCATCAGATATACGTGAGGCCCTCCCTGAGGCTTTAAGGAGCCCCCTCTAGTTTGAAACAGAGGTAGTATCTACAGAAGCCTTTCATGCTGAGGCGGTCGAGAATGATAAATGCCAGGCCATTATTTCATTATCTAGAGAAAATGAAGGCTCTCCCATACAAGGGAACATTCTCCCACTTTACATCACTGTTCAGTTCAATGGTATGGAGGTTTGTCACTGTCTTGTTGACATGAGCTCTAGAATTAACCTAATCCCAACTCAGACACTGCAAAAACTAGGATTGTCTGAAGATGATCTGAGTCCCTATGATCTAAGAATCCAAGGTTATGATAAGACGAAATAGACACTGGTTGAAAAGATCCACTGGAAGAACCAGTTTGGTGGCTTATTTACTAGCACTGATTTTATGGTTGTCTCCCAGGACACCGCCTACACTGCGTTGATGAGAAGGCCATGGCTCCACCTACATGCAGTGGTTCCCTCATCATACCACCAGTGCCTCAAGTACTCCCTCAATGGTTGAGTGGGTATGATTCAAGGTGAAACATCTCTTTTTGCCTCTTGTGAAGCCCTCTATCTAGATTCCAACTAATACAAGATAAAAGACAAGAAGATTCAAGCTAATGAGGTTGAGCATGCCATGACTACAACCGACCCATGGACAGATCTAGATGATGCCTACATCTTTCCAATCCATCGACTGGAGGCTAATACCCCGGACATGGGACAATGATTTATTGTTTCTGGAATGAGGGGGGAATACATTACCAGGCCCAAGAGATGCCAAAAGATTTCATCGTAATCCTATACAAATTAGTCTTAGGTGATCCCAAAGACTCCTACTCACATAAGGTATCGGGATGTCTGCTCCATGGCGATGACAATACGTCATAATTTCTTGTTCTTCAAAGCCAGAATTAAACGGATCAAGACGATTTTCTACTATTGCTGCAACATAATCAAGCATGTCCCCTTGGACCAAAGGCCAGATGGGATTAGATCGACAATCTTCATCGCTATGGTTGTGGCAGCACATGAGTCCTCTGATGCAGTGTCCGTTGCTACTCGGGCTGGTACCAGCCTCCCGTCAGGATCTTACAACTCATAAGTGTCTCATCCCAATGAGGATTCCCCCTCCTTAAGTGAAGAAGAGAATTTAGAGGATTCTCCCCCCGCCTTTTAGGATGGCATCTCTACCATAGTCGACGAGTTTGTATAGGTGAACCTCGGTAGCGAGGCAGACCCGAGACCCACACTGATCAGTTCCTCCATTCCCCTTGAGGAGGAACAACAGTACATATACATCCTTAAACTACACTATGATTTATTCTCCTGGAGTTACAATAAGATTCCAGGACTAGATCCTTAGGTATTCTTCCACTGCATCGGTCTCCTAGCAAATCATCACGGGTTCAAGCAGCCTCCCAGAAAGATGCACCCTTATCACGATGCCCTGGTTGAGGAAAAAGTTTATAAGATCATCAGAGCTAGTTTTTTTAAGGAGGTATAGTACCCAAAATGGCAATCCAACATTATTCCAGTTAGGAAGAAAAATGGACATATCAGATTCTGCATCGAATTCTAGGATCTTAACCATTACTGTCCGAAGGATGATTTTCCCCTTCCTATGACAGAATTGTTGATTGATGCTACAGCTAGATTCCAAGCCCTCTCCTTCATGGATGGTTACTCTAGGTATAACCAGATCTTTATGGCCCCCAAGGATGAGGATTATACAGCCTTAAGGGAACCACAAGGTACATTCTTTTACCAAGTCTTGCCATTCGGTTTAAAAAATGCGGGTGCCACCTATCAGCGGGATATGCATTGCATATTTAAGACAATACTCAGAACGTTGGTGGAATGATATTTGGATGATCTGTTGGTCAAATCTCTCCAGCGTCAGGACCATCTCAAATACCTCAAGAAAGTGTTCAGCTTCCTCCTTTCTCGTCACTTGAAGATGAAACCATTGAAGTGTGCCTTCAGTGTCACCTATGGAAAGTTTCTTGGCTTCGTTGTTAGATATAGGGGCATTGAGATTGACCTAGAGAAGATCAAGTCCATTAGATAGATGTCTCCTCCAAGAAATATTCAGGAACTTATAGGATTCCAAGGCCACTTAGCCTACATACGCCGATTCATCATGAATTTGGCTGGAAAGTGTAAGCCCTTTTCTCAACTCATGAAGAAAGGTGCACTCTATGAGTGGAATGAAGAGTTTCAAACTGCTTTTGAGGAGATCAAGTAGTATCTTCTCCAACCTCCGGTCTTAATTCCACCTATCTCTAGAAAGCCACTGGTCCTTTATGTGACCTCCCTGGAATGATCTCTTGGTTCCCTTCTCTCCCAGAAGAACAACAAGGGGATGGAAAACATCCTTTACTACCTCAGCTGCATGCTCCTTGATATGGAGACCAGATAACTCCCCATAGAAAAGAGCTGCCTTGTGCTGGTATTCATAGTATAGAAATTGTGACATTACTTATATCACCATGAGGTACAACTGGTGTCCCAAGTAGACCCATTGAAGTACATCCTGAACTGCCCCATGCTGACAGGCCGACTAGCTCAGTGGGTGGTAATCCTACAACAGTTCGATATCAGGTTCGTCCCTCAGAAGGATATAAAAGGTAAAGCGTTGTCAGATTTCCTTGATGCCTAACCAACTCCTATGGACCAGTCCCTTGATCTCAATTTCCCCATGTGGTGATCCACTCAGTAGACCAAGCCACGCCATGCTGGCAGATTCACTTTGATGGTGCTTCCTGAAGCCCTACGAGCAGAAGGCTCAATGATCCTAGACTCAATAGAGTAGGCTTGGGTATCGTCTTCATTACCCTGGCACAAGACGTTCTTACTTATTCATTCCTGTTGTCAAAAGGCTACACAAATAATGAGGCAGAGTATTAGGATCTCATCACTGGTCTTGAGCTGGCCCTCGAGATTGATGTTCCCCATTTTCATTTGAAAGGGGATTCTGAACTAGTCATCAAAAAGACCAACAATGACTATGTCATCAGAAATCTAGAGCTCGTACCATTTTTGTAGCACACTCTCTAGCTAATGGCCTAGTTCCCATCTCTTCCAAAAGTTACTCATGTCCCCCGATCTCAGAATGGTCGAGCGGCGCCCTAGCTGGTCTGGCTGCATAACTCGCAGAGCCTAATCAGGATGATCTGATTATCCACGTGGCACATCAGAGATTCATTGCTCCTGTCACCCTAGATGATGATGATGGTTTACAGGTGGGCCACCTTACCACTAGAGCCTCCATGTTAGGACCCCTGGGTCCCCTGGATACAGTGATTGAAGTGACTCCCGAATGGAGAGCCCCCTTCGTCGAGTATCTCCAAAATGGTTAACTCCCAGCTAATCGAGCCAAGCACGAGCGAATCCGATGCCACACATTGAAATTAATCCTTTAGGATGTCCCTAGACATGAGGAGATCCTCTAAAAGTGAGGGTTTGATGTTTCTCTCCTCTATTGGATTCAAGGAGTCAAGATTTCTCAGGTCATGTAAGTTGTTCACGCCGGTTCCTATGGGGCTCATCAGACCAGGTTGAAACTATCCCACCAGATCTAGAGACTGGGGTACTTTTGGACCTCCATGATCCATGACTGAATTTAGTTTTCCAAGATATGTCATGCATTCCAAATTCATGCTAACTTCATGCATCGGTCTCTAGATCCTCTCCGCTCCACCATGTAATCTTGGCCATTTGCGATGTGGGGACTCGATGTCGTGGGACCATTTCCCCCAACGATAGCTCACCAGTGCAGATTCATTCTGACTGCCATAGATTTTTTCTTCAAGTGGGCAGAGGAAGTTCCACTTAATGCGGTCAAGGCCCGTTCCATCTTTGAATTTGTGAGCTTCGACATCATCTACCGATTTGGAGTCCCTCATGTCATCCTCCCCGATAACAACACAAACTTTTGAGTAGCTGAGCTGAAGAAATTGTACGCTAAGTACAACATCTGTTCTAATCAAACCTCTCACTATCATGTGTAAGAAAATGGATAGATCAAGGTGTTCAAAAAGACCCTATCTAACATTCTGCAGAAAATGGTTGATCAGAATAAGAAGAGTTGGCCAGACAAGCTCCCCAATGCCCTCTCGGAATACTGGACAACAACTCATTACTGCACCCGGGTGACCCTATATTCCCTAGTATATGGAACAGAGGTCGTCCTACCCATCAAGATTCAATTTCCCTCATTGTGAACAACAGTATATGATTAGGAAGTTCTAGATAAATTACCTGAAATCCATCTAGCTGAGTTGGAAGCAATCGATGAGAATAGGCTTCGTGCCCTGTACAATCTGGAAAGGCATCAGAACAGGATAGCTAGAGCTTTCAACAAGAAATTTTTCCTCTGCTCCTTCATGCAAGGCGACTTGGTGTTTTCTCTGAGGGAACCAATGATACCTGGTAGGAAACCACCCCAGTTGGAACCCAAATGGGAAGGACCTTACATCATTCACAAGGTTTACTCCAATGGTGCATACTCACTGGTTACAATGGATGGTGAGTTTATAACTCCTCCCACCAATGACAAGTTTCTTGACCAATACTTTGCATGAGTCCCTGAGGTCCTAAAGGGCCTTAAATTGTATGATCTTACATGACCCTAAACTATATGGTCCTACACGACCTTAAACTGTATGGCCCCGCATGACCCTAAACTGTATGACGATCCTACATGACCTTAAACTGTACAATCCTACATGACCCTAAAATGTATGGTCCTGCATGACCTTAAAATGTACGGTCCCACAAAATTCTAAACTACATGATGGTCCTGCACAAACTTAAACTGTATGGTCCTGTATGACCCTAAACTGTATGATGGTCCTGCATTACCTTAAACTGTATGGTCTTACATGACCTTAAACTATGCATCGTCCTACAAGAAATTAAACTGCATCTTCATAACTACGTATGGATTGATTCCCATCTTCATGGGATACATATGAATGATCAGATACCTCTTCTTGAGTTCATCCCCAGCTTCCTCTTTGACTATTCCCTCATGTGAATAGTTCTTTTGGAGGATCTCACATGGCGTCGTGTAAGCTTCTTTGGACCCACCCATGTCAGGGTTACGATGGTTGCACCATGTGACCTCCTCTGTTATTATAATACTCCTATGTCCTTACCACATGATGCTAAACTACATGGAACTTTTAGAACTACATGTGTCTTGATTCCCATGCTCATGGGATACGTAGGACCCCCCAGACATTTTGTCCATAGGACAAACCCCAAATATCCCAAACATGGAGTGCAGTGGTTCATTTTTTCCCATCGTCTCTCCAAATCTTGGTCTAATTCAAGTGGGAGTGTAATTCTAGCTATTGGACCCTTATTTGATGGGGAGATACTAATCTTACTCCTTGTTCCCCACACCGAATAGTGCTCATGTGGGCTTAGGAGCTATGACGAGGCAATGCCCGCATGAGAGGCCATATAGCTATAGTTGGTCGGGGCACCAAACCTCAAGTCCTTCAGCCCCCTAGCCCGAGTTCTCATTTGGGGTTGTGTAGTGTGGTATGGACTCATGTCCTTATTCACATCGGGCTATTTCTCCATGCCACACATATCCCCTTGAGATATCCCTCCCTTCATTTAGAGTCTGAACCATGAGAACAGGCCCTACCATGCTTCGTGAGTCCCATCATTTGGGATTCCATCACCTTCTATATCTAAAGGGCCACCTGAATGGTATGTATGCTTGGCCCAAGGTCTCTCCTACCGTCACAGGCTAACACCCTCGAGGATTGTGAGCAAAAAGTTGATACAAGTCCCATGTTGCAAATATGGTCAATGGTTGACGTTCGATTGTCCTACCCCCATCTAGTCACACAAGGGTAGATATTGTGTTGCGAATTTTGTTAGCAGTCGTCCTCTATCATCATTTTCACTTTGTGGTCTTCCATAGGCACGATTATTCACCCTCTCTGTCCCATTCATATGACATTAAACTAGGAATATGTGGTCCGAGTTCTATGCCCCTAAACTAAGATCATATTTTTCCTCACTACAAGACGTTAAACTACAAGCTGGCCATGACATTCTGTCTGTGGCCCAGCCTTAGGCCCCTCATCCTTTTTGAGCCCCTGGACCAAGTTCTCACTTAGTGTTGCATAGTGTGGTGCCAGATTATTTCCTCATTCACATTGGGTTACTCGTTGTGTCATACACATCCTAAGATGAGATACCTTTCCCCTACCTTCATCCTCACTGCAAGACATTAAACTACAAGATGGCTATAACATTCTATCCATGGCCTAGCCTCATGCCCCTCGGCCTTTTTGGTTCCCTAGCCTAAGTTCTCACTTAGTGTTGTATGGTGTGGTGCGGGATTATGTCCTCATTCACGAGAGGCCATGCCATACATGCCCCTCATTTGGGTATCTTACCCTTATTCGCATCATCCTTTCCCCCAGAACTATGTATGGATTGATTCCCATCCTCATGAGATATGTAGGACCGCCCAAACGTCTAGTATTCAGGTCTAGCCCCATCTCTTAGAAACATCCCCATAATTTTGTCCCCTCGGCCTACGTTCTTCCAAAAGAGGGGTATACGGTGTGGTATGAGATTATGTCCACATTCACGTCAGTTTTATAATAACCACGCCACAAACCTCTTTCTCATGAGTGCCCTTCACTCATCTCTTTAAGTCGGCCTCCCCTAAGTCGGGTCCCTCGACCCTCTTCGGTGATTCACCAATGTGTGTAAAAGTACTTTGGTTTAGATCCTGGAGTGTCGGGTTTTGCCTGGACATTCTTTCAACCATTTTCAGGCTTCGTGTTCCCCTTCATTTGGGCTTTTCACATCCGAAAGGACCCCTAAATGTCATGGATTCTAGGACTAAGGAATCTCTTACCATTACGGGCCAACGTCCTTGAGGGTTTCAGAAAACAAATCGATACAAGTCCCGCATTGTGAATATGGTCAGCGGTTGATGCTCATTTACTGTTCCCATTTTAGGACACATGATATGAATGATGTGTTTCAAACACGGTCAACAGTTATCCTCCATCATCATTCCAACCCCTTCAAGCCTTGAATGTTGGTTACATGATTCACATAATTTTCCACCCCATCATGTCCAAATGGAATTTTGACGCTCCTGGTACAATCCCTCAGTGCACATTTTCATGTTAGGGGGACAAAGCCATGGTAAGGAATTATTCAGGGCTCTGCACCAACTTCCCTTTGGTGTGTGTTTCAGGTATTTCAAAAGCCTCTTCCGCCCTTGTTTCCCACACCGAGTTTGACTCACGTGGGCTTAGGAATTGGATTGAGGTCTGTGCCTACTTGGAAGGATTCCACCTCTCTCTGGTCCGAGCTCTAAGACCTTAAACTAAGATCTCTTCCAGAACTACATACGACATGATTCCCATTCCCATGGGATATGTAATAATTCCTAGACATCTCACCATTGGGTCCAGCTAGAATTCCAGTAATTTATCTCTTCCGTTATTCCTTCTGGGATCTGACCCTTATAAGACCGCGTGGCATGGTGCATGTGGGCTTGTGCCCTCATTCATGGCAGGTTTGAAATAGCCACACCACGTACACCCATTTCTAAGAGTTAGTCCTCCTACTTCATGTCCCACATGACATTAAATTGTATGTTGTCCCGCACGATGTTAAAAGGAACCTTCAAGAATTATGTGTGGCTTGATTCTCATTCCCATGGGATACGTAGGAACACCCGGACACCTCATATTCGGGTCCAGCTCAACTAGGGGTATCCTCTCCTGTCCCATATCCTCTAAACTATTCTGGCCCCTCATCCCAAGGTTTCCTACTCGGAATCGGGCATGGTATGATGTGGACCTCATCCTCATTCACGCCAGGTATGCTTTATCCCTTCGTTCACATTCCCTCTGGAACCTCATCTCTCCTGTATATGTCTGATTCATATGACTTTAAACTATGATTCCTAGTCCCACATGACTTAAAACTGTTACGCATGTACCGCACGACATCAAAATGGATGGTTGTTCCCCTCACATGACCATAAACTATGAAATTATCATCCTGTCCGCATGATAAAAAACGACACTGCATTGTGGTGTCCTTATTCAAGGGGACATCATGTTTGGTATCGGTCACCCAAAATACCATTTTTCAATGCTTTCAAACTACTTGATTCTTGTGAAGATGCTAGGAATTTCTATCCTAAGTCTATCACTTCACAAAAATAAAACAGTCATTCATTCTAAAGGACAAACAAGATCTATTAAATGACGCTTATTTGGGTGTAAGGGCCAGACCCGCATAACCTTATCATCCCTAACACTGGTACATTACCACGCCACCCCAAGAACTATGTACTGCTTTATTCCCATCCTCATGGAATATGTAGGAACGCCCGTGCACTTTGCATCGACCCCAAACTAACTTTCGTTTTCGGTCCCCCGATCTAAAACCTCTCCAAGAAACACATGGTGATCTGGACGCCAAGTCCTCATTCACATCGGGTTATATAATTACCTCACCATGTGTCTCCCATGTTCCATACCACCTATGGCCTGAGCTCTATGACCATAAACTAAGACCACTCCACATCCTTACCGCAAGATGTTAAACTTCATGAGATATTTCAGAACAATGTACGGCTTGATTCCCATTCTCATGGGATACATTGGAATTCCCAGAAATATTTTCTTCATGTCTATCCCCTGGAATCTAAAATCCCATTTCCCCTTATTTTTCCCCTTGGGCCGAACTCTTTTGGGAACATGTGGTGTGCCTAGTACCTCTTGGGTACTCATTCACGTCAAGTTTTTCAGCAGCCGCACCATGTGCCTCCCTTATCTTTTCCCACTCTGGTCTGAGTTTTATGACCCAAAACTAAGATCTCCCTATGGGAACTACACATTGGGTTTAGATACTTTGCCACCCTGCACAAAGTCCATTAAATCAAGTCCCCCTTAATGGTCCACCCTAGGACCTTAAGGTGGAAGCATGCGACCCCAGGACCCTTGTCCTTGGAAAGGGACTCAACTCCCTCTATCTGATACGTCTTATTGTCATACTCATATGTTTTATAACAAATAGTCTGAAGTGTGTAATTTTTATATGGACATTCCCCTTGTTCCATGTCCAAGCATCATGAGCCCATTATTTTTACCCTCATCCTCTTCCATGTCTGAAGTGACCCCCTTTATGGCCTGGTCTCATGCCACATTGGCTTACCTAAAATCTTGGGCCAATGTCCCTGAGGACCTCAGATGACATTTTTGACATGTCCCATGTTTTGAATATAGTCAACTGTCAAACCTCATTTGTATGTCCCCAATCCAGGCTAACGTGAAGCGAATGATGTGTTTCAAACATGGTCAATAATTATCCCCTATCGGCACACCACCATCATTGTGGTCCAGATCTTGAGCGTTATGATTCAAATATTTCCACTTCATCATGTTAAAGTGAAATTCTGACATACTCATCTTTGCTCCTTCGTGCATCTAGGTGTGTTAAATAGATGATTCAACATCATTAGGGAATCATTCACCTAGCATCCCATCGCCCCTAACACATGCCTTCATATTCTAGGAAATTCCCATCACTACTCCTTGTTTCCCACAGCAAGCACGACTCACGTGGGCTTAGTATTTTTGGTTGGACGTGTACTGGTGCAGTCACATAACACCCTTCCTGGCCGCTTTGCCTCGGGCCCATCCTAATTCTCACTTTTGGTCTCTTAACTTAAAGAACTTCCTATGGGGATATGTGGGGTGGTGCGGACACCTTATATCCTCATTCATGTCGGGTTTATTACTACCGCACCACATACCCCCTTCCTAAGATCTCCCCTTCGACTCTTTGTCCTATCATATGATGTTAAACTACATGAGTCTAAATGTCCTTAGAGAATGACACTAAACTGCGATTCTACCCTGAACAAGTTCAGGATGCCCCATGTTAATCATGGGATGCACCTGATCCCTTTCCAAAGAGGTCCTTCTTGGAAGTATGTTTGATCCATGATCAGATAGATACACCCACCTAATGTGCCTTCACCATGGTGGTATGATTTCAAGAGTGTTAAAATCCATTTGAAAAACCCACCACTCCAAATCCATGCTTTGCATGCCCTTTCATCTGGACCCTCATCCTCTTTCATGTCTAAGGGAACCCCCTAACACTATGGATGCTCGGCCTATGGATTGCCTACTGTCCTGGGCTAATGTTCTAAAAGATAAATGGATGACATTTCAAGTCAGGCCCCGTGTTGAAAATATGGTCAGTGGTCAACCCTCATTTTTTTACCCCCATTTCAGGCTAACACAATAGGGATACTGTGTTTCGAACATGATCAAAAATTATTTTTCACTGTCATGCCATCCTACAGTGTTCTAAATTTTGGGTTTCGTGATTCACACTTTTCACTCCCCTATGTTCATATTAATTTCAACACCTCTGGCGTTACCCCACTCATGCACTAGTGCACACTAGGGAAGCAATGATTCAACTACTTTAAGTTCCTCATCTTCCAGCTGGGCCTTTCCCTTTCTTCCCAGAAATCCAGATTGGTTGTTCAAAACCCCCAGATTCCCAAATCTTGGTTTGAACTCTTACATCTGGGTGGAATAATAAGGTGATCATCCCTTGTTTCTCAAACTGGTCCCGACCCACATGAGCTTAGGGACTGATCTCTAGACATTCCATGAATATGATGGGAATTCAATAAACCAATACAAAAAATGGGACTCATGAATGCATCTTTCATAAAACAATAAAAGCATGAATGTACGTTTGAGGGTTTGTAATCATTATAGTATTTGAGGGTCGATCCTTCCCATGGACGAGTTAACCCCGTCAAAAGAGCATTGCGGCTCCGCCACCCTCTGGCTTGTGGTGTCAAGGATTTTTTATTGCCTATTGAGCTCCTATTCTTCCTCAGCAGCGATGGGGTGCAATTCTTCAGCCAAAATTTAGGCACTCTCCACATCGGTCCGGATGATGGGAATTTCTTCATAGGCTTGCATCATGCGCTCTTTGGTCTCTACTAGTTAGGCCTTCAATCGCAATATTAGATTTGACTGCACATTGAGGGAGGCCGAGTGTTCATCCTCCTGGACCTGCAGCCACTAAACTTCATTTTTAGCTTCCCAGAGCCTCTTGATGTTCACCGATTTCCTCCGCTGCCAACCCACACCAAGGCCACGATCATACTCCTGAATCTTCTCTACCATAATATCTCAAATAAGCATGTGGGGATGATGGTCATCCACTCCCCCAGTACATAGTTCACGCATCCACGAATGAAGTCTATCCATCTCATCCAGCCATTGCACTTGGGGGTGTCATCAATGAAGTGCTCTATCAGCTTCCATGATCGGCGACAGACTATTTTTCTATCCTCTTCATCAGAGGATGTATCGTCCCAGTCGGTGTTGTAGGAAGACTCATATACAAGGAAATACACCAGAAACTCGTTAGTAGGGTCCACATCTAGTGTCTGATTAGGTATGGTGGGGTTTGGGTTGTCCGATTGATCCTCATCGTCGGATCCCACCTCAATGATCTCAGGTTACACCCTGCTAATGGTCCCACCTGTGATTGGGAGCACCATGGATTGGTTATTTTGGATCTCCACCTCTATGATCACCGGTATTCCCCTGAGAAAGGCGCCGCCAGAAGTCCTGACCAAACTCACCATGGCGGCCCACTCCATCTGAAGAACTGTGCAAACCAAGAGGGGCACAAATGTCATTAGCCTGGTTAATGAGCAGTAGTCGTGAATTATGTGAAAGAAACTTACAGAGGTCAAAATCTTAGTATCCTTCCTAGTATGTTGTTGTGGGGACCCCGAGACGTGGCCCTCCGTATATTATAGGGAAGTATGAAAACTCTGGGGGAGCCATATCGGGTACCCTGGCCCCGCCAAGTGTACTAATCACCATAGAAGTGGGAACGGATCCTGAAGGCCATATATCTGCATCTTCTGGAGGGCGGGAGTGGGTTCGGTGTATGAGGTTATCCTACACAGTTCAAATATTGGAAAAGAATTCAAAATGTGCTGGAAACAGACCCTGAGGAAGGGGCTTATGATGATACCTCAAAGGCCTCTGCGAATTCCTCAAGATTTAAGCCTTGATCACCAACTTCGCCCTCCTCCAATGGGCTCCCTCTACCGGCCTCCTCCCCCCAGGAGGACTTGTCTGATTCTTTTGGTAGAGGAAAGTGCTATCTCAGTTCAGTAGCTGATAAATATGGAGGAGTCGTTCAATCCAACAACACCTTCACTCGGTCTGTCATTGGATGCGGGGCACCCTAAGAGTGGACAAAGTCCTCTAAATAAGTCATGTATCGCTCTGCCTCCTCCTGGGGTAATGCAAAACCAACCCTGACAGGGCCAATTCCCTACAAGTCCATCTTAAGATGGTTCAAGTGTCGCCACATCTCGGATGGTCCGAGTAATTGCCTGTTGACATCCCATATGTCCCAGGCCTCTAGGAAGGTGGTATTTTCAAGAATTTCTATGTGGCGAAGCTGCTTCCCAAGAGCCTAAGTGAATATTCTACGGAATCCTATCGGTGGGCTCCCCTTTAGATAGATCTGTTATTCTGGGACCACTGGGTTTGTTGCTGTTGCTGGATCCACTGACACTGTCTCCCCCTCAGCCGGCACGGGCCTCGCCCTCACAAGATCCCTACCACCACAGGATGTCCTTTCCACCTTCTGACCCCAACCTCGAGATTGGGGAGGCACACCATCACCAGCCTAAATGGTTAGCTACTTTAGTATCTCCCCTGGGTAGGCTACCTCCCAGCTTTTGAAATACTCCTTCACCAACCAGAAGATGGTCGTGGGTGGAGGCAATTTGTTCCCCATCTTTCCATATTCTCGTGTGAACATGAGACACATTTTCCTCATCACACACGAATGTTCCTCGTGGAACACCCCGAAATAGACCTATGGGGTTAGCTGCTGCATACACTAAAATTGTCTAGAAAATCGGTGTGGGGTGTACGACTCATAGAGAGGCTCACGATCTACTCTTACCACCAGGACCCCAGCTCGAAAGGCCAGAATATATGACCAGTTCTCTTCCATTCCTTGTCTATAATCAGTAAAAGAACCCATTGGTAGCAAGAATAGATGAAAGTTGAATTCCTCTATCTTCCAGATGCGGTTCAATACCGCTTTCATAGTCATTTTAGCCGAAAATATCCCCATGAAATTCAGAATGGACGGATGGAAGTTTGATCCTAGAGGGGAGATGTGGTTTAGATATTCATAGACCCCCATAACATGCACCGATATCCACCCGTACAGGAGGTGGAACATCCCACATATCCTCTGTGGCCTCTTCCCCTCGCTGATATTCCACAGTATCTTGTACAGCTTGGTGAGAATTGGGATTTTGAGGTTCACCCACCCTCCTGTCTCCAACATGGATGCCATGATAAATGTTCTTGGTCGCACTCCCATGTTTATATCCCTCACCGATAGGATCCAACCGCATATGAGAGCAGCGATAAATGTCACCATCCTGACTACCGGTTTCTGCTCAGTGCTGACACTGAACCCCCAAGTTTTCCACTGGCTATCCTCAAGGAGCCGCCAGTACGAGTGCTCCTTGCCCCGTTGATCCCCCTTCGGGCAAGTACGAGGCCTCACTGGAAATTGTATATTTTCTAGGATGTTTAGAAACCGTTTGAACCACCGTCTGAAGTTGAAGTCTCTCACTGCTTCCTTCTCCTCTCCTGGCACTAGCTCCATCAGTGCTATCACCAGTGGCTGAATTTTCTCTGGATCCTCCCACACACCCATAACAGTGAAGAATTAGTCAAACATCTCCCCCAGTATTAGGACGGTCGAGATATGGGGCACGTCCAAAAACTAATTCCATCCTCTCTGTGGTGCAAGTGGAAGGTGTTGGTCCTCGATGAACACCTACTAAATAACTCCATCATCAGCTGCTTTGGTTGGTAGATGTGAAATTGGGAGGCCCAAGTCACCTCGTAGTAGCCCACTCTCCTCATCTCTTCCTTAAACTCCTCACACAAGGCAACTACCCAGTAGGCCCAAACCCAATCATCTGTAAAGTTGTCACCCTGGCGAAGATCCCACACATCAGACCATCCCTTCCCTGGGTTCCCAGGGTCCACGTTCAAGATCGTCTAATACATGGGGGATGTGTCCAGCTGCAATTCCTTCTTGTCAACATTTTTTAGATGGTTGTATAGGAAACCAGCAATAAAAGGTGTGAAGTCCTCCCAGGCATGGTCGTCAGCCACCCTAAACTACTAGTGCTGGTACGGAGTGCTCCTAAACCAGTAATCTGGTTCGTCCCTACTTGCTTTATGGATGAAGACATCATCCCGCAGCCCAAATCCATACAGCGGTATCCTCTTACACAGTGGAAAGTTCCTCTGGCTTCTGGCAGTAGCTCTACCAGCGAATTGTGGTCAGAGTGGCTCTATATCAACTCCCCTAGGCCCAAGCTATTCACCATCTCATCCCTTCAGGGAAAATCCGCAAGGAACCCCCTGGAAGCCTCCTGGTGATCCATTCAGTTTTGAAGTTTGGATGTTCTTTGGGTTTGGTTCGTGAAGCTCTTTCACGGAGCAAGCTCACGGATCTCGGTCGCGAAGGATGTTCGTGGAGGCCTACCCTGACCTTCAGATGTCTCTCATAGAGCGCACCGACGTGAAGTCGAAGAATCACCATTCGATGCGAAGCAGAAGGCCTGATTCGCAGAGAGAAATCGCGGAGTACGCATAGCTTTGTGAATCGAGATCACTACAAGCCAAAAATGTGGAGAAGAGAAAGGAGAAAAGAGAGGTAATCTCCCTTATTTATAGGCGAAAACCCTAGTTGCTTCACGACACATCTGATACGTGGTGAGATTCATAGCGCGCTAGCCCGAGCCCGCTGCTCCACCTCACAAGCCCCCTTTGCATGTCACCTTCGTGATTGACCGAGGAATTTTGGAGGTTGACCCTCCTACTTTGACCCTCGTTTTCTCCTCGTCTCAAAGTCTGGGGGGGGGGCATTTGTTAACGCCAAAATCAAGTAAAACCCAGATAAAAATTAAAGTATTCAGGGCTGCCTCGTGAAGACTACTTGCGGAGCCCCGTAACCCCACGACCAGTGTAGAGCTCTTCCTTCAGGAACCCACCACGGAGCAAGGAGGCAGGATTCTCCACGAACCGATTTGATGTTCACAAACCATCTATGGAGCAAGGAGGTGGGATGATCCATGAACCGATTTGACGTTCACGAACACACTGCAGAGCAAGGAGGCATGATTCTCCATGAATCGATTTGACATTCACGAAACCGCTGCATAGAAAGGAGGAAGGATGTTCCACGAACTGATTTGACATTCTCAAACCCGCCATAGAACAAGGAGGCGGGATGCTCTATGAACTGATTTGATGTTTGTGAACCCGCTATGGAGCAAGGAGGTGGGATGCTCCACAAACCGATTTGACGTTCGCAAACTTGCCGCAGAGAAAGCTCCGTATTTGCACCGAGCGAGATCTACCTCACCGCTCCTCTTGCCTATAAATATGAGGCTCCCCTTGAGCCCAAAGAACACATCCTCCTACTTTTTTCCTTCTGATCTCCCACATCTTAAAGAAAATTTTTCTATGCGAACCATGAGCTTCTCAAGGTACTTTTTCATTGCAATGCGCCTTCCCATTTGCATGGATTCAGCCCCTCTTTAAAGAGAGATGTCGTTCGCGGAGCCCATAGGCCTCTGCGATAGAAGGAGATCCCCAAGGGGACTCAGGTCATCACAGAGTGTTTATGCTTCATGAAACACATTTCTTACACATGTGAAATGCATGCTAAGGTGTGGTCACTGTGCTTCGCGAAGCACATTGCTTCATAATGTTATGATTTTCAAGGAACCCTTGATTCATGAGGCATTGCTCTGGGAAGGCCTTTACACTTCGCAAAGAACCTTTTATATGAACCTATTTCCTATACCTAGGCTAGACGACTTCACTTTGTGAAGAACATCCCTTCACAAAGCCCCTACACTTCATAGAGCATCAGAGCTTCACAAGGCTTCTACCTATTAACCCCTTTGATCTGCAACTCCTTTTCCCATGCGGCCCTTCAGTTTTGCATGAAGCAATTTCAAGGTCCCTTGGGTGATTCTTCCAATTGCATTACTTTGCCTCATGCTTCTTCGCATAGGCATGATAACGACTATTTCTTCTTCATATAGCCACACTAACGTGGACCCCCATATGGACCACTCCATAACTTCCCTCGCGACGACATTACCGATGCCTTCCTTCCCTCAAGGGCGGGCAGGTATTTGTTATGTAAGTCCTAGGGGTGCGGAGTGCAACCCTCTCATCCGAGATGCAGGATGTTAAACTGCCAAGCACCATCATCCTCAGCACATGACATTAAACTGTGGCCTCGCCCCGTGTCTTGCACGCGAGGTGCCCCATCTCAGGCATTCTCTACGCCCACTGGTCTCCATGGGATTGAGATCATTACTCACATGGAATGAGACCCTCTTTATTAGAGTGGAATTTGTCTACGAGAACAGGGTAACCACCTTGGTGTAAACCCCTAGATTTTCTTGCAGGATTTAGAATCCTTGCTCCTCCTCTCTTTCTGGGAGCGAAATCCCTCTTCTGCTGGGCTTTGTCACCACTCGGGCCTCTATCCCGGAGTAAGCCCCAATATCCATCACCTTGGGATACTTACCAGGCATAAGCCCCTGTTTCCTCTTTGGGCCACCAACCACGCGGAAGCCCACATTTCACTTCTCATGGACGCAACTTCCGCGACGTGATCGTTAGGTCTTTGCTGCCTTTTGTTTCTCACATCACGCATGACTCAGGTGGGCTTAGATCAAGCACCGACCATGACATCCTCTCTAGTATTCCTTTGAGTGTAAGCCCCACACACCATTCTGAACTATGTGGACTTTGATTCTTTCCAAGGAAAGGTACGTAGGAAGCCTCCCGGAGGTTCAATCCCAACACCCATTGGTCCCTAACATCTTCATGTTGGTTCACTAAACCCAACCTGAACTACGAGCTCTTTGATCCTTTCCAATGCAAGGTACGTAGGAAGGCTCCCTAAGGTTCAAGACCACCAAACATTGGTTCTTACCCCCTTCACATAAGTTCTCCACACTCCTATCTGAACTACGTGGACTTTGATTCTTGTCAAGGCAAGGTACGTAGGAAGCATCCCCGAGGTTCAAGCCCAACAACCACTGGTTCTGACCCCTGTTCACATCAGACCACCTTCATACCACATGATGTTAAATCACATGCCCCCTTCTCGTCCTGCACGATATTATACCGCATCCACCATCCCAAACTACGTGGTCTTTGATCCTTGTCTCCTAGATAGCGTACGTAGGAATCCTCCATGAGGTTTAACCCCATCAAGCGATATGTCGTTGTGACCCCATCCAGGGGTAAGCCGTTGTGACCCCATCCAGCGGTAGGCCGTTGTGACCCCATCCTATGGTAATCCGTTGTGACCCCATATAGCTGTAAGCCATTGTGACCCCATCTAGTGGTAATCCATTGTGACCCCATCCAGCGGTAAGCTATTGTGACCTCATCCAGCAGTAAGCCATTATGACCCCATCCAGCGGTAAGTTGTTGTGACCAAATCCATCGGTAAGATGTTGTTACCCTATCTAGAGGTAAGCCGTTGTGACCCCATCCAATGGTAAACCATTGTGACCCCATCCAGCGGTAAGCCATTGTGACCCCCATTCAGTGGTAAGCCGTTGTCAACCCCATTCAGTGGTAAGCCGTTGAACTCCCCAATCAACAGTAAGCCTTCGTAAGATGAAATATGAAAACTTTGATCCCCTACCACAGGGATACGTAGGAGGTCTCTTCAAGGCTCAAGCCCAACATCACCGTCATCCCTGAGTCTAATCCATCTCATTATTCACCCACTCCACTTAACCATCAATTATCCATTTTGATTCTTACCTGGGACACCACATCCCGGTGGGAACATTCCACCTCATTCACCATTCCCTTTAGAAACAACCAGGTGTCTAACCATGCGTTATACCCTACATCATTATTCACTCCTGGGGATTTCACTCACCCGATCCACTCTAGTCAGTGTTCTAATTAGCCCGATTCATCACCGTTAGACATTAAACCTACTATATACCCTGTGTTAAACATAGGAAGCTGAGGAAAACCTCAAATACATGCCTATGGAATATAGTTCCCCATATCCAACGTGGGATGCCTCAGGCTTCGGCACCCTCAAAATTCCCAATAATAAGGGGAAGAAACCCAGACGTTCTAGTGTTCCATTGTCCAGACACGCCAGTGATGTACAACGTGACTAATCCCCTGACTGAAGGTTACAGCCCTGACCGGACCCCTTGGAATGTCCCGACAGAAGTAATTTAATTAATTGGTGTCCATGGAGATATGGCACTAAGAAGAGTTTCACAAAAAAAATATTATGTCTATGAGGGAGATCCAGACTAGGTGACGAATTCTGAGGAGAAATCCACAAAAATAAGAACTGACATCCCATCATCCTATTTCAATCAAGGAGCAAACGTCCCTGAACAAGGAACATATGTCGCCCGCCTTTGGAAATCAGAAATGTGAGGCAACAAACAGCATCGCCGTCCTCGAACAGACAGATGCGTGCGCCCTGACGAAAGCATCAGAAACATTGTTATTTTTAAATAATTTAATAATATGTTATTTTTATAAAATATCAATAGTGTCAATTTTGATGCTATTCATTTATTTGAATTTAAATAAAATCCAAACATAAGATAAATTTAAAAAAATTATACACTCCTAACATTTCATAGTCACCTAAAAAATTTATGGAGAACATTAAGTAGTTCCTATGATAGTTATTTTAATATTTTTAAAACAATTTATTTGATATTTCTTCCAATAAAATAATTTTTACATCACTATTGTGTCATTATTAATGGTAATTATTTAATCTCTAAAAATACTAAATAAATTCACATGATGTAGGTAATTTTATTATATTTATAGAGAATAGTTATTTTAAAATATTTATTATGTTTTTCACTATATCAAAATTATTATACTTATAAGATATATGAGAGTGACATGTTGTCACCTTCTTTTGTTTTAATTATAATTACATCACTTTCATAGAAAAAAGTCCATTAAATGAATCAATTCTAACCCATAGGTGATATTGGTCAAATTTAATTCATCCAATATGATTTTTAGGTATTATGGTAATTTTATTATATTTATCATATTTTTAGTTACCCTAATTTACCCGATTTACCTTTAACTGTGGTAAATAAAAATTATCATAGTTACTATTCATAATATCCAAAAAACTAAAGTAACCTATAAATATAATTTAGAACCATTGATTACAAAAATGGAATAAATTTTTCATAATTCAAAACATAGAATTGGTAGAAATTAATTTAAAATTAATTCCCTTTGTTAAAAACCAAAAAACATGTTTTTAAGAAGTTCAAACTTATCAAAAGATTGTCATGTGTTTATGTCCAATTTAAATGTGAAATTACTTCTAATGACCAAAATTGGATTAAATGATAAAAAATAATCTAATTACACTTTAAATCCAACTACAAAGATAATCTAACTATATAAATAAATTAGATGAAAAGACAGTTTTGAATTAAAATGTAGTATTTTTCACAATTCATCAAAATATAAATTTCATCAAAAAAATACCAAAATTTAAACCAAGTTAAATTTTTATTTCTTGCTTCCAAATAAGACATTTATTTTTTAAAATAGAATAAATAAAAGTGTTAAAAACCAAATTTAAATTTAGTTCACCATAAAAAGGTGGAAAAAATGTGTTTTTTTGGAAAATACTTCTTTTTTCTGAAAAATTGAATTTGTTCTTATATCATGTTATAGAAAATATATAATATGAATGTTAATGTTATATAAAATTCAAAATGTGGTGAATAATATTCACGAAGGCTAGTTTATATAATATTTTAATAATATATCATTGTTTAGTGAAACTCAGTATTGTGTACAACATAAGTTATCGAGGAAGATCGCTCCTGCGTGTAATTTAAGCCAATTCAGTGTTGAGTTTAGTTAAATCTTACTTTGGTTTTGCATATAATATAATCCAAACATAGTTCTTTTGTACATTGAACAAAATATATACTCAGTGTTGCATGAAATGAATTCTATCAAACGAACTTGAAATTGTGTGTAACACAAGCCAAGTATAGTGTTGTGTCTACTACAAGCTAATACAGTGTTGCGTATAGTGAAAACTAATCTTGGTGTATCATACAACACAAGACATCAAATAAATTAAAAATAATCTATCTCATAAAATCTTGAGGTGTTACACCATGTCCCTAATGGGCTAGGGATCACTACCCATGTACCCATACACGACGTGTAAAGGGACTATATGGAATGTATCATCCACCTAAAGTCCTAACTGTGCTCTTGGTTGTGTCCATGTAATTTTTATGATTCATGTGTACTCTAATACACAATGTTTACTCCCGCATGGGGTCCCTCCCATGTTCTTAGGGTCATGTCTATGTACCCTGGTCATGTATTGGTACACAGAATGTGCCTGACCATGCCTATGACCATGTACGATCGGAGTACTTATCAGGTTAAAAACACCAAATTTGAGCCTTTTTATGTGCCTACGTATCCGATTGGGGGAAAGGCACAATAAATAAAGTGAAATAATCTTTTTCCAAGTTTTCTTGTCCAATTAATTATATTGGGAATATTTAGGGTGAGAAAACATGGAACAATATGGTAAATCAAATAAATTAATTAAATCAGATACATAGGCACATGAAAAGGCTCAAATTTGGCATAGATCAAATGAATAATAATGATCATGCTCAATAATTTAATCATAAGAGTTGAAATCCACATATGATGAGTCCTACCTCAAGATTGGATCGCTTGATGATGAAGAATACACTCTTCAATGAAGGAGGGATATTTATTGCATTCATCATGATTCTATTTTCCGTGATCCAATTGTTCATTATTGTATGATCTTGACTCACCCACAACAGGTGGTTGAAATATCCTCACAATGATCCAAAGGTTATGCAGACAACCCTAGTGATCCACCATAATAACTTATTTTTAGAGGGTTTTGAATTAGATCATTTAAATTAAATAATTTAATTAATCATTTAATTTAATTTAAACTTACTCACCAATGGTCGCTCTATTCAAATACCTCATGCCAACCATCTTTAGTTCACAATTAGGGTAAACCTCACCTTCCTCATTCAACTATGGTCTCATATTTTTTATTCAAGACTATGTTTAAGATTTACCTTATGAAAAACGATATGCCCATGATATATAATATATTTAATATTTTTATAAAATTAATTGTGGAAACACTGGGACTCAGAATCATGCGTCGTCTCAGTGCATCGATCTGAAAATATTTATCGATATATTCCAAAAGTTTTATAAGGAAAAAATAGGGTAATTACACCCACATACAACCAGTTCAATGATTTTTTCAAGGATTGGATCAAGAGAGGTAATATTTTAATTGTTCTAACATATATATGTGTTCAATTATATGTTACTAAATATTTATATATTTTCATATTATGATTTAATTATATAGGGTATAGAAGTTATTAAATAGGTTTGGAAGAATGGAATGTGGTTTTATGTGCTTATAATGTCAAATGAGAGTTAAGTGAATGAACCTGCTCAGAGCATAGAGAAAAACTAATTTAATTATTACTTGATTTTACCAAATAAATTTATTATTTTATATTATTCAATGAGTATGATAAAATTAAGCAGACATGGGATGTAGATCCATCACATTCATTATTTATTTCCCTAAGTGATAATATTACATAGGTTTTAGTCAATGGAAATCTAGGTCATGGGTGGATGATGGATTCTATACCATCCAAATCACAAGTCTTTTGGAGGTCCCTGACATCATTCATTGTGATGCCTTCTCCTACCTCAAGTCCTAGTAGGGTTCATAATCCAACATCACAAAAAAAATGTTATATTGTAGACCAAAGTATATGATAGGGAGTCGGACATGAGATCTCATGATGATAAGTTTCCTATAGTGGGGGTTTCTTTGGATACATTATTTCAAGACCTGACAAGGAGTATTCCTAAGGAAATTTCATCCACGATACGACAGTCTTAGAAATCAAAAATGGTCATTTTTAAAATTTTCTTATCTTATTAGTTAATAAAATATAATTTTTGTTTTTAAATTACATAATATAATGAACCTGAATATGGAATCCATGAGAATAATAAGGAGAAACTCTCAACTTGAGGAATCCATAATTACATAGATACAATGCTTGATGATCTATGATATATTTCATGTTTTATGCCCATGCATCCCTGGTTGTATGATTTTTTTTGTAATGATGGGGATTTTTCATGCCCATATGACTGATGTCTCATTATTTATATTTAGGTAATGTGTTAATTTAATTTGTGTTATTTTTATAATGATAATTATATTAATTTTTCTTATACAAAAATTAATAACTAGGATTATAATTTCTAACATTAACAAAATAATATGAATTTTTTCATTATGGTATACAGAATCAAATTAAATGAATTCAATTATTTTGTTTTCCTTATTATTTTTGGTGGTTTAAAGAACTATATATAATATATGTAGTAGTTAAAACCAAAATTAGACACTAAAAATCCACTTCTGAATTATCTGGTATCTGAAAATGCGCTTCCTAAATAAATATCACTCAATATAAACACTAAAACATAATGAAATATATAAGATATTTTTATTTTATTATCATTGTTTTTAACTAACACAAATTAATTTTTTTAGCATTGGTTTAAAAAACTACTAAAATATAGTTCCATAATTGTTTTTATGAACCATGACTAATCGAAAACACAAGGTTTTAATTCTCAACAAAACTAAATAGTGTTGTTTTATAGGGACCTTGGTCCTAGTAACCTGGAGCTGATGTTGAATTTTTAAAATTGAATAATATATAAGGAATCACTTACCAAATGACCAAATATTTTATTATTATAGGTAAAATAGATATATACTTGATTATTTCATTATATATTAAAACACAAATTACAACATAATTTTTTTCAAGTATATCATTATTCCCTCTAGTATATCCTTCCATATTAATCGTAGTACACTGTATGAACTCCTGGGAAATGAATCAATATAAGGGTGAGCTCAAATTCTTAGTAAGGGTTAAGTACATCGAATGATATTAGGAATCAATAATAATAATCAATATGTCAAGGTAAATTATAAAACAAACAATCTTTTTTATAAATAACATTAATACCATAACTGGATAAAGAATTATCAATATGGTAAGGTAAATAACTGAAAACACATGACCTTTAATAAATAAACTAATAATTAAATGCATCTAGAGATAATATCATTTCAAAAATATCATGGTTAATAACAATGGAATTATTTTTAAGGAAATTCTTAATTATTAATTATCAGACGTCATGTTCTTAGGAACATGATACCTTTATTGTTAAGACCTTTCACAAGATAGTTTAAAACTATATGTAGAAACCATTTTAATTATAGTTTACTAATTCTCTTCATGAGACTAATGATATATTTAGGGGCTATATAATTTTAGGCCCCACCCATCATTGTATGTTCAAATAATTCCTCATATATCGAATAATCGGTTTAGTTTATGAAGAATGTGACTTATCATCAAATATCTGTATTGACTAAAGAATATTAATTTATCCATATTTCCCCAAATAAAAAATAATTTCAATATATAACACTATGTATAGAAATGATATATTTTATAATGAATAAAAATTTACATGGTAAATAGTATGGATATTTAGGGTAAATTTAATGACCAATTATTGTAAGAAAGTGAATATTCAAAGGGATAGTTAATGACTACAAAAAACGAATCAAGAAAGTGTTTTTAAATAATTTACTTAGTCAATGATCATAAAACATCCATATAAAGAATAATTATGGTATAAATAAAACATATCCCTAGTGGAGTATATGTAAAATAAAGGGTTGTTTTTTATGAATAGAAATACCATAAAAATAACTTTAAAAACACTTTTTTGGAAAATATTCTATTCATTTTAAAAATGACCTCTTAAAACTAAAAGTACAAAACAAAATTTTGAAAATATATTTATTTGAAAATAACCATTGAAACTTATAAAGGATTATTTAAAACAATGAGTGTTTATGATGGTAGGAAATTATGTACATTCCGTATACATTAAAACAAACATTCTTTTCACTTTTGTGGAAAAATCCAAAAAGGAATTGTTTAGAAAATTACATGAATATTACTTTAGAAAAATTATAAAAAATTAAAACATGGGTAAAAATTTATTTCATAAATCAATTTTATGAATGTTAAAAACATTTTTAAAATAATTTTTCGAAAAATTATTTTGGAAGAAATAGGATTTTCGATCGAAGAGAGAAACAAAGTCATATTTTACTAAAAACATTTTCTTAATCATTTTAATTACCAGAATTTGGAAATTTGGAAATATTATATGAAAAAATAAAAAATAAATAAAGGATAATAAAATTATATGGTTTTTTTATAAAATTATAAAATAATTTTCTTTAATGGAAATTCAAGCATAAACAATCTCGATTAAAATGAGATTGTAAAATAAACCCTTACAAAGATCATAAAGTTGATGTGATAATTAAAAAAAGAATCAATTATGTGTATCAAATGGAAATACACATTAAAAAACTAGATATAAAACATAATATAGTAAAAATTCAAGACACATAATCATTTAATATAAAATATAATGAAGAAGTTATATAACCCAATGAAAAGAAATTGAGTTACGAAATTCTTTACCACTTGGTAATTTTCAAGTCAAATCCCCTTAGAGGAAATAATTAAAATTGAAACATAAAATAAAATTATCTATTAATTAATAAATATATTACATGTCAAATAGGAATTATATAAACCATGTAAAATAAATGAGGTGTGTAACATTACAATATGCCTCATTGAATGGAAATTGAGATGAAGTCCCTTACCTCGAACTTCCTTTTCCTTGAATGCGATTTAACCTCAAGTATAGATATTTTAAAAATGTTATTAACATATAAAATAGTAATATTAATATTTATAATATCATATATTATCTTTTTATAACATATTATTTCCCATTTGTTGATAATATTTCATTATTTTCATTATTTTGGGAGTTAAATGCCTTGTTTTTTCATTCTTGATTTGTCGTGAAAGATCTGGTTATTGTGAATATTTTATAGTAACATCATATATAGAATAATAATCATGAAATAATTATCATAATTATATATTAATTATACATTTAATACCAATCATTAATTTTTATTTTGATATATGAAGTATGCTATGATCATAGAGATGGTAGGTTGTACATACGCATGAGTAATGTTTCCATTTTTCAACAACAATTGTGGAAAGGATGTAAGTAATATTTTATCTTTACATAATGATAATAATATCATAAATAAAAAATTATTTTTTTAAAATATGTTTATATATATCATCCATGTTTTGTGGTGATGAAAATGGAGTCACATCGCTTCATGAAGGCGGTCTTCTACAGGTACAAGAATGATATTATCATCTTTATATGAGTGAAAAGGTAAGAAATAAAATGATTTATTATCTTTTAAGAATAATATATATTTCAAAAATATCACAATTATTTCATTTATATCACATATATTCAATAAAATTTTTCTTATTACCACCCATGTAAAGCGATAGTGAAAAATGAATCATATCGCTTCATGTGGCGGTAGTCCGCCGTACACACAAGATACGTTATCATATCCCCTAAAAAATTGAAATTTAAAATTTTATATATGATATAATAACCCCATTGGTTTAATTATTTTATAAATATAATATATAAACTTTATTTCCACCATCATAACCAATCATGAGAGGTATTGATGGAAAACATGTCGCATCAGTTCATGAGGCTGTAGTCCACCATACATGTATGATGTAATAATTTATCATTTGAGGGAAGAGGATATGGATATAGTTTATGAAATTAATATAATAATATCTAATTATGTGGTAGATACATATTTTATTATATAATAATTAATTAAAAATATTTCATTGATTTGGAATATGAAATAAAACAAACACACATAGTAAGGAATTTTACCTCTTCTCAGACCACCTCTTCAGGATTATACAATAAGTATTCCTAGAATGGATTCATAAAAAAGGATTATAGGATGGTGATATGGAATTTGAGAAGTTATTTGAGTAGTTATTGGCAAAATCAAAATGGTTCAAAGGTGTAACGAATAAAGGAGTGGGTGGGTTTTTATAAGTGAGGTGAGTGGAAGAACTGTATGTTTTGAAAAGAAAAAGGTGTTCCCACATTTTTCATGCACCTCAAGGTTCCTAAATAGATTTTTCTTTAGAATTAGATATTTCATGGTCTAAATATTTATATAAAATATATTTCAGATAAGTTTTTAGGTCATTTTAATCTATATATTTTTAGTTTAACTCCCCCCACCAGTAAAGCCATTTTTACCTTAACCTTGGTAATTATTTTTTACTATTTTAGCTATTCAATATGGTAAACAATTAAATTTATGTTATTATAAAATATAAATTATTTTGATTCCAAATATGGAATCTATTTTATCCAATTCAATTCATAGAATATGATAAATTCAATTTCAAATTATACCCACATGTGCAATGAAAAGGCGGGTTTCCAAAAAGAAAATTATCAAAAATATGAAAGGTTTTAAAATCAAAATTCAATATAGAATTGATTACAATGAAATAAATTATATTAAATATAATATAATTAAACTAATTTAAAAATAATTCCAATTTAAAATATAATTAAACCTTGTAAATTATTTAATTAAAATTTAGTTTTAAATAAATATCATTTTTTATTATTCACTAAAAATAAAACTTTTCAGAAAAATCACAAAAATCAAACCTAAAATAATATTGATATTATGACCTCAAAAATTAAGTTTATTTCAAATAAATTTTATAATATGGGTAAAAAATAATTTTTAATTATATTGACAAAGCATGACTAAACCATCTTTTAGAAAAAAGTACAACTTTTCAAAAAACATTTCTTTTTCTTTTAAATGTTTTTTATTTTATTAATAATCAATAGATAACCAAAATTTTTTTCCATATGTTTAAACCATATTCCTTTAATAATTTAGTTAGTACAATTCATACACTCCAATTTAACTTCTATATTAAATGATATACCAGATTACTTTTCATTTAGACTCGGGGTTACATGTTCCCCAAGATATAAAAGAGATTAATTTCAAAGAAATATATATCTTGGGTTGTTTAAGTTCAGTGTTACCTTTCACATACTATATCAAATAAAATATTAATCTTTTATGATTTTTTCTTTTTATATTCTTCCCACCTTAAATAAATTTTGTCCTCACAATTTGATCTTCCACTTAGAAATCAATGGTTTAATATTTGAAAATTTCTTTTTTGAAAATACACATTGAAAAAAGGTATAATAAAACTTCTTCTTAATAATAGATAAAGTAAAGTAAAAAATTTCATATATAATAATAAATAAATGGGTTTTTAATTAAGAGAAATATGGAGGAAATTGAATATATAAAACTGGATGAAAAGCATAAATAATTATTGAGAGTTATAGTGGTCATTGATCACAAGAACATCAATGATAAATGAATTTTTAAGAACCTAAAACAATAAATCTGTGATAATTTAAATGACCATTTGATTCATAAGATAAGAAGATAATAGGATAAAAAAATCGTTTCAATACCCTTTTCCTAATATTGAGTATTTCTTTAACCATCTATGGATATAAGGAAATATAATTACTTGATATATTTTTATTTCATAAGCACAAGTTTATCATTCAATTGCGCTTAGGTCAATTTCTAATTCATCACTTACTCTAATAAATGAATATCCAATAATGATTTTTTTATTCCTAAATCACTAAAATTCACTTTTAATGGATCATTAGATCCATAAATGAATGACAAGTCTTTCCATATGTCTCTAAATATTTTATAAATCCAATATAGTTAGCACAAGTTATCCAATATAATACATTAATCTCAAAAACCTCAACAATAACACCACATTTTCATCATTAATATTTATTAATAAAATAATTTAACTAGTAAAAAATAAATATTAACCCAGATATAAATAAGGATAATTGTAGGTGTTAAACCCTTATCGTACTTTGGTTGTGGGTTCATACCCTAGATCCTTATAGGATGCAACAAGTAATCCTTTTTTTCAAAACAATATTAATATAATTACTATAAAATTACCAAAGTGTAATAGTCTGTAATTAAATCAACATAAAATATAAAATAAATCTTAAAGTTTTCCAACACCTTTAAATATATTCACGCAATATGTAAGGTCATTATACATTAAATAACTCTTTTATATATTTTACGAATAGTTTGTATTCCCATAAATTTTTTTCCAAAATTATCCTTAATCTTTTTAAAATCCAATCACATAAAAACAAAAAAGAGTTGTTTGAGACTTTGAAATTAGGATCAACATAAAGCTCATAACCCATGATGGTATCCATAACTATTAGGTTAATAAAGACATATATTCTTCTAAAATTTAACACAATCCTTAGATATTTCATAATTCCTATCACCAAAATTCCATTAGTAAAAATACTTTTACAATATAATTCTGGAATCCCAATACATAAATACTTCATCCATTTTACTTCAGTATAATTTAATCTATGTTCTTGGGGTTAACCTTTTTATGAGGTAATTTAATTGGATAATGACCAGGTTCACCAAATTTAAGACAATGAGGTATAAATGGATCTCTAAGATGAAATTCATTTCATTCCATCATACTCTTCATTATTCATTGTAAATTAATTTCTTTATACCCTTATTTTAAAAATATAAAATATTTTCCTCTTTCTTTCAAACACTTTTTGGGTGTTTATTTCTTTATTTTTCACATAAATGAATTTGAGCCTTATTTTCTCATAGTCACCACATTGTCCTTCATATCCAATATTAACACGATTCCTTCGGTTTCCATCTATTGAATAAAACCAAAAAACATTGCGTGAGCAACAATAATAATGGTGGGAAAACTATATAATCATTTATATCATTTATAAATCATTATAGATTATTTTTAATATGATACACATTATGTTTAACCTAGCACATTCATTTCCATTATCTATTCAAATACTTCATAATGGTTTTTAAAGTAAATTTAAAATATCCAAAGCATATACCCTAGGAGTTTCAAACTAGGTGCGTAATAAAGACCATTATCATGAATTAGGTGATGATCAGGTCAAGCCTAATGTTCCCTTTGTGAATTTATTTCCCCTAGGTACATTTTTTCAGAACTACATCCACTTGTAATTTCTAGACATGTATTTATTTCTAGGGAAAACCACATAATCACTTCCTTACCAAAACTTTAGGATGTTATTCTATTATTATCCTCAAATTCTATCATAGAATTATGTTCCCCAATATATGTTTTCTTAAATCTAGTTCCCAATAATTATACTAAAATTCCTATGATACCCATTGTATCAACCATAATACCAGTAACCTAGAACCAGTGACTACATGATTATATTATAATAATATACAAGGAATAACATCCCAAAGGATCGAATAGTTTAGTATTCTTGGTAAACTAGAAACATACTTGAATCTTTCGTTACATTTGAAAACAAAAGTCACAACATAAATTTTTTCGATAATATCATTATTCCATCTAGTATATCCTTGCATACCAATCATAGTACACTTATTGTATTCCTGGGAAAACAAACAAAATAATAGTGATCTCAAATACTTAGTAAGGGTTAAGTACATTAGAAGATATCATGAATCAATAAGTATCATCAATATTACAAGGTAAATAACTGAACAAAAATTAAATTTAATTAATAATATAACTATCATAACCGGATAAGGAATAATTAATATAGCAAGGTAAATAACTGAAAACACATGACCTTTAATAAAAAAATTGAGAACGAAATGTATCTAGATATAATATCATTGTGAAAATATCATAGATAATAATAAAAAAATTCTTTATAAAAGAGATTCTTACTTATTATATGTCATGTTCCCTAGCACATGATAACTCTACTTTCAAGACCTTTATAAAAATAGTTTAAAACTATAGGTAGAAACTCATTTAATGATCTCTTACTGATTCACCTCATGAGACAACTGATGCATTGAGGGGCTATATAATTCAGATCCACACCAGTCACTGTATGCCTAAATCATTACTTATATATCTAAAAATAAATTTAATTTATGAATAATGTTCCTTATCATTAAATATCCTTATTAATTAAATAATATGTATTTATTAATATTTCCACAAATAAAAAAATAACTTCCAATGTAGAACATGTTATGTAGAAATGATATAAGAATAATGAAATAAACATATCCATGATAAATAATATGGATTTTTAGGGGAAATTTTAATTTCCAATGATCACAAGAAAGTGATTATTTCATGGAAAAGTTAATGACTACAAAAAAAATCCAAAAAGTGGATGTGAACACTTTATAAGGTCAAAATGGTCATAAATCATCCATAAAAATAATAATTATGGTATCAATAAAACATATCCCCAATGTGGTATATGTAAATTAAATGTTTTTTTCATTGATGAATATAAATATTCTAAAAAGATCTTTAAAAACATTAATGAGTAAAATATCTTTTTCATTTTTAAAATCCACTTTTAAAACAAAATGTTCATCAAACATTTTGAAAATAATTTTCCTATAAAATAACTTTTAAAACATGTAAAGTAAACTTTAAAACATTTATTGGTCACGAGAAAATGAAATTTCATACAAGTCATACACATTAAGACAATGATTCCTTTAACAATTATGATAAAATAAAATCGAGCATTGTTTGGAAAATGGCATGAAGATTCATTTAAAAAGATTTTGTAAAAAATCCGCATATCGGTACAATTTTATTTAATAAATCATTTTTAATATTTCTAAAAAAATTTATTAAAACATTTAAAAAAAATGTTTTCGGAATAATAAGGATATTAAACTGAAGAGATAAATGATGTCAGATTTTACTAATAAAATTTTCTCAAAAAGTTTAAGTACCAAAGAGTGGGAAAAACATAATATTACTTGAAAAATTCATTAATATAAATAGTATAATAAAATTAAATTGGTTTTTTAGTAAATTATCAAATAATTTCTATCAATTTAAATTCAATCATAAATAATCCTGAGTAAAATGTGATTGTGAAATAAACCCTTACAAAGATCATTACATTTAAGTGAGAAATAACCAATTAATTTATTATGAGTATAAAATATAAATTGACATATAAAATTTTATATATAAACTAATACATTCCAAATTAAATACTTGTATAGTCATATAATATCAAATAGAATAAATAATTAATATATCCCAACAAAAAGAAATTCAGTTAGGAAATTCTTTACCACTTGATAATTTTCAAGTGAAATCAACTTCGATGAAATAATTCAAATTTAAACTAAAAATAGCATTAATTATTAATTAATAAAGATATTACATGTCAAATGGGAATTATATACACCATATAAAATAAATAATGTTCATAACATTACAAAATGCCTCAATAAAGGGAAGTTGAGACGAATTCCCTTACCTTACACTTCCTTTTAGTTGAATGTGATTTAACCTCTTGTATAATAGTTTTCAATATTTTATTACCATATAAAAGAACTATATAAATATTTATAATATTATATATGATTATTTAAGAGTATTTTATCACCATTTATTTAATAATATTTCATAATTTTCATTGTTTCAAGTGTTAATTGCCTTATTTTCTCATTCATGCATTATCATGAAAGTTTGAGTTCATGTGAATATTATATAGTTACATATTCTCCGGATTAATAATAATTACATAATTATAATATTTATACACAAATTATAAATTTTCAGCCAATAAAGAAATATGGTTTTGAGAAATTAAGTATGTTATGATCATGGAGATGTTAGGTCGTATGTACACATGAGTAATGTTTCCATTTTTCAACGATCATTATGGAAAATAGGTAAGTAATATTTTATCTTTACATAATTATAATAATATCATAAATACCATATTATGTCTTTAAATATACTTATATATTTCATCCATGTGGTGTGGTGATGAAAATGGATCCACGTCACTTCGTGAATGTGGTAGTCCACACATGCATGAAAGACGATATCATCTTTCAGTCAGTGAAAATGAAAGAAATAAAATGATATATTATATTTTTATATTGGTAAATATATCATTAATATCATAATTATATAATTATATCACATATATTAATTAAATGTATCCACATTACTTTTCATGTAAAGTATTAGTGAAAAAAAACCACATTGCTTCGTGAGGTGGTAGTCCGCAATACACACAAGCGATGTTATTGTATCCCCTAAGCATAGAAAGTAAAAAAATTTATATATTATATAATTCCTATAAAGGTATATTTATGTTATAAATATAATATATATAATTTATATCCATCATCATACCCAACCGTGAGTGGTGTTGATGGAAACTTTTCACATCAGTTCTCTAGGCGGTAGTCTGTCGTACACAAGAGTGACGTTATCGTTTCCCATTTGAGGGAAGAGGAGATGGATATAGGTAATTAATTTAACAATATAAAATAATATTATATGAGATATACTATTTTTATTATATAATCATAAATTAATATTATTTTATTGAGGTGGAATACAAAATAATATAAACACACATAGATAGGAATTTTTCCTCTTCTCAGCCCACCTCTATAAGATTATATGTAATGTATTCCTATAATGGATTTATGACCAAAATAAGTATTATAAAATGAGGGTATATAATTTGGTAAGTTATTGGGGCTAGTATTTTTTAATTAAAACGTTTTTTAATGTATGAAGAAGAGGGGGGGGGGGGGAGTGGGTGGCCTTTTATAAGTGAGGCGAGTGGCACACTTGTAATTTTTGAAAAGAAAAAGGTATTTCCACATTTTTCACATTCTAAAAGGATAAAAGAGGATTATTCATAATAATTAGGCATTATAAGGTATATATATATATATATTTCTATAAAATATATTTTCTATATGTTTCAGGTTATTTTAATCCTTATATTTTTTGTTTAACCCCTAGTAAACCCATTTTTACCTTAACTGTGGTAATTATTTTTTACTGTTTTCACTATTCATTATGGTCAAAATTTTAGTTGAACTTATTAGAAAATATAAATAATTATGATTAAAAATATGGAATCAATTTTACCAAATTAATTTAAAATAATTTTAGAATTCAATTTAAAATTATATCCATTGACGTGATGAAAAAATAAACTTTCCAAAGAAAACATTATCATAATTATAGAAGGTTTTAATATCAAAATTCAATATGAAGTTGATTAAAATGAATTATATTGTATTTATTATAATATAATTGAACAAATTTTTATATAAAAATAATTTTAAATATAATTTAACCTTGTAAATTATTTAAATTAAAAGGTAGTTTTCAATAAAAATAAGTATTTTTCTCTATTCAACAAAAAATGAAACTTTCAAAAACATAAAAAAAAATCACCATAAGATAATTCTGATATGATTATTTAAAAATTTAGTTTATTTTTTCAAATAATATTTCTAAAATTTGTAAAAATAAATTTTAAATTATGTTTGCAAAGTGTGACTAAATCGTCTTTTATAAAAAAATACAGTTTTTCAGAAAGAATTTCTTTTTCTTTTAAACAATTATTATTTTATTTCTAATAAGTAGATAAAGAATGCATTTATTTTTCCATTTATAAACTATATAAATTTTATAATTTAGATAGTAGTATTATTACCCTCTAATTTAATAACTAGTATATAATGATATAACATTTTACGATTCATTTAGACTGAGGGTCTCATGTTAGGTAAAAAATAAAATTGATTAAATTTAAAGAAACATATTTCATGGGTTGTTTAAGATTGGTGTTGTGTATCACATACTATATTAAATACAATGTTATTATTTTATAATATATGTGTGTTATATGTTTGTAAAACCATATAAAATCTATTAACTCTCTTTAAACTTCCATGTATACCAAAAAAATCCACTACTAATTTCTATATTTCATTGGGTGATTATTTTGATATGGAATTTTATGAGTCAGTTTGAGAGAATTTATAATAGATTTATATTGGGGTTGTTATTATGAAAGTATCCTTATTTATTTAATCTGTTCAATTATAAATTTTTAGCAGTTTAATGTATTTTAATTTTAATGATATATTTTTAATTAATATAAGAAATTTATTATTTAATTATAAAGTATGTAAATAATTTTTAAGGGGGTTAATTGTTCATGATGTTTTTTAAGTTCCTCTATATTAGTGAGATCACTAAGATGGGGAGGGATGAATCATTTAATCCTTTCTATTTTTATAAGTTCTCTTCTCAAACTAAAGCTATATGGTTTTTTCAATCCTCGATCCACTGAAGTTTAATTTCAATCTACCCTCATATGAAACATGAATGAAATAAGCATAAAACACAATTAATTACAAGGGTCACTCATAAAATAATTCTATTTTTGTGGTTGTTTATTCTTTCCACCCCACATGATCTCCATTATGAATGATTCTAACCATTTAAATTGGGTTTGGGTAGTTTTTATCCTTTCCCATGGTTCTCCACACACTATCACTGAGTCACATGGTTTTATAGATCTAAATTACCATTTTAAAGTGTAGATTAACTCAACACACCACTTTAGGTTTGGATCTAAGATAATAAATACCTCTGTTAGATCCTAGTTTTTTTCTATACAAACTAAAGATGATCATCCTCTATAATAGACTCGATCATTGATATGATCATGTACCTTCCTTAAAGAATATAATCAACTAATACTATTGATCAAATCTTCTAGTCTCAAAACTCACTCATATTACTCAATTGTATAGATATTCCACACTGAATTGAATAATCAGCTTTTCATATCCTTTTATCCTTCTAATGAACTCCAAGCTTTAGAATCATGATATTTCTCCAGTCTAATACTTTTCAAGTGTCAAAATTATTTGAATTATTTTTTCATTAAGAGATTACAGTTCTCTATATTATCAATTATTTCTTTCATATTTCTCATCTCCACAATAATTCTTCTTATTGGGTTCAACAAAATCTTTTATATTCCCACTCATCACCCATTTCTATTTCCATGATAACTGAACACCCATAATGTGAATTCATATGAATTAATTGACTCTAATCGATATCAAAATCCGTAAATAGAATATATGAAGAATTATTTTACTCAATCAAAAATCAAAATATTATAATTATTGTTTTTGTCCCCCCATGATATTTTGGTGTACTACTCAAAAAGATGTCATAAAGAATAGATCTCCAAATTTATTTCTAGAAATACCCTCATGATATTTCTCATTGAACTAGAAGAATAAATCTTCTAATATTAAGACCAATAAATAAAACTCATTTTATATTTTTTAAAATATTAATAGAAATAATATGAATTTCTATAAAAACAATAACTTAGAAAAATATATATGTGCGATGTGATTTTTTTGGTTCATAGAAAAAAAATTTCACCTCAACTTCAACCACTATCTCAAATGGTCTTCCTCTTCTCATAGTATATATAGTTTTATAATATTCATTATGAATCACAAATTATTTTGTGATATATTTTATCCAAAGAATATAATGATATTTGACTCATTTATTCCTAAATTATTTTTAAAAATACATGGAACTCCTTCTTCACATTCACTATGAAATTTTATTGATCATTATATTAAATATAATATAACTTAAATGATATAAATGTGTAAGAAAATAAGATAAAAATTAAAAAATCATCATGTTAATTTTCATATTTATTCATATAGAAAAATTCACTTTTCATCTCATAAATCACTCACTGCCTATGAAATTTCACCATAAATTTTTATCTCAATTTATTCTTGAATCAAAATTAATTTTTTGATAATTCACCATAGATTTAGAATAAAATAATTTAAATTTATCATTAGATAATAAAATCTAGAAACTCACATTTTTAGTATAAACCATGATTATTACACAACACACTAATGTTTACATAGTGAAAATAATGTTTACATAGCTCATGTCCACACATATGATGTTTACACAGATGATTCTTACACATATAACATGATAGTAATATAGACAATGATAATTCTTATGCAGGAGGTGATCATGTTTATATAAAGGCTAGATAATCCTTATGTACAATTATATTCATGCTTATACACAACATATATCATCTTATATGATGATCATACAGGTAATGGATGATTCTTATATAGTTTTGAATTTATTAAATTCAATACATTTAAAAAAATTATACAAATAAATTCTAGTCAAAATATAATGATTTAAATCTAACTCCAATATTAGAAAATCTCTTTCTTAGAGTTATTCAAACCAATAAAAAAAATCATTCATGATAGTGAACTCAATAATGGGTTCATACAAACTTCAATCTAAAATATATTTATATAATCATAAAACCTCAATCCTCACATGTTTTAGATCATCCATAGACTTATCTAAACTATTATAGAAACCACTCACCACTTTAGTACATGTTTTTACATTATTTATATATTATAAATCATCGCATGTTTGGGGTTGATTAAATTTATTTTCACATGGTCTTCAAGTGTAAGCTCTATTCTCTTCACTCTTTATATCACATCAGTATGTATTGAAATCATCTTTAATAAAATAATATAATCTATTATTGATAATAAATATAACCAAACATACGGGAAAAATATATCCCCCCTTGTGTTAGTTTTTAATACCAAAAAAACCTCAAATATCAATATGTATGATGAGGCCAAATTTCTTCTCCCCCATATTGAAAATAAATACATAGGCAGTGTTGAGGATTTCTCATCTAATATTCTACCCACTCCATTACAAATAGAATGAAATCCATTACTCACTTGTTGAGAGAATAATGAAGCCAAATATGTATCTTAGCAATGAGCCTTATTTTTTTTAAATATATGTCAATTTTGGAAAACCTGATTTAGAAAACAAGAGTGAATAACCTAGGGATTCAATGCTTCCCAAAAACCAATAAAATATGTGATAACAACTTTTTTTAAATTTTTAGGCCTACATGTGTCAGAGTTGGTGTATTAAAACCAACTTATGTGTACTTAATTATTACTTTTATTCATGTATTTTAATATTTATACAATATATTATAAAATTATGATTATTATTCTGTGTGTCAGAGTATATGATAATGTCTTAAGTTTTCATATCACACTGAAAGGCCATAGAAGTTCTTGACTATGATATGAACATAGAAGTTCCATGAAAGTATTCATAAATATAACTTTTATAGATGGATGGTGTAATTTAATAGGATTAAAATGATATGATATATCGAGGGTGGAGACTCATAATACTTTGAGTCATTTTCTCATGGTGTATTCCCTCAATAATCTTTAGTGTAAGAGATTATAATAAAATGAACTTCTAATAGGAAATCCAAATTTTAATATTTAATTGTACATTCCTGTTCATGTACTTGTTTAATGATCCATATACTTTAATATTATTATTAATACATTTCATGGGTATCATACTTTGATGTATTGTAAAAAACCATGATGACATATGATTGTGGTGAAGTAGGATATGTTGGGTGCATCACGAGTGATGTTGTATTAATGAATAATGAAAAAAAGGATTTATACCTTTTATTATTTGATGGAAATTGATATCTTAGACCCAATGATAGGACTAGAGATCTAGATTAAATCCATGTCCATGGTGGTGTTTTTGGGACTTTGATTACTAGAAATACAAATAAATTAAAATCAATCATATAGATCAATGACACTATCATTCAACCTTCACGATTAGAGATATTAGGATAAAGAGATTATAATATATAGTGTACATTCATGGTAGGTTACATATCATTATAATATTAACTTAATTATATATCTTAGTATTGATGTGTTATTAGATGCTAAGCTTGGATGTTAGGAATTTTAGAATAATGCCACAAAAAGGGGCCTAGACAGTCACACACTAAGTGAATTTGAAACCCAAGTTAAATTATATATAAATTTTATATATTGGATAAATATTACTCCCATATATATTTTAATGATTATTCATGTTTGTTTGATTGAAAATATTTAATAATTGGTTATTTGAGAGAAATATATATGAGTTGAATATTTAATAAATATTAATTCACTAGGTAATTAATTATTTACTTACATAAATATAAAAAATATTTATTTATTCTGGATTATTCACAAGGTAACACAATATTTTTAATGTAAATATTTAAATAAATATTTATTCAAAAATCTTATGAATATAAAATATATTTATTTATTGGTGAATAATGCAGCCAAATTTATTTAATTAATTAAATTGTCATTATTCAAGATCTGGTAAATATTGAAGTGGATTGGTGGATAGAGTTTTATGGTCCAGTAAGAAATTTCATATTAAATGAAATTTGAATAAATATTAATTTATTTATTCAAGAAAATAATATTTATTTTATCTATAAGTTTAGCACATGTCATGTAAATAATAATAATAATATTATTATTATTTGAAAAAGAGGTTCTATAAGAATTAATAAAATAATAAGGGTCCTTGTGCAATTATTCATTTTCTAACCCCAGCATTATATAAACCTGTTTTGGACATTTTTTTAAAGAAATATCATTCCATCATTTGGCGCAATGATTTCTAGAGATAATCCTATCAATCCCCAGAGAGCTCCCTCCCTATAATTCTTTGAATCCCACAAATCAATTATCCTACTCCATGAGAGAATATTCATTCTCCCATTAAGTATTCAGTTGTGATCTAAATCAATCATCATAAACAGTGGATTCATCTTCACTATTACCCATATAATTTTATAGTGACGATCAATGGTTCATGGAGCACGTGTGGATCATCACTAGAGGGAATCTATACCTGATTTCTCTGACACAATGATGATATGAAAATAGAGGTAAATAGATTCATCGATGAAGAAAAAATTCAATGAAAGGTAATTATTTAATTATAAAAATTAATTATAAATTATATGTGAAAATATATTATCTTTTTGGATTCTAGGAACACAATTTTGTCTATTTATAAAGTTAAATGTAGTGAAGTTGTTGAAAAATTGTGTTGGGAATGGGCCCACCCACCTCTACTACACCCCCAATCCTTCGAGTTGTATCAAAGCAGATCACATGATACTTTATAATTATTTATTATTCATTGATCGATTTTGCACAAGTAGTTGTTAGTATTTTATTATAGTTTATTATTTATTTAATCCAGATTTTAATTTAAATGTTCTAGACATGTTAATTGTCTTCATTCAAGTTTCCTATCATCTTAAACATGTCAGGATCAGATGAATAATGATTGGAGATGTTATCGGGGGCGCTACGAATTATGGATGGAAGATTGGGTAAGATAGTGTATGACGAATGTACATTTCGTGTACCCATGCGTATTGCACTGAGATGTGTCATGGGATATATGATGCATCAACCAATAATAACATGCAATGTACTTATTTTTCACTACATGTTGATTGTGCCAATTTGGCACATGGTCTATCAGATTACACAACATGTAGCTAACATCATGTCGTGTAGTCTAGAAGGTTTGATAATGCCTCATGTGACTAATAGACTATATCATCAATGAGGTATATTGTGTATATCTGGTTTACACACCATTTAACCCATTAATCCCAATATTTTAATAACATGTTGAGTTAATCACCGGGTTACATATACACGTGACGAGATAAATACATGGCAGGTAGCTAGCTTTCAAACCATGATATTCATTATTCTCCATGTCTTAAGAACTTTTTGATTCAACTGGTAATTTATAGGGATACATGTAAAAAAGAACATGTCAATACATGTCGTTTCATACAACTGAGATACATGCCAAGTCACAAGGTTTCTATCATGGACACATAATAGTTTAGGAAAATGTCATGTAGCTTATTAGTACACACCGTGTAGTCTCTCAATAAAGGATAAAATTAAAGTGCATAAAGAATCATTGATTGCAGCATTAAAACCCTAATTACATGGTTCACATTTGATATGTTGACTATGTAATAAATGTTTTTAGGATTAATAAATTCTAATTTATTTCTATTTAATTATCTATAATTACTTGTCAATATATTTATTTTCCATATTCCCTTTATGATAGATGTCTCTAAGAATATTCAAATGGTCATTAAGATAAAATTAATTAATTAATTAATTAATTGAAATAATTCATGCATGTGTATCTTAATAATAAATAATTAATTTAAGTGAATAACTTGCTATTAAATTTTACATATTCATTACATGCTATGTGTATTCTCATGATCTTAGAGAATCCAATTCATTTGATTGGTTTATTTAATTTATTTTTTCTTGTTTTTCATAATAATTTATTAAATTAAATGATGACCGGTGAATTGTTTCTCAACTATAAGTATATAAGTACTTTCATATTCGCATCACATCTGTGTGAGTAATATTATGTAATGGAAGAAGCTCCTAGTTGGGTGGAGGCGACTCAAGTTCAGAGATGAGGTGAAACTAATCCCAGAGGTATGCATTAGCATAAGTGGAATTCTACAACTCGAACCATGTTTGGTTGTAAGAGCTAATTCTTTAAGTTAAATGTTAGTTTTATCATCCTCTAGATAAACCAACCATTAGAGAAGCTCATGATAATTCCATATTATTTATTTTATTTATTTAAGATTTATGGTTATTTATATTTGGATATTTAAAACATTAAATAAAATAATTAACAATCATTAAATATGGATGTAAAATAAATATTATAATATGTGTAAAATATATATATACATGGTTAATCACTTAAGTACAATATTCTTAATGTTAACAAGAATGAGATAAGATTAAATGGGTGGTTTACACATAAATATAAAAATAACTCAAATAAAATATTATATTGGTATATCCTTCCATAACGCGGGTATAAATAAAATCATAGTTCCATGTGATTGACCAACATTTGTTGGTATGCTTTCAATAATTGGGGAATCTCTATATGTTTTTTGGTCAACTTAATCTATCTTTCATTAATGATTGGTCACCTTAGCAATACATAGTATAACTAGTAGGAATTTTTTCTAGGATATCCTAATTTATAATTTTAGGATTGGGGAGTTGCTTAATATATCAAGGAGTTATGAGTTAATGTATTTGTAAATTTACACATATCTAAATACCTTTTAGTAGCTTGTTAGGCCTCCTTGATGGTTATGATATAGGACATATGGATCTTTTCCACTAGAATATCTATGTGAGGATATATTTTTAATCTAATGGTGAAGGATGTTAAATTTATATAACCTAGTAATAGATTAATAAATTAAATCAATTTTATTATATAAATTGTTTTTCATAAAAATAACTATAATTATTATATTATATATTATTGAAATGGAAACTCACACAACATTGAAAATATAATTTTGATCCATTATAGAGAAGGATAACCTCCCTAATAGATTAAATATCAAGGAATGGTACAGTCATCTATGTGTCATAATACTACATGAAAGGAAATTATATATTATAGAAATCCCAATTCCTAAGGCGCATAAAAAAGAGGTTGGTGAAGAAGAAACCCAAATATATATGAATTTTTTTTGGAAGATTCCATAGATGCCTAATGTTTCATGCTCTCATCCATGTCTAGGGAGATTTTAAAAAAATATGGGGATATGTATAAATATAGAATAAAATATCACAATTTGGATCTCTATCAAGAGAAGTTGAGATAAGAGATATATGGAATCTCTAATTCACTATTATCATACAAGAATGGAGAGTTAGTGCTAGCTGAGCCTCATATAGTCAAGATGATTGGATACATTCAGAGATTATACATCTTGGGATTTATAACCCCTGACGATATTCATAAAGATCTTATATTATCATTATAGCCTAAGGTTTTATATAGTTTTATTGTTAATTATAAAATGAGAAATAGTGAGAAAACACTTTTTTAAATCCTTACAATGATTCACCAAGTTGATAAATACATGGGGTGTGAAAAGGTTTCAATCCTTATGGTGAACAAGAAAATTAATAATAAGGTAAAGGGGCCCAAGACTCATACCATGTTTAAGGATCCTAAGGACTATCCTTCCAAGAAAAGGATGATCTAGATACAAGTAAAGGAAAAGGATGCAATATGTTTTCAATGTATAAAGTTAGTCTACTAGAAGAAGAAATACACACAATTAAAGAAGCAAGGGGAAGCCTTAGGTGAGTTTGTAATCAAGTGAAATCTTTCTACATCTACACATTGGGTATTAGAAATAACTTTTGGTGATTAAATCTATATTTAAATATAGGATCCAAGTAGATCTTGAAATATTTCAAGAGGATATGTGGATTTTTGGGCTTCCAATTTTGTGAGGTTGGAGGCTCTAGCAATTGGAGACTACTAACTTTCATTTCCAACATGGATGATATTGATTTGAAAATATTGTTATTATGTACCAATTATTACCAAAAAAATAATTTTTGTATCATTCTTAGATACATATGGTTTTATTTTTATGTTTTGAAATAAAATCTCTTTGTTTTATAAAGTCATCATGTGTTTTGGTATGGAACATTTAAATAATTGTATTTATGTATTATATTATTAAAACCAAGTATAAGAAATTGATAATGAATCATGTTTTCATAATTCATTTCACACCCAGAAATGTAATAATTGTCTTTTTCATTTAAATAAGAAACATATGACAAATATCTATCAATATGGTTACTTATACTATTTTGTGATAAAACCACTCACCAGATGTCATGCATGTTTATAAGGAAAATGGACAAAGACACATTTTGATGGACAATGTGAATGCTCAATAGATATTCTATAATTGGTACACAGAGACATGTGTGGACCACTTACAATAGAATATATAGGTTGGAATTATTAATTCATTACTTTTACTAATGATTTAAGTAGATATGGTTGTATATACTCAATAAAATATAAGTCAGAATATTTTAAAAATTATAAAAATGCATGAATGAAGTAAGGAATTAACTTGGTATAAAGATAAATAAAATTACATATTATCCAGGTGGTGAACATCTTAACCAATAATTAAATGACTTTCTACTGGAGTGTGGGATTCTATCAGAACTCACACATCCTTATACATCACAGTGGAATGGTGTTAGTGAATGGAGGAACCATAACCTTCTTGACATGGTAAGGTCAATGATTATCCATGAAAGTCTTACATTATACTTTAGGGGATATTTATTGTATGATGAAATAAAAATTATAAAATAAGTACCAACTAAGGTAGAAGATAAGATACCATATGTGTTAATGTATGGAAATAAATCCATGCTATCACATAGTTTTGCATGGGGTTACAATGAATTTTCTAAGTCCATCTCTGGTAAAAAAGTAGCACACTGAGGTGTGAAGTGTATCATCATTGTAAATCCTTTGGAAACACATGGACACTATCTATACAACCTCTCATACAATAAGGTGACTATCACATGGAAAAAAATATTTAGAGGGTGTACATCCTCAAGACGGATAGTGGGAGATAGATTGACTTCAATGAATTTTATTCCCAAGATACAAAATAGTTTATATAAGAACATGTTCCATAGGTATCAGTGAAATATGTTGTTCCTGAAACACTGGTATTGTGTAAGAGAACAAGAGAGGTTGGATAACTAGAAATATATGGTTTTCTTGTCACTGGAGAAGGTGAATCATTACTGGATGACAATAATGATCATCCTTCCTACATGGAGGTAGTATAGAGCTCAAAAGATACAAGATGGAATGAAGCCATGAATTATAATATGGTTTTCATGTATCATAACTAAGTTTTTATTATGTTTTATTTTCAAGTTTATGTAAATCTCATTGGGTGAAAATGGGTATTAATGAGAAAATAGTACATGGAGGGTAAAGTGAGAACCAATAATGTAAGGCTAGTGGATAAAGGGTGTAAACATTATCATGGAATTTACTATAATGAATCATTTTATCTAGTTATGATGTTTCAATCCAATATAATTATAATTTCCCTAAAAACTTTCTATGACTATTATATTTGAAATATGGATGTTAAAACCAATTTCCCTAATGAAAACCTTTTGGAAAATTTTTATATGATACAACCTGAATAGTTTGGGACTCTGAATTTTTTTAATAAGATATGAAAGTTTATATGATCCATTTATTAGTTAAAGTAGGAATCTATGTCTTTGAAAATTCAGTTTTATGAATGAATAAGAGAATTTTGTTTAATAAATAATAAATTTGATCTATGTTTTTACAAGAGGTTTAGTGTGGGTACATTTATATTCCTAGTAATATATAATGATGGAGTATTACTTATTTGAAATGGCATGATAACCTTATAGTGAGTTAAGAATAGGTTAAACAAGTTCTTCTCTATGAGGGACATATGTGAAGCAGCATATATCCTAGTAATCAAGATAATTTGTGATAGATGGGAAAGGAAACATACACCAAGTCAAAGTAAATATATTTACTAGATACTAAATAGATTTAGTATGGAACAATCTAAGAGGGTATTGGTTCTAATGTCACATGGTACACATATATCCATGAAAATGTGTCCTTATACACAACATGGGTGAGAAATTGAATGAGTAAGATCCCATACAAAAATTTGATAAGATCTATCAAATATTCCATGTTAAGGATTAGGCTTGATGTTACTATTCATTAAGAATTATTTTTTGATTTTAATTTGATCTTATAGAAAAATATTGGCCTGGTATTAAGGATTCCCTTCAGTATCTGATGCATAGTAAAGATATGTTCTTGGTATATAGAGGATATGAGGAACTAATTATCATAGGATATACAAATGATAGTTTCCAAATAGAACAAAACATTATAAAAATACATTTGGTATATGTCTTGAGTCCCAACAGAGGATCTATGAGCTGAAGAGTACAAAGAATCTAGTTTTCACCGATTATAAAATGGATTTTGAGTATATGATGGTTTTTGATGCAATCAAATAATCCATTTAGATTTGTAACTTTGATCAAAAGCTCGAAGTGATGCATAGTATTTGATATCCTAAAACGTTGTATTGTGATAAAACTATAGTAGTGGCTCTCATAAAAGAGTCAAGGTCACATCAACAGAAAAATCACATACTCCAAAAATATCACCTCTTGAGGGATGTTTCTCAAAGTGGTGAAGTTTCTATGAGTAGAGTTTCTAAATAAGAAAACATGTTAGACCCTATGAATAAATCATTATCTTAGGAAAAGAATGAATATCATGTGAGAGATAGAAAAATAAAGATTGTTAATAGTTGTATCTAGTGAATATGCAGGTCTGTAGGATTTGGTTCCCTAGAAAAAACTTCTAAATACTTCCTAATTACTTATATTCATGTATTTTAATATTTATAAAATATCTTATCATATATTAATTATTATTTTTTGTGTCATTTTGTGTGATATTATCTGAAGTGTACTTGTCCCACTGAAAGGTCATAACAATTCCCCTCCATATTTAGAACCTAGAAGTTCCATGATATTATTATTAAATATAAGTTCTAAATCCGGATAATATAATTTAATCGGAGACAAATGATACATGATATCAGGGGTGGTGACTCATAGGTCTTTGAGGTACTTTCTCATGGTGTGCACATTTGGAATCTTTAGGGAAATAGATTTTGAGAACCTGAATCACCAATAACAAAACTATATTTAAATTGAATTTGATATTCCTATATCTGGATTTTCTTAATTATCCTTAGACATTAATATTATTATTAATACATGAATTTAGTCTTGTACTTTGATGTATTGATGAAAACTGGGATGACATATGCTTGTGGTGAAGTAGGATACATTGGTTGTGTCATGATTTATATTGTATTAATTAATAATACGAGAAAGGATTTATCCTTTTTATTCTATAGTGGAAGCTAATATCTTAGGATCTTTTATGGGATTAAACTTCTTGATTAATTCAATGGTCATGTATTTTTTTTGGAAATTTCATTACCATAATTTCAAAGAAAGAGAAATCAAGCATTAAGGTTGATGAAACTTGAATATAACTTGATTTATTAAAGATACGAGATAAATGGATTATATTATATAGTGACTTTTTAGTGGAGGTTACATGTAATTACAACTTTAACTTCTTTATCTATGGGAGCATTGGTGTGATTATAGATACTAACCTTGTATATTAAGAAGTGAAACCTAATACTACCGAGAAAGGGGCCTAGAGAGTCACACTCTAAGTGTATTTAGAACATCAATTAAAATCTATATAAATTTGACATGTTGGATAAATATTATTCATGTTTTTTGTTTAATGATTATTCATGTTGGGTTGATCACAAATATTTAGTCACCATTTATTTTAGAGAATATATATGTGAGTTGAATATTTAATAAATATAAATTCACTTGGAAATTATTTAATTAATTACATGAATATAAAAATATTGATTTATTCTTGTTACTTAACAATGTAAAAAATTATTTATTTATTTTTGTCACATTATTATTTAAATAATTATTTATTCACCAATTTTTTAAATATAATATTTATGTATTTATTGGTTAGTAATTCGGTAATATTTATTTAATTAAATAAATAGTAACTATTCAAGGATTGTTAAATATTGAGGAGGATTTGTCGATCGAGATTTATGGTCTAGTGAGAAATGTCATATTAAATATTATTTGAATATATATTAATTTATTTATTCAAAGGAATAATATTTATATTATCTTTGAGTTTAGTGCATGAAAATTTAAAACTAATAATAATATTATTATTTATATATGGGGTTCACCAAGATTTAAGAAAATAATAAGGGTCATAGTGAAATTATTCATTATTTAACCCTAGAACTATATGAACCTAGTTATGACATATTTTGAATGTAATAGCATTCCATCGCTTTTCACAATGAGTTCTAAAGAGAATCCTCTCAATCCCTAGAGATCTCCTTCTCTAGAAATTTCTAAATAATAATGATCGATTCTCATCTTCCAATAGAGAGAATTCATTCACACTTTGAAAATTCAATTTCAATCAACATCGATCATCAAAAGCAATAGATTCATCTATGCTAGCACCCAGATAATTATACAGTAATGATTAGAGGTTCGTAGAGCATGTGTGGATCACCGATATAGGGAATATACACTTGATTCCTTTTACAAAATTATAGTACAATAAGATTGGTCTACTAAATCATCAATGAATATTGAATTCAACAAAATTTATTTCTTTAATTAAATAAATTAATTATAAATTATATGTGAAAATATCTTGTGTTTTTTGATTCCAATAAAATAATTTTGTTCTATTCCGAGGATAAATACAAAGAATATAATGAAATTTTTTATTAAGAAAAAGTCCAACCCACTTCTATTGCACTCTAAGACCTTCAGTGTGGACATATTTAACATTAATTAAATTTTCTCCTCTCATGTTAAAAAAAATTACAAGAATTAAAATTCACATTTAATACAACCCTTTTTTAACTCACTATATACCCCCTTAATAAGAAGATTCACTTGATTCAAAAGAGGGATTATAGTGTGAAAACTTACATCAAAATTAAAAAATTTAAAATCTATCCAAAAATTAAATATTTTCATGAAATACATATTTTAAACATACTTCTTCTCATTTTCACCCCTCAAAGGTTTCATTCATTTATTCTCCCTCATGGAAGTTAAGAAAATCCCTGTAGAGTCACTGATTTTTTATAGTGTGTACAACACTTAAATCTCTCATTTAATTCCATGAATATTATAATAATATCAATAAGAAATAAGAGAATAACAATGGACCTATTTTCTTCTCTATAATAGAAACAAGGCAAAGTGTTTCCTCTCAAAAAAAAAATTATTCCTTCTATTCTTGGTATGGGATAAATTTTTTATACTACATTTTTTATAGTAGTCCTTTTCATATTTATTTTCTTCCTCATTCCCTTAAACCATTTATTTATTTGGAGAATTATTAATCACCTAAATTACTAAGTAAAACTCCTTGTTTGTTTCTTGAATCTTCTTCCTAATAAATTATTATTGGGTGGGTAAGTTAATAACATAATATTTTGTGAAATTACCAATATTTATAAATCTTTCATACTACTTTTATTGGGTTTGTAGGTCACCACATGTAGAAAAACACTCAAAAACTTCATCCTTAATTGCATAAGAAACTTTTCATCCTTTAACTATATCACATATTTCTGTTTTCTCCCTTTTTACCCATCTCCAATCAGTTTTTCCAAATAGTTAAGAATTATTTATTATTGTGATCAAACTTATTGATTGGTCTAACTTATTTTATTTTCTCTTAAATTTCCCTCCCATTTAAACCATAGGGATTGTATTCTGGTAGGCTAGTCTTTCCCTTCTCACATCTAAGACCTGGCTGATCATAGATTCCAAAAATATCCTTTAGGAACTATTTTTTTGAAAAGTAAATCATGATAAATTTTGATTCATATCTTTTTTCAATAAAAATATGTTATTTATTTCTCAAGGTTTCTCCTCATGGGTTCATTCCTTCTTTACGATAAATAACTATTATAGTTTCATGAATAATATCTATGTTTATACCTTCCATAATACTATAAATAGACTCATAATGTATATCGTTATTTTTTATAATGAATATACCCATATTTTTAATGTCTTAACCTTCATTAAGTTATGAATTATTTTTCTTAGGGGAAGTGGTATTATTGAATTTTTTCTATCTTCCATTTAAGTGGAGGAGTTTATACCACTTTAAATATCAGTCTAAACCTCCTTAGATTTATTTTTTGGGTTGTTACTATTCAGAAAAATAGATTCACTTTGAAATCAATTCGATGAAATATTAAATAGTTTGTTTGGATCATTCATTTCAATAACTTGAGGGGACTCGACCTTAATCTCCATTGTATTAAAGAAGTAATATATGGCTTTTATCAACTCGTGTTTATATCTAAGAGAGATATTTTTTGTGTTGGAAAGATCTTCTTGTTTTTCATCTAACATTTCTACCAAATATTTTAGCATATTATCACACTCAGTCACTTTTAGTCTACACTTCTTCATCTTACTAGAATGATATGATTCCTTCTTTTCATACTCTCCCTTATCTGAAGAAATATTTTTATTTTATTTCACCAATTTTTTTTCTCCTTCATTAACTATGCATTCTTCTCATGACTAAATTATAAATTTTTCTTCAGTATGTACTAAATTTTTATTATCTCCTCTTCATCACTACTACTCAAGGTAACAAAACCTCTCTCAAAATGATCATAGAAGTTAACTTCCCTATCTTATTGACTACTTAAAACATATTTTCACCTATTTATTATCAATATTATTTTCATAATACATGAATATGTATTCTTTTTTTACCCTGTTTTCCTTTTTTGGAAGTCTCATCCTTTACATCAGTTTCAAATTATACTTTATTCCACTTTTGAAATTTATTTAAAATGTTTTAAATTCAATTATATTTACTTAACCTTAGATGTTTATTTTTCTCTCTTTTATTCTTACCTTTTCAAAACAACCTTGATGTAAGTGATACAATATGATTATAGGATTCATCATCTTTTTTTCTTTCAGAGTCACTTGATTGTGCAATTTCTTCATCTTTGATTTTATGTATTCTCATGGAATCAAAATCTATCACATCATTTAAATTATTTTAAAAAATCGGGGTTTTTTAATCTCATATTATATGAGAATATTAAAAATTCAATCTAGGGACAGATCCTCCCACTCTTCCAAGGTAGAAATTTTTGGATAAAATCTACCCATAAATTTTCTCATACAATTCTTTACAATGATATAATAATAGAATTTATCACTAAAACCATGAATTAATATAAAAATATCATTAAAACTTGGGAAATAATCATCGATATTTTCCTCGTAAATCATTTTAATGTTTACGAACCATCTCCTTCAAAATGGTTTTTTAGATTTCTTCACTTTGATGTTCCCTTTATAACTTCTTCTCTATTTTTCCTAAGTTTCCTTAGCTGTTTCAAGACACACAACTATTTTATATTCCTTTTCTCATAGGTACATCAATATAGAATTATATTAATTTCCCTATACTTTCATATTTCTCTTATTAGTTAAGGTACCCAGAGAAAATTTATTTATGGGTTGGAATCCTAACATTGCAATATATCTCATTTCCAAGCATAGAGAGAGAAGTAATGGAATCATCATACTCTTCTATCTATGATAGTTAGTGACATATAATTTTAGAACACCCATGAAGTTTATATAATTCGTCCATTCTTAGTATCTTCTTGGATCAACTAGGGGAAAATTTTTCAATTATTTCAACTGAATTTCCCTTATATTGGGGAGATCACTAAGGGGGGTGGGATTAATCAGTGATCCTTTTTGTTTTTACAATTTCCCTTATCAAACTCAGCCTATGTTTTCAGTTAGTATCTCAATCCAATAAAAATAAAATAAAACACCCTCAACTTCTATAAAACATGAATAAAAGAATAAAAAACACATGATGATTTACAAGGTCCTGTTATAAAATCCCACTCATATCCATGGTTGGTTGGTCTCCCTAATCCAAAAAATCATTAATATAAAACTTTTTATCAATTTACAATGGGTTTGGGTAGTTGTTATATTTTTAAATAGTACTTTACACAACGTAACTAAGTCACATGGTGTTCAAGATCTAATGTCCCACTAGTGAGTGTAGTTTCACTTTACGCACCACATGCAGTTTTCATCCACAATATGAAATACCTTTGTCATCTCCATGTTACTACTACACCACATGAAGATTATATTCCTCTAAAAATATAATATATCCTTAATATTTTTGTGAACCTTAATTCATGAAATTCAATATTTGATACACTTTCTTAGATCTTCAAGTCTCTACACTCACTTTAGTTAATAAAATTTCTAGATCTTATTCCATGTTTTGAATACTTAGTTCAATTTTTTTTCTCTAACTATTGAACTCTAACTTCAATATCACGATATTTATTCTCTTTGATACATTAAATATATAAAATTATTAATAATTATTTATTATTTTTGATCCTTCTATTCTAACTCAAATCTAGAACATTTCCAACTTTTTAGTACATCTTATTTTTGTGTGTAAAAAAATAATTTATCTTCCCTTTTATCTTCCTTTTCTATTTCCGTAAAGTATTTACACTAATAATGTACAACCATATGAATTAAATTACTCACATAAATATAAATATCCATAAATGGAATACCATGAATACTTTTTTTCCTCTATCCAAAATCATTATCATAGAACACCACTCTTGTTTCTCTATGATATTTTGGTGTGCTTCTCGAAAATAAATAATTTGGAAGAGAACTAGAAATTTATTTTTCGAAATAAAATCATAATATTTATACTTTAACTTGAAATGTAAAAACTATAATCCTAATATCAAAAAATAAAAAACCTTTTATCCACTTTATAATTTCAATCTAAATATTCTTAATTTCTTTAAAATAAACTACCCAAAAATAATATACAGTCTTGACCTGACTATTTTGGATTATAGTGAATAATTTCTCAACTCATTTTCAAACTCTATATCAATAGGTATTACTCTTATTAGAATATAAGTAGTCTTATACAACTCAAAAGGAATCAAAAATGATTTTTAATATATAATCTCTAAATAATAACACAAATTTCAACACATTTAAGCATATGTTATTCTTGAAAATCTATGAAAATATTTTTTTATCATTGATAATGAACATATTATTTATTGTTAACTTGAATATCATACAAAATAAGTGATATATAATTTTATTAATATAAGAGAAAAGTTTCAACATCATTACAATAATTTTCAAATTTATTTCTAAAAATAAATTCACTTCCCAATTCATGAAATCACTCATTATCTATGAAATTTCACCAAGGATTTTAATCACAAGTTATGATTGAATCACAAGTAATTTTGTGATGAATTAATCCATGATTAATTTATTTATCATCAAATTATTTAAATTTATCTTCAAATTATGACATCTAAAAACTCCATATTTCATTTTTCACAATGATGCTTATGTAATACATTGATGTTTATGTAGTGCTAATGTTTTTTAAGAAGCTCATCTCTGTGCTAATGATATACATATAGATGATTCTAATGTAGAGAAAATTATGGATACATATACAAGGATCATTATTACATAGGTGAGGATCATGTTTACATAGAGGCTATATGATCCTTACAAACTACTAGATTCACATTTACTCAAAACTTAAATCAACTCAGATGATTCTTATGTATGGAATATGTGATCCTTACATAGACTGGAGTTTTTCAAATTCAAGACATATAAAATAAAAAAACTATCCAAAACTATTCTAAGACAACTCAATGTATTTTAGGCCTTGAAAAATATTCTCTAAAATTTATCCAAGGGTTATTCAATTAAATATACAAAATCCTTCATCCTAGTGAACTGAAGGATGGGTTCTTACCAACATCAAGATTGATTTTCCTTATATAAAAAAATATTAATCAAAACATATGATAAATCCCCCTTAAAATTCTCCAAATTATTATATAAAATAATCATAACTTCAGTACATTTCGTTCCCATGAAGACCAGATCAAAAATTATTATATGTTAAGGGATTTGTGAATCTGTTTACACGTGTTCTTTAAGAAGTAGATCCATCCACATTACTCTCCACATCACACCAACACATTGTTTCATAGTTCCTTGAAGCATGTGTTCTAGTTTTAAGAATCGCTTCTTTCAAGTGGTTTCCATTGGATTTATTCATGGAACTGGAAACTTCCAATAGTTCTTTATTAAAAGGGGACCTACTTTCCAAATGTAGGTGTTTGTTAAGTTTGAACTTTATCATAGTTAGGAATGTACATTGGTTGAGAGGATGGGAGGTCGGACTCATCACACCCTTTTGGGGGAATTATTGTCTACTTAGGGACTCTCTTTGTAAATTTAAGATATTTTCATGAATCTTAATTAATTTACAAATAATAACATAAGTTTCCCTTAGAATTTACAATAACTTATTAACATGTGTAAAATTTAGAGTCATCAGTATGAATTCAAGGTTATTCATTAATGGAGATATTCGTATGTATTTGAGATTCTCTTTCAATGGTATCCTCTAATATACTATTTCAAGAATCTTTTAATCATCATTATGATGATACTGTATTTTAAGCCACTCAGCGGGGCACTATGGAGTTTATTGTCATCCAGGGATACGAAGGCTTTTTTTGATATTTGGATCATACCCATGAAATGGGTTACCTACGCATCCTTGTGAAAGGAATCGTAACCCTAATAGTTTGGTGCCAAATAATGGGACACACCATAACTTTTAAGTTCATGTGATAAGGACCTAACCATATAGTTTAATTTCATGTGGTAAGGACATATAAGTGAAAGGTTCATAGTCAATGTTTGGTGTGGGACTTATGCAGAAACATCCCAATGAACTTGGAATGGATATGGGTTTCCAAGTTAGATTAGAACCTGTTAGGAATATGAACCACGGAGAACAGGGTTGATTTTGAATTTTTGGGTTTGAACCTCAAGGAGGATTCCTACGTATCCCATGTGGATGGGAATCAAAGCCCATATAGTTCGAGGAATCTCATAGGAGAGTATAGTCGTTTGAGAGAAATGATTTTGGGCGTACTTCCTGAAAAGAATGCCTTGATGACTTAGGGGTTTAATTTGAGGCTTGTTTCTAAGGAGGATGCCTTGATTAAGGGAATTAGGGTTGGATTCTTGAAGGAAATATCTAGTGAGCTCGGGCCTTGAAAAGACTTCCTACATATCCTAGTTTGAACATGAATCAGAGTTCTCATAGTTCCTTCACCATGGGTGTTTGTTTAAATGTTGTAATCATCACAAATCTCTATGCCCACATGAGTCATGCTTGGTGTGAGAAACAATAGGATGTGATAGATTCAAAAATTGAACTTCACAATTTTTCTCCTCTACTAGTGGAGGAGGGTGATCCTACAACGGCCAGGGTGGATAAGGTTAAGATGCCCTTCCTATGTTATCTTTACATTGGACAAGGATCTAATGAAAAGAATAAGGGATGAAAGTTAGGGGCTTACACGAGGATGGATTCCCATGGTGACAAAGCTCAATGGGAGAGGGAAAGGGTAACTAAAGTCCCTGAGCCCATATCCCCTCTAGTCTTTGGCACCAAATAATAGAGGAGGAGTAATGATTCTACCTCCTACAAGAAAATATAAGGGCTTACGTCAAGATGGTTGCCCTAAAATTGATCCGGGTAGGGGAGAGAGACTTCTCTTTTGTTCAAAAGGAAGAAAAGTAGGTGTGAACCGTACCTTCCCTACCAGATACATGAGTTTCTGGGTCATATCTTTGGGAAGGGAGAGGTTAGGACCCAAACCCTCCTCCAAACCGGGAACTTCCCAACACTATTCTTTGGAGAAAGGTCCATGTGACTGTGGATACACAAACCCACAGACACTCCATGAACCTTAACCCCATTTTTTAAAAAAATTGGGAAACCTCAGACTGTGGATATACAAACCCAAATAGGAGACACATGAATGTGCATTTCCCAAAGGTTTGATAAACCATGAGGTTTTGGTGGAGGTATCAACAGGATCCATTTTAGACAAGGGATCCAAAGAAGAATATGCCTTACCATGAATGGATTTGAGGAAGGATTGATGGATTGTAGACTGAAGAGAGTAAGTGAATCATAGATGGGCACTCAAGTAGATAAGGGTGTGCAAGTATGGGCGTGTAAGTAGAATTGGGTGACCTGATATTCACTTAAGTGATGAACAACCTGTATGGTAATACTTGGGCGAGACTTGGCTCAATCCGAAAGGAGTATTCACAGGTGGTCCTATAAGTGAGGCACTCAAGTTCCTACGAAAGGAACAGGTGGCGTTCAAGTGTTTCTAATTTAGGGAGGTTGGGCACTTTAAGCGCACAAGTGTTATGGTTTTCAAACACTAAAAGGACATAAATCCAATGATCCTCCTTTAAATCCTCCACTCAAGGTGTTAAAGAACTACCTTGAAAGTTTAGGAAGACTTGGGAAAAGCACTAGGGAGACCAGAGCAGCAATTGGGCTTCAGGAAAATTAATCCATACAAATGAAGGCCCCAAGGGTCTATTTATAGGAAAAAATAGGAACTTGGGTGAAAATAGTTTGGGCGCACAAGTAGGTTTCGTGACATTTTAGGGTGTGCAAGTAGGCTGCGTGCCGACGCCCTTTTGGTATGACTAAGGCAACCAAAAACTCATGCCTTTAAAGATCATGATTTTATTTATATATATTCCCATTTTCTTTCTAAGTTATTTCCCCTTGTCCTTTTTTAAAATCTTTGACGGAACAGAGTGTCAACAAAATCCTCCCCTCATAATTGGATCCAGAATGAAAAGAGAATCCTGTACTATGGTAAAGAAATGAAGGAGAAAGAGGAGAGTACTGGGGTGTGCAAGTGTTTTTTGCATGAGACAACTGGTTGCGTAAGTTAGAAGCGCATAGGAATTTGATGCATAGGGTGACATGCATACCCTATATATAGTGGCGTCACTTTTGTGAAAAAACCTCATGACTTGCAAAATTTCAGCTCTCAGCACACAATTCTTCTTTCACTCAGACGATTCTATTTCACTAAGCTTCTTATATATGTTTTTTAGTTGCTTTCTATAAGTGGGGATCCATACTTGTGCACCGAATTATACTTGTATTCCAAGTTTATACTTTCACACCTTAATGCCTTTGCCAATTTTTTGTAAAAACACTAAAAATGAACTTACTTAAAAGATGAGTTTTGTCTTTTTCCAGGTTCAATGGATCCCAAAAGAATCGGAACTGCTGATGAGCTCTCCAGTAAGAGGATTTATGACATGATGAATTTCGTCGGCCATGACTACTTCGAAGTTTGTGATACCACCCTTTCCAACTTAGCAAAATATTTTAAGAAGTGTCATGTTAACTTTCCCCAAAGTAGTTATCTTCCTTTGTATAGATATGGCCATCTACAGGATGTCATATTCCATATACAAAGAACTCTGTCCCACATTATTAGTTTCAAGATTATAACAAATTCTCATTGGCTAATGTTATTGTTGGGGACTCATTTGCTAATGATGGGACAACATAGAAGGCTCATATTATGCATCATAGCCAGTGTGGTCTAGATTTGAAAGCACATGCACCCAAGATGAATCCACACTATTATTCATCCATATTTCGAGATTCCATTATGTATTAGTCCAATGGTTGGAAGAAAAGTTAGGATTTCTGCCCAGGAGGAGGTGTAAAACTCATGTGGATGTGGCCATACTGGGTTCGTAAGACCTGTGCAGAATTTATAGATGACTTGAAAGGCACCGGGATTTATGAGGTCTTCTGGGTTAGGAAAAAATATGTATACAAGAATGATTATTTCATACTAGAATTATTAAGACAGTGGAGCCTAGAGACTAACTCCTTCCATTTAACACATGGAGAGGTAGGCATCAGCTTGTGGGATGTTTACAAGATTTCTAGAGCTCCAATCCTTGGAGACATGTATATTGAGCTTTTTCCTCCCAAGGTGACATGGAATGGCTTGGAGAAGACATCAGTTTTGGTTCATGAGTTGATGAAAATATTTAATAAACTCGGGAAAACAAACACTATGAAGTCTCGCTCCAGGAGAGATATTAATCCAGAGGAATGGATGGAAATATTTTTGATAAAGAAGAAGGAAAAGGGGCCCACTTATAGCTGTCTAATTAGCTGTCCAAGGGCAGAGAAGAGAGTTACTCCTAACACCTTCTTTCCAATATTAGAGAGAGAATAATTTGACAAATGGGGAAATGAATTCAACCCAAAAATTCCTACAAAGACATTTCTGGAAGGTTTCTTGGACATGTGGCTTAGTGTCTATTTGTTACCACTCCGAGACTCTGAAGGAGGTGTGAGGCCAGGGTCCTTTGTTATTGTGGCCAAGATAGCAGAGAAAAGGATAGTAGGGTTGGGAACTTCTGTTTTGGACAAGATTCATAGGATTTTTCTATGCATTTAGAAATGGAAGCCTTCCTTTAGAATATTGGAACCATTATAGGTATTGTGGGGATGAATCCATCCATTCAACAGCCCAAAGGCCTTCAAATTTTTATTATTTGGATAAATCCCCCTTCTAAGGGTGGAAGGGGGAAAACCCCAAACAGACTCCACAGACTTAAGACAAATCACATCCGAATGAAAAAACAAAGTAAAACTAGACTAACAACAAGTAACACCCCTCCCAAGAATATATCATGATAAAACTCTTCACCATTGTAGGGCTATCAGGCAAGAAAGTGTCCTGTGTCAAAGCACAGACCCGATCCGATGGCGGACGCCATACCCTCTCAACAACCAAATCTATAAAGCACTGCAAAGATGAACCGTCAGATATGAATCCTCATCTGGGGCTAGTTCCAAGTGGTTAAGATTGGTTTCACAGACTTCTCACCTTCGGGATCAAACCAAGAACAAGTGAAATCCTCAAACTATGAGCAACACAAACCAAAATTCAGCAGCATCACAAAGCACTCCACAAGTCAGCCTCCACCCCACCACAATCTTCTTACTCTCAACCACCACTGCAGTTAATGGAGAAACCCGAAGACGATCCAAAGAACGTGATGTCAGGCCATCGTCACTTTAGAACTTATGTTGTACAAAGTGGGGTAAAGGTTTTTTGAAGTCCTTTCCTACCGTCTGTTCAGGCTTTCTATGGCATTTCACCCTTGTCTCTGAATGCTTATGAAATCAAGGCTAGATTGAGCATGAATAAGGAGTTCCATTTATTTCCTTATGGGAATATTCCTATAGGGTGATTTGTTGATGATGGTACAACCAGTTTAGAATTGAGGTCATATATGCTAGCTTGTAGAGATGTCGTTTTGGCCACCAAAATCGATGGAGAAATCATATGTGAGGCCTATGCTCTTTATATATTTTCCTGTTAATTCAAATGTCTGCAAAAAGATATTGTATCCCCTCTTGTTCATGTCAGATTAGAGCAACACCCAATTGTTTTCCGACAACTATGTTTGTTGACATTTGTGGAGAAGATTGGGGTAGTTTTTAATTTACCCATTGCTGATGCAGTAAGAAGATTGACTATCTGGTATGCCAAAAACTGGGTTGCATCTTACCCTAAAGGGGTATTAAATCATGATGTACCTCGAGTGGGGGTGAAGAGAAGTATTAGAAGAGATCCCCTTCATTTGGAAGGTAACTCTTCATTATCAGGGGCTGACTCACGAGATTCAGAGGGTGGAGGTGATGATGCTCTAAATTCACCGATGAGACCTCATGCCAAATATAACCCTCCTATCAGAATTAAGAGATCCACTCCATCAATCCCTACCGAAGATGTATTGAGGTGATCTGGTCATCATCATTATGAAGATCAATGAGTTCCATTTTCTCATCCCTCCTCTGTGACTATGGGGGTTGGGAAGAAACTCAAATCCAAGGTTTTAGGATCCTCTTCACAACCCTCTAACATACACTCTGAATATATATGACCAGAGGCTATTCAAACATGGCAGATTCTGTACTGTGATGCTGAGACCATGTGGATGGATCTGTGTGAAGGACTTCATATTCCAAGAGTAGGGGATTTGTGGGCTTCTTCTTACATTCCTTTTAAGGATAATCTCAATGAGGTGAGTACCTACATTAGAGAGTTGTAAATTATTATATATTCCATCGATGAATAAATTCCTACCATAAAGTGGGTGAAGAAAATGATAGATCGTGGTACCACCAAAGGGATTAGTCCTTAATTAGATGAACAATGGTGTGACTTTATAAATCCTAAGGATGTAAGTTTCCTTTCTCTCACATTCTATTCTGCTTTGAAATTTGAACTTTAGTCGAAACATTGTTACTTAAGAGAAATATCATCTTAACTTAAAACTAGTTAAGGGAAAGAAAACCAAAGTTACATCACCATAGTATAGCCCTGGAGGAACTGTTCTTGGAGCTATCAGATCACCTCGTGAATCAGAAGAGATATATCTAGGCCAACCGGCCATAGAGGATGAAATAGAGAAGGTATTGGGATCCCCAAAACCTTTCTTTGAAGATGATGATGTAATCCCTCATAAGAAGGAGAAGAAGGAAAAGCATCGTAGAAAGAGATCCATGGTTAAGAACTTTCTTAGTAGTGGTAAATCTTCCTGATAATCATGAATTTTAGTCTTTATTCATGAAAAAAAGTGTTTAAAATTCTTGGAATTACAGGGGATTCTTCTATTTCTTCTTTAAAAGAACCTACTGATAAGCTTCAAGTAGCCATGAGGGGTACTTCTGAACAGGCACAAATTCATACCAATCTGATGGTTTCTGAGGAGGCAATAAGGGCTGAGGAACCAATGTCTATTCACAACATTGATCTCGTTCCTTCTATCAAAGGAGAGGAGGATTTTGGTAAATCAATAATACTTCATAAGGAATCAAATGTAACAACAAATAACTTCCATCCTGTGATATTTTAGGTTCATCACATGAACCAGAACATCTGGAAACAACTGTTTCTAACCCCACAACTATTGCTGAGGAAGCTAATCAGGGTCAAAGGTTGCCGGAGGAAGGTTTCTAAGAAAACACACCAAGTGCTCTCATGGGTGAGACTAACCTAGGATATGAGATATCATTGTATGAAATGATGAAACTTGGAATGTATTTGGAAGAAGTATTAGAACATGTTAATATACCAAATGCTTTAGAAGATTTTTAAGTTCCTTGTATAGAATAAACAAGACATGAGTTTTCATTATTCATCCTGTTAATCTTATTATGATTAACTTTCTAACCATGGTAGGTTGAAATATGCAGTTCCATTAAAGGAAAATGATACCACAACGATACTTGAAGGAAGTATTGATATTAATATCAATTCCATCATTACAGAGACATTGGATCAGGTGGATCTTGAGATGGTAGATCTTCCTGGGATTTATTATGAGGATCCTGATTACATTAAAGATAACACTCCTCATCCAGAGACATCAAACAAAATTTATGAAACTAAGAATATTGGGGAGGAGTCTTCTCAAGTGGTTGACCTACTGTTAGGTAAGAGATACTGATATTGTTACTGCATTCACTTTTGTTATCTCTTGAATCTAACCATAACCATAATCGTTGATTTACCATATAGGGCTATAAAATTCAATGGATTGTTCTAGAGGTGAAGACTCTTCATCATCCCAAATAATATTGGAAGGTAAAGCAACCATTGTTCAGGAAGGAGCAAAACATGGAACTTATTTAAGTGCATTAATCCTAGAATACATCCCTACTTATGAAAATGATTCTGAATTGGACCTAGAACTATAAAAGGCTCTTCATCTTGCATGCCGTAAGGCATGGAAAAAAATCTGGAAGATAATATCTAAAATTCCTCTTGAATAACTGCCTTCAATAATTCCATGAATTTCATCTCTATTTATCATGCTTGGATTTGGTAGTTTCAAATACCATGAAATTCATACTACGGTGAAAGAGATTATTAAAAGGTGGGAATAACAGAAAAATCTTCATCAAGACTTGATAAAATCTAAACTGTCGATCAACATTGAAGAGTTTCAAGAAGAAATATCCCAAGCTAAGGCTAATCATACTGCAAAGATGAAGGGACTGAAGTAGAAAATTAAATAAAAGACTGCTCAATAGCTATGCCTTCAATAGGAGTTAGATGTTATTACTTGGGATCTTGGCCAACTTCAAATCTCATTAGGAGAAGTAAAAAAAGAAGGTGAAAAATCCATTTCAGATGCTAGAGAAGCACTTCATCATGCTGAAGAGAGTAGAGCTAGTCAAATAAATGAGCTTAAATAGGTAACTAATGGGGCTCAAGAGGTTGTCAATCAAATGAGGAATTATGTAGATACCCTTTTATAATTTCTAATTTCTAAAAATATAGAGACTCCAATTTGTGGATGTTCATCTATGAAAATTTTCATAAATTAAAATCAATTTTTCTTCAATAATTTGTGCTTTCACTATCACTAAATTCATTTGTTTTACCTAGGCCATTGAGCCTAGTAATCATAGTTTGATTTTTTCTAGGGTTATATGGAAAATCCCACAAACTCTGTATATTTTGTCTTTTCAATTCTCAATATTACCTAAATCATACAAAATGTGCGTTTAGTAAGCTGGGACTCCAATTTTGTCCTGAGTGCCCTTTGAGGGTTCTCAATATGGTGAGTAAGACATCTCTTAGTAGTTTAGATTTATGTATATTTGACTATAAAGGGATAGTATTTAAGTTCGAACATCTTTGACCATAAATTTTGACATTATATCCCAAACAAGACTCAGTGGATAAGAATTTCATTAATAATATTTAAATATTTCCAAGAGGAATCTTGAGCCATGATTTTTATGGTCGCAAAATTTAAAAATTGTATCAACATATTTATCTTCCAAGAATGAAGTTACTATTATTTAAAAAAACCCGTTATGGGGGTCATGTTATGTAGGGACAACTAGGGCATATGTTGTATAGAAAAATAGTGGCATCTTTTGACTGACAGGCCTGTTATGTAGGAAAATTATGCAAGGCCACCTAAGGGCACATACTACATAGTCAAGAAAACGAGATATTAATAATTTAACATTTTACTTTTGATAGAAAAGGGAAAATAAAGTTTGGGTGACTCAAGACTATAGTCGGTGGTTTTTCCAAGGAAAGGGGATTTACGAATTAAGGGTCTATTTTATACCGACATATGTAATGAATAGGAAAAACACTTCTATACAAATTTGGTGTATGAAGAATGGTTGAAATTTATCAAAAAGAGTAATTTATGATATAAAACTGTGCAGTTTTAAGTCACACAGTGAGGACATTATACTGTATAGTTTTAAGTCATGTAGTAAGGACATTATACTGTGCAATTTTAAGTCATGCAGTGAGGATATTGTACTACGCAGTTTTAAGTCATGCAGTGAGGAAATTACGTGGATTTAATTTAAGGTCTTTTATCTTTCACCAAAGGTATGAGACTCTCCCAATTTTTTGATAATTTTTTTGGAAACATACTACCATATTTAGGTATGAAAGGGAAAATTGTAAACTGTGATTTGAGAATTTCTAGATATGAAGAATGATATGGAAAAGGGGATAAAGACATTAGAAGAAGTATTTTCAAAGAACAAAGTTACCATTATTTGAAAAACTCATTATGGGGGTGTATTATGTAGGACCAAATAGAGCATATGTTGCATAGCCAAATAGTGGCATCTTTTGACAGATAGGCCCATTATATAGGCAACTTATGCAAGGCCACCTAAGGGCACATGCTGCATAGTTAGGCAAAAGAGTTCTTAAGAATTTTGACATTCTATTACTAAAATCCAAAGAAAGTTTATGGAGATTCAAATTTTCTGAATCACAAAGTTTGGTTTATGGAGAAAGGTGCCTAAATATAGAGAGGGTGTTTCCAACTAAGATTTCCAAAGAATTAGAGGAATGTGACTTTTACAAAGGTCTTACCCAAACGTAAGATGTATGATGTCTGTAGTTTGAGGTCATACAACTAGGACTAGAAAATGGAAATAGTATATGATATGTGTCCAAGTTATTTCAAGGTTATTTAATATCTCTTTGACCACATATAGAGGGAAATAAGTAAACCATGGTCTTGAAGAGTTTCAGATCGAAAGAAATATAATGGAACAAATATACCTGAATTACTGTTTTAAAATACAGATTCTTGTATATTGTCATAAACTTTTGAAGGGGACAAAGATACTATAACAAAGAATTAAATTACCATCATTTGAAAAAATTGTTATGAGAGTTGTATTATGCAGGGCCATCTGGGGCATATGCTGCATAGACAAATAGTGGCCTCTTTTGACTAACAATCCCATTAATTAGGCAACTTATGAAAGGCCACCTGACGACACGTTCTGCATAGTCAGGAAAAATAGTTCTCAAATATTAGAAACTCTATCACCAAAAACCGAAATAAATATTATTAATATCTATAAATATTAAAGATTAAGAGTGTGAAATATATAAGATAATTATTCTCAATTCATATAAGAAATATTTGAATCAATATTGGCCATGATTTTGACATCCTTTACATAGATATGACTCATATATAAAATGGAGACTTTCTTTGTTTCCTTTTGAATTAATATTGTGATGTGCAGTTTAAAGTAATGTAATGAGGACATTATACTCTAAAGTTTTTGGTCATGTAGTGAGAACATTGATAATCCCACAATAAATTGAGAAAACTTATTTATATAAAGAATCCTTTTACCCAATTTCTAAGCCCACGTGAGCTATGCTCGGTGTGAAAAGCAAGGAGCATTAAGGACTTCTTTTATAATACAAAGGTAACACAAATAAATAATAGAGGTGTTATATTTCCATGTAGTTTAACGTCATGTGGTAAGGATAAAGATGAAATGATGTGAAAAGAAAGACTTGTTGTAGCTAGACTAAGGGATAAAACCCAAGTGTCACCATGTGTCTTGCTGAGGGAAAGAATCAAGATATATGTAGTTCTTTAAACATTCCATATGTGGGTTTGATTCTAATATATAGAATAAAAAGGGGTTTTTTATCATGGCTGGGCCCAAGATTGAAGATCTAGGTGTCTCTACGTATCTTATATAGATGAGAATCAAGCTGTACGTATTTCTTTAAACAATCATTTCCCACACCAATCAAGTTTGACATGGGAGACGAGGGGCTTCTACACATTTTATAAGAATGATTAAATTTAAGACATAATATAGTATGAAAATCAAATCATGTATCCCAAAAAAGAACTTTGTATATATCTAGTTCATATACAGAAGAAGAAAAAGAAGGAAATAAAAATTTTGTGATTGTGGTTGGGCCCAGGATTGGAGATACAGGCGTCTCTACGTATCTCAAATAGATAAAAATCAAGCCACACGTAGTTCTTGAAAGAAGGTACCTATACAGATCTGACTCAGACATAGGGAAGAGATGGAATCATGTGACAATAAGGAGTATCAATAATGTCTATGATGCTTGCATATGGAAGCTCCTAACGTTAAATAGAGAAGACATTAACCGTACAGTTTAATGCTGTGTAATGAGGGAAAATGGTGTCATGCAATTTAATGTCATGCCACCAGGAAAACGATGCTACAGATTTTAACGTCATGCAGCATGGATACTTATGGTTGTTATGCAGTTTAATATCTTGAAACTAAGAATTTTTACTACTCATTTTTAAGTCTTTCAGTATGGACATTGGGGGTTGTATAGTTTTCAGTCTTGCAGCGAGGAAAAATAATCTGTGCAACTACACAAAGTATTTATTCAAAAATCTCACATTTTTTGGAGTTGTAATGAGATCTCCATCCATTAAGATTAAGGCACAACCTCTATTTGAGTAGACCATATATATAGAATAAGGTCCTTCCCACTTTTTCTCAAGCTTTGGAGGTTTCTTTCCTGGTATCACTGGAGTCCTGAGAACCAATACCAATTCTCCTTGAAGAAATGATCAGAGGAGAAATTTCTTGTTAACAACCCACACTATTCTGTTCTGATAGACTTCTAAATGATGAAAAGTATGCAATATTTTATCTTCTAATCGTTACAGCTCATTAAAACGTTTCCGAGACCTCTTATCTATAGACAAATGATCATAGATTTAAATTTTGAGTGAAGGAAATTTCATTTCGATTGGAAAAACTTCATTTGTTCCATATACCAATGAATGAGAAGATTCCTGGGTGGCAGTACGAGTAGTAGTCTGATAATCCCATAAAGCATTCAAAATTTTATCAATCCATGATTTCTTATCTTTATCCACTATCTTTTGAAGTATATTTGATATAGTCCTATTAAAGGCCTCTATATGTCCATTGACCACTACATGATTGTGAGATGAATGGTTGGATTTGATATTATGATCCTGATATAACTTTTTTACCTCACCAGAACAAAAATTGGTGCCATTGTCCATCAAAATAGTATGGGGGACACCAGATTTGGTGATGATATTATTTTTTACAAAACTAACAATGATTTTGGATTAGACTTCTTCGAGGGGTATTTCCTCATCCCATTTGGAGAAGAAGTCAGCAGTGGTAAGAATATACTTGAACTGCTTAGCCGTGGCTGGAGGATAAGGTCATACTATATCCATTCCCCATGTTGCAAATGGCCAGGAGTATTTAGTTGTATGTAAAAACTCTGGGGGTTGATGAATGAAGTTGGAATGAACTTGGAAAGGATGACATTTCTTTGTGAAATATGTACAATCCAGTATCATTAAAGGCCAAAAGTATCAAAGCCTTCATATCTAATCAGAGATTCTATGCCCAGACTGATAGGCACCACAAAATATTGAATGCACTTATTTCATGATAACTGCAATTTATTCTCCATAAATACATCTGAGGTGGATTACATTGAAGCCTTGTTTTTAAAGGATCTTCTGGTGGTATGGACTATCATAAAGAGTAAAATTGGCTACTCGTCATCAGATATGTTCTTTTTCAGACCTATCTAGTGGAAGTATCCCATTTTGAAGGTATTCCACAATGAGTGTTCTCCATACTGTGGTATGACCATATGGCTCATAAATAGGGCTAATCTCATTAATTTCCTCCATTCTGGGTTGAACGAAAGGTGAGACCACATGACGATGGACTATGCTAATGATTATTTCATCCTGATTTGGATCTTCTTGTAGCTGCATTAGCCATTGCATCATCTTGGGTGTTTTGTGATCGAGGGACATAAGACAATGTCATATCTGAGGGAAATTCATCCATTAACCCTCTGATGTAATCACATAAAGGGATTAAATCTTCTTTTATGATAGAATATTCCCCATTTATTTTCTTGATTACTAATTCTGAATCAACTTTCACTTTTAAGTGATTTACTTGCACCTGAAGGGCCAATTCCAAACCTGCGATGAGATCTTGATATTCTACCTCATTGGTGGTACCACCTTCTGACAATAGAAAAGAGTAAGTAAACACTTCCTTTTCTAGGTAAATAAGGAAAATTCCTAACCCAAAATTGCTGAGTTTAGGGTTTTCCATTTTCTTTCCTATTGGACTTATGGAGGAACCATCAAATTACATTTAACATGTTTGGGAATTATTTTGAATAGAGAAGACCTCTTCATCAGGAAGTTCAGTATTCAATGATGTATCTTCCACAGATGGATGTTCATCAAGGAAGTCAGCCAGATCTTGGCCTTTTATTACCTTCTGAGGCACAAATTGGATATCCAACTATTGCATAATAACCGACCACCGTGCCAGACGCCCTATAAGCATAGGACGACTGAGGATAAATTTGAGCAGGTTATTACAAGATACCAATTAGACCTCATGATGTTGCAGGTAGTGACTCAATTTCTGAACTGCAAAGATTAATGCAATGCAACACTTTTTAATACTTGAATATCATGTTTCTACATCAAGCATATTTCGACTGAGATAGTAAAGTCTTTTTTAATTCATAGCACCATTCTTTTTTGAAATGAAGGCACCCAGTGATCGCTCTAATGATGTCACATAGAGAATAAGTAGTCTTCCTTCAACATGTGTCATTAATACCAGTTTACTCAAGAGATATTTCTTGAGTTTGTTAAATGCTTCTTGGAAATCTTCAGTTCATTGATAGGTGACTCCCTTCTTCATTAATCTAGTGAAGGGAAAACACTTGCCTGCCAAATTGGCGATAAAGCGCTGAATATAGGACAAGTGTCCTTGAATTTTTCTTAATTATTTAAAATTTAGAGGAGGTGAAATACCAAGGATTTTTTTTCAGGATCAACTTCTATACCATGATGGCATACAATGAAGACAAGGAACTTTCCCGAGGTTACCCCAAAAGAACATTTCAAGGGGTTCATCTTCAAAATTTGTTGCCGAAGTTTATTGAATATGATCTCCTGATCATCCAAGTGATTGGAATGTTGTCCGGATTTGACCACCAAATCATCCACATAAAATTCAACAAATTTTCCTAAAAAGGGTTTGAAGATATGGTGCATGGAATGTTTGTATGTTTCACTGGCATTCTTTAATCCAGAGGGCATTACCCGATAGAGAAACACCCCACGTTTGGATCTGAAGGCCATAGACTCTTCATCCTTTGGGGACATATGGATTTTATTATACCTAAAGTATCCATAAATGAAGAAAAGATATTAATAGCTAATTGTTTCATCAAATAAAATCTCTATAATCAGAACTGGAAAATCATCTTTAAGACAATACACGGTTAAGATCTCTAAAATCAATGAAAACTCTGATTTTCCCATTACTCTTTTTCACAAGGACAATATTGTCCATCCATTTGGGATATCAAACTTCCCTAAAAATTTTATCCTTTATAATCTTATCAACTTTAGCTTTAATTTTAGAGGCATGAGTTGGGTGTGTTCTTCTTGTTTTCTACTTGAATATGTGATGTTCTTCTAGAAAACCCAAATGATGAGTGGCTACATCAGGATTAAGACCTAGAATTTCTGTATAATTCCAATAAAATATATCTCTATGTTTCTTTAGAAATGAAGTACACACATCTTTCTCTTTATAAGTCATGGCCGCACTAATTAGATTGGGGCGTGGATCTTCTTTTGTACCCATATTTATTTCTCTGAGCTCAATCGTAGTGGCAGAGACACCTTCCTCAAATGTTGGAGGAGAATCCCTAAGATCTTCCTCTTCTTATTTATTATGTGTTACCTATTCTATTTCTACTAGCATAGTAGATGATGAGGCAAAACATCTAGAGTTAGGGGAGGAGTCAGTATTTGAACATCCAAAAGAAGAGGCCACTATATCTAACCCTACTGATGATGAAGGGTCTTCCTATGGTAATAAAGAGAAGATGATGGATTGGAAATAAACATATTTTTCTTCCTCTAACATTTCTACAACTTCTTCTACTCTGATTGAAAAAGTAGAGGCTTTTTGTAGTTCAGAAGATGATATGAAGGCATCTCCATTTAAGCTTCCATCACTACTGGTGAGTCAAAAAAATTCTCATGTTGTCAGGCTTAGTTGCCGTAATTGACATTATGGAAGTTATTGTACGAGTGCATAGATTTGGTTTTACCCTTTCAATTTTATTGATGGGTAGCACATAATCTCTACTCAGATGTATGAATGGGTTTGATGGAATCTTTTCCAAACCATTTGGAGCATTAAATCTGGTTATTTACTTCATCATGGACCTCGTTCCTTTTGTGTGATAAAACTCTACCTCAATGTATTGAGATTCACATGTTTTTAATGGAGCCTTATCACCATACAAATTCCTTAATTGACCATTGAAATAGTACTTAAGACATTGGTGGTATGATAAAGGTATGGCCGCATGTTGATGCATCCAAGGCCTTCCAAGTAGAATGTTGAAGGCTGTATCCTGATGAAAATCCATGAAATCTGAATTAGACACTAGATCTCCAAATTGAGTTCTGAGTGTAATCTCACCCAAAGGTTCTTGCTCAATCTTGTCATATCCTTGAAACATTAAAGTGGAAGGAGATAATTTAGTTTCAGTCAGGCCCAATCGACGAAGTGTATGAACATGGATGAGGTTGACTCCAGATCCATTATCAGTGAAGGCTCATCATATGTCTATGTCATTATCCTTGGCAGATAAATACAAGGGTATGATATGTCCATGTAAAACATCATCTTCATCTTCATCTTTAAAAGATATTAATTCATGAAATTTTGTATAATCATTCTCTATATGTTAAACCTCAGCAACCGTGGCTTTAGTGTCAAAATCTAGAGGACTTGGAAAAGCCTAAATAAGTGCTTTTCAAAGATCTTTTGACAGATTAAAGGTATCCAAAATCGATAAATTGGCTAGTACATTGGACAAAAGTTTCAAAACATCATACTTTTGATCCAGAGGTTTGTTTTTCCAATCATGGAGATGTGGTTTTTCAGGTGTCTTAGAAGTTGATGCTTCTAATGTAGATGTACCCAATGTCTAAGTAGGAGTTAGAAATACTCATGGCTTTGGTAGATTAGACTGACTAGGTCTATATACTTATTGAGAGGAAGATGGTATGACTTCTAATCAATCCTCCAAAATAATCATGTTAGAACCAAACCTGTCTTATAAGGAAGAAAATACTTGTTCTTTTTGAGCCTACTGAAGGGATCTTCTATGAGTTTCTACTGCATATATGGTTCGAGAAGGGGTAAAGTTAAAATGGTGATTTCTATAATTCTCACATCTTTCCCTGTATCCTCGATTTTAGCCACTTCCGATGATTCCTTCATTAGGTACAAGGAACTATGGATCATTATAATCAGAACCACCATTGGAATAATGATCTGTTAAGTGGATAACATTGATATAACCAAAGATCAATTCTTCATCTGATGAAGATTCTTCCTGACAGGTTGGTTCTGGTTGTGCCGTTTGGTGGGGTAGTGCCCATACTTTTGAAGTAGATAGAATGAAATCTACTAGGTTCAAGTACAAATTTGGACTTAACACAATCTCGTCTTCTTATGAATTCTTTTTTCCCTTCTTATCACCTCATTTCCTTGAGTATTTACCTTTTGATGAAGGTGGTTTTACTATGTCATAAGTGGCGGAAGACACAATAGATTGTTTCAAATGTGTTCTTAAAATGGAATGAGTTTGGTTGACCATTTTCCTAATCATACAATCATCATATTTCTACACATTTTTACTTTTGACTTTATGTCATTCACCTTCTTCCTCTGGATCAGTAGCAGTAACACAAGCTACTTGGGCTGAAAAACTTTTTATTTTCAATTGTCTAGAGTCTACCATTTTTTGTAGCACGTCCTTAAAAAGAAAACACTTCTAAATGGGATTCCCCAACATCTGGTGAAAGGGAAAATAATTTGGAATATCTTCATCTCCTTCTTTTTTTGGTTTCTTTGGCCTTGGAAACTGAACCAAATTGTTTTCCAAAGGTGAGATGAAGTAATCAGGAACTTGTTCATTTCAGAAGGAATAAAATTTTCTCTTTAATTCCTCAAACTATTTTCAACTTTGTTCTATTTGATCATCTTGATGAGGAATTCATTTCTTCTGACACTTTGGAGGTGGATCCCTTCGATATGATGAAGGTTTTGAAGTAGAAGAAGGTACATGTGCTTGCTTGAGTGTAACGGCAACAACCTCTTCTTTCCCTATTCTCCTTCCCAGAGCTGATGTAATTACACGAGTTTTAGCCTCACTATATATAATAAAATATTCTATATTTTGATAAATTTAAGTAAGATCTCAAAACCCTACTTTGTATTTTACAGGGATCAATGGTTTGAGTAACTCATCATGTAGATTTTCCATACAAATTGTCATCAACTCTTCTTGATGGAGTGCTAGACTTAAGGATTATGTTAATCCTTTCCATCACACAATGAAATCTGAAACTCTTTCATTCTCCCTTTGTTAACAATTTTTATGATAAAAAACTGTCATCTTCGGTAGCATTTCGCTAAATTTAAGAATGAATTTATGGCGGAGATCTTCCCATCCAGTAATTGATCGAGATTGTAAACTTGTATACTAGATAAAATTTGGTCCCTATAGTGATTGCAAAAAAAATCTGAGTTTACTACTTCTTCTTGTTGATGAGTTTTTATCATGGGATCAAAATGAGAAAAAAAATGTGTTAAGTGTTGTTCCGGATCTCCTAAACCATTAAATATTGGAAACTTAGTATTCAAAAAATTTGTTGGGGGAGAAATCAGGTCCACCCATTCAGGGTAATCTTTCTTTTCCAGCTAAACTGGCCCACATAGTTCCTCCATAGCTTCAAATCGAGTCATTAATTCCTCATTTGTGTTCATATGAATTTTGGGAATATCTGGATGAGTTGGAACCTATGTAGGTACAACAACTGGATCTTGAGCTAGTGCAATTACCAGAAAAAACCACTAGTGGTTGTGTTGGTATTTGCCTTGGATAACTCACGGGAACAGGACTATCAGGATGTGTTTGATCTTTCCTCAGTTGTGTACCCAATGGAGGGAATTCATTATTTGCATCTGTATTTACTAAAAATCCTCTTTGATGAGGAGCTCCTACAGGATGTGCAAGTTGAGGATCTGCCTAAGGAGTACATCTAGAAGAAATTCTTCTTCGAAGAAAATTTTTATTGAGTATTTTCAACACCTTCATTTTATCTTCTTGCTGTGAAAATATCTCTAAAAGAAAAATAGATTGACCTTATCCAGTGTAAAAGTGAGATTCAATCTTAATTTTATCTTTCCCCTTGTTATATGCCTTTCAAAGGGGTGGGAGTTGTTTATTTTGAAGGCATACCTAGATTTTGGGTAAGCCTCTAATTTTGGGTACATAAACCTTCTTCATTTTTCTCAGTGTGTACAATATTATGGATATGAAATTCATCCTCTGATTCCCCTGAACTAGACTCATTTTCTAGAGGATCTTCTATAATGGTGTTAATGACATTTACTGATGCATAATGAATTAATGGAATTCTTCCAGTATCTTTGTAAGATTGTCTCCCTCTATATATTCCACGAGACTATGTTCTTCTATACGATGGGTTCTCAGGAGATATTTGATGAGTAGTAACCTGAAGGGAATCCTTGGATAGTTCAGTTATGCACTCTGTTTATGGCTTCTTCCCTAATCAGGATAAAACTGACTTCCTTTGAGGAGGGGATTGTAGATGTGAAAAATCCCCTAGCCTTGCAGGTTGGGGTTGTTCCTGTTATTCTTCTTTAAATATTTGAACTTTGTTTAATTAATTTGAATATTGAATTAAATGATACCCCAGCCTTTCAAGATGGGGTGATTCTTGAACTGTTATTACTGAGATTCATGAAACTGCTCTTTTGATTTTGCGAATTTTGGTTCGGACATTAGCCAGATGAATTATCTGAAAACCACTCAAATCACCTATCCCTGAAGATTGTTGTGCTATTTTATACATTTTCATTCTTTTACAGCTGACATCCTCTAAGTGGGACGCCTGCTCAAGATTCTCAGATGCTTGATGTAAAAGTAACTCAACAACTTATTTTCATTGATTATGACCTTGATGAGAGCTGGTTGAGGCCTGTTCTTGAGCGTACATTCGATTACATACAAAATCTATTGATTGTAGCTGAACGTGGGAAATAACATTGCATGATACCACTTTTGGTGGACTTTGCTGATTCTTGAGTGCAGTGAAATTAATTGCTTCATGTGTACCCCATCCTTTGATACGAACACTATATGGGGTGTCAGAATTTAACTGGCATAGCCTCTTTAGATCATTGAGGCATGCACGTTAAAGGGTTCTTGATTGTTTTTCAGCATTTGGATGTCAGTAAATTGAGAGAGATGCCAAGTCAATTTGGCGTTGCAACCATTCTATCACCTTTACATGATTTTTATATTCATAATATAGTAATGCTTTGGTTTTTAAATGATGAAGAATATTCTATAAGTTGAGGCAGATATCATGAATTCAATCTTCTACCATCAATTCTGGAATGTTATAATGAGAATTTTCCAAAGGCCGGAACATGACTGGTATTACTCCTTTAGCCAATTGTTTCCTCATGTTTAACATATCTCCATCATCCTTTACTAAAGTTTTCTCCACTTGGTCTGACCAAAGTGTACACTCTGTATTAGAAGTAAAATGACCCAAAGGAGGTTCAGAGAATGATTGTTCCCTTAAGATGTCTTCTGGTTGAGAAATTGTTTCACCCATAAGTGAAAAGGCATCATACATGACTGGACTTATTTTTTCAAGTTCCTCGAGATAGAAGGGATTTCTCATCGCTACATTATCAATTATAGAACTATCTTTACAATGAAAAATAACACTACAAATAGGACTTTTGCAATGAATTCCATCATGGGGAGGATCACCATGGTGGATTACAGCAAGGGATAAATCATCTTGCTCCTTGGTCTTCTGGCCACATGGAGGGTTGTTGTGGCTCTCATCCAGAGATAGGCGCTCTATATTGACTTAATTTTCATGAATCAAGCCTTCATGATGAAGTGTCCAAAGAGGAAATTCAGAATTACTGCTACCACTCCCATAATTTGGTAATGAGAGGATAGGATCTTGAGCTGCAACAGATAAATGTCTGAGGGCTTGAAGAACTTTAGCATTAAGAGGAGAAAAATTGCATCTTGACTCTTGATTTTCCAATAGTGCTTGGAGAGACTAATTATTGATATTATCTTACACTTAGTTATGGCCAATAGCTTGGAAAATTGGTTATGATGGGCAGGTGTATGTGCCTTCCTTGGATTGGTTACTGGAACAGACTGATTACCTCTAATTGGAAAGGGTGTATGTTCCTGATCTTGTTGTCTGTATGATATAGGGGAGTATGCCCCATGAACCTCCTAGACTAAAACAAAGGTGTGTATCTTCTCTGGGATGGCATATTGATGTGTTATCCCATATGCGGGGATAGATTTATGTGTCTATTCCCCTGGTACTACTGAAGTAGTTGTTATAATATCCTGGCATGCTTCCAGAATAGGGGAAGGGATTTGTGTCTTCCCTTTCACCATTGATAAGATGTGTTTAGTGAATTCAATGGCCCAAACTGGAATATACATCCATTCTGTATCTGGATTAGGTGTACGTTCCTGCTCATGTCCTCATTTTCTTGTTAATGGTTATTGACAGTACTCATGCATGGGGGTAGAGAGTTGGGTATGTCGCAGATTTGTCATCGGATCTTTCCAAATGACTTCTTCAAGTGCTACCAAACGATACTATTGGTAGGCTTGATGAGTTCTAGCAGGTGTATGTGCCTGCTGGTTGTTTCCCTTCAAGTATGTTTGATGGACATCCTTCAATACTAGAAGACGAGATTGCTGGTGGAATTGGTGATTGTAAATAGGTGTATGTTCCTGTTTACCATTTTCCACCACATTGGACTGGTGAGCTTCTTTAAATGCAGTCAGATGAGCCTGCAAACTATATGATAATTTGTAAAAAGGTGTATGTGACTATTCACAGTACTCCACCAGATTTTTCTAGTGGGATTGGTGGGTTGTTGCTAGATGATTCTATTGGGCAACAAAATTAGGATGAATGGGTGTATGTGCCCGCTCATTATTCTTCATCAAGTTAGGTTTATGGACTTCTCTGGAGGGGACAGAGGTAAGAACATGCTCCCTATTGACCGAACGTTGTACCTGGTAGTTAGTCTTGCATGCCTGAGTCTAAGAGACTTGGGCCGAATATCTAAAGGCAACACCCCCATCATTTTGGGGGTTCACTACCACATGATTCTACTGGCGGTGATTATTGCTGGGAGTCCTCAGGAAGGACACCTACATTCTTGAATTGAGTCCCCGAGTAACCTCTTGATGCACCTCCCTATAGTATGGGAGGGACTGGTTATTGCGTTCTGGGGATAAGGACCTAAAATGGTTGAAAATGATGGTTGGCATCGTCTACTTTTTGATCATCGATCATCATTGGACAGATGATCAAGGATTGTAATTCACTTAGAGGGTGAAATAGCACTGTCGTGGGTGCCCTCAAATGATTAGTGTGATTTTGGGGTACTTAGGTGCAACAGAGTGGCTGACCAAGGTCGTCTCTCAAAGGAGGAAGTGGATTAAAACAACTTTTTAGAGGTATTATAGAAATAAAATAAAAGAGAATAAAAACATTACTTGAAAGGATGGGGGTGGTTTTTTATAGTTTATAAAACTTGAATAAGTTTTCTGGAATAAGATTGCATTTTTTTTGTTTTTAATTTTGAAATGAAGTTTGATTAAAAAGGCACCACAAGAAGATGTTTTTTTAGAAAATATTTTAAAAGGCGTAATCGATCTAACTCTACCTCTTCAATCATTTATTAATAATTATAATTTAAATTAATATTCACTTAATTATGATCCCTTAATTTGTTAACCCCCAAACCCTATGAAAATTAACATTACCACAAAGATGAAGTGAATTTAACCTTAGGCTAACTTCAGAACATGCAATCGCAACAACCTTCTTTGATTGATGTTCTAAGGATAACTAATGGTCAATGGTAAATTAAGGCACATATACATTCTAGAAATGAGTATGAATTGTGTTTAGGGATTATATTTGAACTCTACAAATTTATCCCGTATGATCTTGTATTACCGATTAAGATCGCGCTCTTACAATTTACACAAAATCCCGACCTCACGTGTTTTTGTGTTAATTGTTCAATTGCTTGATTAGTTTATTACAATTTAAAAACACAATTCATGGATCATATTAAGTGAATTAAAGTATCTCATTGATTCAAAATAAATGAATGAATAAGGATAGAGGTCGATCGATTACTAAAAAGAACTACTCTTCCATGGGTGGCGTAATCATCATAGAAGCGTTTTGCATGTGAAAAGGTTTATAATGGGTATAACCCAATAATGCTTCTACTGAAGAATTCCAGCTCAAATAGGAAGATTAATAGAAGAATAAATTTATAAAAAATAGAAGAAAAGAGAATAAATAAAATAAGAACAAAGAAGTTTATTAAGAAAACACAAACATTATAACATGAGGAAGAAGAATAGGGCTTCGACGAAGGGATCCTTGCTTCAAGAGATACCCTTATTGAATTGCTTGGATAATTGGAGTGGAACCTCTTCTCCTCTACCCTAAACTTCCTAATTCACGTCCAAACCCCACCAAATGTGAAAAACAACAATTTATAGAGTGGTGGGGAGGCTAGGTTCAAAGTGGTTTCAAGTGTGAATGGGAAATCTATGACAAATATTTTAATACAACTTACAACGCCCCTTTGACCACAAAAAAACGTGAATTTACCGGCCTTCAATAAGGATTATATGTGCGGATATGGGTCCTCTATCTCCTATAAAAATGTGGGCTCAATATAAGCCTGGATGAAGGAGTTATAACCGAAATACAAAAGCTTCTCCATTCTGGCGTGTCCAGCCCACCTTTGATTTAATGGCCCAATTTCAATAACCAAATGCACTCTTTAGATCTAGTGTCCTGAATAAAAGTTGTAGAAAATTAAGTTATTAACACTGTTACAAAATTTAAAATTCAAATAATAAATATAAAAATATTTATCTTTGAAATACTTCAGTGCACTATAAAGGGTAAAACTGGAATTTTCACCAAATTTTCAAATGAATGATCAAATCCCAAATATTTTATAAATAAACATATTTAACACAATGTGCGGAAATTATATCATTTATTATCAATAAATTATTCAACAAAATAGTTTTTTATCAACTCCCCCACACTTACCCTTTTGCACTCCTGGGCAAAATCTCATATCAAGTATACATCAATATCAAATCAAAACCAGTTTTAAAACACATATCCTTGAGATCAAACAATTAAAAACCAAGAAACAAAAGATATAATGACTCATAAAAAACCATTATTTTAAGTTCTTCATTTATATCATTCAATATATTTCCACTTTTTTTATCCTCCCATGCACAAAACACTTACCTCACTTGAATTTTCTCTTATCACACAAATGTCATTTTTTGCAATGTCTTTCTCATCCAAACTCATACAAGGGTCACCATAGGCTTGATATATTCCTACATCACCACCCGATGTGAGTCAAGGACGTATTTTTATCATGAGGGATTTTCAGGGTTGTTCTGTGGCTTTCGGTTGGTAGGATTTAGATGTGAAAAATTCTGAGGCTGATTGAGGAGGCCTTGACTCTTTTTGAAGAAAAATTGCTTTAATCTAATTTTCACTTAAATATGGTCTTCTCCTCAATCCCATAGTATCAATTCAGCTCCATCATCATGAAAAGTCCTGAAAAGTTTACACCATTCATCATTTCAGCATCAAAAATGTCAATCTTCTCAAACATGATTTTCTTGAAAGCTCCAGATAGGCACAACTTTAGACCTCAATTAGAAGCTTCAGAAAAGGCACAACTTCACTTGTCATGAAAGCTCTAGAAAAGGCACAGCTTTCAATATAATGACTTTCTTCAGCAGCAAACACATCTCTTCAGAATTTAATTTTCCACCCAAAGTATCACAGAATGTGGTATCACAACACAAAATAGATTCCCCCACACTTAAGCTCAAATAGATTATGAAATTTCAATTCAAGAGTTGGTTGGATAGGGAAAATTGGCTTGTAATGTGGATAAAATAACAGGATGTGCATGGATTCTAAGCTCTATAAGGATTAAATGTTCAAGGTAGGCCATTATGAAAAGGATTCTTTGAAATAGGGGCTTTACTACCAAACAAATGCCTCAATCATTTAAACATAAGTACCTCAAAACCTAAAGTTTTGATAGAAATAAATCAAATGATGGTTAAATCAAGCATGGTATGGTTCTCTCAAGAAGTGGGGTGAATGTAAAGAATATGAAAATAATGGTTTAGAAGCCTCACATGATAGTGGTTTCAAATATAAATACAGTGAGATGTGGCATGGGATTAAAAATTCAGGGTAATTTTCATGAAATTACTAAATATTTGAACTTGAAACAAAGTCATTTCAGCATTCATTTAAGCTTAGTTTCAAGGGATAAATTTTTTCACTCATTGATATGCATTTTCAAATTGCGATGAGAATCATTTCAGCTCAAAAATTTCAAAAACACAAAAAAAATTGAAAAATAAACACACAAAATTTGAAAAACACGCATTTTTTGTTGTTTTTTGTTTAAACTGGAAAACAATTGAAATTACTAAACTAAAAGGTTCCCTCCCCCACACTAAAAATATTTCATTGTCCTCAATGTGAACCCATGAGATGATATATGCACCTGAAATGTAGAATTTTTAAATAGGACAAATAATATAAAAGTGAAAGGGTTAGGAACAGCCTGATGTGCTCAGGTGATGATGGGGTCATGCAGTGTGATAAAATCCACTACATTAGTAGGAATTTCCTCAATGTATATCTTCAAATGTTGCCCATTGACTGTAAATCTTCTTCCAGTGTCCTCTTGTGTGATCTCCACTGCACCATAACGAAAAACATTAGACACAATATAAGGACCTAACCATCTGGAACACAACTTACCAGGCATCAGCTTTAGTCATGAACTATAGAGAAGGACTTTATCTCCAACATGAAACTCCTTTTGTTGGATCATTTTTTCATGAGTTGCTTTTTATTTTTCCTTATAGAACCTTGAGTTCTCATATGAAGACAATTGAATCTCCTCAAGCTCTTGAATTTGCAGCTTCCTTTGGATTCCAGCTTGGGCCAAATCCATGTTGCATTTTTTATAGCCCAATAAGCCCGATGCTCAACTTCCACTGGGAGATGACATGCTTTCCCAAAAACAATCTGAAATGGGAACATACCAATGGGTGTCTTGTATGCTGTCCTATAAGCCCACAATGCATCATCCAAGCGCTTGCTCCAATCTTTCCTATTTGGCTGCATGGTTTTCTCCAAGATTTGTTTCAACTCACGATTTGAAACCTCAGCCTGACCATTTGTTTGGGGGTGGTATGGTGTTGATGTTTTGTGTGTCACCCCATACTTTCGAAGGAGGTAAGAAAAATTCCTATTGCAAAAGTGTGTCCCTTGGTCACTGATGATGACCTTTGGTACTCCAAACCTGCAGAAAATTTGAGCCTTGACAAAATCCACTACAACATGAGAATCGTCAGTCATGGGGGCCTTGGCCTCCACCCGTTTACTCACATAATCAACAGAAACCAAAATATACAAAAATACATATGAACTAGGAAAAGGACCCATAAAATCAATTCCCCATACATAAAAAATCTCACAGAATAGTATGGGTTGTTGGGGCATCTCATGTATCCTAGAAATGTTCCTTGTGTGTTGGCAACGAGAGCATGACTTACAAAACACATGGGAATCATGGAATAAGCTAGGCCAATATAATCCAGAGTCCAAAACATTCCTAGCTATCTGTTGGGGTCAAAAGTGTCCACCATAAGGAATTGTATGACAGAAATGAAAAACAGAATCAAACTCATGATCGAGAACACACCTCCTAATAACTTGGTCGCTACACATGTGCCATAAGTATGGATCATCCCAAACAAAAAATCTTGACTCACTCTTTAATTTTTGGACTTGATGTTTCTTTAAATTTGCAGGGATTTCAAAGGCAACAAGGTAGTTAACTAAATCTGCATACCAAGGATGCGTACCTGAGATGGAATAAAGATGCTCATCGGGGAAAGTGTCTCAAAGTGGTACCTGGTCCAAGGTGTCATTCTCTAGTGTGATTAATCCTACTCATGTGGTCCGCCATAAAGTTTTCTGACCCCTTTTTGTCCTTTATCTCAATATAAAATTCTTGAAGAAGGAGCATCCATCGGATCAGCCTGGGCTTTTCATCTGGCTTCTTCAAGAGGTACCTCAGAGATGCATGGTCAGAAAAAACAACTACTTTAGAGCCCAATAAATATGAACGGAATTTATCTAAAGAAAATATGATATCAAGAAACTCCTTTTCCGTGGTTGTGTAGTTTGATTGGGCTGAATCCAGTGTAATTGATGCATAGGTGATCACATGTGAACGTCCCTCCACCCTCTGAGATAAGACAGCTCCAACCGCGAAGTTGGAGGTGTCACACATAAGCTCAAAAGGAATATCCCACCATGGGGGCTGTATGATAGGTGGAGTGGTCAGACACTTCTTTAGCTCATCAAAGGAAGTCCTGCAAGAATCATCAAACACAAAATCATAATCCTTTTGAAGTAATCATGACATAGGAAGAGAAATATTACTAAAATCTTTGATGAAGCGCCGATAAAATCCTGCATTCCCTAGGAAAGATCTAACATCAAGCACACATAAAGGATAGGGTAAGGATGAAATAATGTATATCTTAGATGTATCAACCTCTATCCCATGTTTTGAAACTACATTCCCTAAGACAATTCCATGCTCTACCATGAAATGACACTTTTCAAAGTTCAGGACCAGATTCTTTTCAATACAATGATTCAACACCTTTCCCAAACTAATTAGACATTCATCAAATGAAGACCCATACACTGTAAAATCATCCATAAATACCTCCATGAAGGTCTCAATAAAATCAAAAAAAATGTTCACCATGTATCTCTGGAAGGTACATGGGGCGTTGAAAAGTCCAAATGGCATCCTCCAGTAGGAAAATGTGCCAAAGGGACAGGTGAATGTAGTCTTCTCCTGATCCTCCAGAGCTATAGAAACCTGGAAATATCCAGAAAATCCATCCAAGAAACAATAGTGGGTTTTCCCAGCTAGTCTCTCAAGCATTTTATCTATAAATGGGAGGGGGAAATGGTCCTTGCGAGTGGACTAATTTAGTTTCCTATAATCAATACACACATGCCAACTGTTTTGCACCCTCATTGGAACTAACTCATCTTTCTCATTTTTAACAACAATAACACCACTCTTCTTAGGCACAACCTGAATAGGACTTACCCACAGAGAATCTGAAATGGGAAAGATTATACCTACCTCAAGAAATTTCTAAACTTTTTTTTAACAACTTCCAGGAGGGGGGATTGAGTTTCCTTTGTGGCTGTCTCACCGGTTTATCCCCATCCTCCAAGAGAATCCTATGCATGCAAATGGAGGGGCTAATACCTGATATGTCAGCCAAGGTCCACCCAATCACCCTGATGTTCTCCCTAAAAATATTCAAAATATTTTCTTCATGTTCAGAAGAGAGATTGTTAGCAATTATAACAGGTAATCGATCACCACTCAGCAGGTATGCATATTTAAGATTTGGGGGCAATGGCTTGAGTTCCAATGTAGGGGGTGATGTACGGATGGAGAAATTGATGCAACAGACATATCTGCACAATGAACATCAGTATCAGAATATACATCATCAAAATCAGAGAACAAAGCATCAAATCCATCATCATAATCAACAACTATGTCATAATCATAGTGAATATGATCAAAATCAGAAAATTAATCCACATCAAAATCAAATCCAAGAGAGGATTGGGTATCAGCAACATGTGTGGAAGTGCTCTTAGACATAAAACTCGAACCAATACTCATAATCTCCCTAATAATAGGACAATAAAATTCCATGGAGTTTTTATTTGGTGGTTCAAAATGGGAGATAAAAAAGAAGAATGGTCCTTTGAGGGGTACTTCATGGATTCCATGACATTAAATACCACAACTTCATCTCCAAACTCCATGGAAAGTGTACCCTCGTTGACATTTATGATAGTTTTTGCATTTTTGAGGAAGGGCCTACCTAAGATAATGGGGGGCATTAGAACTTACCTGATCATCCTCCATGTTAATCACATAGAAGTCTGCTGGAAAGATCATGTCTCTTACCTGGAAAAGTACATCCTCAAGGACTCCCGCTGGATATGTCGTAGCTCTATTCGCCAACTGCACCACTACTCTCGTAGGCTTCAACTCACCAACCTGTAAAGAAGAGAATACAGAGTGAGGCATCACATTTATTGAAGCTCCTAAATCACAAAGAGCATCAGAGAAGTGAAACTCCCCTTTGGTACATGGGATGGTGAATGTCCCGGGATCCTTGCACTTTATTGGCATTGGTAGAGTTGGTGTAATGAGTGCTGACACATTCCTTCCAATATTGATCCTCTCATTTCCCTTGATCCCTCTTAGATTGGTACAAAGTTCTTTTAAGAATTTCACATACCTTGTAATTTTCAAAATGGCTTCAAGTAGAGGAATATTGATCTCCACATGCTTGAATGTGTCCAAAACCTCCTTTTGCATTGCTTCTTCATCCATCTTCTTGGTTTGAACAACCCTGTTTGGAAAAGGAATGGGTTTAGGAGGAACATCATCAATCTTTTTCTTACCTTTATCTTTCTCCTTGGATTTCTCATCAGTTGGTATGGAATACGGCTTCTCTGGAGTTGAGGTGAATCCCGGTGGAATGGTAGGTACTGATGTATCATTCATTTGCTTCCCACTTCTCAATGTGATGGAACTAACATTCCCCTTTGGATTTGGAGTGGGTTGGGAAGGTAGATTTCTGGAATTCTTACTTACAAGTTCATAGAGGGCGGTGGAAATCTGGCTCATTTGAGTCTTCAACTCCCCCAACTCTGAACCTTGACTCTTCATCTCATTCTATTGATTAAGAACAATTTGCTTCAAAAGATCATCTGTGTTAGAGTCTACCTTGTTTTGTAGATTCCCTTGTTGCTGACTTGTTGATGTTTGAGCTTCGAATCTTCTTTGGGGTTGTTGGAAACCCTGTTGGTAAGGTGGAGGCTGCTGGAAGTTTGGTTGAAAAGGGGACCTTTGTTGTTGCCTAGAGCCATACCTCATGTCTGATTGATCCTTCCACCCTTGGTTGTATGTTCGATCAAACTTCTTTTAGGGATATGGTTGTTGTTGTTTTTGCTGATATGGTCTACCAGGGAACACTGCTGCACAATCTTCTGTCTCTTGGAGTTGTGGGCAACAGTCAGTTGGGTGGCTTGTATCGGTGCAAATACCACAAGGCCTTAAAAGAGGGGGTAGATATGTCTTTTGTGCCAACGCAATTTGCCTCACCATAGTGGTTAATTCTTCCAACTTGGTATCAATAAAATGACTTTCATGAGAAGAAGGACTTTCCTAATGTACTCCCCTGACATGTGGTTTACCTCTATCACTAAATTATTGGGAGTTTTGGGCCATTCTTGTCGATCAACGCACATGCAGCTACTAGTGTCTTGTCCACCAATGCTCCTCCAGCTGTAGCATCTACCATGCTTCTCTCCATAGGTGTGAGTCCTTCATAGAAGTACTAGATGAGTAGTTGCTCACTGATTTGGTGATGTGGGCAGCTTGCACACAACTTCTTGAATCGCTCCCAATACTCATACATTGACTCCCCTTGTACTTGCTTAATCCCCGATATATCCTTTCGAATGGACATTTTCCTTGATGTTGGAAAAAATATTTGCAAGAAAATATGCTTCAAATCATTCCAACATGTTACATCTTCAGGTTGCAAATAATACATCCAATCTTTTACAGCTCCATCAAGTGAGAATGGGAATTCTCTTAATTTGATTTGATCTTCAGAAACATTTCTTTGTTTTAAGGTTGAGAAAACCGCATTAAATTTCTTAAGGTGTTTGTTGGGATCCTCACCAGATAGGCCATGAAACTTTGGAAGAAGGTGAATTAATCCAGATTTCAATTCAAAGTCCGATTCGAGGTTTGGGTATACAATACAATTTGGTTGATAGTTAATATCTAGTGCAACCAATTCTCGAATGGTTCTATTAAGTTAATTTAAATTATTTTCATCCATTGGTTCTTATTTTAATTTGGACTTAGAAGTGTTTCCAATTTCAAAATTCCTAGAGTGGATGAATTCCCCAGTTGGGTAAATGTCGACACTTCCCGTAGACTGAGAATGACGGATTTGCGCCCTAAGGATACGTTCAATATCAGGGTTGAGATCTAAGAGATCCTTATAATTAGTTCATTTCATAAACCAAAAAATGAAAATAGGAAAATTTGACCATAAGAAAAAATGAGAAGTTTGAGTTGATGGTCCAAAAAGAAAAGAAGAGGATGAAAGAAAAAAATGAAAACTTGAGAAACGGGAAAGATGAGAGAGAGAGGTGAAGAAAATAATAAAATGAAAAATAAAATAAATACCTCTAAATGGTTTAATAAATTACTTGCCTCCCCGGAAACGGAACCAATTTGAAAGAGCACTGTCGTGGGTGCCCTCAAATGATTAGTGTGATTTTGGGGTACTTAGGTGCAGCAGAGCGGCTGACCAAGGTTGTCTCTCAAATGAGGAAGTGAATTAAAAGAAATTTTTAGAGGTATTATAGAAATAAAATAAAAGAGAATAAAAAAACTACTTGAAAGGATGGGGGCGGTTGATTATAGTTTATAAAACTTGAATAAGTTTGCTGGAAGAAGATTTCATTTTTTGTTTTTAATTTTGAAATGAAGTTTGATTAAAAAGACACAACAAGAAGATGTTTTTTTTAGAAAATATTTTAAAAGGCGTAATCGATCTAACTCTACCTCTTCAATCATTTATTAATCATTATAATTTAAATTATTATTCACTTAATTATGATCCCATAATTTGTTAACCCCCGAACCCTACGAGAATTAACCTTACCACAAAGATGAAGTGAATTTAACCTTAGGATAACTTCGGAACATGCAATCACAACACCCTGCTTTGATTGATGTTCTAAGGATAGCTTATGGTCAGAGGTAAATTAAGGTACATATCCATTCTAGAAATGAGGATGAATTGTGTTTAGGGATTATATTTTAACTCTACAAATTTATCCCGTATGGTCTTGTATTACCGATTAAGATCGCGGTCTTACAATTTACACAAAATCCTGACCTCATGTGTTTTTGTGTTAATTGTTCAATTGCTTGATTAGTTTATTACAATTTAAAAACACAATTCATGGATAATATTGAGTGAATTACAGTACCTCATTGATTCAAAATAAATTAACGAATAAGGATAGAGGTCGATCAATTACTAAAAAGAACTACTCTTCCATGGGTGGCGTAATCATCGTAGAAGCGTTTTGCATGTGAAAAGGTTTATAATGGGTATAACCCAATAACGCTTCTACTCAAGAATTCCAGTCCAAAGAGGAATATTAAGAGAAGAATAAATTTAAACAAAACAGAAGAAAAGAGAATAAATAAAAGAAAAAACAAAGAAGTTTATTAATAAAACACAAACATTACAACATGAGGAAGAAGAATAGGGCTTCGACGAAGGGATCCTTGCTTCAAGAGATACCGTTATTGAATTTCTTGGAAAATTGGAGTGGAACCTCTTCTACTCTGCCCTAAACTTCCTAATTCAATTCCAAACCCCACCAAATGATAAAAAAACCAATTTATATAGTGGTGGGGATTCTAGGTTCAAAGTGGTTTCAAGTGTGAATGGGAAATCTCATCCAAATATTTTAATGCAACTTACACCGCCCATTTGACCACCGAAACGCGTGAATTGTCCTGTCTTCCAGAAGGATCATATGTGCGGATATGGTTCATCTATATCCTCTAAATATTTGGGCTCAATCCAATCCTAGATGAAGGCGTTATGTCCGAAATACAGAAGCTTCTCCATTCTGGCGTGTCCAGCCCACCTTTGATTTAATGGCCTAATTTCAATAACGAAATGCACTCTTTAGCTCTAGTGTCCTGAATAAAAGTTGTATACAATTAAGTTAGAACACTGTTACAAAATTTCAAATTCAAATAATAAATATAAAAATATTTATCTTTGAAATACTTCAGTGCACTATAAAGGGTAAAACTGGAATTTTCCCCAAATTTTCAAATGAATGATCAAATCCCAAATATTTTATAAATAAAAATATTTAAAATAATGTGAGGAAATTATATCATTTATTATCAATAAAATATTTAACAAAATAGTGTTTTATCAACTCCCCCACACTTAACCTTTTGCACTCCTGGGCAAAATCTCATATCAAGTAAACATCAATATCAAATCAAAACCAGTTTTAAAACACATATCCTTGAGATCAAACAATTACAAAACAAGAAACAAAAGGTATAATGCCTCATAAAAAACCATTATTTCAAGTTCTTCATTTATATCATTCAATATATTTCCACTTTGTTTATCCTCCCATGCACAAAACACTTACCTCACTTGATTTTTCTCTTATCACACAAATGTCATTTTTTTGCAATGTCTTTCTCATACAAACTCATACAAGGGTCACCATAGGCTTGATAGATTCCTACATCGCCACCCGATGTGAGTCAAGGATGTATGCTTATCATGAGGGATTTTCAGGGTTGTTCTGTGGCTTTTAGTTGGTAGGATTTAGATGTGAAAAATTCTGAGGCTGAATGAGGAGGGCTTGACTCTTTTTGAAGACAAATTGCATTAATCTAATTTTCACTTAAATGTGGTCTTCTCCTCAACCCCCATAGTTTCAATTCAGCTCCATAATCATGAAAAGGCATGAAAAGTTTACACCATTCGTCATTTCAGCATAAAAAATTTCAATCTTCTCAAACATGATTTTCTTGAAAGCTCCAGATAGGCACATCTTTCAACCTCAATTAGAAGCTCCAGAAAAGGCACAACATTCAATAGAATGACTTTCTTCAGGAGTAAACACATCTCTTCAGAATTTAATTTTCCACCCAAAGTATCACAGAATTTGGTAGCACAACACAAAATAGATTCCCCCACACTTAAGCTCAACTAGATTATGCAATTTCACTTCAAGAGTTGGTTGGATAGGAAAAATTTTCTTGTAATGTGGCTAACCTAACAGGTTGTTCATGGATTCTAAGGGATACAAGGATTAAATGTTCAAGGTAGGCCATTATAAAAAGGATTCTTTGAAATAGGGTCTTTAGTACCAAACAAATTCCTCAATCATTTAAACATAAGTACCTCAAACGCTCAAGTTTTGATGGAAATAAATCAAATTCTGGTTAAATCAAGCATGGTTTGGTTCTCTCAAAAAGTGAGTTGAATTTAAAGAATGTGAAAATAATGGTTTAAAAGCCTCACAGGATAGTGGTTTCAAATATAAAGACAGTGAGATGTGGCATGGGATTCAAAATTCAGTGTACTTTTCATGAAATTAATAAATATTTGAACTTGAAACAAAGTCATTTCAGCATTTATTTAAGCTTAGTTTCAATGGATAAATTGTTTCACTCATTGATATGTATTTCAAAATTGTGATAAGAATCATTTCAGCTCAAAAATTTCAAAAACACAAAGAAAATTGAAAAATAAACACAAAAAATTTGAAAAACACGCATTTTTTGTTGTTTTTTGTTTAAACTGGAAAACAATTGAAATTACTAAACTAAAAGGTTCCCTCCCCCACACTAAAAATATTTCATTTTCCTCAATGTGAACCCATGAGATGATATATGCACATGAAATTAAGAATTTTTAAATGGGACAAATAATATAAAAGTGAAAGGGTTAGGAACAGCCTGATGTGCTCAGGTGATGATGGGGTCATGCAGTGTGATAAAATCCACTGCATTAGTAGGAATTCCCTCGATGTATCTCTTCAAACATTGCCCATTGACTATAAATCTTCTTCCAGTGTCCTCTTGTGTGATCTCCACTGCACCATAAGGAAAAACATTAGACACAATATAAGGACCTAACCATCTGGAACGCAACTTACCAGGCATCAGCTTTAGTCGTGAACTATAGAGAAGGACTTTCTCTCCAAAATGAAACTCCTTTTGTTGGATCATTTTGTCATGATTTGCTTTTGATTTTTCCTTATAGAGCCTTGAGTTCTCATATGAAGACAATGTAATCTCCTCAAGCTCTTGAATTTGCAGCTTCCTTTGGATTCCAGCTTGGGCCAAATCCATGTTTCATTTATTTATAGCCCAATAAGCCCGATGCTGAACTTCCACTGGGAGATGACACACTTTCCCAAAAACAATCTGAAATGGGGACATACCAATGGGTGTCTTGTATGCTGTCCTATAAGCCCACAATGCATCATCCAAGCACTTGCTTCAATCCTTCCTATTTGGCTGCACAGTTTTCTCCAAGAATTATTTCAACTCATGATTTGAAACCTCAACCTGACCATTTGTTTGGGGGTGGTATGGTGTCGATATTTTGTGTGTCACCCCATACTTTTGAAGGAGGGAAGAAAAATTCCAATTGCAAAAGTGTGTCCCTTGGTCACTGATGATGGCCTTTGGTACTCCAAACCTGCAGAAAATTTGAGCCTTGACAAAATCCACTACAACATGATAATTGTCAGTACTGGTGGCCTTGGCCTCCACCCATTTACTCACATAATCAATAGCAACCAAAATATACAAAAATCCAAATAAACTAGGAAAAGGACCCATAAAATCAATGCTCCATACATAAAAAATATCATATAATAGTATGGGTTGTTGGGGAATCTCATGTCTCCTAGAAATGTTCCCAGTGTGTTGGCAACGAGATCATGACTTACAAAACACATGGGCAACATGGAATAAGCTAGGCCAATATAATCCAGAGTCCAAAACTTTCCTAGTTGTCCGTTGGGGTCCAAAGTGTCCACCACAAGCAAGTGTATAATAGAAATGCAAAACAGACTCAAACTCATGATCGGGAACACACCTCCTAATAACTTGGTCACTACACATGTGCCATAAGTATGGATAATCCTAAACATAAAATCTTGACTCACTCATTAATTTTTGGACTTGATGTTTCTTTAAATTTGCAGGTATTTCAGAGGCAACAAGGTAGTTAACTAAATCTGCATACCAAGGATGCGTACCTGAGATGGAATAAATATGCTAATCGGGGAAAGTGTCTCGAAGTGGTACCTGGTCCAAGGTGTCATCCTCTAGTGTGTGAGTAAGCCTACTCATGTGGTCTGCCACCAAGTTTTCTGACCCATTTTTTTCCTTTATCTCAATATCAAATTCTTGAAGAAGGAGCATCCATTGGATCAGCATGGGCTTTGCATCTGGCTTCTTCAAGAGGTACCTCAGAGCTGCATGGTCAGAAAAAACAACTACTTTAGAGCCCAATAAATATGAACAGAATTTATCTAAAGAAAATATGATAGCAAGAAACTCCTTTTTAATGGTTGTGTAGTTTGATTGGGCTGAATCCAGTGTCCTTGATGCATAGGCGATCACATGTGAACGTCCCTCCACCCTCTGAGATAAGGCAGCTCCAACCGCAAAGTTGGAGGCGTCACACATAAGCTCAAAAGGAATATCCCACCATGGGGGATGTATGGTTGGTGGAGTGGTCAGACACTTCTTAACTCATCAAATGAAGTCCTGCAAGAATCATCAAACACAAAATCAGAATCCTTTTGAAGTAATCGTGACATAGAAAGACCAATCTTACTAAAATCTTTGATGAAGCACCGATAAAATCCTTCATGCCCTAGGAAATATCATCACGCACACATGAAGGATAGGGTAAGGATGAAATAATTTCTATCTTAGATCTATCAACCTCTATCCCATGTTTTGACACTACATTCCCTGAGACAATTCCATGCTCTACCATGAAATGACACTTTTCAAATTTCAGGACCAGATTATTATCAATACAATGATTCAACACCTTTCCCATACTAATTAGACATTCATCAAATGAAGACCCATACACTGTAAAATCATCCATAAATACCTCCATTCAGGTCTCAATAAAATCAGAAAAAATGCTCACCATGCATCTCTGGAAGGTACCTAGGGCATTGCAAAGTCCAAATGGCATCCTACAGTAGGCAAATGTGACAAAGGGACAAGTGAATGCAGTCTTCTGCTGATCCTCTAGAGCTATAGGAACCTGAAAATATCCAGAAAATCTATCCAAGAAACAATAGTGTGTTTTCCCAGCTAGTCTCTCAAGCATTTGATCTATAAATGGGAGTGGGAAATGGTCTTTGTGAGTGGACTGATTTAGTTTCCTATAATCAATACACACACGCCAACTGTTTTTCACCCTCATTGGAACTAACTCATCTTTCTCATTTTTAACAACAGTAACACCACTCTTCATAGGCACAACCTAAATAGGACTTACCCACTTAGAATCTGAAATGGGAAAGATTATACCTACCTCAAGAAATTTCTCAACTTCTTTTTTAATAACTTCCAGGAGGGTGGGATAGAGTCTCCTTTGTGGCTGTCTCACCGGTTTAGCCCCATACTCCAAGAGAATACTATGCATGCAAATGGAGGGGCTAATACCTGATATGTCATCCAAGGTCCACCCAATCACCCTTATGTTTTCCCTCAAAATATTCAAAATCTTTTCTTCATGTTCAAAAGTGAGATTGTTAGAAATGATAACAGGTAATCTATCACCACTCAGCAGGTATGAATATTTAAGATTTAGGGTCAATGGATTGAGTTCCAATGTAAGGGGTGATGTATGGATGGAGAAATTGATGCAACAAACATATCTTCACAATGAACATCGGTATAAAAATATACATCATCAAAATCAGAGAACAAAGTATCAAATCCATTAGCATAATCAACATCCATGTCATAATCAGAGTGAACATGATCAAAATCAGAATATGAATCCATATCAAAATCAAATCCAAGAGAGGATTGTGTATTAGCAACATGTGTGTAAGTGCTCTTAGACATCAAACTCGAACCAATACTCATAATCTCCCTAAGCATAGGACAATCAAATTCCATGGAGTTTTTATTTGGTGGTTCAAAATGGGAGATAACAAGAGCAGAATGGTCCTCTGAGGGGTACTTCATGGATTCCATGACATTAAATACCACAACTTCATCTCCAAACTCCATGGGAAGTGTACCCTCATTGACATTTATGATAGTTTTTGCAGTTTTGAGGAAGGGACTACCTAAGATAATGGGGGAATGAGAACTTACCTGATCATCCTCCATCTTAAGCACATAGAAGTCTGCTAGAAAGATCATGTCTCTTAACCGGACAAGTACATCCTCAAGGACTCTTGCTGGATATGCCGTAGCTCTATTCGCCAACTGCACCACTACTCTCGTCGGCTTCAACTCACCAAACTGTAAAGAAAAGAATACAGAGTGAGGAATTACATTTATTGAAGCTCCTAAATCACAAAGAGCATCAGAGAAGTGAAACTCCCCTATGGTACATGGGATGGTGAATGTCCCAGGATCCTTGCACTTTGTTGGCATTGGTAGAGTTGGTGTAATGAGTGCTGACATATTCCTTCCAAGATTGATCCTCTCATTTCCCTTGAGCCCTCTTCGATTGGTATAAAGTTATTTTAAGAATTTAGCATACCTTGGAATTTTCTTAATGGCTTTAAGTAGAGGAATATTGATCTCCACACACTTGAATGTGTCCAAAACCTCCTTTTGCATTACTTCTTTAGCCATATTCTTGGTTTGAACAACCCTGTTTGGAAAAGGAAGGGGTTTAGGAGGAACATCATCAATATTTTTCTTACCTTTATCTTTCTCCTTGGATTTATCATTAGTTGGTATGGAATGTGGCTTCTCTGGAGTTGAGGTGAATCCTGGTGGAATGGTAGGTACTAATATATCATTCATTTGCTTCCCACTTCTCAATGTGATGGCACTAACATTCCCCTTTGGATTTGGAGCGGGTTGGGAAGGTAGATTTCTAGAATTCTTACTTACAAGTTCATGGAGGGTAGTGGCAATCTGGTTCATTTGAGTCTTCAACTCCCTCAACTCCGAACCTTGACTCTTCATCTCATTTTGTTGATTAAGAACAATTTGCTTTAAAAGATCATCTATGTTAGAGTCTACCTTGTTTTGTAGATTCCCTTGTTGCTGACTTGTTAATGTTTGAGCTTCGAATCTCCTTTGGGGTTGTTTGAAACCCTGTTGGTAAGGTGGAGGCTCCTGGAAGTTTGGTTGAAAAGGGGGCCTTTGTTGTTGCCCAGAGCTATACCTCATGTCTGATTGATCCTTCCACCCTTGGTGGTATGTTGGATCAAAGTTCTTTTGGGGATATGGTTGTTGTTGTTGTTACTGATATGGTCTCCCAGGGAACACTGCTACACAATCTTCTGTCTCTTGGAGTTGTGGGCAATAGTCAGTTGGGTGGCTTGTCTCGGTGCAAATACCACAAGGCCTTAAAGGAGGGGGTAGAGATGTCTTTTGTGCCAAAGCAATTTACCCCACCATATTGGTTAATTATTCCAACTTGGTATCAATAAAATGACTTTCAAGAGAAGAAGGACTTACCTGATGTACTCCCCTGACATATGGTGTACCTCTATCGCCAAATTGTTGGGAGTTTTGGTCCATATTGTCGATCAACGCACGTGCAGCTACTGGTGTCTCTTCCACCAATGTCCCTTCAGCTGCAACATCTACCATGCTTCTCTCCATAGGTGTGAGTCCTTCATAGAAGTACTGGATGAGTAGTTGCTCCCTGATTTGGTAATGTGGGCAGCTTGCACACAACTTCTTGAATCGCTCCCAATACTCATACATTGACTCCCCTTGTACTTGCTTAATCCCCGATATATCCTTTCGAATGGACATTTTCCTTGATGTTGGAAAAAATCTTTTCAAGAAAATATGCTTCAAATCATTCCAACATGTTACATCTTCAGGTTGCAAATAATACATCCAATCTTTTACAGCTCCATCAAGTGAGAATGGGAATGCTCTTAATTTGATTTGATCTTCAAAAAAATTTCTTGGTTTTAAGGTTGAGCAAACCACATTAAATTCCTTAAGGTGTTTTTTGGGATCCTCACCAGATAGGCCATGAAACTTTGGAAGAAGGTTAATTAATCCAAATTTCAATTCAAAGTCCGATTCGAGGTTCGGGTATGCAATACAATTTGGTTGATAGTTAATATCTGGTGCAGCCAATTCTCAAATGGTTCTATTAAGTTCATTTCCATTATTTTCATCCATTGTTTATTGTTTTAATTTGTACTTAGAAGTGTTTCCAATTTCAAAATTCCTAGAGTGGATGAATTCCCGAGTTGGGTAAATGTCGACACTTCCCGTAGACTGAGAATGAAGGATTCGCGCCCTAATGCTACGTTCAATCTCAGGGTTGAGATCTAAGAGATACTTAGGATTAGTTCGTGTCATAAACCAAAAAATGGAAATAGGAAAAGTGGACCATAAGAAAAAATGAGAAGTTTGAGTTGATGGTCCAAAAAGAAAAGAAGAGTATGAAAGAAAAAAAATGAAAACTTGAGAAAGGGGAAAGATGAGAGAGAGAGGTGAAGAAAATAATAAAATGAAAAATAAAAGAAATACCTCTAAATGGTTGAATAAATTACTTACCTCCCCGGTAACGGAGCCAATTTTAAAGAGCACTGTTGTGGGTGCCCTCAAATGATTAGTGTGATTTTGGGGTACTTAGGTGCAGCAGAGTGGCTGACCAAGGTCGTCTCTCAAAGGAGGAAGTGAATTAAAACAACTTTTTAGAGGTATTATAGAAATAAAATAAAAGAGAATAAAAACACTAATTTAAAGGATGAGGGTGGTTTTTTATAGTTTATAAAACTTGAAGAAGTTTTCTGGAAGAAGATTGCATTTTTTTTAATTTTGAAATAAAGTTTGATTAAAAAGACACAACAATAAGATGTTTTTTTAGAAAATATTTTAAAAGGCGTAATCGATCTAACTCTACCTATTCAATAATTTATTAATAATTATCATTTAAATTAATATTCACTTAATTATGATCCCTTAATTTGTTAACCCCCGAACCCTACAAGAATTAACCTTACCACAAAGATGAAGGGAATTTAACCTTGATCTAACTTTGGAACATGCAATTGCAACACCCTGCTTTGATTGATGTTCTAAGGATAGATTATGGTCAGTGGTAAATTAAGCCACATATACATTCTGGAAATGAGGATGAATTTTGTTTAGGGATTATATTTTAACTCTACAAATTTTTCCCGTATGGTCTTGTATTACCGAATAAGATCACGCTCGTACAATTTAGACAAAATCCCGACCTCGTGTGTTTTTGTGTTAATTGTTCAATTGCTTGATTAGTTTTTTACAATTTAAAAACACAATTCATGGATCATATTAAGTGAATTACAATATCTCATTTATTCAAAATAAATGAATGAATAAGGATATAGGTCGATCGATTACCAAAAACAACTACTCTTCCATGGGTGGCGTAATCATCGTAGAAGCGTTTTGCATGTGCAAAGGTTTATAATGGGTATAACCAAATAATGCTTCTACTCAATAATTCCAGACCAAATAGGAATATTAATATAAGAATAAATTTAAACAAAACATAATAAAAGAGAATAAATAAAAGAATAACAAAGAAGTTTATTAGGAAAACACAAACATTACAACATGAGGAAGAAGAATAGGGCTTCGACGAAGGGATCCTTGCTTCAAGAGATACCCTTATTGAATTGCTTGGAGAATTAGAGTGGAACCTATTCTCCTCTGCCCTAAAATTCCTAATGCACGTCCCAAACCCATAAAATGAGAAAAAAATAAATTTATAGAGTGGTGGGGAGGCTAGGTTCAAAGTGGTTTCAAGTGTTAATGGGAAATCTCGGCCAAAGATTTTAATGCAACTTGAACCTCCCATTTGACCACCAAAACGCATGAATTGTCCAGCCTTCCAGAAGGATAATATGTGAATATATGGGTACTCTATCTACTATAAATATTTGGGCTCAATATAATCCCATATGAAGGAGTTATGGCCGAAATACAGAAGCTTCTCCATTCTGGCGTGTCCAGCCCACCTTTGATTTAATGGCCCAATTTCAATAACCAAATTCACTCTTTAGCTCTAGTGTCATGAATAAAAGTTGTATAAAATTAATTTAGAAACATTTTTACATAATTTTCAATTCAAATAATAAATATAAAAATATTTTTCTTCGAAATACTTTAGTGCACTATAAAGGGTAAAACTGGAATTTTAACCAAATTTTCAAATGAATGATCAAATCCCAAATATTTTATAAATAAACATATTTAACACAATGTGAGGAAATTATATCAATTATTATCAATAAAATATTCAAAAAAATAGTGTTTTATCAGAGGGCCTATCAGGCAGCCTCCAAAGTCAGAATTGTACCGTGCTGGCGATGCTCCTTTACCAACATGTTGGAGACACAAAGTTGAATATGTTGAGTGGATGATAATGTCCTTCTTGTGGATAAAGATCCAGCTTGAGGAGCAGTTGGGAATTTCACAAATTTCATCTTGAAGAAATCCATTTTTCACTGAAGGGAGTTCTAAGGAAAACTTGAAACAACAATAAACTCTATTAAAGTGAAATCTGTTAGATGAATACATGCATGATTGATTATTTTGTCTGTCCTTCCTTTATCAATTGATAGAGGTATAATAGGTGGGAAAAATTATTAACTTGGTTAAGGATTCATGTTGGGTTCACCATTTTGTTTGTAGTTCCTTGAAATGTGGGTTCTAGTTTTAAGAATCACTGCATCCAGGTGGTTTCCATTGGATTTATTTATGGAATTAGAAACTTCCAAAAGTTCATTATCCAAAGGGGACCTACTTTCCAAAGGCAGGTGTTTGTTAAGTTTGAACTTTACGATACTTAGGAACATATGTTTGTCGAGAGGATGGGTGTTCCGACTCATCACACTTTTTTATTGGGAATTATTGTCTACTTTGGGACTCTCTTTGAAAATTTAAGATATTTTCATGAATCCTTATTAATTAACCAATCATAAAAAAAGTTTCCCTTGGAATTTACAATCACTTATTAACATGTGTAAAATTTAGAATCATCAGTATGCATTCAAGGTTCTTTATTAATAGAGATATTCGTATGTATTTGAGGTTCTCCATCAATAGTATCCTCTAATATACTATTTCAAGATTCTTTTAATCATCATTAAGATGATACTAGTTTTTAAGCCACTCAGCGGGGCACTTTGAAATTTATTTTCATCCAGGGAGATGAATTCTTATTTTGATATTGGGATTGTACCCATAAAATGGGTTACCTATATATCCTTGTGAAAGGAATCAGAACCCTCATAGTTCGGTGCTACTTAATAGGACACATCATACCTTTTAAGGTCATGTGATAAGGACATAAACATATAGTTTAATTTCATCTGGTAAGGACATCTAATTGAAAGGTTCTTAGTCAAAGTTTGGTGTGGGACTTATGTAAAAACAACCCAATGAACATGGAATGAATATGGATTTACAATTTAGATTAGAACTTGTTGGAAATATGGACCAAGGAGAACAAGGTTGATTTTGAAATTTTGGGTTTGAACCTCAAGGAGGCTTCCTACATATCCTATGTGGATGGGAATCAAAACCCACATAGTTGGATGAATTTCATAGGAGAATATAGTCCTTTAAGAGAAATGAGTTTGGGTTTACTTCCTGAAAAAAATGCCTTTATGATTTAGGGGTTTAATTTGTGGATTTTTACTAAGGAGGATTCCCAGATTAAGGGAATTAGAGTTAGATTCCTGAAGGGGATATCTAGTGATCTCGGGCCCAAAAAGGGCTTCCTATGTATCCTGGTTTGAACAAGAATCATATTTCTCGTAGTTCCTTCACCATGGGTGTTTGTGTAAATGTTGTAATCATCACAAATCTCTAAGCCCATGTGAGTCATGATCGGTGTGAGAAACAAGAGTATATGAAATATTCAATAATAAAACTTTACACTTTTCCTCCTCTACTGGTGGAAGAGGGTGAGCCTATAGTGGCCAGGGTGGACAAGGTCGAGGCACCCTCCCTCTATTATCTTTACATTGGAAAAGGGTCCAATGAAAGGGAGAAGGGATGAAGGTTTCCCATGGTGAAAAATCTCAACAAGATAGGGAAAGGGTAATGTAAGTCTATGTGCCCATCTCCCCTCTGGTCTTTGGCACTGAATAAGAGAAGAGGAGAAATGATGCTACCTCTAGTAAGAAAATCTTGGGGCTTACACCGGGATGGTTTCCCTAAAATTGATCTAGGTAGGGTAGGAAGACTTATCCTTTGTTCAAAAGGAATAAAAGTAGGCATGAACCATACCTTCCCAACCAGAGACCTGAGGTTCTGGGTCATCTCTTTGATAAGGGAGTGGTCAGGACCCAAACCCTCCTCTAAACCGGGAACTTCCCAACACTGTTCCTGGGAGAAAGTTCCAAGTGACTGTGGATATACAAACACAGAGACACTCTATAAACCCTAACCCCATTGTAAAACAAATGTGGCAAATCTCTGACTGTGGATATACAAACCCAAATATAAGACACACTAATGTGCCTTTCCCAAAGGTTTGATAAGTCAGAAGGTTTTTGTGGAGGTCTCAACATAATCCATTTCATACAAGGGAGCTAAGGAAGAATAAGCTGTGCCATGAATGGCTTTGTGGTAGTCTTGATGTCTTGCAGACTGAAGAGAGTAATTGAATCAAAGAGGGGTGACCAAATAGATAAGGGCACGCAAGTATGGGTGCGCAAGTAGACTTGGGAGACCTGATATTCACTTAATTGATGAACAAACTGTATGGTAATACTTGGGTGAAACTTGGCTCAAGCCTTCAGGAGTGTTCACAGGTGGTCCCAGAAGTGAGGCGCTCAAGTTCATATAAAAGGAATAGGTGGTGCACAAGTATTTTTGATTTAGAGAGGTTGAGTGCTTTAGGCGTGCAAGTGTTATGGTTTTCAAACACTAAAAGGACTTAAGTCCAAGGATCCACCTTTAAATCCTCTACTCAAGGTGTTGAAGAAATACCTTGAAAGTTTAGGAAGAATTGGGCGAAGCACTACGGTGACCAGAACAACAATTGGTATTCAGGGAAATTATTATATACAAATGAAGTCCCCAATGGTATATTTATAGGAAAAAATTGGACCTTGGGCGAAAGGAGTTTGGGTGCACAAGTAGGATGCATGACATTTTGGGGCGTGCAAGTATGTTTCATGCCGACACCCTTTTGGTCCGACTAAGGCAACCCAAAACTCATGCCTTTTCAAATCTTTGTTTTCTTCATATATTTTCCCCTTTTATTTCCAAGGTATTTCCATTTGTCATTTTTTAGACTCTTTGACAGAATGGAGTGTCAACACACATATTGACAGCCACTTCAACAAAACATTAAAAACTCTTATTGAAAAAAAATATAAATAGAAACATGTGTATATATTTTTTAATTTTTTATTGATCATGAGATCTATATTTGATTCGCTTATAAGGATTGAAAAAGAAGGTAAACTGAGATAAGAGAGTAAGCTATTATAATTTAATCATGAAAATCATATTTTATAAAACTATAAAATATTTCTTATAATAATTCTTATTAATTGTAAATCCTTTTATTAATTAACTATTTTAATATTTCAATTAGATTTTATAATTATTTACTCTTATCTCTCCCTCATTCCTTGAGTATCCTAAATCCCCCTAAATCTCCCATTATGTTTTATATTGTCCCATTTATTACACCTCACTAAATTCCTCCCCCATTTTAATCAAATGTTTCATGGATAATCAATCATAATTAATGAGATTATAATAGAAATGATAATTTTAGTTCTATATATATTATTCGTTATTATTTTTTCTATAAATTTCTTAGAATATAGGTTATAATATTTTTACTAGGTATTGATTGAAAATACAAAATTTTCATTATTTTTTAACAACCTTGACTCAAGTAAATAGATTTTATGTTTACATTATTACATTGGTACAAGATACAATGGAATACACCATGAAGGATCAATCAATTTAGAAGTCTTGGAAAGCTATATGCATACATGAATTTCATATTACATTGGATGATAAAAAATATCATGAAAAAAATATTGTATCCTTAAAAATAATTCAATTATTCCTTCTTCATATCCCATGGAAAGGAAAATAGTTAAATGGTGAGGTCAAATTTTTAGTAAGGGAAATCATACAATGGAAGCTATAGAATAAATAAAACATGAATAATATTCTAAATATAAATAATGATAAGATATAAAATATAAATAATATCATGAAATTGGAATATATCCATGAATGATATGACAACATAAATAACTTCATGGATTATAATAACTATCTTTGTAATGATAGACTGCATAATGTTGAATGTCATAATCTTTCCGTAAAGGCCTCATGCCAAGACATAAAATATAAATAGTTAATTCATATTCAAAATACTGAATTTATTTTGGCTCATGGGACCTAATGATGAATGAAGGGCCTATAATGGGACCCACCCATCACTTACAAAGTCCAATTCATTCATTAAATGAATGAAATGAATAATAATACAATACATAATAAATATAAAAATTCATATTGGAAAACTAGTATATGATATGTTAATATTTTCTCCAATTAATAAATAGAACAAGTTGATCATAATTATTATGGTTAAATAAATTGGATGGTATAATTTTAGTATATCCTCAATAAAGAATAATATTTATCAAATTATGTTAAACAATAAGAAAATACCTTTAAAAGAACATTCAAACCTTTCTCTTAAAACCAGAGAAAAAATTTCTTTAACATTGATAAAATTTTAAGTAAAATTTTACAGAATATTGAGAAAATTACATTCATTGAAAATAAAAATAGAACCATTTATATGAATATTACATTAAAATAATAGTTATGGTAGTGGTAAAATTATTTCATTTAGTAAACATAAAAAAAATTCTTTTACATTCTGTGTAAAAAATAAAAAGTATCTCATTTAGAAAATGGTAAGAATATTCCTTTAAAAAACATGAAAAAAATAAAAATATAGTTCAAAATTAATCTACGTAATAATTTTATCTTAGAAAATAAAATTTTTGAAGGAATTTTAAGAAACATTGGAATGGAATAAAAATTTCATCGACTAATGAGGAAATAAGGTCAAATTTTCTTAAAACACATTATCCCAATTATATTAAGTATCATGGAGTGTAAAATAAAATTAAAGCATGTAAAAATTATATATAACCATATTATAAAAAAAATATATTTTTTAAAAGGTAAATAGATTATAATTTCCTTTAATGAAAATTTAAAAATAAACAATCCCAAAAAAAGAGATTGTAAAACAAACCCATACCAATTTGGTAGAATTTGAATCAAAATATCATTGAAGGTGCGAAGGTGAAAATTATTTTTAAACCAATTTAATTTCAATAAATGGATGATAAAATACATCAAAATGGTAGTTTATAAACTACAAAAAATAAAACATGTGGTGAAAATAGAATAAGTATTTAAGAAAGGGAACTAAGATAAGAAATCCTTTACCCCAGACTTAAGATCTAATATATTTTATAACAAGTTTAAACTTATTATAAATATAAATCATAGTTATATTTGGATTTATTTTAATATATACTATTCATTAATAATTTCTTCTTATTAATTTACAGATAATTTGTTTGTTAAAAACAATATTGGAGTTTTAACTATTATGTTTTTATACATGTTTTGATTAGATGGTTATGATCCTTGAACATTATTCATGGTTTAATTATATCAAAAATATTTAAGAATTTATATACATTAAATATACTTGTTGGACCATAAATTAAAAATTTCCATGAAAAATTAATTACATCATCTCCGGGAGATGGTAGTCTGTATGTACACATGTGTGATGATTCCATTTTTGTAATAGATGAAATTAAAATGAAATATATCAAGGTTTAATTTTATAGAATACAAATAATAACATAAATATCATAATTATTCATTAAATCCAACCTTATTTCCATCTATTTGAAGAAAAAATGGAAAACAAATCACATCACTTTGTGGAGGCGGTAGTCCACATGTATATATGAACAACATTATCACTTTACAACTAAAGGAAGGGTAAAAAGATAGATAAAATAGTATCTTTATAGAATAATAATAATTTCAAAAAAAATTATATATTTCATAATCCTATCTTTATGTCCATCCATTTGAAGTGGTGATTAAAAATGAAATAAATCACTACATCGAGATGGTAGTCTGTATGTACGCACAAACGATGCTTTCATTTTATGTAGGATGAAAAATGAGATTAAAAAAGGTTGTTCCATAAAAATAATAAAATTTAAGTATATTTAAGACATTTATATTATCATGCCATCATGTTTATAAAATATTTTAATGATATAGAAGAATAAATAGACATGAAAACACTTTGTTAAGAGTTGTACCTCTTATCTAGAAAACCTCCATTGGATTACACATTAATCCTTCAAGGATTAGTCTATTAGTAAGACTAGGAAATCTAGTATGTAGGTAGGGATGTTGGTATGGTAATGTTTTAGATTTTGGTTGAGATAAATGGATCAAATGTTGTGAATAAGAGAAGATAGGATGTTCCCTTTTATAACTGTGGTGAGTAACACACTTGTAATTATTATTAACTGTTAAATATTATAAGTATCTTTGTCAGACCCTGAACTTGGAAATTACTTTATTTTATTCTCTTATTTATCTTGGATACTTAGTGGATTTTTGTTACCCCGAACATAGAAATTCATTTATTTTATTCTTCTATTGATCTTGGATCGTTGGTGGAGGTTTTTGTTGAGTCCATATTTGTTTTTTTTGGGTTTTTTGTTGAAAAATAATGTTTTGGGCTTGAAAGTAATGGGTGAACATGTAGTTCTTGATTACGGGAAACCATATGGCTTATACTAGGTGATTGTGTGGCTTTTTGGGTTCAGGGGTGAGGTTCATGGTTTGTGAATAGTTTGAGAAACCATGCAGAAACTGTGTGAGTGGTTCTGTCTATTTGGATTGTGGCAACTGAACAGTTTGGAAAACCATGAAGCCTATCCGTGTGATCTACTCCGATTTTTAAAATCTTGAAATTCCAATATTTTCCACCACTATTTTTATCCACTTTTAGTATTTCCTCCCACTTTCACATTTTTTATGCATGAAGGGTTCCCATAATCCCTCTCTCCTTGGTTATCCTTCCTCCATATATGCATCTCCAAGGTTCCAAGGTTAGTTTCATAGGGTTTTTTTCCCATATTCTACTATTTATCTTCTCCTTAGAGATCTTGGTCTCTCTTGGTGGGTTTTCTATATTGACTAAATCTAAGTGTTAGGGTTGGATGGTTTTGGTCGATTTATTTGATGTTAAGGTGAGTGGATTGTCTTTTGGGGTGTATTCTTCCTCCTATAAGAGTTTCTTCACATATGCACTCTAATGAGGAAGGTATTTCCATCCATTTCCTTTCTAAATCATTCCATTTTATTCTTGCATATTTTTAAATAATATATAAATGTGTCGTTTCATGATTTTTGTAGGATTGTTTGGCTTGTTATGGTGTTTTTATATTGGTGAAAATCAGTGGAAGTGGTTTTAAAGGGGTTTCTTTAAACATGTATTATTATTATATACACAATGTGTTTTTTAAATTGTCAATTGTTCTTTTAAAGTGAAATTATGTTCTTTGAGTGGTGTTTTTCCTTGGTAAATTTTGATATCATTTTTGGGTTGTAAATTTGGAAATGTGTTTGTGAATTAGTGAATTTTATATCATGAATTTTACTTGTGGTTGTTGCATTGTTTTAAAAATAAGTGACGTTTCATTAAAAAGATGTATTTAGAGTGAATTAATGTGTGCATGTTTTGAAAGTGGGAATTATAAAAGAAATGGGTTTGTTGGAAGTGTTATTCTTTTTTTTCATTATAAACGCATCTTTGAATTGTAAAATTATTGTTACGTATGTTATAAAAATGGGTATTAATGTGAATTTGAATTTCAAAAGTGGATATTCCCATGGAAACATTTGTTTTACAAAAGTGTTCTTCTTGTAGTGTTTTAAATGGATTTCATAAATTGCACATGTGGTGAAAAATATATTCCAAAATGGTTTTGGTGTGTATCTGAACTTGGTAAAAGGTCTTTTACCATGATTTGTTTTACATATGTGTTTTTATAAAGGTTGGTTGAGGCCTGTTTGGCACATAAGATATGTTTTTTAAAATTATTGGTGTAAATTTCCATTAGGAATTGTGCATAAAAATAGTTTTTAATTTTGTTTTAAGAATTGGTTTGAAAAATCAAGTGATTTTGTTGCCTGGTTGTCAGTTGTGAAAGGATTGTTGCGTGATGGGCCACAACCCTATGGAGGATTCCCCGATAAGTGGTTATTTTAGGGAAAATGTCGGTGTTTTGGGTAGGAAAGTGCGGTGGTGAAAATTATGGTGAGTCATGTGTGGGAGGGTCTACTCCTTTCACCATGTACTATTACTATATTGGGATTACTATGTTTCTTTTATAGGTTCAAGTGATAGTTTCTTGTCAACCCCAATTATTTTGGTTGAAACCCCTTGTATGTTTAGAAGCCAGGTGGGATTATGCTACTATATTGTCAGTTAGAATAGAAAATGATTTATTAACTACGGAGTTTCTCTATATGTCAGTAGGTGAGTCCAATCCGAGTAAATCCAAGGATCATTCTAGGGATGTTCAATAAAATCCCATTACTATCTATTTATATGTCTTGTTTACTTTTTTCTCTATGAGGATATTAGTCTTTCTTGGTTATATAATTTGTTTTGTTTCATTTCCTATCTTCTCAACCCCCTTTTTGGTCACTTGGTATGAATTGTATTTTTGGGTTTTAGTTTTGAATGGGATTGTGGGGAAATGAAACCATTTTTGAATAGTAAATTTGCATGGTTTTTTTTAAAATGGGAACTTATGTAAGGATCTATTTGGTTTCTCAAAATGATTAAATCATCTTTTCTAAATTTATTTCAAACTAGTGTCATGTGGACTATTTAGGGAAAGGAAATGTATTTATTTTGTGTTGATTTCCCACTAAGATGCTTAATCTCACACCATACTTTTTCCACTTGGTGTCGGTAGACCTGAGATATTTTGTAGGTGCAAGTTTCTGGTTTGGTTTCTCGCCTTGGGAGTAGGTCGGTATTGTTCTTGGTGGTGGACAATAGGTCACGTGGAGATCATGTTGTGTGGTCGAGTTTTAGTTGTGTATTCAGTTTCTATTTTTTCAAATATTATAACTAAATCAGTTTTATATATTTATTTGAGATTTAGTTATTATTAGTTCATTTGAATGTTCTTTTAGTCATTGATCCAATATTTTTTGGGATAAATTGTTCCCATTTAGATTACTTTGATGCCCAATAATAGTTTCCAGCCCATGGAGATCAAGAATACCCTTCGGGCCATGTCTTGGACTAAGTCAGGTGTCAGGTCAGATGGAATCTAGGTCTGGTTCAGGAAAAAATGTTATTATAGTAGGTCCTTATCTATTTGGGGTGTCAGGTAGTCAGATATCATGACTGTTGGGACTCAGGAGGTAGGTATAGGAAGGATGTCATGAACCATTGTTTGTATGATCCTAGAGTTTCTAGGGGTATTCTAGGATTTGAGTCCTTTGTTTTAGATTTAGAATTTGTGGATGAGGAATGAAAATGGAAGCAATATAGTGTCATGTTGTGATCTCACATTGAGTAGTGACCCATTTGGAGTTCACGTGCATAGATCAAAGTCATCTTAGTGGTTATTTCTTACTTAGGGCATGGCCCGCTAACTATGCCACTAAGTTATGCATGAACACTAGTTCCTCATTATATTAGTTTGGTGTGAGTTTTATTTTTTTATGGTTTTTATTAGTATGAGTGGGATTTTAAAATTAAAATAGTTTTTGAAGTGGAAATTATTTCTTTCAAGTGGTTTAGGAATTAGAAAAATGGGTTTTAAAATATATAAAAAATTGAGTAATTGGTAAATGTTTGGGTCTGAAGATAAAGTGGTAAGTGTGACCCATGGTATTCCTTATGAATGTTCCCATATGTGAGGGTGTGAATGTATATTACATTTTGGAAATTGTTCATGGATGAAATAAGTTGAAGTGGATGGACACATATGTTATTGTTCATCAGATGCCATGGGTGATTGTTTGAAACTAATAATTTGGCTTGGACTTTCCAAAATGATTTTTGAAACGGGAATGATTTTGGATATTGGTTTTTCTTTTAAAATTGGGTTATTGTTATGTGAAAAACGAATTTTTGTATTTAAGGAGTGTCCTTGGAAGAATTCATTTTTGAAATTGAAATGAAAAGGCATGGTTTTTGAAAAATAGGATTTTTTATTGTGTTTTTATGTGTTTGTATTGTGATCTTATTATTTTGGATCAAGAGGTTCTTTTTAATTGTGTTTTTGGTTGATGTTGATTTTATGTTATGTGTTTTCTTCTGTTCAAAGTATACTGCCTAGAAAGGTCCCCAAATTTTCCATCAAATCTTTCCTAGTTTCTAGTTCTTATCGAGTGTTTTCTATCTATCGTGGTGATCAAGGTCTGTTAGAGCTAGTGGAGTGTCTTGAGTAAAGTGATTGTGTCTTCATATCATTATGAACTCCTAAGATTTTATATTGTTCTGTGTTTGTTTGAGGGTCCATATTTGGATGAATGGAAGATGATTGTCCCATTATTGTTTCATTTTGGGATGAACTGGGAAATATTTAAGACCACTTTTCCAAAGGTTCATAACTGAGGAGGTGAAGACGAGGAAGGTGGTAAAGCTATTAGATGTTCAGAATAGTCAGTTGCCAATGAAATTTTATGTCAACCACTTCAAAGAGTTGGTTTCCTTCTCTATAGTGGTGTAATCATAGGATTAGTTTAAAGATTATCTTTTTGTTTGGGGTCTTCACCCAAAGATTGTAGAAAACTTCTTCTCATCTGGTGAAGTCTATTTCGAGAAGTTATTGGATGAGTAATTTTTAGCTAAGTTGGTTCTCAAATTGTAGTTAGTAGTAGTTGTCTCTTGTGAAGTTTCCACATCTGGTGATAGGGGTGTTCTAGAAGAACATGTTTCTTAAAAGTCTCCTTCATTGGTTTCAACTTCCATATTTTCAGAACATTCGCTCATGTGCTTCTAGCACAGTCAGTTTGAGAATTTGAAACCATCATGTCACAATCCTCAAAATATATGTCATCGTTGTGTGTCTAGGTCATCTGTAGAAGTTTTTTAGGAATCATTTATCATAGAAGAAGCCTTTATCAAAGGATATTAGTGCCTGACTATGAGGCAGTAGATGCTTCCGTCATTAGGGATCTAGCCATAGGACTTGGAGTGAAGCTCATGCACAGTCAGAAATCACCAGGGGTGTGGCGAACCTTGGTCTAGTTCTTGTCTCCTGTGTTATAGTGGGGATGTTTGGAATTTCCTTATATTCATTTTACTACTTTTTAAGTTCATCTTATCATTGTAAAAGTATGATAAACTGGTTATTTTGTAATCTGAGTGGTTATATTTATTGAAATGTGGGTCTTAAATTGGTTGTTATTTCTTGGGTGTGCTCAACCCATTTGCATATTAGCTCTGGTTTTAGTTTTTATTGAAATTTTTTGGAGATATTCATGCTTTTGTAGATCGCTAATTATATCTTTTTTTAGGTTTTTTGTTTCGTTCAAGTTTCTTCTATGGGTTTCCCTGTATGTTAGGTGTCTATCTTATGTGGGGAATTTTTAGTTCTGGTGGAAGTGTTTTTTAGATTGTGTGAATAAGTTTGGTTCAATTGTGTTGGTAGCTCCCTCATTGGGCCAATCCAAACTCATTCCAAGGTGGTAGTTGAGTTCTTATAGTGGGTAAAACCCTCTTATGTTCTCCCATTATTTTTCATGCTATAATTTTCTTTAGAATTGGTTGGGTGGGACTTGTGGTGTAAAAGTTCACCCTGAGGTTCATGATTTGTTTGGTTTTATTTGTATTTATGATTGGGTCTTGGTCATATTTTTGTTGGGTGACTTTTGGGGGGTATAAAGTGTTTATGGTGGGTCCTTTATTTTATTCTCCTCTTGATCTTGGATCCTTGGTTGAGGTTTGGGTTGATACTTGTTTTTTATTTTTAAGTTATTGGTTTAAAAATGATGTTTTGGGCTTAGAAGCAAGGGGTGCACGTGTAGTGCGTGGTTACGGGAAACCATGCACTCAACCCAGGTAACTGTATGGATTATTTTGGGGTACATGGGTAAGGCACACATGTTTCACATGGCTTGGGGATCCATGTGGTAACCGTGCAATAGGTTCTGTCCATTTGGATAGTGGAGACCACGCAGTTTTTGTACGATTTGGAAAACTGTGCGGCCAAACCGTATGAGTTTCCCATATTTTTAAAATCTTGAAATTCCAATCTTTCCCTCGAATCTTTTTATACCCTTTCATTGTTTCCTCCTCTTTCTCATTTATAGTGAATGAAGGGAGTCCCCAATACCTCTGTCCTTTGTTTTCCTCCCTCCATGGATTCATCTCCAATGTTCCAAGATGAGTTTCTTAGGTTTTTGGAAATTTTCTCCTATTTATATTCTCCTCCCTTGAGATCTTGGTCTCTCTTGGTGGGTTTTCAATCTTAGAAGAACCCTATGGTTAGGGTTGGATTATTTTGGTGGATTTATCTAATGTTAGGGTGTGTGAATCATCTTTTGGAGCGTATTATTCCTTATGTTAGAGTTTATTCACATCTACGCTCTATTGTGGTAGGTGTTTTTTCTAATTTCATTTCCATCTCATTCCATTTATTGATTTTGGGTTTTTAAATAATATAGAAATTTATTATTCATGCTTTTGGTATGATTTTTTGTCTTGATATGGTGTTTTTGTGTTGGTGAAAATTGGTGGAAGTGGTTTTAAAGGGGTTTCTTTAAATATGTTATGTATTTATGCACATAGGGTTTTTGTTAAATTTTTTATTGTTCCTTTAAATTGAAATTGTGTTATTTGAGTTGTGTTGTCCTTGGTAATATTTTCATTTCAATTTTGGGTTGTGAATTTGAAAATGTGTGTGTGAATTGGTGACTTTTATGGCATGAATCTAATGTGTTCTTGTTGTATTGTTTTAAAAATAGTCGATGTCTCTTTGAAAATATGTTTTTAGAGTGAATTGATGTGTGCATGTGACGATAGTGGGGTTTCCAAACAAATGGGTTTTTTCCAATGGGATTCTTTTTTATGCTTTATAAATTGGTCTTTGAATTTTGAAATTATTGTTAAGCATGTTATAAAAAGTGGTTTTAATGTGAATGTGAATTTTAAAAGGGGATATGTGCATGGAAATGTTTGGTTTTCACAAGAATTATTCTTGTAGTGTTTTAAATTGGATTTCATAAATTGAAAAAGTGATGAGAAATGTATTCCCAAATGGTTTTGTGTGTGTCAAAACATGGGAAAATGGATTTTCCCATGAGTTGGTTTTTCATATGTGTTTTTATAAAGGTTGGTTGAGGCCTATTTGGAACTTAAGATATGTTTTTTAAAATTATGGATGTAAAGTAACATTTGTAATTGTGCATAAAAGTTGTGTTTAATATTGTTTTGAGAAGCAGTTTAGAAGATCATGTGATGTGACAGCCCAGTTAGAACTTGTGAAAGGATCGTTGCGAGATGGGAACCCCTATGGAGGATTTCCTGAGAGTGGTTCATCACATAGGAAGTGATAGTGTTTGGGGTAGGCAAGTGAAGTGGTAGAAGGTAAGGTGAGTCAGGTGCGTGAGGTCCTCCTCCTTTCAGCATGTATTATTTCTATTATGGGATTCATGGGTGTCTTTTAGAGGTTCGAGTAAAGATTTCTTGTCGACCCTGATTAGATGGGTTGATACCCCTTGGATTTCTAGAGGATAGGTGGTATTTTTCTACTGTATTGGCAGTTAGAATGACTAGTGATTTATTGACTATGGAGTTACACCATATGTTAGCAGGTGAGTCCAATCTGAGTACATCTAGAGATCATTATAGGGATGTTCGAGAAATTACCATGACTATCTATCTCTATGACTTGGTTATTTTTTCTTGCATATGGATATTAGTCATTCTTTTTTATATCATTTTTTTTTAATTTAATATCTTATTAGACCTATTTTTGTTACTTGGTATAGATTTTATTTTCAGGTTTTGGTTTTGAACGAGATTGTGGGGAAATGAAACCATTTTTGAAAAGGAAATCAGCGTGGGTTATTCTAAAATGGGAACTTCTGAAAAGATCTATTTGGTTGTTAAAATGATTAAATCCTATTTTCTAAATGTATTTCAAACTAGTGTTTATCTACTATTATAATAAAGTAAATTTATGGACTCTGTGTTGATTTTCTACTAAGGTAATTAAGATCACACCCTAATTGTGCCACTCGGCGTCAGTAGACCCGAGCTGTTTTGTAGGTGCCGGTTTTGAGTTTGGTTTCTCACCTTTGGAGCAGGTTGGTCTTGTGGTTGTTGGTGACCAATAGGTTATGTCGAGATCATGTTTTTTGGTCAAGTTTGAGTTTTGTATTTATTTTTTATTTTGTTCAACTATTATAATTGAAGAATTTTTGTATATTTATTTTAGATTCATTAATTTTTTGTTCTTATACATGTTATTTTGGTTATTGATCCTATTTTTCTTGAGATAAACCATTCCCATTGTGAATATATTGATGCTCAAAACTAGTTTCTAGCCTGTGGGGATTGATATCAGCTTTCAGGCCAGGTCGTGGACTGGGTCGTGTATTGGGTCGGATGGCATCCCAACCTGGTTTGTGATAATATTACATAAGGACAAGACAAACACAAACAAATAAATATAGAAGATAACATTATATGGCTTGAAATATCATAATCGAATAATAATTAAGATTATATTTTATGACCACATCATAATGTTTTAACCATAGTTAACCTATTTTACTGTTTTGTCATGGTGACAATATTTTTACCACGATTAGAATTCAAATTGGAAAAAAATGAAATTGAACTCATTAAAAAATTTAAACCCCTTGATCAAAAATAAATGATCCTTTTTTCAGTATTCCTTTTTTATAAGTTTAATAAATTAATTTTAATATAAGTGCACAAAATGTAATGAAAATCAGTTTTCTAAGAAAAATGTGTTTTAAGCATAAAAATAATGTTATTTAAAAATAAAATATAATGGTGATTATTCTGATATTAATTAAATTATATTTAATAAAAATTATCATATTTTATATTAAAACCAAATCAAAAATAGAATGTGACTTTTAAATTACTTGATTTAGAGAAAAAATGACACTTCTTCAAATTTCGATATTTTTTACAATTCACTCAAAAATAGAACTTTCTAAAAAAATACCAAAAATAATCCTAAGATAATTTATATAATCAAAATTTAAAAATTATTTTAATTTTTTTTAAAAATATTAAACTTGAAAGAAATTAATTCTAAGATCTACACTTAAAGGGCGTAAAAAATTTGGGAAGATATATTTTTGAAGCAAAAAATGACTTTATTCTCATTATTTTCTTAGTAATAGAAATTTGATGAATGTTAATTTAATGGAATAAATATATTATATAAAAATTTCATTAATCTCATTTATCATTATTTATTAGTTTAATTTATTAATATAAAAATACAGTGCGCATATAAAAATATTTTTTTAAATTACTCTTTTACCTTGAAATGATTTTATCTTTATTTCTAAACATTTAAAAATAAATTTATGAAAGATTATTAATATTTAAAAACGTATAAAAATAACCCTTAAATAAATATATTACTCTAAATAAGGGTAATAAACCTTTAAATAAAAAATATATGATAAAATAATTTTTGTAAAGAATTCATTTATGTTTGACCTAGAATAATTAAAATTTTACTTCTTAATTAATTTTACCAATTATGATTCATTTAATTATCTTTTAATTTATTTCATTTTTATTGTAATAATTTACATTTCACTTAGGATCAGGGATTCATGCATCACATTTTATTCAAAATGGTGTTTATTTAAGGTAAAATAAGTACTTAAATATTTGTGTGTTATATTTTTCCCCTTCCAAAAATTATATCCTCACAAATTTCATTGTTACTTACCAATGAAGATATGAATAAAGATATAATTTCAACTAACATATCAGCCTCGCTATCTTAGGTAATATTGGGAAATTTATCATAAATTTTTCTTTAACCATATATGTATCTTTTTAAGAATTATAATTGTGGATGGGTTTCTAAATGTTCCCAATTGAGTTATATTTTCCATATAATATATTTATCTTATTATTAATTTTAAGGAATATAAAAAAAAGTGAATAATTGATTACTTTCAACTTTTGATGTTCAAATTTATCCTTTGATTGATTTTTTTAATTAGTTTCCACTTTTTAGTCTAATGAACAATGACTAATATGAATTTTTATGCTTGAAACATGAAAATAAACCTTTAATGAATCATGAGATTCACAAAAGAAAGACATATTAATCAACCTATCTAAACCAAAATGAGTATCATAAGATAATACCATTCTCAATATAAATAAATTTTCATGTTGTTAATTAATATATTAATTCACAATATATCAATAATAACACCCAATGAAAATCCATAATACTTTAAATTTTATATTCATTATATACAATAATACCGATTCAAAATAGATTAATTTATTATTTATCCACTAATTACATAATCCAAAAAAACTAATTAAAGACAAAAAAAATAGGATTATGTAAAATTAAAACCTCAGTATAACAACCAAGTTTCCAACTATAGAATATTTATGCATCTTACTAGAGACCACCCATTATATTATCATTATAATGAGATTCCCACTAGGTGTTTTGAGTGGAAATTCAACATTAAGTGTGTTAGTGTATCATTAAATATTCTTAAGAGATATAAAATACTATGTAGATATAAAATAAAATTAATTATTAGCTTACTTTGAGTTTATGATAAAATTACTCTCTATCACCATATTTGGAACTTCAGCCACAATTGTAGTGATTTCATTAGCTTAGCCTTTCTCCCTTATCTTCTAGTGAGGTAAATTCCTAGGATGCATGGTTAATTCACATTGTTAGTCCCCATATCCTTATAATTGAAGCATTGAACATTGCATTTGTATTCATGAACTTGATGAAATTTATCTCTACACTTGTAAAAGCTCCCATTTTTTCTTAAAAAACACATTTTATTTTATTTTATAATTATTCCATGTTTTAAGTAACACTCTTAACTTTTCCTTTTTTTCATATTTCCCTTTACTTAGCAATCATTTTTTTATCTTTTAATCTTTCTCTCTTTTGAAAATATGAGAATTAGATAATTTATTCTATCCCTTTGATGGAACTTGTTACCATATTATCATATGTTGAAAAAGTTTGAGGGAGTAATACACTTCGAAGGATTATTTTTATCCTACTAAATAAATAATTAATCTTAATCTCAGAATTATGTATGTTTTCGATGACATTCTTTGCTAATAATATAATGTTTACTTTATAATTAGAAATACTTTACTCTTCCCTTTGTTCCAAATTTATAAACCTCCTTTATAAATCGAGTCATTGCTCATGAGGAATTTATTTTTCAAATAATATCTCTTTAAAACTATCACATTACATACCCTATATTCACATACTTTTTGTTTTGTAGTATGGGCCCGTAAGGGGCGATGTAGAGTGCAGAGTGAGGGTTTCTCCCCCGTTGTCGCCTCCAGGTTCCCCCCCGGTCAGGCTTCGCTATCCCACCCTTTTATTGTTGTTCGTGTTAGTGGATTCCTTGGCTCGACCGTCGTGAAGATGCGCTTGATTCAGCCACCCTTTGCTCAAACCCTCTCTCTGGTTTGAGTTTCACGGTGGTGCATTCGTCCTGCGACCGAGTCCCAGATTCCGCGGGTTGAGGGGGTCCTTCCATTCTCGGATGCAGGCACTTGGTGGTTGGGAGTGGCCTCCGGGGGTCATTTGGTTGGTGCCGATGGGATTTGGAACAATATCTGGTTCTTGACCAGGTTATGTTCTATTTTTCTGTTTACAGTTTTCTCTGTTCTTCCTTCCTACTTCTGGTTTCTGTTTTGGTGACTTTGTGATGGCATTATGTGGATGGATCTGGAGGTTTCGAATCAGCGTTGATGCTCCGGTGGAGGCAGGACGAGCTCTCCTATTCTTCCATTTCAAGATGTGGTTTTGTTTTGGTTTTCTTGTTGTTTTTGGAGATTTGGTGTTAGGATGCAGGTCCAGTCTCTGATTCGAAGATGAGCATTTTTAATTTTTGTTATGCGGTGATGAAGACGATGATTTCTTGGTTCTGTTCCTACTGGACTTGGTGTTTCTGGCAAGGATGATTCTTTTTGTTTTTGTTTTTTGCCTCTGATCAATGAATCGGTGATGCTGGTGGAGGGGGGTTCGGTCTACTGCGGGTGTTCCGGCGACTGTTCCGTTCTCCAGTGACCTGCAAGGATGGCGATGTACCTGCAAGGATGGTGATGTTTGATGATGGTATCGTAGCTCGAAGTGCATTGCGTGGTGTATAGTGGAGCGAGGTTGGAGCAGATTTTGAATTTGAATTAGGCTGATTTCTGTATTTCGGTTTCTGGTTTCCCTTAAACTGGCTTCGGGTACCAGTTCCCCCAAACCGGATTTAGAAAATGAAAAAAAAAGTTTGCAAGCTCATACCCTATATTCACATAGCGTCTATAGTATTTTGAATCAATAACCAACACAGATATGAATCTCACTTTAAATAAAACACTTCTATGATAACCTTTTAACTACTATTACATCTCAAAGATTGAAATATCTTTTCAAGGGACTCGATCTATTGTTTGGATACTAAAAACATAGTAGTTACATTAAAGGATGTAGGTTTATTCAATATGATGTAATCCAACATCGTAGTATCATGCTATGAAGAAACATGTTACTCCATTTAGCCAACATTACTATCCCTAACTTTCCCTGATATTTTTATAATATTCTTAGCTCCAAATCCAATCTTATAGATATACTTACAGGGGAAATACCTAAATAGATTATGGGTCTTGATACACTTTCAATTCCTTCCACTATTAACTATCTATAAACAATGAAATACACTATATTAGCTCAAAACATTATATATTTTAAATCATATCATATAATTATGAATATAGGGTAACACTTAACATAAATTGAGAAATCAATGCATAACTAATATCATAATCATAAGCACAGTTTCTTTGGGAATATCTTCATTTTTTCAAATCCTTCATAATGGTTCAAAATATATTTATGAATCAACCAAATCATATTCCCTAAGAGTGTGAAAACAGGTAGGTAGTTGGGACTATTTCTCATGAACCAAGTAAAAATCGAGATAATACTCGACCAACCTTTTTAGGGTTATTACCACTATTTGAATTTTTGAATGAGTATGCATCTACATGTTTATATCCAAACATAGATTCCATTACTAGAAAAATTCAAACTCTTTACTTAAAAATATTAGAATGATTTTCCTATACATACACATATCTCTAGAGTTTTTCATAGGGTTATTTTCTCTAATATACATTCTACTAAATATAGTACAAAAGGGTCCTAATAAAATTCCTTTTATAACAACTATAACAACCCTGACTTTAGTATCCCATAGCTGGTAATTACATTATTACATTGGTACAAAATTCAAGGGATCGCACCATAATGGATCGATCTGTTTAGAGGTCATGGAAAACTAGATACATGCATGACTTATATATTACATTTTAATTTTAAAAAAAGCAAGAAAAACTTTACTACATTATTTAAAATCATTCAAATATTCCTTCTTCATATCATGGCAAAAGGAAAATAAATAAAGGGTGAGATAATATTCTCAGTATGGGAATGAATACAGTGTAATCCATCATTGAATAAACTAAACATGAAAAATATATAAGAGACAAATAGTAATCAAATATTCTATATAATTAATATCATGAAAGTAGAATATGATTTGGGGAAAATAACAATATAAATAATGTCATGGATAATAATAACTGATTTTATAATTATATAATGAATAAATCCAGATATCATAATCTTTTCATCAAGGCCTTGTTCCAATACATCATATATAAATATTTAAGGAATACACAAAATTCCAAATATAGTTTGTCTCATGAGACCTACCAATGCATAAAGGGGATATAGAGGTCCCTTCCCATAAATTATGTAGTCTAATTAATTCATCATATGAAAGAAATGAATAAAAATACAATATATAATCAACATAAAAATTCAAATAAAAAAATTAGCATATGATATATTAATATTTTCCCGTGTTAATAAATATAAAAATGGGATCATAATCCATACAAATAAATAAGGTGGATGGTATCACTAGATTATATCCCTAGTAAATCAAATAAATCATCAAATTATATTAAAACAGTTGAAAATACCTTTAAAATAACACTCAAATATTTTTTTTCAAAACATTGGAAAAATATAATTATATTTTGATAAAATTTAAATAAAAATTTCTAGAATATTGATAAAATTTTCTCCTTTTAAAATAAACATAGATATTTATAATGGATTATTCAATTAAAATAACAGTTTTGATTATGGAGAAAATTCTAATCATAAAATTTATAAATAGATATGTTTTCAAACTTTTTATAAAAAGAAAAAAGTACCTCATTCATAAAACCTCAAGATGTTTCCTTTTAAAATCATAAATATAATGTAAAATATGGTTTCAAATGTCTTAAAATAATAATTTTATCATATAAAATAGCATTCATAAATGTTTTTAGGAAACATAGGCATGGAAGAAAATATTTATCAACCAAATAAAAAATAAGGTTAGGTTTTCTTAAAAAATATCAGTCATGTAAAATACTAAAGAAGGTAAAATGAAAGGAAAATGTAAAATATATATATAACCAAATGAGAATAAAATAAATTTAGTTTAAAATATAAATTTAATATAATTTTATTCATTGTAAAATTGATCTTAAACAATCCTGAATAAAAAAATGGCATTGTAGAATAAACCCTTACCACTTTGATAACTTTTGAATAAAAATATGATTAATGTGAGAAATTACAAAAGATTTTTAAAAATCATGAATTCAATTAAATTAATGACCAAATACATACATATAAAAGTTTATATGGGATATAAAATAAAACATGTGGTGAAAATGTTATAAGTATCAAATAAAGAGAATTGAGATGAGAAATCCCTTACCTCATACTTCCTCTTGGTCTGACATGATCTAATCTACTGTATAATAAATTTAGACATATTTTAAATCTATATCAGAACTATATTTTGATTTATATTAATATATAATATTAAATAATAATTTATTCTCATTAATTTTCTAATTATTTGTTTTTTAAAAACAATATTAGAGTGTTAAATATTTTATTTTCCATAAATGTTTCGATTCGAATGTTTTGATCCTTGAACCTTGGTCATAGTTTCATCATATAAAAATTATTAAGAATTTAATATTTATAATTTTTATAAATTAAATATAATTTTAGGAAAATCCATTTAAAATGGTCTTGAAAATTTAATTACATCATCTCAGGGAGATGGTAGTCCATATGTGTGCATGTGTGGTGTTTCCATTTTTTAATGGATTAAAATAAAATGAAATAAAAAATTGTTTACATTATCATAATTTTAATCATTATATAAATATCATAATTATTCATTAAATCCATCCTTATTTTTGTCTATTTAAATAAAAAATGGAAAAAATCACGTAACTTTGTGGAGGTGGTAGTCCACACATACGCATGAGAAATGTTGTCACATAAAAAATATAGAAGGGTAAGAATATTGATGATATATTATCTTTCTAGGATTATAATAGATTCCTAAAAATATTATATATTTCATAATTACATCTTTATAACTAGCACTATGAGGTAATGATGAAAAATTAAATACATTTTTACTTGGAGATGGTAGTTCATATATATAAACATGTAATTCATTCCTTTTCAATAGGATGGAAAAGGATATAAAAAAGGGTTTTTACATCAAAATAATTTCATTTAGAATAAAAATATATTTCACACATAAAAATAGATTTTCAAAAAAAATAACAATTTTTTACCTTCAAATGAATTTTTATTTTTTTTATAAAAATGTGATAATAAATGTATGAATTGTTATTAATCTTTGTACAAGTATAAGTAATATTATTACATACTTTTAGTACTATAAATAAGTGAAATTAACTTTTAAATAAAACATATATAATAGAATAATTTTTGTATACAATACATTTATGTTTAACGAAGAATTATTAATGTTGTACTTCTTAAATTAGTTTACTAATTATGTTTCATTTTTTATGTTGTAAAATATTTCATTTTGTATTGTAATAATGTATTATTCACTTATGTTTGGTATTTCATGCATCATAAGAGGTTAAACATATTATTTCTTTGAACTAAAACTCAAATTAAAATCATGGTGGTTTTATGTAAGGAACACATGTATGGTGTAATGACCCTTGGTCTGGGACCTTCCTGTGTGCGCCAAATAAGTGAAATGGTATGTCACCTTAAGTATACCCCCTCATATGAAAAATGTTAATAATTAAATATTATGATTTAAGAATTTATCTAGGGAGACTACACCAATGATATTATAAAAATACATTATAATACTGAATAATATATAAATCCATGGATAAAATAGTTGAATAAAACCATCAAATTATAATGTAAACATAATAATAAAAAATAACTTACACCCTAAAATAACATATAAACTGAAACCATTCCATAAAATCCATAAATAAAATTAGTGATCACCTGGTGGGTCTATCATATACATAATGTAAACCAAATAAATAATATAAATTGTAAAATACAACTATAATGTCCTCATCCTTACCTCAACACCATATCTACATCCCTATCCAGTTACTTCAACTCAATATTTTATATAATACTCTTTCGCTAACATAAATGCCAAAATAATGGCTTACAAATCAACATATGTAAATCTTTTCATGTGTGGGTATGAAATATAGTAATCTAAATTTATGATTTCATGTTCCATATAATATGAAAATTCATAAATCTATACATACAATAACTAATTTAATTCATCATATTTTCATGAATCCACGACAATACACAAAAAAAAAATACTTTTTCTAGTATTATTGAACCATGGTAATCATCATAATATCCACAACATGGCTTATTGATCACAATTAGCATTTCTGTAGGTATAGTAATATCCACACCATGAGGATACCCCAGACTAGTTCCAATCACCAGACCATATTCTCCACCATGAATAATCTCAACATACAACCTCCACTCTATTGATAATCCACACCATGGGGTTATACAACACTCAGATAATCCAAAATGATAATCCACACTATGGTATGACAGTTTATATTCCATCTACCAATTCATAATCTACATCACAAGTTTTTGTGTCACACACTCATTCCCTTAATCATAAGAAAATACACACTATAAAGAACCAATATAAAATTTTTCCCATTTCATTTATGACAAACCCTTAGTAATACCACCATAAATGTATCCCACGTAATATTATAATCATGATAATATAAAATATTACATGGAATCACAAATACCAATATATTTTCCCTTCATTATAACCCATAACATCTCTTACATCATACACATCCAAGAAATTGTACATGTAGCTCAGTAATTACAAGAATTATTCATTATGTGAAACAATCACTTATAGGATGATCACTCATCCCATGGGACATAACTCATCATTCCTACATATCTATTCTCAAGTTTAATAACACTAAAAAGATAACTAACCATCCTACCCTTGGAAATCTATACCATTAGTAATTGGAAACCAGACTATGTCTTATATCATTCTCTCAATCACTCCAAGGTGATCCCATAGACAATAGAACTTTCCTTTAACCATTTAAAACACTATACCCCACTTAGAGAACTAATTACCTAGAGTTATGAAACAAGTCCTCTTCCTACGTACTATTACATTTCAATATTTTTGACTTTACAAGTCCTCTCACAATTTAACCTAAGATACACTCACCAATAAAATCTAATGGGAAACTCCAAGTCCTAAAACCTTAGTTCATCCCTTGTACCAATGAAAAAACATATGATTTACTATTATTAAACCATAAAACACCCAATCAATATTCCAAAAAACCTTCCACATTCTTATAAGTATCATGCACCCCTTTCCTCCAATGGTACCCCTCCTTAGCTAACAATGAAAGAGAGAGGTAATGTCCTCAGATTCTCACCTTTAGCAGACCCTGGGTTAGTGAATTGAACTAATTGTATAAAAAATTACACACATTTAAAGAATTAACCTAAATAACACAATGATCAGGAGTTAAGAAAAATAAACTATCAAGAAACTATAACACATAATATAAAATTAAACCAAAACCATCCCACAATTCCAGAAAAATGTCCACAATTACTCACAAAATTCTCTAAATAAATACTCAATGTAATAGTTCTATGATATTGACTCAAAAGAAGCTCTAATGTTCAATATAGTAATGTCTATCCCATTCAATAAATCATCCTAAAAATCTGATAAATAGTCTATATATATATATAGTGATCATAATACGTACACTCAGTAGGATCATACTCATGGTCTCTCATGCACATGTTAAAAGATAATATTAATTCACTAGAGAATAAACTATATAACTAATACGTTTATGATAAAAAACATTATCATATACTTATGAAACAGGAATGAAATGACATTAAGAGAATTGGGATATATAAACTTTTTATCTTGGAAAAGAGATATCATAGTTAATTGTATTCATGTTAGGTTCACCATTTTGTTTTCAATGATAATAATTGGGTTCCTAAAAATTGGTTTCAGGGGGTTGAATTTTTTACAATCACCCACTCCAGGTGCACTATTTCCGAACGGTCTCTAATGGGTTTTTGTTCAGGGTTCTAGAAACACCAAAAAGCTCTCATATCCATGAAAACTCATGAACGTAATTTCTAAAGGTATGTGTTTATTGGGAAACTTGTTTAATAACACTTAATAACTCAAATTGGTTGAGAGGATGAGAATTCAGGCTAATCACACCATTTTGGGGGGAACTATTGCCTATTTTGGGAATCTCTTATAGATTTAAGATACATTAGTGAATCCTTTGTTCATTCCCAAGTATATATGATGTGGATCACCCTGAAGTAATTATCAGTTATTAACGTGCATGGGTTAAAAATCATCTTTATGTATCTGAGGTTCCCCATCAATGGTTCTCTTTTATGGATAGGTCAGAGATTCTTTAATCATTCATTAGAACGATGATGGTTTTAAGCCATGCATTTAGAAGATCTACATTTTACTATTATCTAGGGGATGAAATATGTTTTTATGTTGGGATCAAACCCATTAAATGGGATTCCTACATATCCAAATGAAATGAATTAGAAACCACATACTTAGGTGCCACTTAACCTGACACGTCACCTTTTAAGGTCATATGATGAGGACCACACCATAAAATTTAAGATCATGGGGAAAGTAATTCTATAAGAAATGTTCCTAGTCAATGATTGTGAGATAATTACGCCAAGGTGGCCTAAGGGGACTGGAAGAGATGTGGTCTCCCATGTGTATTTAACCCTACCAGGAGTGTGTCTAGGGGAACAATATAGAGAATTTGGGTGTTTGGTTTGGACCTTGGGGAGGCTTCCTACGTATCCCAGTTGGTTGAAAATAAAAGCCCACATAGTTTGGTATGGGTTTGGTATTGCCCTATATATAAGGAGGACCATTTGAGGGGGCATGATTGGGGCTTATAATGAGTAGGAGGCCCATTAATTTTCTTCATTAGGAATATGTCCCTTTCAAGATAGTTGGGATGGGGATTACACCTATGAGGATGCTCGTTTGAGTGGATATAGTTGAGGATTACACCTTATAGTATGACCATTTGAGGTTTGGGACCATGTAGATTTCATGATCGCTAATAAACTATAATCCCACATGATTCATGCTCAATGTGAGAAAAAAGAGGAATCAGTAGATCTGAAGATCACATGGTTTACTTTTTCCACTAATGGAAGGATATTAAAATCGAAATAGTGTGGTAAATAAATAACTTTTATAATCATATCCTATCTTTATTTTACATAATGGGCCCAAATAGGGAGATAAAAAAATTAAAGTGTCTATCCCCTCGCTTGTTTTGGTGTCATGTGGAGGCAAAGAGGAGAAATAGTGTTTCCTCCCACAAAACATGGCTAGGGGTATACTTCAAGAGGGATGCATTGCTAGTTACTAGGGAATAGATTAGTTACTAGCATTGGCCCTCATCGAAGGGAATGATAGTAGTTCCCCAGGTTCATGTGAGCACTTATGAGGCCATGAGAAATTCCAAAGTCACAACCCTCATTATCACGGTAATATAGTCTTGAAGACTTACTCAGGGTTTTCCTTATCACAGAGGCTACCAAAATGACTCCTCTTACCATGGTTATATATACTCGAGAGTACACATTGATGTACTTGATGATCTGATCATACATGTCAGGTGTCTTTGAAAGAGGCCTTGGATTAATCTCATTAGACTAGTTCGCATGGGGGCCGAAGTGTGACCCAATGGTATCCTAGTTGGAAGTGATGGGATATGGAGTTTAGAACCCACTAGGATACCCCATTCTGCATAGAATTTTCTTATATGGGATGAGGTAAACTCTATGAATAATGTTTCCATGCATGTGAGGGGATTGTCCACATATCTTTGTGCTATGCAGACCTAGGCTCTACCCACATAGCATGTTGCTACATGGGGCTAGGTTCCGCCCATGTAGAATTTTACTACGTGTGGTCAAGTTCCTCTCACATTTCCTTTTTCTACACATGGAAGGGTTCTGTCCACATAGAGTTTTTGTATTTAGGGTACTGGGTTACAAAGGGTTCATCCATTTATGCCTTGCGAAATGGTTTCTGCAAAGGGGTTTTAATTTTTCATATGGTTGGATGAATTTATTTCCTCATTAATGTTATGTGGTGGGTTTAACTGCTGGGAATCGATGGTTATCTCTCAATTCTCCTCCGAGTCCCAACTCTTTGTGCTGTCCTCTATTTTCCATCTCCCATTTTTCATCCATTTGGAGTCCCCCCTTGGGGGTCTTTTATAGAATAATTGAGGTATTGGATACCGACATGGTTGGTATTCTTCGGTTGGTTATTGGGTTTCATTTTCATGAGCCCAAAGAGGATGCATGGCCCATGAATTATTTCATTCACAGAGGGAAGTTTTTCACGAGGGATAAAATTATAGTGACCTTGCCTTAACATACATGGATATTATATCATTTTAGATTAATATTCATCACATTACAAAAATACATACCTAAGGAATATAATAGTTTACTGTATTTGGAAACATGAAATCATAATCTTATAACTTGGTCAAAGATATTAAATATCTCCCTTAAGGATATTTCCCTTTATTACACCTACTTAAAATTTTTCTTCATAACCTAGGGAATGGAAACAAAATAAAGGGGTGATCTCAGATGCTTAGTAAGGGTAAAAAGGAGAGATATATAATCATTACATGAGTGTAAGGGTATGAGAACATCCTCTTAACATTAGAAGATCAAACCATGCATATCAAATGTCATAATTAAGATTCATAGAATAAAGATTGGTAGTTCATAATACATGAATCATAAGGGTGATAAATCGTCATAAATAAATCATGAACTATAAACTCATGTCATATAAATGTACCATTATTATAACTATAGAAAACTATTACAAGTGTTATGTTTAACTACTAATACCATCAACATAGTGTATTAGGACACAAATGTTTCTACTTTTTTGGATCATGACACACATGTTTCCACTTTTTTGGACCAGGACACACCTGTTTCCCATAGTGGATAAGGACTCACATATTTCCCATAGTGGATCAGGACACACATGTTTCCCATTTTGGATTAGGACACACCAATTTACCATTTTAGAGCAGGAAACACCTTTTCCCCATTGTGGATCAAGACCATAGACTTGTTTTCCATCATTATCATATGAGATATAAACATTTACCCAATCCATTAGAGGGAGATATAGATCCCACTCATCACATATTAAAATCATATATAAATGCGTCATAATGTAATAAAACCTGCATCATATCATGACATATAAAAAGATATGGGTTTCATAAACATCATACCATAACCCATGAAATGGATTGGGTATCATTAAAATGTATTCATATAATTACCTATGGAAAAGAGATAGATCTCACAATCATTTTATAAAGGTATAACCCATAAAGAAAAGTGGGTTTCAAAAGAATATAACATGTGGAAGAGAACCAGGTGATATAAAAATCATTCCATAATAACATAAACCATTTAAGAAAGAATATGAATGGTATTCAAGGATCATAACCCTAGTAAAGTATAAAATATAACAATTTATGTCGTCTTATATGGATAAAGATTTTGGAAGTTCACATGGAACATTTTCAAAATAAAATATAATTTCTTTGATGATCCTTTTCATAAAACCAATTCAAAAATAATTTTCTTATAAACAAGGCTTTAAAATTTAATTTAAATAATTTCTTAAGGAAGATACATTTTACTCTTTGAAAAAACAAATTTAAAACATAAATAATTTTTAAAGCCTTTTTATTTTTAAATATTTTTGAAAACTTATCAAGGAATATTGAAAATATTTTGGAAAACTTTTTCTTTTAAAACACCATGAAAACTCATAAATAAATCCTAAAAACATTTTGAAAATATTTTTCTAAACCATAATTTGAAAACATAAAAATAAGGCTTGAAATAATTTTGGAAAAAATTTTCTAGAAAATGTATTTGAAAATTTATAAATAAATATTAAAATCATTGAAATCAATTTCTTGGAAAGTAACATTTTGAAAACATATAATGAAATATTTTAAAATTATTTAAAACACATTTTAAAAATAAAAACTTTTTGAAATAATTTTTCTTTGAAAACCAATATAAAATCAACAAACTTAAAAAATATTAGGAAAAAAATCTTTAAAAATATACTTGAAAATTTACAAATGAAGATTCAAGGAAATTATGGTCATGACTTCGGGTAAGTCCGTACATACTGAACATACCTTTTTCACCTTAAAAAGTTTAGAAAATTGGCTTGATCAGAAAATGAAAAAAAAGGTTAGTTTTAAAAATGATTTTTAAAAAATTGAAACATGGGTAGAAATTTATTTTAAACATTATATGGTAATAGTAAATCATTTTTGAAAACATTTTTATAAAACATTGTTTTTAAAGAACACATATTTCCAACTGAAATGAGAAATAAAGTAGGATTTTTGTACAAAAATTTTCTTAATTATAATAAGTACCAAAGAGTGGAAAATAGTTCCATTACTTGGATATAACATTAATTAATAGAGGATAATAAAACACACTATATTTCTTAATATATTTTTTATGATATTTCATCAATGGAAGCATAATCATAAACAGTCCTGATAAACGATGAGATTGTAGTAATAAAATCTTACCACTTTGGTAACTTTGAATCATAATACTCAAGAGATAATAACATTAAATGAGGATTTTAATATCATTAAATAATAATATTCATGATATAACATGTTAAAGGTCAGTATATCCACCCCTTAGAAAAATATAGTTTCATAATATGGCATGTATCTCAAAGAAGTAAAATTAAAACAAAAAATACTTTACCTATTTGAAAACCTTGAACCATAAACACAATGAAATATAGATCATAAAATGGATATGTAAATATCCATAAATATAAGTATAAGTACCATATAATTAATTCAGGGTCAATATATACACTACATAAAATAAATGAGTTGTGAACATGGCATGTATCTCGTGGACATAAAAACTGAGATGAGAAAATCCTTACCTTAAGTTTTGACTTTCTTAGTACACATTAAAAACCCATTTATAGTAATTATAGGTTTATTATAAATCTACCAAAGAACCATATTATTATATCTAATACCATATATGACTTTATATTACCCTTTAATTAACAATTCCATTTTAATGTTACACTTCAGGTAATATCTGCTTTCTTTTTCATACATGTTTTAATTTATTATTCTTGATCCTCTAACTTAGATCATGATTTAATTATTTATAGAATGTAAAACATGATATAAATATAATATATATTTAGTATATATTTATTTATAATAATCTATAAAATATATAAATAGAAATTTAAATACATCATTCATGGAGACGGTAGGTCATACGTACACATGAACATTGTTTTTGTTTTCTTATCATATTGAAACAATGAAAGTAAATAATATATATATATATATATAATATAATCGCATTATAATTATTTTTTCATATATATATATCATATATATTCACTAAACTCTTCCTTAAAAAATTACATGTAAAGTGTGAATGAATCACATCGCTTTTAAAAGGCAAAAGTCCACACATCCACAAACAAAGTTATCATATATATACAAATTTGAAATCATTAAGGTATGTATTTTATAATTATTAAATAAGAATAAATAAATAATATATATCATATATATCATTTAAAAATATTTTTTCCATAATAATTCCCAACCATGAGATTTGGTGAAGGAAAAAGTAATAACATCATTTTGTGAGGCGGTAGTTCTCCATACACAATAATGGTAAGTTCTGTACCCATTATATGGAAGTGTGTGTCAGTGTAGGTATAACCCTTTTATTAAAAACATATCAGTATATTTATTATATATATATTTTTATATAATCATGGAATATTAAAATTTTACGGGTTGGATAATGAAAATAAAACAAAATATCTTGAGGAAGTATGTTACCTCTTCTTTGGGTAACTCCTTTTGGTTTTTACCAAAGGGCTTCCTTGGATGTATTTATGCAAAAAGGAGTCTTATAGGATTAATGGATGGATTTTTAGATATTATTTTGATAGGTTTTGGATGATCCAAATGGATTTATAGGTTTTAATAAGTGGGATGGTTGAGTGCCTTTTTATAGTGGAGGAGGAGTGGCATTCTTGCAAATTTTTGAAAAGAGAATTCCACTTAGGTTTTTTCTATGTAATGTGGCTCCAATAAAGTTAAGATATAATTAAATAGATAATATTATATATATATATATAAATATATATTAACAAAAAATGGATTTTTGAAAAGTTTCAAGGTCATTTTGGGTCTTAGTGTTAAGGTTTAGTCCTTTGTTAAGCTAATTTTTCTCTAAATCGCTTTAGTTAATTATAATCACTTTCAAAAATATTTTTGTTAGAAAAACTAAGTTGAACTTATTAGAAATTATTAATTACTCTTATTAAAATTATTTATTTAATTTTTCTAAATTCATAACACATAAGTGGTAGAAATTAATTTAAACTCAATCTCACGGAAGGGATGACATAGTAAGTTTTTTAAGTAAAAACATTTTAGAAGTTTGAAATGTTTTTATATCCAATTTCAATGTGAAAAGGATTTCAATGACCTAAATTGGATTAATTTATTTAAAATTTATCTAATTAAACTTTAAAACCAATTAAAAATATAATTTAACTATATAAATAAATTAGATTAAAATGATCTTTTTAAATTAAAATTTAGTATTTTTTACTATTCATCCAAAAATAAAGTTTTCAGAAAAATCCATAAAATTCACCCTAATAAAATTTTAAAATTATGAATTCAAAAATTATCTTTAATTTTTAAAATAAAAATTATAAAAGTTTAAAAATTAAAATTTAAAATGGGTTCATCATTAAAATGCGGTAAATTTACCTTTTATAAAAATACATCGTTTTCTTCATAAATTTTGATTCATTCTTATATTATACACATAAAATATATTGGATGAGTATCAAAAAAATTTATTTAATATATAATATATAATTTTCATTAAAAGCATTTATTAATATTGGTTTGTTTAATTTAATGATATAAAATTTTATTTATACATTGAAAAATGGTTTTCTTAGAAAAGTAATTTCTTTATTTTTCAAATAATTCTTTCATTCACTTACACTAATTTATAACCAAAGGATTAATTTTATATACATGTTTAAATCATATTTTCACAATTTAGTTAAACTTATTCATAACTTCCATTTTAATGGAAAGGTGGTAGCTATAATAATATTTTAATAATAATATTAATAGTATATTGTAGATTGGTAAAACTTGGCCTTATGTGTCACACAATATATTAAAGGAACTCGTAATTATCTGTAACACAATCCAAACATAGTGTTGTGTGTCTTGAATATAAATCTAAGTGTTTCTTGTAGTGAAATATTAACTTGGTTTTGGGTATAATTCATTCCTAACTTAGTACTTCTGTATAAAAAATATATATTAAGTGTTGCATGAAATGAAAAATATCAAAAAGATTAAATTAATTCAAAAGAATAAATCACAAAATCTCAAGGTGTTAAATTCTACCCCCATAAAATGAATTTATCCCTCCAAATTAGTATAGGTTATCAAAAGATTAATAATTGAAATTTTCATTCATAGAAACCCACATTGAAAAAATAAACATTTAAACATCCATAAAAATAGATATTTGGAAACATAAAGGTTACCCAATGTAACACTTAACCTGGTTTCCACATAGAAGAACATAGGTGGGAAGTTAAAAAAAGGACATAGAAGAAAATAATAAATAATAATAGATATTGATAAAGATCACTAATCATAAGAAAGTGGGTGATCCAGAGAAATATAACAATCACAAAACCATAAAATAACGAGGTGTGAAAGATGTCATTTATATCTTCAAAAATGATTATAATATGACAACATTTTATTTCAAGACCCTTTTCCTAAAGTTGAAGAATTTTCTCGAGAATACATACTTAATTGATTTGAGTACAATATCACCCTTTGTTGTTCCTTGATCAATTTCCACTTTATCTCTTATTCTAAGAAATAAAGGTGAGTTTTTCATTCCTAAAGTACTTACAGATCATGAATTATAATGATATGTCATTCCTTATGTCTTTAGTTAGCATCCTAGAAAAAAATTCATAAGTTATCTAATATGCATAAATACTTATATGGATATATAATTATTTAATCTATAAAAACTCATCATAAGTTTAACATAAACCATTCCATAAACAGTTAACCTTGTAACCCTTAAAAAGATGAAAACCCAAACATTAGAAAGAAGTTCACTAAATCAACTTAACATTTATCCACCATATATCATATTATAGCTCTTTATTGTCACATTATAGACATGTTCATACCTTTATCATTTATTCTCTTGAAAAATAGTAATAACTAGAATTATTATAAATCCTTATTGAAAACGTGCATGCTTCCTTATTCCAAAGTTTATTGGATAAATTCCTTATATCTCAAAATGTTTTCAACTCCATCCATGATAGCACAAAATTCTTTTTCAAAAAAATATTTATCAATTATTAGGTAATTATTTCCATCCAATTTACATATTCACACCCTATATATATTTATCAAAAAATAATTATCTCAACATTAGGAATATATTAATGGTTATCTTCCCTTAGTAAAAATTTCACCTTTCCATTAAATCATTTTTACAGTCCATCGGAACCATTCAAAATATTATTTTAAATCCTTATTAAAAAACATAAATTGAACAATACTTATATATTTCATAATTCTTTAATTCAAATACATAAACACTTATATCCTTCTTCTTCAATGACTGTAATGGAATAGGTCTTTCTTTGGTTTAGAAGTAATTTCTTAGGTCAGGGAATCGAGTTGGGTAAGTACCATGTTATTAGTAGATAATACATTGAACTCCATGATAATTCATCACTTTATGACCCTTTTCCTAACATATATAACATCTTTCCCTCTATTTGAGGTATTCCTCAAGCTTATTCTTCCCTTCTTCATGACATGTAGGAAGCTTAATCTCCTTTCTTCTATGATCCTTACCATGTGTACATTTATAAAAGTCCATATTGATCTTATTCTATGTGTTAGTAATATCACCAAAGTTCACATTATTAATCATATATCACAACTGATGATTTGTAATAATCGCAATACTTTCTCTCCAGTTATTATCAAATTTTGTTGCTCATAATCACCAAATTTTCCATCAAATTCAATGTTAACCCAATTCTATCTAGTTACCTCCATTGACTATAACCATCAATAAGAGTGTGAGAAACACTTATCATAGTTTAAATACATATAATCTTGAAAAAATTACTTATAGGATGCCTAAATCAATACACCTTTATTTAAATATATGACAACTTAGGCTTATCCTTAGAAACATCCCTAGACATATCCTTAGAAATATTCCTAGGGATATCACTAAGGTTTTCCCATCCTAGTTTATAAAGGTTTAATAAACCTTTACTTTGACACTAACTATAGGGAACCAGGCTTAACGTATAGGGATATTACATTATTGTAGATAAATATTCACCATATTATAAAAATACATACCTGAGGACTGTAATAGTTTTGTGTCTTTGGAAAGTTTGAAACATAATATTTAAACTTGGTAAAATATATTCAACACCTAAATTAAAGATCATTACCTTTAATACTCCTACTTCAAACCATTATTCATAATCTAGGGAAAAGAAACATAATAAATAGGTGATATCAGATGCTCATTAAGGGTAAACAAGGTAGATATGTAAGCATAACATGAGAATAAGGGTATGTGAAAATGATCTTAGCATTTTAATATCATACCCTACATATGAAAGATCAAAATAAATAGTCATGGAATAATGTTTTTAAGTTCATAATACATAAATCATAAGGGTTATAAATCATCATAAATCAATCATGAATAATAAAATCACATCATATAAGTGTGGCACCATTATAACTATAGAAAACCATTTCATGTGTCAAGGTTAACTACCAAGACCATGAACATAGTGAATCAGGACACACCTGTTTCCCCTTTTGGTATCAGGACACACCTATTTCCCATAGTATATTAAGACATACATGTTTCCCATAGTGTATTAGGACACACCTATTTCTCATTTTGCATCAGGACACACCTGTTTTCCATTTTCGGTGAGGACACACGTGTTTCCAATTATGGATCAAGCCTATCAACTTGTTTCCCATCATTATCTCATTATATATAAACATTTACCTAATTAATTGGATAGATATATAGGTCCCACTGATCATATAATAAAACAATACACACATGTTGATAAGATAATAAAACTTGCATCATATCATGACCCATAAAAAGATATGGGTTTTATAAACATCATATCATAACCTAAGAAATGAAATGGGTAGAAGAACAATTTCATCATATAATTACTTATGTAAAATATACAGGTATCATAATCATTTCATAAAAACATAACCCATGAAAAGAAGTGGGTTTCAAAATCATATAACCCATGGAAAATAAATAGGTATCATAAACATCGTTCCATTAAAACATAAATCATTTAAGAAATAATATGAATGGTATTCTTGTATCATATCCCCAGTAAATAAAAAACTATAAAAAGTATGTCATCTTATATGGATAAGTATTTTAAAAGAACACAGGGAACATTTCTTAAGTAAAATATGATTTATTTGAAAATCCTTTTCATAAAATGATTTCAAAAATAATTTTATTATAAAAAATGATTTAAAATTTTATTTAAAACATTTCTTTAGGAACATATATTTTCCCCTTTGAAAATTTATTTTTTTTAAACATAAATAATTTTGAAAAGAATTGTATTTTTAAATAGATTTTAAAAATTATCAAGAAATACTGAAAATATTTTTGAAAACATTTTTCTTTGAAAACTTTTTGAAAACTCATAAATAAATATTGAAAACATTTTAAAAACATTTTTCTTGAAAATAATTTTAAAAATTAAAAAGATGGCTTAAATAATTTTGGAAAAACTTTTCTATAAAATTACATTTAAAAATTATAAATAAATCTTGAAATTATCGAAATCAATTTCTTTGAAAATAACCTTTTGAAAACATATAAAAGAATATTTGAAAATCATTTAAAACACTTTTTAAACATATAAATTTATTAAAATCCTTTTTATTTAAAAAAAAATTAAAATAAAAAAAATCCAGAATATTTAGAAAAACAACTTTAAAAATAAATATGTAAAGTTACAAAGTAATCTTCAAGGAAATGTAATTCATGATGGTGGGTAAGTTCATACATGTCGAACATTCATTTTGCACCTTAAAAAGTTTAGAAAAGTTCCTTGATTGGAAAATGAAAAGAAGGTTCCTTCTAAAACCATTTTGTAAAAAATTAAAATATGGGAAAAATTTCCTTTAAACATAATAGGGTAATACTAAAATATTTTTATAAAACACAGTTTTGAAAGAATATGGATTTCGGACCAAAAGGATAAATAAAGTCAGATTTTTTTAAAAAAAATTATTAATTATAATAAGTACCAAAGAGTGGAAAAATATTAACATTAATTGGATATAACATGAATAAATATAGGATAAGAAAATATATGAAAGTTATTAAGATATTTATTATTATATTTCATTATGAAATCATAATTGTAAATAATCTCATTAAATGATGATATTGTAGTAATAAAATCTTAACACTTTGGTAACTATAAATTATCATACCCTTGAGAGAATGACATTAAATGAATCCTATGATAGAAATAAAATAATAATAATATTCATGATATAACATGTTAAATGTTAGTATATACACCCCATAGAAAAACATAGGTTCTAATATAGCATGTATCTCAAAGAAGGAAAATTGATACAAAAACTACTGTACCGATTTCGTAATTTTTGAACCGTAAACCCGATGAAAGATAGATCATAAAATGGGTATTTAACTACACATAAATTTAAGTATAATTACCATATAATTAATTCATGGGCATTATATACACCACATAAAATAAATGAGCGGTGAACAGGCATGTATCTAGCGGATATAAAAAGTGAGATGAGAAAACCCTTACCTTAAGTCTTTAATTTATTCACACACGTTAAAAATTAATATATTGTAAGTATAAGATTATTATAAATATACCAAAAGACCATATTATTATATATAATACCATATATTAATTTATATTACCCGCTTATTAACAATTTCATTCTAATGTTATGCTTTAGGTAATATCTTCTTTGTTTTTCCAACATATTTTGACTTATTATTCATGAACCTCTTACTTAGATCAATATTTATATATTTTCAGAATGTAAAACATGATGTAAGTATCATATATTTTAAGTATATATGAATTTTAATAATCTATAAAATATATAAATATAAAATTAAATACACCGTTTGTAGAGACGGTAGGTCGTACATATGCATGAACGTTGTTTTCATTTTCATATCATATTGAAATAAAGAATGTAAATAATATATATATATATATATATAATCATTAATGTATAGTTATTATTTCATATATATCTTATATTCCTATTAAACTCATACTTAATATATTTCATCCAAAGTGTGAATGAATCACATCGCTTTGAGGAGATGGTAGTCCACATGTCCATAAACAAAATTATCATTTTCACAAAAAATGGAAAAGCATGAATGTATATGTTATATAAAAATTAAATAATCATAAATAATTCATATATATAATATATAACATATAAAAAAATTCCATCAAAATTACCAACCATTATAGGTGGTAAAGGAAAAAAACAAACAACATCGTTTCGTGAGGCTGTAGTTCACTGTATACAAGAACGGTAAATTCATTACCCATTAAATGGAAGTGTGTGTAAGTGTAGGTATAACCCTTATAATAATAATAATATATAAGTATATTTAGTATACTATGGTTATTATATAGTCATTTAATAAGAATATTTGAGGGGTGGGTAATGAAAATAAAACAAAATAGATTGAGGATGGATGTTACCTCTTCTTTATGTAACTCCTTTTGGTTTGCACAAAAGGGATTCCTTGGATTGAATTATTACCAAAGGAGGGATTCCAAGATTAAGGGAGATATGTTTGGAAGAGTATTTGGTATAGTTTTTCTGAACAAAAAGTCTTGAGATATGTGAATAAGTGGGAGGGTTGAGTGACTTTTTATAGTGGAGGAGGAGTGGTTTCTTGTAAATTTTTGGAAATGGAATTCCACCCACATTTTTCTCATGTAAAGTGGCTCTGATAATGGGTTAAATATGATAAAAGATAGTATATGTTCTAAATATGAATATCCAATGGGTTTTAGACATGTTTTTATGTTTTTTTGGCCTTATGTTTATGGTTTAGTTCTATGTTAAGATAAGTTTTATCTTAGTCATTGTAATTAATTTTAATCACTTTCACTAATATTTTTTTTTCAAATACTAAATTGAACTTATTAGAAATTATAATTTATTCTGGTTCCAAATATGGACTTAATTTTTCAAAATTTCAGTCACATAAGTGGTAGAAAATAATTAAAATGTAACCCCATGGATAGTATGACAATGCAGGTTTTTAAAGTAAAACAGTTCAAAAGTTTGAAATTATTGTATACCCAATTACAATGTGATATTGATTACAATGAACTAAATTTTATTAATTGACATAAAATTTATCTAATTAAACTTTAAAACCAATTAAAAATATAATTTAACTATATAAATAAATTAGATGAAAATTAGTTTTGAATTAAAATTCAGTATTTTTCACTATTCATCAAAAAATGAAGTTTTTCAAAAAAACCTGAAAAATCACACTAAGATAATTTGTAAATTATTAATTCAAAAATTATGTTTATTTTTTCAAACCAAAAAAATAAAAGTGTCAAAATTTACATTTAAAAAGGGTTCTCCATTGAAAGGCAGCAAAATTACCTTTTAGAAAAATACGTCCTTTTATTCATAAAATTTGATTTATTCTTATTTTATACCTATAAAATCTATTGGATTCATATTAAAAAAATTTATTGAATAAAAAAAATATAAATTTTATTAAAAAAAATTCACAAATAGTGGTTTTTTAATTTATTGAGATAAAATTGTGTTTGTATATAGAAAAATAGTTTTCTTAGAAAAGTAATTTCTTTATTTTCAAATAATTCTTTCATTCACTTATAATAATTGATAACCAATGAATTAATTTTATATACATGTTTAAATCATATTTTAGAAATTTATTTAATCTTATTCATAACATCCATTACAACAACTAAGTTATGGATATAATAAATTTTTAATAATAATATTAATTTTATGTTGATTTTGGTAAAACTCACCCTTATGTGTTACAAAATCTATCGAATGAACTCATCATTGTGTGTAACATAAGAAAAAAAGTGTTTCATGTACCAAAATTTAATCTAAATATTATTTGTAGTGGAATATTAACTTTTTGTTTCATATAATTCAATCCAAACACAGTGCTTTTATATAACAAAAGTTATATTCAGTGTTGCATGAAATTCAAAATATCAATAAGATTAAATTAATTCAAAAAATAATAATTCATGAAATTTAGGGGTGTTACGATCTATGCCCCTTAAAAGGAATTTCACCCTCAAATTTATTTTGGGTTATCAAAGGTTTTATACTTTAAAGGTTATTTCATAGAAACCCAAGTCATAAAAATGAATAATAAAACTTCCTTAAAAAATAAGTTAGAAAAATAATAGTTACCCAAAGTGACAAGTAAATAGGTTTACACATAGGATATCATATATGGGAAGTGAAAACATATACATAGAAGAAAAAATGTAAATAATCATAGAGATTGATAAATATCACTGATCAAAAGAAAGTGGGTGATCCAGATAAAGTAAACAATTACAAAACCATAAACTGAAGTAGCGTGAAAGAGATCATTGATATCATAAAAAATAATGTTAATTGGAAAAAAAATTATTTCCTGAACCTTTTACTAACATTGAAGAGTTTTCATGAGGAGATATATTTACTTTATTTCAGAACAATCTCAACCTTTTTTGTTCCTTGATAAATTCCCACTTCATCTCTTATTCCAAGAAATAAAGTTGATTTTTTTTGTTTCGGAATTACTAGTAGATCATTAGGTAGAACGATAATTTATTCCACCAATATTTAGTTAGAATCACAGAAAAATGGTTATCACAAGTTACCCAATATACATAAATACTTATATGGAGAGATAATACTTTAATCTCTAAAACCTCTTCCAAAGTTTAACATAAACCATTACATAAATGGTTAACCTTATAACCCTTCTAAAAGATGAAAATACAAAACCTTAAAAATATGTTCACTAAATAAGCTTAACATTGATCTCTAATATATATAATATAAGCTCTTTGTTATCACATTCAAAAAATGTGAATACCTATATAATGTATTCTCTTGAAACATAGAAATAACATGAATTACCATACATCCTTACTGAAAACACACATGATTCCTTGTTTCAAATTTTATTTAATAAATTCCTTAAAACCAAAAAAAAACTATCAACTCCATCCATGATAGAAAAAAAATCTTTGTAAAACAACCTTTATCAATTTTTAAGTAATTATTAGTGTCCAATTTACTTATTCATACCCTACATATCTTTATAAAAAATAATTATATCAACATTAGGAACATATTAAGGGTTATATTCACTTGGTCAAAATGTCACCTTGTTACGAAATTAATTTTCTCGTCCATTGGAACCATTCAATATAGGATTTTCAATCTTTATAAAAAACATAAACTAAACAATCTATATATATTTCATAATTATTGAATCTAAACACATAAACACATCAATCCCTTTTCTTCAATTATTAGCATGGAATATGTCTTTCCTTGGTTTAGAAGTAAATTCCTAGGTCTGGGCATTGAGTTGCGTAATTTTCATGTTCTCCACAGATAAAGAATAGGACTTCATGATAATTATTCACTCAATGAGCCTTTCCCCCCACACATGTAATATCTTCTCCTCCATTTGAGGTATTCCTTAAGGTTCTTATTCCCTTCTTGACATGTATTAAGACTAACATCCTTTTCTCTATGCTCCTTACCATGGGGAAATTTATAAAAGTCCATATTATTCTTATTATATGTGTTAGGAATATCACCAAAGTATATATTATTAATAATACATCATGATAGATTATTCAGCATAATTGAAATATCTTTCTCTCCAGTTATTATCCAATTGCGTTGCTCATAATCACTTAATTTTCTATTATGTTCAATGTTAACCTAGTTATTTTTGGTTCCCTCTATTCACTAAAAACATAAATAATAGTTTTAGAAACCCTTATCATATAGGAAATCCACATAATCATGAAAAAATAAATACCAGATTCCCAAATTAGGACACCTAAATTTAAATCTATGACACCTTAGTCATATCCTTAAAGACATCCCTAGACATAACCTTATCAATATTCCTAGGGACATCACTAAGTTTTTATCATCATAATTTCTAAAGGTTGACTAAAACTTTCCTTTGATACTAACTATAGACACCCAGGCTTAACATACATGGATATTACATCATTTTAGATGAATATTCACCACATTAAAAAAATACATGCCTAAGGACTGTAATAGTTTAGTGTCTTTGGAAATATGGAAACTTAATCTTTTAACTTGGTGAAAGATCTTAAATATCTCCCTTAAATATCTTTCCATTTAGTAATCCTACTTAATACCTTTCTTTATATCCTAGGTAAAGGAAGAATAAGAAAGGGGCGAGTTCATATTCTCAGTAAGGGTAAAAAAGGGAGATATGTAATCATAACATGAGAATAAGGGTATGAGAACATGATTTTAACATTATAATGTCATACCTTTCATATAAAAGTTTATAATAAAGAGTCATGGAATAAATTTTGTCAGTTCATAATACTTGAATCATAAGGGTGATAAATCATCATAAATCAATCATGAACCATAAGCTCATGTCATATAAGTGTGGCACCATTATAACTATAGGAAAAAATTTCATGTGTCAAGGTTAACAATCAAGACCATCAATATAGTGGAAAAGTACCAACTTATTTCCCCCTTTTGGATTAGGAAACACCTATTTCACATAGAGGATCATGACACACTAGTTTCGCATAGTGGATCAGGACACACCTATTACCCATTTTGAATCAGGACACACATATTTCCCATTTTGGATCAATACACACATGTTTCTCATTGTAGATAAAGACCATCAACTTGATTCCCATAATTATATCATGAGATATAAATCATTATGAAATATATTGGAGGAATATATAGGTCCCACCCATCACATAATAAAATCATTCATACATGTACCATAAGATAATAAAACTTGCATTATATCATGACCTATAAAAAGAGATGGGTTTCATAAACATCGTATCATAACCCATGAAATGAATTGGGTATCATAAAAATTTCATGATATCATTACCTATGAAAATAGATTGGTCTCATGATCATTTCATCAAATAATAACCAGTGAAAAGATTATTGTTTCAAAATCATATAACTCGTGGAAGAGAAATGGGTGTTAGAACCATCATTTCATCAAAACATAAACCATTAAAGAAATAATATGAATGGTATTCTTTGACCATACCCCAGTAAAGCATAAACTATAAAAATTTATGTCATCTTATATGGAGAAATATTTTTAATGACCACATGGAACATTACTTAATGAAAATATCCTTTCTTTGAAAATCGTTTTCAAAAAACCATTTTAAAAGTATTTTTCTTATAAAGAAGGATTTAAAATTACATTTAAAACATTTCTTGAGGAAAATATCTTTTACCCTTTTAAAAACTATTTTTTAAAACATAAATCATTTTTAAATCATTTTTCTTTTGAAATATATTTGAAAATTTATCAAGGAATCTTGAAAATATTTTGAAAACCTTTTTCTTTGAAAATGCCTTAAAATCATAAATATAGATTGAAAACATTTTGAAAATATTTTTATCGAAAATAATTTGAAAAAATAAATAGAACACTTGAAATAATTTTAGAAACCATTTTCTATTAAATATAATTTAAAAATTATAAATAAATCTTGAAATCATTTAAATACATTTCTTTTAAAATAACATTTTGAAAACATATAAAGGGATCTTTGAAAATCATTAAAAACAATTTTTAAACCTAAAAAATTCTTGAAATACTTTTCCTTTGAAAAAATCATTAAAATAAACAAATTTATATAATATTAAGAAAATATTTTCTTTAAAAATTAACTTTCAAACTTACAAAGGAATCTTCATGGAAATGATGGTCATCACAGTGTGTAAGTCTGTACTTGACGAACATTCCTTTTGCACCTTAACAAGTTTAGAAAAGTTTCTTGATAGGAAAATTACAAGAAGGTTCATTTTTAAATAATTTTATAAAAAATTAAAACATGGGTAAAATTTTCTTTTAAACGTCATAGGGTAATAGTTTTTAAAAAACATGGTTTTGAAGGAACATGGATTTTTTACCAAAATGAGACATAAAGTCATGTTTTTTAAAAAACATTTTCTTAATTATCATAAGTACCAAAGTCTAGATAATTGGTACCATTACCTGGATATAACATGAATAACCATAGTATAATAAACTAAATGATAGTTATTATAATATTTATTATGATATTTCATTAATGGAAGCATAATCGTAAATAATCCTCATAAATGATGAGATTATAGTAATAAACTCTTACCACTTTGGTAACATTAAATCATAATCCTCATGAGAGAATAACATTATATAAGGAATTTAATATAATTAAAATAATAAAATTCATGATATATCATGTCAAAGGATATTATGTACACCCCATATAAAAATATAGGTTCATAATATGGCATGTATCTCAATGAAGGAAAATTGAGAGTAAAATGACTTTACCGATTTGGTAACTTTTGAACCATAAACCCCATGAAAGAGAGGTAATAAAATGGATATTTAAATACCAAGAAATTTAATTATAAATATCATATAATATTTTAATGTTAATTATATAAACCATATAAAATAAATGAGCGGTGAACATGGAATTTATCTCATGGATACAAAAAGTGAGATGAGAAAACGCTTACCTTAAGTCTTAACTTTCTTCATACATGTTCAAAAATCTTCTATAGTAAGTACAATTTTATTTTAAATATACTAAATAACCATATTATTATATCTAATACCATATATGACTTTATATTACCTACTTATTAACAATTCCATGTTAATGTTATGCTTTGGGTAATATCTACTTGGTTTTTCGTACATGTTTTGTCTTATTATTTCTGATCCACGTACTTAGGTTATGATTTACTTACATAAATAATGTATAGAATGATATAAATATCATATATATTCATTATATATGTATTTATAATAATCTATAAAATATATAAATAGAAAATGAAATACATCTTTCGTGGAGATGGTAGGTCGTACGTATACATGAACGTTGTTTCTGTTTTCTTATCGTATTGAAAGAAATAAAGTAAAAGAAATATATATATATATATAATAAAATAGAATTATTATGTCATATATATAATATAATTTCACTAAAATATTCCTTAATAAATTCCATGTAAAGTGCTAATGGATCACGTCTCTTTGAGGAGGCGGTAGTCCACACGTCTACAAACAAAGTAACCGTATTTACAGTAAATAGAAATCATGAAGGTATGTGTTATATAATAATTAAATAAGAAAAAATAAATCATTAATATCATATATATAATATAAAACCGAGTTTCCATCATAATTTCCAACCATGATAGGTGCTAAAGGAAAAAAACAAACAACATCGCTCTATGATGTAGTAGTTCGTCATACACAAGAACGGAATATTCATTACCCTTTAGATGGATGTGTGTGTAAGTGTAGGTAGAACCCTTAGAATAATAACATATCATTATATTTATGATATATAGGTTATTATATATTCATTTAATAATAATATTTGATGATTTGGAGAGTGGAAAATAAAACAAAAGGGCTTGAGGAAAGATGTTACCTATTCTGTGGGTAACTCCTTTTGTTTTGCACCAAAGGGATTATTTGCATGGATTTCTGCCCAAAGGTAAGATTCTGGTATTATGGAAGGGATTTTGGAATGATATATGGGTAGATTTTTTCCAAGAAAAATTCCTTTATAGGTGTGAATAAATGGGGGGGGGGGGGTGAGTGCCTTTTCATAGTGGAGGAAGAGTGGTATTTTTGTAATTTTTTTAAATGGAAATTACACCCACATTTTTTCATGTTAAATGGATCTAATAATGTTCCAAATATGATAAAAGATGTTATAGGGTCTAAATATGAACATAAAATGGATTTTTATGTTTTTAGGTCATTTTGGACCTTATGTTTAAGGTTTAGTCCTATGTTAATCTAATTTTTCTCTTAATCATTGTAATTAATTTTAATCACTTTCACTAATATTTTTTTGTCTAAAACTAAATTAAACATTTTAAAAATTATAAATGTTTTTTATTCTAAATATGGAATCCATTTTTTTAATTACAATAACATAAGTGGTAGAAATTAATTTAAAATTAATCCCACTGACAGGACGACAAATCGTGTATTTAAAGTAAAGAAGTTCAAAATTTTGAAATGTTTTTATATCCAATTTAAATTTGAAATTTATTAAAATTAAATAAATTGGATTAATTGATGTAAAATTTATATAATTAAACTTTAAAACTAATTCAAAATATAATTTAACTATATAAATAAATTATATGAAAAAAGTAGTTTTGAATTAAAATTCAGTATTTTTCATTATCCATCCATAAAATATATTTTTTGAGAAAACTATCTAAAATTCACCCTGAGTTAATTTTGAAATTTTGAATTAAAAAATTATTTTTATTTTCTTAAATAAAAATTATAAAATTATTAAATTTTAGATTTAAAATTGATTCTCTATTAAAAGGAAGTAAAATTACTTTTCAGAAAAATACATCTTTTTTATTCATAATATTGGATTTATTTCTATATTATACATATAAAATCTATTATATGGGTAAAAAAAATTATTGAATATATAATATATATATTTTATAAAAAACATTCATTAATAATGGTTTTTAATTTATTGAGATAAAATTGTGTTTGTACTCAGAAAAATGGATTTCTTAAAAATTATTTTCTTTATTTTCAAATAATTTTTTCATTCACTTCTACTAATTTATAACCAAAGGATTCATTTTATATACTTTTTTAAATAATATTTTCACAATTTATTTTATCTTATTTGTAACTTCCATTCCAATGACTAAGTGGTAACTATAATAATATTTTAATATTAATATTGATAGTATATTGTAGTTTGGTAAAACTCTCCTTTGTGTGTTACACAAGATACCAAAATAATTCATCATTGTGTGTAACACAAGCCAATAAAATGAGAAATGAGAATGGATGCGGGCAAGAAGAACGCGCTTCATGCGTCGTCCCCTTTTCAAACTTTTTCGACCGTTGCAGCCCCTTCGGCCCGGACGGAGGTGCTCCTCTCAGCCCTGATTCCCACCAACCCCGACCCTTCCTCATCAGTTCCCCCCTCGGTATGCTCTGGGGATTCTGATTTTCCTCTGACTAGAAGGTTTTCCTCTCCATATCCTTCTCCTACGGTGCCTCCAGCTCATCCGTCCTTTCGCGATGCTTTGTGCGGCTCTTCTTCGGATGCTGGTCTTCCCTATTTCCCTGTGTCTCTCTGGGGCTTCGTCAGTCTTTATGTAATGGATCTCGGGTCTGCTTGGATTTTCCCAGATCTACCTTTGCAGAGGCTTAAGACTGTTTGTAGTTCCTCCTTATTTCTCACTTCGGGGATACCTTTCCTCCCCTTGCTGTGTTCCAAATCTATGTGGACTCATGGGGGATCTGGGCTTCGACGACGCTCTATATCCTCCATAGGCATTACTTCTGCATTGTCCTTGCGTCTAAGGAAGATTTCATCTCGGAATGGTGTTGGGATCCCCGCTCATGGCGGTGCTGGAGGTTTAGTATGTCCAGGTGGTCGATGGAAGCCCATATGGGGCAGGAGAGTCCTTCTAACACGGTTTGGATCAGCCTCTCGGGGCTACCTCTTCCCTTTCAAAACAAAGGTTTTCTTCAAGATATTGGTGACTCCCTTGGTGGTTTCTTGTGCTCTGATCCCCGGGAATGTCGCTGCGCGGAGGTTCATGTGGCTCGCATATGCATGGAGCAGGATCTTTCCCTTCCCGTGCCAGAGAAGATGGATCTCCATGTGGAGGATTCCTTTTGTTGGGTTCAAGATCTTATTTATCCAGTGATTCCTAGATTCTGTTCTCATTGTCTTCTTCCGGGCCATGGTGTGCTGGTGTGTCGCCGTCGCCAGTAGGGTGGGCGTCGCCACCATGCTCTGGGTGCTCATGCAAGGGGTGCGCCATCAACCCCAATCTTCAAAGATCTTCCAGTCGTGCATTTTAAGGAGGAACTCATTTCAATTGGTGGCCTGAGGTTTGATCCGAGGGTCCTAGAGCCAGGGTTACTTCCAGCTAAGGTGGGAGGTTCTGATCCTTTCTGGGACTTGGTGCTTTTGTGTCTAGATCCTTGCCTCTGGTTCAGGAGGGCAGCCTCCCCTCTTTGATCTCACCTCCTTTTGGTCTAGTGTGTTTGATTTTGAAGGATTTTTTCATGCCTCGGGGTGGCCCTGAAGAGGTGGAGCGGCCACTGGAGTTAGTTCCCTTGGGATATTCTTTTGAAGACCACCCCTCTGGTGTAGCTGTTGCCCCTCCCTCATCCCCTCCTTCGGTTCAGCGGGTGAACGGTGGCTTAAAGAGGCAGGCTACCTCCCTCTCGGGCTCTAGAGGAAGGTCTGTCTCTTGCTCCCAAGGACTTGGGTATCTTCCATCAGCGATCTCTCCCATCAGAACAAGAATATGCACTAGATCGCAATCCATAAATCTTCAGGGGTGGGTGGCATCCCATTTCGAGAAGGCCTTGCATTCTAGGGCCAGTCCCAGGAGCTTATTTTCCCAATGATACCCATGATAATCTGGAACGCCAGAGGCTTGGGATGCCATATCAAAATGGACTTCTTGGCTTCGGAGATCCTTATATATAAAGTTTCATTGGTGTCCATCTTAGAGCACAGGTAGCAGGCAAGACGAATAAGCTATTTTTCCCGGAGGATCAAAATGCATGGTCACTTGCATGCTGAACCATCCAATAAGCATATCTAGATTTTATAGAGAAGGAGTGCCATGGTTGATTTGGTCCAGGCAGGGGACCAGTTTATCACGGTGAAGGTTGGCCTTGACTCCCATTTCTTCTTTGTATCCTACATCTATGGAAGCTGTGATCCTCAGAAAAGGGAGACTCTATGGAATGATCTTCATTCGTTCAATCTTGGTGGCCTTCCTTGGTTTGTGGGTGGGGATTTTAATGTTGTAACTGATCTGGAGGAGAGGAAGGGAAGAGGACCTTTCAGTAGGAATTTAAGATTTGCCTTCACTAAATTCTTGGCGGGTTGGGGTCTCATGGACCTCAGGTATTCTGGGGACAAGTTTATGTGGTGTAACAATCAGCGGGGGGTTCATCGGTCATGGAGTTGGCTTGATAGATGCGTGGCCAACATGCATGCAGTGTCTAAGTTTTCAAATACTTGTGTGGTTCATCTTTCACGTGGAATTTATGATCATTCCCCTATCTTGATTACCTTATCTACTGGGAAAGATGGACATGCCCATTTCTGCTTCTATCAACACTGGTCCCTTAATCCTGGATACACTACTGTGGTGAGTGAATCATGGAATGGCCCTACCAAAGAGTCCTCGTGGTCGGGTTTTCATAATAAACTTAGAAGTCTTAATCCTCGACTGCAACTGTGGGTGAAGTATTTTTCAGTGTCTGTTAATGAGTTGGAGGGTGTCATGAAGGATGTTGATCAAATCAAACATAGGCTAGAAGAAAATTGGGATGAGAGATTTTTTGAGGAGATCTCGAGTCGTAAAGAGCTTTTGACGGACCTTCTTCTAAGAAAAGAGTGCCAGGATAGGGAAGAGGCAAGGATCAAGTGGCTAAAGGATGGTGATCATAATACGGCATTCCTTCATTCCTGTTTGAAGGAGAGAAGAAGATGGGAAAACTGAATATCAAATTGGAGGACGGTTCCTATTCTGATGATAGGGAGGTGGTTGGGGTGATGGCTAGAAAATATTTTCATGATTTTCTTACGGGGTCTAATGCTCAGCACCCAAATGGGTATCCAGGAGATAATGCTGGGTTTTTTGAAGTTATCTAGTCTGTTTGTTCTGGACAGGATAACAAAGCTTTGGGTACCATTCCTCAAGTGGAAGAAATTTATAAGGCCATGTTGATTTTGAATCAGGACAGCACAGTGGGTCCTGATGGGTTCCTGGGAGCTTTCTATAGATCCTCATGGGATATGGTGAAGAATGTTGTTATGGTAGCTATTTAAGACTTTTTCCAGGGGGTCACTTCCTCGTGTTTCCTATGCTACCAAAGTTTTTCTCATTCCTAAGATCAAAACTCCCACGTCAATGGAGCATTTTCGCCCTATTATCATGTGAAATGTACCTTACAAAATCTTTGCGAGCATTATTAATATGTGGTTATTTGGGAATCTTCCTAGTTGGATTTTCTTGGAACAACATGGCTATGTGAGGGGGAGATACATCCAGGGGGAAATTGCTTTGTCCAGAGAACTTATGAGTGATATAGACTTCAAAACCCAGGGATCTAAGATGGTTATAAAACTTGATATGAGCAAGGATTATGATCGAGTTGAGTGGAGCTTCATCATCAGAGTTTTGGTAAGCATGGGGATGTCTCAATGGAATATCGACATACTGTTTCGGTGCTTTAGTTCTGCCTGGATATCGATTACGTTTATGGGGAAATCCTTTGCCTTCTTCAAAGCAGTGAAAGGTCTTCGTCAAGGAGATCCCATTTCTCCAAGAATTTTTATTATAACTCAGGACATGTTGAGTCGGCTCCTTCATAGTAGAATAAATAGCGGGTTGATCGCTCCATATCGTAGAAGGATGAGGCTTATTTCAGTTTCGCACCTCATGTTTGCATACAATTCCATCATCTTCACTAATGCTTCATGCAGGTCTATATGAGGGATGAATAGAATCTTGAAGAACTATAGCTACTGGAGCGGGTAGGTTTTAAATAAGGGTAAGAGTAGTTTCTTCATTTCTAACAGATGCTCCACTAGCTGCGCCCTCACAGTGAGTCAGTCTTTGGGCATGAGGAATTGGCGATTTTCCCAAGGTGTATCTGGGAGCCCCTCTATCATCTAAGCGGTTGTGTATCTATGACCTTGATCCTATTATTTTCAAAATAATGGAAATGATCCACAATTGGAAGAACCGATATCTGTCCTTTAGGGGAAGGATAGCGCTCATCAATAGCATGTTATTAGCCACTCCAGAACATGTTCTTTCGGCTGTCAAGGTCCCTAAAGGGGTCATTCAAAACATTTATAGCATTCTGTCGGGTTTTATTTGGGATCCATTGGCCAAGGGTAAAATACATCGGGCATCTTGGCACATGCTAGCGAGGCCAATCATTGCTGGTGGTATTAATGTGTGAAGCCTTAGTGACACCATTGCATGCATGCATGCCAAATTAGATTGGGAGGTGCTAGAATGTCGTTCTTTATGGGGGAAGACCATGCACACCAGCTATATAGGGCATCAAGATTTTTATGACAGCCAAGGCTCTCCACTCTGGAGCAAGGTTGGTCCCATCATTTCATCCCTTAGTCCCCACTCGCGTTGGATCATTGGGATATGAGATGTTTCATTCTGGCATGATAACTGGTGTGGGGTGGTTATTGGGTTCCTTGGCTACCCAGTTACCAGTATAACCTTTAGGGAGGACATCCATCACATGAACTTCATTTCGACCATGCTAGATAGGGATCAGCTGGATTCGTTCCAACTTATCAATATGTCACCAGATCATAATAAACTGGTGTTTTCCCCGTCCTCTTCTAGAACTTTTACAACCAAGGATTATCGGAGGGTTTCTTTTCTACAGGTTGCAGGAGATGAGTAGAATGAGGTCATGTGGGGTAGGAGCATTCCCACCAAATTTAATTTTCTTACCTGGTGTATCTGGAATCGTGTTGTTCCCACTGATGAGAATATAAAATGGTGTAGGGTGGGTTTGGCATCTAGGTGTGTTTGTTGCAGATGTCACAAGGAGGAAAGCTCACTCCACTTGTTATTTTAGGGGGAATGGGTGAAGGAGGTGTGGAAGTTTTTTGGAGAGTTAACTACGTTCTCTATTCCTGGAATGGCCGAGCTACCTGTCCTTGTTCACTGGTTCCATGGTGTGAGGGAGGAGGGATCCGAGTGTAGGGCGTGCACCTTGGTCCTACAGGCAGGATTCTAGTCCTTGTGGCAAGTGCGGAACAAGTGGCAGCACGATGGGGTGGAGTCTACCAGTTGATCGATCACAAATAACACAAGAACTCTACTGCTGAGTCTGGTCACGACTTTTACCTCAGGGCGAGAGGCCCCAAATCTCAAGTTGCTTTGTCAGGCTATCCAAGGTTCTTTATCTAGGAGTAATAATTCTGCTGGTAACTGGGTCTATTGGATACCTCCTGTTCAGGGCCTCAAATTTAATAATGATGGGTCGTGTGCTAACGGTTTCATGCGTGGGGGGGCATCGTGCAGGACAACCATGGATCAGTCTTCATGGCCTTTTCTATCCGGCTGGGTTAGGGAAAATCATTGTTGGCTGAGGTGATGTCTCTATTGTCTGGTCTTATCACTTTTAAATAGAGGAGGATGGAGATCATGGAAGTTGAAACTGATTCTAAGCTAGTTCATAATGCGATCTAGGGGCTTGGTGTTATTCTGTGGTCTATTGAATACATTATTCAAAAATTTCATGGCCACTTGGGAAACTTTACCAAAGTGTCTCATACGTGGCAGGAAGGCAATGGGGCTACGGATTATCTAGCCTCCCTTGACTATTCAGGTTCGAAGACCCAATTTTTCCATGATCTGAAATCTTTGAGGTCGACAGGGATTAATATCATTAGAGGAGACACTCTCGGACTTCACCACTTTAGACCCCCATAGTTTTCTTCTTTTCTTGTCTTTCTGGACATGTGCGTATCTCTTCTCTTCTTGAATAAAAATTTACTTTATGATGATGGTGTAACACAAGCCAAAAAAATTGTTTCATGTACCTAAAGTTAATCTAAGTGTTTCTTATAGTGTAATATTAACTTGGAATTATGTATAACGCAAGACAAACTTAGTTCTTTTATATAACAAAATATATATCCAGTGTTTTGTGAAATAAAAAATATAAAAAAGATTAAATTAATTTGAAAAAAAAATTAAAAAAATCTCGGGGTGTTACATTTTACACCCCTTAAAATGAATTTCAACATCGAAATTCATTTGGGTTATCAAAGGTTTGACACATGAAGGATCCATTCATAAAAACCCACATCATAAAAATTAATACTAAAACTTCCTCAAAAAAATAAAGTTGGAAACATAATGGTTACCCAAAGTAACACGTAACAAGGTTTACAAATAGAAGAACATAGGTGGGAAGTTAAAACATGGACATGGATGAAAAGGCATAAATAATAATAAATATTGATAAATATCACTGATCATAAGAAAGTGGGTGATCTAGAGAAAGTTAAAAATAAAAAAAACATAAATTAAAGAAACGTGAAAGAAGTCATTGATATCATTAAAAATGATGATAATATAAAAAAATTTTATTTCAATAACCTTTTCCTAAAGTTGAATAATTTTCATGAGAAGATATAGATACTTGATTTCAGCCAAATATCACCCTTTTGGAGCCTTGATAAATTTCTACTTCATCTATTATTCCAATAAATAAAGGTGAATTTTTTATTCCTAAAGTACTTTTAGATTATAAGGTAGAATGATAAGTCATTCTATCTATGTTTAGTTAGCATCATAGAAAAATGTTTATCACAAGTTATCCAACATGAATAAATACTTATATGGATATAAAATAATTTAATATCAAAAACCTCATCCAAATTTTAATATAAACCATTCTATAAATGTTTAACCCTGAAAACCCTCTGAAATATGAAAAATACAAAACTTTATAAAGAAGTTACTTAAATAAACTAAACAATGATACCCCATATATCATGTGGTTAATCTTGTTTTTCACATTCAAAACATGTTAATACATTTATCATGTATTCTATTTAAACATGGTAATAACCTAAATTACCATACATCCTTATTGAAAACATGCAGGTTTCCTTATTCCAAAGTTTATTGAATAAATTCCATAAATCCAAAAATATTTTCAACTCCATCCATGATAGTATAAGCTACTTTGTAAAAAATCCTTTATCAATTTTGAGTTAATTGGTACCATCCAATTTAATTATTCATACCCTATATATCTTCATCAAAAAATCATTATATCAATATCAGGAACATATTAAGGGTTATCTTCACTTGGTGAAAATGTCACCTTACTATGAAATCACTTTTCCAGTCTATTGGAACCATTCAACATATTATTATAAATCATTAGAAAAAAAATATAAACTGAAAAAGCCTTATATATTTCATAATTATGGAATCCAAATACATAAACACTTCAATCCATCTTCTTTAATGATTTCCATAGAATATGTACTTAGATGGTTTAGAAGTAAATTATTAGGTTAGGGAATAGAGTTAGGTAATTATCATTTTCTCCATAGATATGACATTGAAATCCATGAAAATTCTTCACTCTGTGACCCTTTTCCCCACACAGATAAAATATTCCCCTCCATTCGAGGTATTCCTCAAGGTTCTTTTTCCCATATTTGTTTCTTTTAGAAAGTCAAATATTTTTTACTCTATGCTTCTTTCCATGTGGACATTTATAAAAGTCCATATTCCCCTTATTATATTTTTTATATATATCACCAAAGTTCAAATTTTTAATCATATATCACAATAGATGATTAGAGATAATCACAATATCTTTATCTCTAGTAATTATTTGATTTTGTTACTCATGATCATAAAATTTTCCCTTAGATTAAATTTCGACCCAGTTCCTTTAGGTTTGATCTATTGAATAAAACCAGAAAGAATAGTGTGAGAAACACTTATCAAAGAAAAAATACACATAATCATGATAAATTACTTATAGTATTCCTAAATAAAGACACCTACATTTAAATATATGACACCTTAGACTTATCCTTAGAGACATACCTATACATATCCTTAGAAATATTCCTAGGGATCTCACTATGGTTTTATCATCCTAGTTTCTAAAGGTTTATTAAACCTTTAATTTGATAGAAAATATAGCAACCTAGGCTTAACATACATGGATATTACATCATTTTAGATTAATATTCATCAAATTACAAAAAAACATGCCCGAGGACTATAATAGTTTAGTTTCTTGGGACACATGGAAACATAATCTTCTAACTTGGTGAAATATATTCAATATCTTCCTTAATGATCTTTCCCTTTATTATTCCTACTTAAAACCTTTCTTCATAGCATGGGTAAATTAAACATAAGAAAGAGGTGAGCTTAGATTCTCAGTAAGGGTGGAAAAGGGATATATGTAAGAATAACATGAGCCTAAGGGTATGTGAACATGATCTTAACATTAGAAGGTCATACCCTGAATATCAAATATCATAATCAAGAGTCATGGTATAAATATTAGTAGTTAATAATACATGAATTAGAAGGGTGATAAATCATAATAAATCAATCATGAACCATAAACTCATGTCATATATGTGTGTCACCTTTATAACTATTGAAAAAAACACATGTGTCAAGGTTAACTATCAGGACTATCAACATAGTGGATCAGGAAACACCTATTTTCAATAGTGGATCAGGAAACACCTATTTTCAATAGTGGATCAGGACACACCTAGTTCCCAAAGTGAAACAGGACACACCTATTTTTCATTTTGGATCAGAACACACATGTTTCCCATTTTGGATCTTGACACACCTGTTTCCCATTATGGATCAAGCCCATCAACTTGTTCCCCATAATTATCTCATGAGATATAAATATTTAGCTAATGAATTAGAGGTATATATTATTCCCATATATCATATAATAAAATCATACATACATATACCATAAGACAATAAAACATTCATTATATCATACCCCATAAAAAAAGATGGGTTTTATGAACATAATATCATAAACCATTTAATGTAATGGGTATCATAAACATGTTATAATATCATCAAATATGGAAAAGAGATAGGTCTTATAATCATTTCCTCAAATAAAAACTCAAGAATATAAGTGGGTTTTAAAATCATATAACCTATGGAATATAAATGGGTGTCATAACCATAATTCCATCAAAACATAAACCATTCAAGAAATAATATGAGTGGTATTATTGGATCATATCCCCAGTAAAGTGTAAACTATAACAAATTATGTCATTATATATGGAGAAGGATTTTTAAAGATCACATGGAAAATTCCTTAATGAAAATATATTTTCTTTGAAAATCTATTTCATACAACCATTTCAAAAAATACTTCACTTATAAAGAAGGTTTTATAATTTCATTTAAAATATATCTTTAGGAAAATATAATTTCCCATTTTATTTTTTTTAAACATGAAGCATTTTGAAAGCATTTTTATTTTGAAATATCATTGAAAACTTATCAATGAAGCTTGAAAATATTTTGAAAACTTTTTTCTTTTAAAACACCCTAAAACTCATAAATCAATCATGAAAAAAAATTTCTTCAAAATAATTTGAAAACATAAAAATAAGGTTTGAAATAATTATGAAAACCATTTTCTATAAAATTTAATTGAAAACTTATAAAGAAATCAAGAAATCATTGAAATCTATTTCTTTTAATATAAACTTTTGCAAACATATAATTGAATCTTTAAAAATAATTTATAACACTTTTTAAACCTAAAAAATTGTTGAAATCCTTTTTATTTGGAAACCAATTTAAAATATAAAAAATATGAATATTATTAAAAAAATTATTTAAAATAAACTTGTAAACTTATAAATGAATCTTCCTGGAAATGATGGTCATAATAGCAGGTAAGTCTATACATACCGAACATTCCTTATACACCTTAAAAAGTTTAGAAAAGTTCATTGATCAGAAAATAAAAATAAGGTTAATTTTAAACCCATTTTGTAAAGTAAAACATTGGTAAAAATTTCATTTGAACATCATATGGTAAAATTAAAATATTTTTTAAAACATTTTTAGAAAACATGGTTTTAAAAAACACAAATTTCCAACTGAAAGGAGAAATAAAGTCGGATTTTTGTAATGACATTTTATTAATTATTATAAGTACCAAGAGTGTAAAAAAATTTACATTACTTGTATATTACATAAATAACCATATTAGATGAAAATACATGGTATTTATTAATACATTTATTGTTATATTTCATCAATGGAAGCATAATCATAAATAATCCTGATAAATGATGAGATTATAGTAATAAACTCTTACCACCTTGGTAACTTTAAATCATAATACCCATGAGATAATAACATCACATGAGAATTTTAATATCATAAAAATGATAATATTCATGATATAACATGTCAAATATCATTATATACACCCTATAGAAAAATATAGGTTCATAGTATGTCATGTATCTCAAAGAAGGCAAATTGAGACAAAAATTACTTTACCAATTTAGTAACTTTTGAACCATAAACACCATGAAAGAGAGATCATAAAATTGATATGTAAATAACCATAAATTTAAGAATAATTACCATATAATACATTCATGTAATGTATATACACCACATAAAATAAAGGAGGGGTGAACATGGAATGTATCTCATGGATATAAAAAGTGAGATGAGAAAACCCCTACCTTAAGTCATTACTTTTTTGTACATGTTCAAATATACTATATAGTAAGTATAAATTTATTATAAATATAAAATATAACAATATTATTATATCTAATACCATATATGTCTTTATATTACCCTCTTATTAACAATTCCATGTTAAAGTTACGCTTCAAGTAATATTTTCTTTGTTTTTTGTATTTGTTTTGACTTATTATTCCCGATCCTCTTACTTAGATCATTATTTAGTTATTTAAAAATATTAAACATGATATAAATATCATATATATTCAGTATATATTTATTTATAATGATATATAAAATATATAAATTGAAAATTAAATATGTCGTTCATAGAGACGATAGGTCGTACATACGCATGAACATTGTCTCCATTTTCATACTGTATTGAAATAAAGAAAGTAAATTTAATATATATATATATATATGTGTGTGTGTGTGTGTTTGTGATATAATTATAGTATAATTATTATGTCATATACATCATATAAGTTCACTAAACTCATCGTTAATATATTCCATGTAAAGTGTGAATGAATCACATCGCTTTGAGAAGGCCGCAGTCCACACATCCACAAATGAAGTTATCATATTTAAAAAAATAGAAATCATGAACATATGTATTTTATAATAATTAAAAAATCATAAATACATCATATATATCATATATATAATATAAAAATATACTATACAACATAATTACCAGCCATGAGAGGTGGTAAATGAAAAACAAAAAACATCGTTTCGTGATGCAGTAGTTTGTCGTACACAAGAACAATTAGTTTGTTACCCATTAGATGGAAGGGTGCATAAGTGTAGGTATAACCCTCAGAATAAAAAAATATAATTATATTTTTTATATTTATTTTATTATATAATCATATAATAATTATATTTGAGGTTTTGGATAATGAGAATAAATCAAAAGAGCTTGAGGAATGAAATTACCACTACTTTTGGTAACTCCTTTTGGTTTGCACCAAAGGGGTTACTTTGATGGATTTATACCCAAAGGGGGGATTATGAGATTAAGGGGTGATTTTTTGAGTATATGTTTTTATATTATTTTGGATATAAAAGGATTTTTATATGTGAATAAGTGGTAGGGTTGAGTGCCTTTTTATAGTTGAGGAGGACAGGCATTCTTGTAAATTTTTTAAGAAGGAATTCCACCCACATTTTCCCATGTCAAGTGGCTATAATAATGGTAAAAATATGATAAAATAGTGAATATGTTCTAAATATTAACAACCAATTGATTTTAGACATTTTTATAGGTTATTTTGGGCCTTAATTGTATGCTTTAGTCCTTTGATAAGCTAATTTTTCTCTTAATTACTGTAATTAATTTTTATCACCTTCGCTCATATTTTTTTTAGAAACTAAATTGAAATTATTATAAAATATAAATTTTTATAATTACTAATATGGAATACATTTTTATAAATTACAATCACATAATTGGAATAAATTAATTTAAATATAATCCCATTGACGGGACGACAAAGCAGGTTTTTAAAGTAAAAAAGTTTGAAAGTTTGAAATGTGTTTATATACAATTTCAATTTGAAATTGATTATAACGACCTAAATTGGATTAATTCATGTAAAATTTATCTAATTAATCTTTAAAATGAATTTAAAATATAATTTAACTATATAAATAAATTATATGAAAAATAAAATTTGAATTAAAATTTAGTGTTTTCACTATTCATCCAAAAATGAAGTTTTTCAAAAAAATACATAAAATTATCACTAAGTTAATTTGGAAATTATGAATTAAAAATGATATTTATTTTTTAAAATAAAAATTATGAAAGTTTCAAAATTGAGATTTAAACTGGGTTCATTGTTGAAAGCGGTAAAATTACCTTTTAGAAAAATACATCTTTTTATTCATAAAATTGGATTTATTCCTATCTTATACCTTTAAAATCTATTGGATGGGTATCAAAATAATTTGATTGAATATATAATATATATTTTTTGAAAACATTTATTAATAGTGTGGTTTTTAATTTATTGAGATGAAATTTTGTTTGTACATGGAAAAATAGTTTTATTAGAAAAGTAATTTCTTTATTTTCAAATAATTCTTTGATTTACTTATACAAATTAATAACCAAATAATTCCTTTTATATGCATGTTTAAATCATATTTTCAAAATTTATTTAATCTTATGCATAACATCCATTCCAACTTCTAGGTGATAACTATAATAATATTTTAATAATAATAATATAGTATATTGTAGTTTGGTTAAACCTGACCTTGCACATTATGCAAGATATTGAAAGAACTCATCATTGTGTGTAACACAATCCAAACATAGTGTTGCATGTACTGAAATTTAAACTAAGTGTGTCATGTAGTGTAATATTAACTTGGTGTATATTATAATTCAATCCACACATAGTTCTTTCATATAAAAAAATTATATTCAGTATTTTATGAAAGGGAAAATATCAAAAAGATTAAATTAATTCCAAAATAATAATTAAAAAAATCGCAAGGTGTTACCGAAATCACCATCCCGCCCTATAAATGATTTCAGTTCATTCGCGGGGGATGGTCATTCAATGGGGATGAAATCACCATATGGACCCACAAATGACTCATTTTCATTCACGAGCACCAACAATATTATCTCATCCCATAAACAACTTCGTTCATGTGGTGATTGGCGAAGTGGGGGAATGCCATGCAGGGTGGTGGTCTGCATAGATATTTTTACTAAGTATACATAAGGATTCCTTTAGGTATTCTTTACCATTGAATTTTTTTCTTTAAACTCTTATTAATATATATGTTTTTATGGAACCAAACTCATGGAATCCTTTTTTTTCATGTGGAGCTTTTAAGACCCAACAAATTCCCCCTGTTGAAATGGGTTCTGATCGGGATGAATAGGAGGCTATTCCTATATAGAAATTGGTCTTATTTTGAACTAGTTTGTGGTAAGTAAGTGGACCTATGATAGGGGAACATGCCTATAAATAGGGGTCTTGGCACATATTTCCTTTACGGATTTCTCTCTGTGAACTTGATACCTCTGTGAACTCTCAAATCACCCACTACTTTCATGTAGCATTTCTCCTCTGTGGATGACCTTTCCTCAAACTGAACCTCATCACCCATGAATGGTAATTTTGACTTCTGCATAGAGTGAATTATATTTATCCATGTATTGAGCATCCCGATGACTGGAATCCTTATATTAAAACACTTCACTAACCAAAGCTTCACGGGTCAACATCTCATGGGCCAATGATTCATGGAGTGGTGGGTTTTTGGGCATATACAAGGCATATGAAGGGTAATACAGTTATCCAAGTTTTCTATACATTCTCTTCCATAATTATATAGTGAATATCTTATATATTTTCATGTTCTATCATAAGGAAAATTAGATCTATATCACACCTCTATTGGTGAGATTAAGATAACTTTTATTACTGAGAACATTGAATATGATCTTGGAAATCACATCATCCCCCAAGTGGGTCTTCTGAAGAATATCCTTTCACCAAGGATTTCAAATTACCCATTTTCCCACATACTACCATTGTACAACTTTGTTATCCAATAAAATTCTCATATCCCTTCAATTGACTTGAATCTCTCATCCTCTTGGTTTGAGGTGTCTCAGGATTATACCCAAGTGAACATCTCTACTGAAGGATAGATTACCTCTAGGTTAGGCTAGGAGAAAGTATCTCTTTTGAATGGTTCTTTGTGGAATCAAAGCAATCTGCAAAACCATAACATATCCTTGAAATCCACCATTCAAGATTATCTATACATTTTCAACCTCTCACAAGACAATCCCAACAGAGGGTGGAGGTCCAAGTGGGACTTGTGGTTTGGAGGGGGTTTCTTAGTCAAATGGGATTGTCAATTCTGAGTGCACCATAATTTCATGGAATTACTTGGAAAACAGGAGGTCATTGTCTTATACTAGGTGGTATGGGTTTCTTATTTTTGTGTTTTATTCACTAACTAATATTTTTACTAAATTTATCAGTTGTTGGTGTTCATGAACGTATAATTTCCATTCATCTCATGTTGAAGTAGGGGTCAACTTATGGAATATCTACTAGATAGGGGGAATTCCCATTCTCAGTAATTTTTAAGAAAAATTTATCCCTATAGACAATACCAAGGAGGATTTATAACAGGTCCCTCATTTAGCCAAAGATTTACTGACTACGATATAGAAATCCCTAGGTCATCCTCTTATTACCCACTCACTCATTTCATTCCGTGATTGGATAAAGATATTTCTATAGGATAGTGGTATGAGGCTAAAGTTTTAGCATACCAGGATTCATCTTAACTAATAATCATGAGGTATTGAGGGTTTATACTGGTTCACTCTTGAGGTAGGACAATATACTATTTGGGTTTATAGACCCCGACCATACAAATCTATAGACTTTTGACTGTTATGATTTTTCACCATTTTTTTGGGTGGATGGATCTTCCCATCCCATGATGCTTATACCAGTGTCAGAGCCTATAACATGATGATGGTGTTCATAGTAGTGGAGGGATAACCCATCAACTTATCTATAACCACCCTTTCTCATATTTATGAATTATTGTACCATATGAAAGAAGATTGGTCTCTGCATCATCTTTGCAGGCCATTTCAATTATTATATGGTTTGATGGAAAAACACTTTTGATGCTATGAATATCAACATACCACAATTATCCCTTGTTCTTATTTTCTCCCTACACTGCTCAATATTTTTTGTCTTTCTCCTAAAACCCTTGAAAATCGACGACGTTATCAAGATATTGAGTTATCTTTCCACTTTACTTTTATTTTTTACCTCACTCCTTCATGAATGGTGGATGATAATGGAAAAGGGACTTCATAGGAACACTCTTACATCATATCTTTATGAGATGGAATTCTGGTTGCACTGGTAGATGGAGTAACCATATGATAGCTCTATATTTATTAGATATTTTCACGATAATTTGGTTGTATGAAATGGGTTTCCTCTTTTCCTATTCCCTGAATTCAGGATTCTCACCCAGTTATCCTTCACTAGTTTTGGATAATGATGATGATGTGTAATGATTTTGGCATGAAAATTTCCTTTCCTTATGTGGAAAATCCCATCAACCTATCATGGGATTATAACAAAATGTGGGTGGAATACTATATTAATAGTATATTAGGGAAGTAAATCTAAAGGGTGCATAAACTGATAGCCCCTCCTAATTTTGTGCCTGACACACCTTCCTAATTAGTTTTGAATGGGGAACACCTTACATCCCGATGTACTAATCACCTTAGGGTATCCTCATTCAAAAGATCTAATTTGTTGAAGGTAGTGAAAATATGGTATTTTCAAATGGAACTGTCAGAATCCCTACTAATGTTGGTCCAAGTGGAACAGCCTTGGGAACTCCACTAATTGATGTTGAGCCTATCATCCCAGTTCTTGAGATTGGATAGGAGGCATAGATGAATGATGTTTCCACATTATATTCATTTTTTAACACAAACCAGTTTTTTGTAACTATAATTCTGGATTACATACCCATGAAAGTGATTGAACAGGGTCAGGACCCTAGCATTGTTATCAAACACCAGGTTGTGCAAAACTGGTCCTGACACCAAATGTGTAGTATCATCATAGAGACCCCCAAGAGGAAGTGGATGATAGGGCGGAAAGTCTTTGACAACTTTTACTTGGTTTAGGTTCAGGTGGGTTAGATTACCAGCATTAGCACATCCTTATTCACTAAATCCTCATTGAAAAAGAATACTTGTATTATTTTTAATGTTACCTTATCCTTTTTAATGATTTCAATCATCATGTGGGAACTTTGTGGGATACTACTGTTGATATACACTACTTGGTTGCTGAAGAAGAAAGATTTTATGTTTAGGTGATCACACAAATTGTGGATCTATGAGAATTTAAAGATCGTGTTGCTGGGTTAAAGGCACAAATTTCATCAACAACTTCATGTTGTGAATCCATCATGCAGAGAGGTTGAGAGATCAAGGTTGTTGTTAAATATACGGTCCCAATATTTGAAACTGAATCGGGTAAAAGAGCCAATTTGGAATGGACCCTTGATGGCCCGTTTTAGGCGGTTATTGATTTACTGATTAAAGTTTGTTGAGATTCACTATAGCAATTTTGGTTTTTCTGTGCTTTTTTTGTATTTCTTTAGTAGTTTCAGGGAGAAACACAAGAATGTGGATTCTTCTATGTTCTCATTCAATAAATAAATAAAAATTCATTTTCCCTATGACTCTCATCTTTTATCTTAATCTACAATGTCCTTCAATCACAATTCATAGTGTGTTCTAAAATATAATCCCTTAGATGATTTGAATGGTTTCGTTATAGGATATAAATTTCAATAAAAACCTAGGATAGTCAAGTTTACATAATCATGTAATTCTCTAATTATTTCCTGAGCTGAGGAACTTAGTGAGCATAGTTTTGGATGTTTCTAGTATTTTATGGAAAACCCTTAAAACTTTGGGTCTTTTCTATTATCACCCTAATTTTTTCCTAATCCTTTTATAGTATGGGATTATTTGGAATAACTTGTATTTTTATTAGTCCACACTTTATGGTTTTTTGACCTAAAAAGTTTTATGCCTTTTTAATTTTATTTTTATTGCTCACTTTTTTCCTAAACCATGAAAAACATAGTTTTGGCGAGCTAGGACTTGACTTTTACCCAGGGTTATGTTTTTGGGTTTTCAACCTAGTGAGTACTATGTCTATTTTTGTAGGCAGCTTAAATTATTTCAAACTAGACTAATGAAATTGATGTTTTAGGTCAAATAGATTTGACAAAGAATCTTGTGGTGATGACTCCAATAAGGATTGCTGGCTAAGAATTCCCCGATATTATTCAGACATGAATGGGGGATTTTTGGACCCCATTTTTGTGATTTTTGAATCTCATACATGATATGGGGAAATTAATAGAGCAGTAACCATAATAATAGTTTCCAACATGAAATTTTTGGGGCATATTAAGTTATAAGAGGCCTCTCCTGTGGATGAATTTTCATTTGGTTGACATTCCTTTCGTGTGGGAAAATTATACATAACAAACTAGGGAATATTTTTCATTATAATAATAAAGGATCCCTCATGACATAGACCCTCCATTTATGATGTCTTGTTAATTTATTAAAATTTGGATTTATCAAGACCACGAAGGTTGGCTTGTCAAGGGAATGATGTCAAAAAATGACTAGGGAATCTGCACTAGCACTGTACATGAATGAGAAACCACTCCAATAAAAATTTGAAATTTGTAAAGGAGGGATGAAGCATGGTACAGTATAATTCTATGCAACTGGGACATGTACCATGTTGTTTAATGTCTTACAAAAATCACATTTGAGGTCTAATATTTATGGTCACTTAGCTTTGACCAAGGGATAAATGACTTTTCTTTTCATGATAATGTATCCAAGAATATTCCATCATCCTCATGAATGAGGGGGAAATCTTGTAAGCTCTAATTTAGGGGTTCCTAAATCTAAGGAGTGATGTGGGATAAAAAAAATTATTTGGGAATATGGAGATAGGAAAATCCTCTCCTGGGGATGTATTTGTCTTTGATTGATTGGGATTTTTTGTGTGACTTATGCAGAGCCAATTGGGGAATATTGTTTATTTTCAAAAAAAATATTCCTTAGGAAATTGAACCTCCATTTTTGATAGCTAGGGAGATTTGTGGAGATTCATACTTACCTAGACATAGAGTTTGTTTTGTGAAATCAAAGTCCCTGAACATTAAAGGAGCATTTCATGTCAAAATTTCCCATGAATGTGTAGAAATATATCCATTACACATGTTTTACCCATGCATAGGGAAGAAGTATTTATTTTTTGTATGGTTGATCTAGAGATATAAGGTTCGATTATCACTATGAATCTCTCAAAAATGAGAATCAATCAACACATAGTTCTGGAAAGGTTTACTCACGTATTAATCGAACTCTTTTGTGGGGAAGGGGAGTTTTACTTTGAATATGATATCATGAGTGGTGTGAGGCACATATTGGACCATTCTATGAAAATTTAGCTCATGTATAAGAGATTGGGGTAATTTTTTGTTGTGGATGGACTGGGATATAATATCTTTGTGTCTCTATGTATCCTTTCAGAGAGAGAATCGGTCCATATGTAGTTCTTATAAGGTTCCCCATGTCAGTCTAACTCATGCATGGGGAAAGGAAATTTTTAACTTTTTTTGTAACTGGATCTAGGATTGGATATTCAGGTGTAACTATGTATCCTGTGATGAAATGAATCAATCAACAAGTAGTTCTGGATATCAGGTAGTATAGTGTCTTGCAACTAGGACATTAGTCATATAGTTTATCATCATGTGGTGAGGACAACATGGGGTTTTTCAGTTTTAGGTCATATGGAAAAGACCATTTTTTATAGAAATGATGGGTAAAAGGGAGTTCATATAGTCGGGATATTCCAACATGCCCCAGAAATGAATGGGAAAGAAAGTATAAACCATGATTCTTGGGATTCTTGGATCAGGAGAAATGATATGGGTAAAAATTCTGTTGGGGATTACAGTGATATAACATACCTCTCCTAGGGATGAAATTGTCTTTGGTTGATAGGCCTTTTGTTTTGGAAACTTATGTAGATCCAACTGGGGTGTATTTTGTATATTCAAACAAAGTTTTCCTTAGGACACTAACACCCCCATCTCTAATGGCCACAAAAAGATTGTGGTGATCTAAAATTTACCAGGACACAAAGTATGATGGATGAAAGGAATATGTCTGGTTATGTAAGAAACATTCATACCATGATTTTCCATGGATTTTGAAATTACCTACATAGATCTAACTCATATTTAGGAGGAGAATTTTCTATTTCCTGGATGTAAACCTGAACAAGGAAACCCAAATTTAAGATCTTCTGCATAGATCTTTGATTGTATGTAGGAGGTGGGGACACTTCTTTTTTATTTACCCTATAGATGTGATTAGGAAATGAGGTATGGGAATCACTATGTATCTTATTAGAATGATAATCAAGATACACATAGTTCATGAGGTACTCTATAGTTTAACTTTATGCTAGAAAGGACATGTGGCATTCCTTTTAAAGTCTTTCCACTTAGACCATGAAAACCCTGATGTGAATTGATACACCTTGATCATGTGGGGAATCCCCTATCAAAAATCTTGAGCCCATGTGATCTAATCTAGGTGTGAGAAATAAGGTATGGAAAAGTTTTATTATTTAAAATATAGTTTATAAAATTAGGTATATGGTCATCTTGAATTTGTGTTGGATAGACCAAGATGAAAAATCTAGGAATCTTTACATATCTCATAAAAATGAGAATCAATCTATACATAGTTATCAAAAATCACTGTAACACCCCGAGATTTTATGAAAAATATTCTTTTTAATTTCATTAATGTCTTGTGTTGTACGCTACACCAAAAGGAGCTTGCACAACACGCATCCTTGACTTGCCTTTCATTACACACAATCGCGACCTTCCTTGATAGCGTGTGTAGTACGCAATACCGAGTTTCAATAAACAACGATATGCTATTAAAATATTATTAAAACTAGCCATTATGAATAGTAATAACCACTTTTTGAAATTTTATAAATTTTATTTTTCAAAATGGACTTCATTTTTGGATTCGGAATATCGAAATTATCTTAGGGTGAAATTTTGGTAATTTTTGGATAACTTTCATATTTTGATGAATAGTGGAAATTACTAAATTTTAATTAAAAACAACTTTTTCAATCGAAATAATTAATAGTGATAAATTATTAATTTGAGTGGTTTTAAAGTATATTTAGAATATATTTTTAAAATTTAATACAATGTTGGTCATTGGATGTAATTTCACATTTAAACTAGTTATAAACAAGTGTCGATCTTTTGATAGTTATTATCTCTTAAAAACACGCTATTTGTTTTGACGACGGGAATTAATTTTTAAATTAGTTAATGCAACTGATATGTTGCGAATTTGGTAAAATAGACATCATTTTTGAGTTCATAATATCTAATATATCTTAGGCCTAATTTTTGGTATTTTTTTGAAAACTTTAAATTTTTGATGAATAGTGAAACCACTAAGTGGTAGTTAAAAAAAACTGAATTGTTCATAAAACTTAATTTTACCGCTTCTGTGAGTGGAATTTCAAAAATCCGAAAGACACGGTTGATTTCAGTAAGTAAAATGTGGTTCAATGAGATAAAAATAATTTTTTGGTGAATAATAACTTTTTACTTTTTTTTACCACGGTTAAAAGTAAATAGGGTAATTAAGGGTAGAAATGATATTATTATTACCCTAACACATGTCCTAATTCTATTGGACAAGTTTAATTCGACCAAAAACAAACTTAGGAATAAAATATGACCATTTAGGCCCACTTGGATTAGATTAGGACATTTATTATTATTTATTTAAAGAAGGGTTAAAAGAGTTAAAATCAAAGTTTATTTACTAAAACATTTTTAATATGGGGTTATACATAAGATAAATTCGACTATAAATATTAATTAGAAATCTAAAAGGATTTCCTACATAGTGGTATTTTATTTGTAATTTTTAGACATTAAATAATTTAATTTATTTATGACACAACGATGATGTAGTAATTATCTTATTAAAGGAATATTGACATAATTGATGTTATAAATACCCAAATAAATATAATTTGAGACTTTTTATGAATTACACTAATTTTATAGGTTAATATGACATGTTAGTATTGATTTAATTTACTTTTTTTGAACTTATCATTCTGTTATGATTTTCACAAAAATCAATTACTAAATAGTGTCAAAATTGACATAAAATAGTATTTAAAACAAATATTATATTATTAATTGTTATTTTATTCCTAAAAATCTAAGGTTTGGCCGAATGACTTAGATAAGGTTATATATATTAATAATAAACAATTTGGGGTTCTTTTGTCTTCTTGTAGTAAGTTTATTAACCTTATAGTGTAAGAACACAAGAAGACACGGTAAAAGTAAAATTATTTAACTTAATGTTAAATCTAAATGATAAGGTTAAAATAGGAACCTAAACTTGTCTAAATTCTATTGTATGAGAGGCTTTAGACCCATCCCCACCTTAGCCTCGAAATAAATCAATTTGGAGCTATTTAAAACCGAAATTGACTTTATAATAAAATAATATTTTTAGTTATTCCAAAGGTTCCCCTCTCCTCCCTTATAAAAGGACACCTCCTCCCTCTCCTCCTCACACCAATTTGAGCATTCAAGCTCGGCCAAACCCTGAAAAAATCTATTCTCCACTTCCCTAGTATCATCCTAGAGATCCTGGTCTTCTTCAAAGACCATCCTTAGTTCTTTAAGTGGAGGTTAAGAAAAGGCGCGTCAAAAAGAGGTAATATCCATTACCGATCTTTTTCAATTTCTTTCTTCTTCAACTTCTTATTCTTTAGTTGTTTCATGATAAAGTAATAACATCAGTATTTATTATATACTGATATGTTATTATAAATATGAAACAACTATAATTAACCTTCTATCCATCCTGCAGAAAAAGGAAATCACCGCGTGTGCGTACGTATGGAATACCGTCTCCACGCCGTGGTGTAATCTATTTTCCGCCACCACCTTAATTGGATGGGTATAATGGTGTAATGAGTAACTCTATATGATTATTATAAAGTGATATTGATACTGAAATAGTATACATACACTTCAACACATGTTCATGATCATGAGAACGATATCATCGCTCGTGCGTACGTACAGACTACCGTCTCCACAACGCGATGAGATTAATTCTCAACATTAACCATTCATGAATGATTATAAAGTATATATAATGAATAATAATGAAATATATGACATGTTAAATCTACTGGATTTATGTATACATGTATATATATATCTACTTACATCCATTCAAGACAATAAAGAAAGGAAAACAGCCTTCATGCGTACGTACGGACTACCGTCTCCATGAACGGTGTGTTTCATTTCATTTATCTATATATTATATATATATACTGAATATATATGATATATAAATCATGTTTTATATTCTGGAAGTAAGTAAATCATGATATAAGAACAACAAGTCCAAACACCTACGATAAATGAAACAATTTTACCCAAAACGCTTCTTTAACATGGAATTTACAAAAGAACGGGTAATATAAAGTCATAAGTGAACCATATATGATATCATAACAATGAGTATGATTCTGGAATAAGTCAATAACATTATTTAAATCATTATACAGGAGGTTCAGACACTTACGAAGCATATCAGACCTAAGGTAAGGGAAATATCACAATCTCATTTTTATCCGAGATTGTTTATACTTTAGTATTTACTGGGTTGTATTTTATCATCCACATCCATGTTTCCTAAATATGTAATATTATTTCCATCCACCTAAAATTTTTTAAATCCAATTTTACCCTTCGTTGAGTTTTTAGTAAAGGATATGAAAGGAATCTTTTGTTTTTTTTCGTACTAGGTCCTTTTTTGACTTTTCCGACAAAAGTACGAGAAGAATGTTTTTTTAACTTATACGTCATGAATGGATTTTTAAAACATTATTTCCAAGAAGCTTCCTTTACAAGTTTTCAAGTTTATTTTTAATCAACTTCTTTTAGTTTTATGACATGTTAAGAAAGGAAAAACGTTTTTAAAGAAGAAAGGATATTTTCCTCAAGAATTCATTTCAAGTGTTTTTTTTTCAAAACCATTTTCCATCTAAGATGACGTTATTTGATATGTATGTTTCAAGTAAAATGTCTCTATGATTTAAATGGTTTAAATTTTCTTATGATGAAATGATATCAATTGTTTATGGATTATGATGGCATGATGTTTAAGAATCCCATTTTATTACATGGGTTATGCAATGATGTATGATTTATGGTTTTGTGGAACACATAAGAATGGTATCATTATGATATGGGTGGGACCTATATCTCCCTCCAATGAATTGGGTAAAGATTTTATATCTCATGAGATAGACATGGCTGGAATGGTAGGTTATACCGGTTCAGTGAAACAGGACTGAAACGAGTGTGACTCGGTTCAGAAAGGGACTTTGTCCACTAAGATAGTCTTGGCAATGAGTCTTGACTAATAAGATATTATTCTCTATGATTATGTGTGTATGCCACAAAGTTTCATGTTTTATGTTATAATTATTGTGACTACATTTCACTACCATGATTTATCCCATGTTATGAAATTTTGATCTCTTTTGCAGGTTAAGATTTCCAAAAGTTATGTGCTTATGTATATGATGTGATTGATATTTCTTTTGTTTACCCTTACTGAGCATTTGAGCTCACCCTTTTATGTTTTCTTTTCCCCAGGATATAAAGAAAGCTTTTAGGTAAAAAAAAGGAAGATCTTTATGGGAGATTTTGAAGATCTTTCACCACGATTAGAAGATTATATTCCAAGTTTCCAAAGACACTAAACTATTACGGTCCTTGTGTGTGTGTTTTTGTTATGTACTAAGTATTCCGCAAATGTAATGTAATGTCAATGTACGTCAAGCTTCGGGTCTCTACAGTTGGTATCAGAGGAAAGGTTTAGTCAACCTTTGGAAACTAGGATGTGAGAACGTTAGTGATATCCCTAGAGATATTTCTAAGGTATGTCTAGGGATGTCCCTAAGGATAAGTATACGTATAGGATAGTCCTAGAACTATGGTTACAATCTTAGAATTTATCCTAAGATGTTAGATATTGAAGTTACTCCCCCTTTATTATGATTTTTGCCTCTAACACTATTCTTTTTGGGTTTTAGAAAATGGTTGGAAACAAGGTGATTCACGATAATGGAGGATATGATGGAAAATGGAATGATATTTTTCATGAGCAACCAAATGAAAGGGGATTTGGAAGTCCAAACATCATTATTATTACAAATCAGAAATCTCATAATATGATCAATAAAGTAAAATTTGGTAAGTTTCCTGACTCGGCTAATAAGAGAAAGATGGAGTTTCATGATGATCATAGAGGAAAGAAAGTTCAATTTCTCCTATGTAAATCATGTGGGAAGAGGTATCAAGGAGAATGTTTCAAAGGAACTGGAAGATGCTTTGGGTGTGGAAAAGAAGGACACAAAGCCAGTAAGTGCAAAGGAAAAGGTTCAGTTAACACCAGGGATGAGGATAATGGTATTGCTACGACATCAACAATGGTTAAATGTTTTAAATGTGGAATGTACGGGCATTATGCAAACCAATTCCCTAAGGTAAAGTCTCATGAAGAGAATCAGTATGGTCGTATGGGTAGTATTTATATTGATGATGATGAAGAGACTACAAATGATATGTGGGATTAAAGAATTGTTGAAGCTCGGTCAATGGTTTAAGAATGTAGTGGAATGATTACATGTTTATCATGTGTAATGTTCTATAAGTAATCTCATGGTACTATGGAATAAAGAGACATCTAAGGATTGTTACACTGTTGTCTTTCCTTGAGTTTTGAAAGTGTATGATTAATGGTACCAGTATCCATTAAAAGATATTCAGATATTTTTGGAATATAGATGATATGCACATAATGAAGGGATAAGTAGAAAATGAAATGTTTGACAGTATTCATGAGCTCATGATTGATATAAGGACTAAGTGATATCATGGTTTGAGTATATAGAATTTTGAGGATTTTGGTATGTGGAAAGTGTTAACTTTTAACAGCACTCATGTTTTCAATAAGGTTCAATGGGTATTCAAGAGAATACATGATTAAGGACTTTGAATGTTTGGAATGTGACCAACAAAACATATCTTATGACATATGGGGATCAAAGATGGTATTAAATCTCTGGTAATCGTTTTCACTATGTTATGAGAGTGGACTGCAGTATTATGGATAAGCCTAAAGATTAGAATGGATTATGTTGGACATAAGTTAGTATTGTTTAAGGATAGAAGTTTTTTCGATATTATTGATGGGATGTTATAGTAATATAGTTTTAGAAAAAGGACAACCTGCAGGACGGGCGACAGCCCATCGCTTCAGACAAGGCTGTGGGAATCGAACCCACAACCAAAGTGCGACTGGCCTTTATCGCCTACCAATGGCCTACAGTAAGTCCCTGGTTAGTAGAAACTAGTTTTATTTTATTAAGTGGTATGATATATGAAGTATAAGTTCATTTTTTGAACCATATACGATTAACCATAAGATGGACTTATAACTTTTGCTAACCTTTTGTTTGAAAGAGATGGAATGACCCATCATTCAATCACATGATCTGCTAACACATCACGAATGACAAATTCATCTTCATTTATTTAAGAGATGAAGTGGAAATTGTCCAAAGAACGACAAACGGTGAGACTATACCAAAATCACGAAAGTATTTCTTCTAATTCCAATTTCATCAACTTTAGGGAAATGATCTTGAAAACCAAAAATGTTGTCTTAGTGCTCTTATATCTGATGAATCAGATGGTACCTTAGATCATCACAAATTTATGGCTTTCTGATTGCTAGCTTTTCCATAGCCATGTTCTCTACCACTCTCCATCAGAACATGATGTTTAGATTTCTCTTCCATATCCATATTTTCACCTATGTGGAAACCCAGTGATTAGTTTATTTGGGTAACCGTTACATTTCATACTTTTGTTTTTAAAGATTGGTTTTGGTATTCCTTTTTACGATGTGGGTTTCGATTAAAGAAACTTTCGAATAGTAAACCATTTATAACCCCGACAAATTTCGAGGGAGAAATTCATTTTAAGGGGGGTAGAATGTAACACCCCGAGATTTTATGAAAAATATTCTTTTTAATTTCATTAATGTCTTGTGTTGTATGCTACACCAAAAGGATCTTTCACAACACGCATCCTTGACTTGCCTTTAATTACACACAATCGCGACCTTCTTTGATAGCGTGTGTAGTACGCAATACCGAGTTTCACTAAACAACGATATGCTATTAAAATATTATTAAAACTAGCCGTTATGAATAGTAATAACCACTTTTTGAAATTTTATAAATTTTATTTTTCAAAATGGACTTCATTTTTGGATTCGGAATATCGAAATTAGCTTATGGTGAAATTTCGGTAATTTTCGGATAACTTTCATATTTTGATGAATAGTGGAAATTACTAAATTTTAATTAAAAACAACTTTTTCAATCGAAATAATTAATAGTGATAAATTATTAATTTGAGTGGTTTTAAAGTATATTTAGAATATATTTTTACAATTTAATACAATGTTGGTCATTGGATGTAATTTCACATTTAAACTAGTTATAAACAAGTGTCGATCTTTTGATAGTTATTATCTCTTAAAAACACGCTATTTGTTTTGACGACGAGAATTAATTTTTAAATTAGTTAATGCAACTGATATGTTGTGAATTTGGTAAAATAGACATCATTTTTGAGTTCATAATATCAAATATATCTTAGGCCTAATTTTTGGTATTTTTATGAAAACTTTCAATTTTTGATGAATAGTGAAACCACTAAGTGGTAGTTAAAAAAAACTGAATTGTTCATAAAACTTAATTTTACCACTTCTGTGAGTGGAATTTCAAAAATCCGAAAGACACGGTTGATTTCAGTAAGTAAAATGTGGTTCAATGAGATAAAAATAATTTTTTGGTGAATAGTAACTTTTTACTTTTTTTACCACAGTTAAAAGTAAATAGGGTAATTAAGGGTAGAAATGATATTATTATTACCCTAACACATGTCCTAATTCTATTGGACAAGTTTAATTCGACCAAGAACAAACTTAGAAATAAAATATGACCATTTAGGCCCACTTGGATTAGATTAGGACATTTATTATTAATTTATTTAAAGAAGGGTTAAAAGAGTTAAAATCAAAGTTTATTTACTAAAACATTTTTAATATGGGTTTATACATAAGATAAATTAAACTATAAATATTCATTAGAAAGCTAAAACGATTTCATAAATAATGGTATTTTATTTGTAATTTTTAGACATTAAATAATTTAATTTATTTATGACACAACAATGATGCAGTAATTATCTTATTAATGAAATATTGACATAATTGATGTTATAAATACCCAAATAAATATAATTTGAGACTTTTTATGAATTCCACTAATTTTATAGGTTAATATGACATGTTAGTATTGATTTATTTTACGTTTTTAGAACTTATCATTCTGTTATGATTTTCACAAAAATCAATTACTAAATAGTGTCAAAATTGACATAAAATAGTTTTTAAAAAATAATTATATTATTAATTGTTATTTTATTCCTAAAAATCTAAGGATCGGCCAAATGACTTAGATAAGGTTATATATATTAATAATAAACAATTTGGGCTTCGTTTGGCTTCTTATAGTAAGTTTATTAACCTTATAGTGTAAGAACACAAGAAGACACGGTAAAAGTAAAATTATTTAACTTAATGTTAAATCTAAATTACAAGGTTAAAATAGGAACCTAAACTTGTCTAAATTCTATTGGATGAGAGTATTTCGACCCATCCCCACCTTATCCTCGAAATAAATCAATTTTGAGCTATTTAAAACCGAACTTGACTTTATAATAAAATAATATTTTTAGTTATTCCAAAGGTGCCCCTCTCCTCCCTTTTAAAAGGCAACCTCCTCCCTCTCCTCCTCACACCAATTTGAGCATTCAAGCTCGTCCAACCCCTAAAAAAATCTCTTATACACTTCCCTAGTATCATCCTAGAGGTCCTGGTCTTCTTCAAAGACCATCCTTAGTTCTTTAAGTGGAGGTTAAGAAAAGGCCCGTCAAAAAGAGGTAATATCCATTACCAATCTTTTTCAATTTCTTTCTTATTCAACTTCTTATTTTTTAGTTGTTTCATGATAAAGTAATAACATAAGTATTTATTATATACTGATATGTTATTATAAATATGAAACAACTCTAATTAACCTTCTATCCATCCTACAGAAAAAGGAAATCACCACGTGTGCGTACGTACGGAATACCGTCTCCACGCCGTGGTGTAATCTATTTTCCGAAACCACCTTAATTGGATGGGTATAATGGTGTAATTAGTAACTATATATGATTATTATAAAATGATATTGATACTGAAATAGTATACATACACTTCAACACAGGTTCACGATCATGAGAACGATATCATCGCTCTTGCGTACGTACGGACTACCGTCTCCACGACACGATGAGATTCATTCTCCACATTAACCATTCATGAATGATTATAAAGTATATATAATGAATAATAATGAAATATATGACATGTTAAATCTACTGGATTTATGTATATATGTATATATATATCTACTTACTTCCATTCAAGACAATAAAGAAAGGAAAACAACGTTCATGTGTACGTACGGACTACCATCTCCATGAATGGTGTGTTTTATTTCATTTATCTATATATTATATATATATACTGAATATATATTATATATAAATCATGTTTTATATTTTGGAAGTAAGTAAATCATGATATAAGAACAACAAGTCCAAACACCTACGATAAATGAAACGATTTTACCCAAAACGCTTCTTTAACATGCAATTTACAAAAGAACGGGTAATATAAAGTCATAAGTGAACCATATATGATATCATAACAATGAGTATGATTCTGGAATAAGTCAATAACATTATTTAAATCATTATACAGGAGGTTCGGACACTTACGAAGCATATCGGACCTAAGGTAAGGGAAATATCACAATCTCATTTTTATCCGAGATTGTTTATACTTTAGTATTTACTGGGGTGTATTTTATCATCCACATCCATGTTTCCTCAATATGTAATATTATTTCCATCCACCTAAAATTTTTTAAATCCAATTTTACCCTTCGTTTAGTTTTTAGTAAAGGATATGAAAGGAATCTTTTGTCGTTTTTCGTACTAGGTACTTTTTTTACTTTTCCGAAAAAAGTACGAGAAGAATGTTTTTTTAACTTATACGGCATAAATGGATTTTTAAAACATTATTTCCAAGAATCTTCCTTTACAAGTTTTCAAGTTTATTTTTAATCAACTTCTTTTAGTTTTATGACATGTTAATAAAGGAAAAATGTTTTTAAAGAAGAAAGGATATTTTCCTCAAGAATTCATTTCAAGTGTTTTTTTTTTCAAAACTATTTTCCATCTATGATGAAGTTATTTGATATGTATGTTTCAATTAAAATGTCTCTATGATTTAAATGGTTTCAATTTTCTTATGATGAAATGATATCAATTGTTTATGGATTATGATGGCATGATGTTTAAGAATCCCATTTTATTACATGGGTTATGCAATGATGTATCATTTATGGTTTTGTGGCACACATAAGAATGGTATCATTATGAGATGGGTGGGACCTATATCTCCCTCCAATGCATTGGGTAAGGATTTTATATCTCATGAGATAGACATGGCTGGAATGGTAGGTTATACCGATTCAGTGAAACAGGACTGAGACAAGGGTGACTCGGTTCAGAAAGGGACTTTGTCCACTAAGATAGTCTTGGCAATGAGTCTTGACTAATAAGATATTATTCTCTATGATTATGTGTGTATGCCACAAAGTTTCATGTTTTATGTTATAATTATTGTGACTACATTTCACTACCATGATTTATCCCATGTTATGAAATTATGATCTCTTTTACAGGTTAAGATTTCCAAAAGTTATGTGCTTATGCATATGATGTGATTGATATTTCTTTTGTTTACCCTTACTGAGCATTTGAGCTCCCCCTTTTATGTTTTCTTTTCCCCAGGATATAAAGAAAGGTTTTAGGTAAAAAAAGGAAGATCTTTATGGGAGAATTTGAAGATCTTTCACCACGATTAGAAGATTATATTCCAAGTTTCCAAAGACACTAAACTATTACGGTCCTTGTGTGTGTGTTTTTGTTATGTACTAAGTATTCCGAAAATGTAATGTAATGTCAATGTACGTCAAGATTCGGGTCTCTACAATCACCCTCTGTATATTTCATCCATACATATGGAGAAGTTAATTTTTTACCTTAGTTGTATATGGACCCAATATTAGAGATCTGGGTGTCACTATGTATCCTATGATGATAGAAATCAACACACACATAGTTCTCAATTGTAAATCTCTATAAATATCTGATCCATAGCTATATGGGTGAATTTTTTCCATTAATTTCTTGGTTTCAATGGATGGACATAGAATTGAAGATATGGGTGTCACTATGTATCCCGTGTGTAAAGGAATCAAGACACATGTAGTTCTAAACATGCTTCCCAACACAAATCTGAATCATGTGCAGAGAGAGGGAACTTTACTTAAAACGAATTTGTAAATAGAAGGACCCAATTTGGATTCCCCTATATCGATCTGGATTATATATAGGGGAGGGATAATTTCTTGTATTTCGCAGTTGTTCCTAGGGCATGAGGTCAAGGAATCACTATGTTTTACATTATAATGAGAATCAATCCACATGTATTTCTTGAGGAACTATGCATTTTAACATCTTACGGTAAGGATGCGGTTCACCCGATGTGGAAGAAAATAAGTGTTATCATTTTTTAGCCTAATAATAGAGACTTGGGCATCACTATATATCCTGTTTTGATAGGAATCAAGCCACACATAGTTCTATAATGAAATCTCCATGTGTAGGTATAATATTTATGCAGGGAGGGGTAGTCATTTTTTTATGGACAGACTAGGATGTAAGATTTGGTTATTCCTACATATCTTATTAAAATGAGAATAAATCCAAACATAGTTTCCAAGAACATCATGGTAGGAGACTAATTTCGGAGGTGTTTTCCTTTCTGGTGAGGATGTGAAGGCCTTGTATTTGTGATACGAGGCATCCCATGACTATCATGAGGCATCCCATTTTTATGGAACAAGGAAAGGCTATAGTTTATCATAATGTTTTGAGGAAATTTATCATTGATTTATCTCATACATAGTCACATGAGGTATCCTAGGTTTGTCCCAGGGTAATTCGTCAATTTATCATTACATACCTTCGATCGTAATGGGGTGAAAATGTCTTAAATGGGCTTGTGTGGCTAATAAGAGAAGAAATGTCATAAAAGAAGGGCATGAGGGTACCTTTACCCCACAAAATCTCATGAAATACTAGACATAGTCCACATTCATGAATGTTGAATGGAAAAGACTCTGTGATGGGTTGAATATGGGGATGAACCTAGGATAAAGAACCCAAGCATCACTGTGTATCATGTGATAACACGAATCAAGTCATATGTAGTTCTTGGATTGGTTCCCTGTGTAGGTATGACCCGTAAACAAGGGTAATTTCACCTTTATTTCACACAAATCTTGCTCATGTGTGGTGAATCATTAGCATGATGATGATTCTTATGCAGTTTAACATTATGTGGTAAGGACATTTGTGTCACGTAGTTTACTATATTGTGACCTTGATATTTTACCATAAATTTTAACATCATGAGATCAGGATAATGATGTCTTGTGGTTATGGGAAATATAATTTTGTGGGCCATCAAGGAACAACATCCTATCATGAAAACGGACCTTGAGGCCAAAGGATAGTTAAAATCATCTTATAAATGGGAGAAAATTGTGTCCAAGACTAACGCGAGTGTCTAGGAATCACTACATATCCCATTGGAATGAGAATAAAGTCACATGTAGTTCTTAAAAATGGAATGGTGGATGACCGATGTTGGGGGAAATGTCCTATTTATTTAGAACATTATAGTGTTGTTCAGTTTAATAACATACAATAAGGACATTAGTGTCATGTTATTTATTGTATTGTGACATGGATGGTGTTACACACAATTTAATTTCACATGATCATGATGATGATGCCTTATGATCACAAGAAATACTTCTTCGGGAACCTTTCATTGGTGGGGGTCATGGTAAGTTTCTTATCCATTGAGATCAAATAATAGGCTTAATTAAAGTAGAATTTGTGTATGGAATAAGGTACTTCTTACTTTGTATCCAACTTTGTAGGTTTCTTTCTGAGTATCATCAAAGTCCTGAGGACCAACACCATCTCTCCCTTGAAGAAATATTAGAGATGAACTTTTTTGTTAAATGCTAATGCAATATAGTTTTGGTATACTTCCAAATGATGCAAGGTGTGTAATCTCTTCTCATCAATTCAATCCAATTCATCTAGCCATTTCTATCATTTCTCATCTGTGGGTAGTGGATCAGAGATGGTGATGTAGAGTGAGAGAAATTTAAATTCAATGGGAATGACCACCTATGTACTATATACTAATGAGTATGGGGTTGCTTGTGTGGTAGTGTGGGTTGTAGTTCGGTAATACCATAAGGCATATAAAATCTTGTTTGGTCAAGACCTTTTATCCATATTTACTATCTTCTAGATTATATTTTATAGGGTATTGTTGAAGTCCTCTATCTATCTATTAGCCACTACATGGTAGTGGGTTGAAATGTTACACTTGATGTTATACACATGATATAGTTTTTACAATTTATTAGAAAACAAATTGGTGTCATTTTTCATTAGTATTTTATAAGGGATGAAAAATTTGGTGATGATGTTATCTCTCATGAATCTGATAATTTTCCATGCCCCAAACTCTTTGAGGGGTATGGATTCGGCTCACTTGGAGAAGAATTCTGTTATAGTGAGGATGTACTTGAACTTCTTGGCCATATTGGGAGGATATAGTCCCACAAATTCCATTCCCCCTATGTAAAATAGTCATTAGTATTTGGTAGTGTGAAAAAACTCTAGGGGTTGGTGAATAAAGTTGGTATGAGCCTTGAAGGAATGGTACTTTTTGGTGAATTTGGTTCAGTCTAGTATTATAGTGGTCCAGTAGTACCCAAGCCTTCAAGTTTTATTGAAAATCTTGAATCCTGGCTGGTGGGTGTTTTAGGATACAGTGTTAATTTCCTTTATGAAAATAGTGGTATCTTCTCCATCAATTCACCTAAGAAGGACCCCATTAAGGCTCATCTTATAGAGTAACTTTTGATGATTTTTTCCATTAAATAGAAAAAATTTAATTGCTTATCTTCATATTTTCTATCTCTAGGCTCTATCTAGTGGGAGCTCTCTTTTTTGAAGGTAGTCCATAATGGGTATCATCTAACTAGTGGTAAATATGTATGGTTCAGGGATGGTACTAATATCATCGATATATTTCATGTTGTATTGAAAAAAAAGGTGATATAATCAAGTGATGCGCAATGTTGATGACTGTTTCATCCTAGTTTGGATCAATTAGAGCTATGTATTTATTTTCTAGTGTATAATATTGGGAATTCTATGACCATGGGACATTAGTAAATGTTGGATCCAAAGGTAATTCTTATATTAGTCCCTAAACATGGTTTAGCATGGAGTTAGATCTTCCTTTTTGATGTAATAATCCTTATTGTTCTACTTTATGACTAGTTCTTAATCACATTTTATATTCGAGTGATTGACTTGTACTTGAAGCATCATCTATATCCCTATAATGAGTGTGTGATATTCAACTTCATTATTTGTTAACCCTTCCAATAGTAGGAATGAGTAAGTTAGAACTTCCGTTTCTAGATAAATGAGCATGAATCCTAGCCCCAGTTTTTTGAGCCTAGGATCATCCATTCACTTCCATATTGGACTTCTAGATGCATAGTCGTAATATATCTCCCATATCTAGGGGCCCTCTTGAACAGAGAAAAACCCTTCATCAGGTAGTTCAGTGTCCAATGAATTTGTTTCTATTAAGGGGTTATCTACCAAGAAATCTATTAATTCCTATCCATTCATCGCTTTCTGAGACACAAACTAAATGTCAAACCATTGTAGGATGATTTCCCACCATGGCATGTGCCTGTTCAACATAGAACAACTGAGTGGGTTTCTACAAGAGACTAAACATACCTCATGATGTTCTGGTTAGTGTCGTAGTTTTTGGACTATAAATATTAACACTAGACATATTTTCTCGATATTTGAGTAATGAGTCTCGACATAGATCATGGTTCAGTTGAGGTAATAGAGATTGTTTTTTTATTGGTGTCATTATTTTCCATGGGGAATGAACCCAGTGATCTCTCCAAGGCTGTCACATAAAACATAATTGGACTTCCTATGATAGGTTTCATCGTCACTGGTGGCCTCAAGAGAAATTTCTTGATACTTTTGAATGATTCTTGTAAATCATTAGTTCATATATATATAATGTAACTCCCCAACCCCAGTTACCCAGATTCAGTGCATTATTTTAATACATTGGCATGATTACAAGGAATCAAGTCCCGAAGGGCCATTCGGTTTAGCAGTCTTGGAAAATAGATTACATACATGAATGATACATTACAATTTATAACATAAAAAACAACAAAAATAATCCTTTATGAATTCCATTATTCCCTGGGCTTAACCCTGCATATCAATCACAATACACTTCTTGAAATCATGGGAAAAATAAAACATATAAAGAGGTGAGCTCAGATGCTCAGTAAGGATAACAATACAGCAGAAACTTTCATAAATAATCATAAACATTTAAGGCAATGTATAACTAAAACAAAATCCTTTTAAATATAAACTTCATCATAATATGGAAAAAATAAAATGAAGTAATGTCATTTACTTATTCACATGGATATTCTACTAGTCGAATAATCACATGCAATATCACTAACCACTTTCATAATGATGGAATGCATAATGCCAGACTATCATAACCACATAGTCAAGGCCTTGTGCCAAGACTACAAATAAGATTTTTTCAAGGCCTTGTGCCAAGACACTAGTTTTTCACATGAGACCTACCGATGCATCGAGGAGCTATAGAGGGCTCCACCCGTCACTTACTAAGTCCAATTCATTCCCATATGAAAAGGTTTAAACATAACATAAACATTCGTATTAAATCAAAACTATTTGAGAGAAATATCTCTTTTTTGAAATCATTTAAAAGTCACATAATTATAAAAGAAAACATTTACTTTGAAAATATTCTTATAAGATTTTAAGGGAAGATTCTATGATTTTATAATGACAGAAAATAGCCACACCCACCGCATAAGTTAAAAAATACATTCTTACCTTAATTTTGTCAAAAAGGTTAAACAAGACCTTGTTTGGAAAACGACGGAAAGATTCCTTTCAAACCATTTTATAAAAAGTCAAACAAGGGTATAAATGAATTTAACCCATAGTCTAGTAAATAGTAAAAATGTTTTGGAATACATTTTTAAGAAACATGGATGTGGATGATAAAGAGGTCCCAGTAGATAATTACGTATAAACAACCTCGGATAAAGAAGAGATTGTAAAATTAACCCTTACCAATTTGGTAACTTACGAAACATACACCCCATGAAAGAGGTATCATATAATAAATATGTAAATACACATAAATTAAAGTGTATTACAAAAAGAATACAATTATGGGAAGTACATACACCACACAAAAGATAATATTGGCAATATGGCACGAATCTCACGGGAATAATGAGTGAGATGAAAACCCCTTACCTTGCACTTTCCTTTAGTCGAGGGTATGTTTAACATCCTGTATGAAGATATTAGTATGTTATTAAAGTATACCAGAACCATATTAGTATTTATTATATCATACATGATTCATTAATGACTTTATAATACCCATTTTATAATAATTTTCATGTTAAATTAACATTTCGGGTAACAATCTCTTTCTTTATTGTACGTGTTTTAACTTGTTACTCTTGACTGTATCACTTAAACCAAGATTTAAATACTTCTAGAATATAAAAAATTATTTATATATCATATATATTTAGAATATAAACATGTATAATAGACATATATATGAAATGAAAAACACCGTTTATGGAGACGGTAGTCCGTACGTACGCATAAACACTGTTTCCATTTTCATATCGTATTGAACGGAACTAAGTGAATAAGATATATGTAAGTACATATGTATATTAATATATATATCTCCAGTATAATTATTATGTCATATATTACATACTTATTAGTAATATATATTTTTATAATCGTTGATGAATGGTGATCGTGGAAATGAATCTCATCGCGTCGTGGAGACGGTAGTCCGTACGTACACACGAGCGACAATATCATTCTTTTGATATTAAAATAGTATATAATTGGATGGTATATAATATATAAATAATCATTATCATGTTATATTTATTATTTACATGAATTACACCTCATTATTATTCCCATCCAAATAATAATGTATTGAATAACAATTACACCATGACGTGGAGACGGTAAGTCGTACATACGCACGTATGGTGACATGTCATCCAATGGATGGATAGCATACTGAATATGGTTGTACCATATTTATAATAACATCACAGTATATATAATATACTAGAGTTATTATTTTAGAATGTAAATAACAAATAAAGAATAAGTGGAAGAAGAAAGGAACTTGAAAGAGGGTGGTGAAAACATTACCTCTTCTTCGGGTTCTTCCATTTGATTTGATCAAAAGGGATCTTTAGGTTGGATTTATGATCAAACTAAGGAATCTAGGTTGAATTGAGGTAAGTTTAGAGGATATCTGGGCAGGTTTTGTCTGAACCAAAAGGCTTTGAAGGTATGAAGAATTGGTTAGAAGTAGTGTCCTTTTATAAGGGGGAGGAGAGGCTCTTTAGAAAAAAGTTAAAGTAATATTTTATAATAAATTCATATTCAGTTTCTACTGGCTCAAAACTAGATTATTTAAAGTATAAGGTGGGTATGAGTCGAAAACCAATCAACCAATAGGTTTTAGACAAGTTTGGGTCACTATTTTACCTTTATCTTTTAGATTTAACTCTTAGTTAAATAGTTTGACATTTACCATGTCTCTTTGTATTTTTATATTATATGGTTATTAAACTTACTATAAACTACCAAAAGAACCCCAAGTGGTTCAGTAATGACATAAATATCATCATATAAGTTCTTTGGCTGAACCTTAGATTTTTAGGAATATTATATCAATTAATAATATAATATTTATTTTAAAAACTCTTTTATGTCAATTTTGACACTATTTTATAATTGATTTTTTCTAAAGTCATAAAAACTTTATTAATTCAAAATAAATTTATTTAATAAATCCTAACATGCCATAGTAAACTAGAAAATTCTTGGATGGCATCAAAATATTCAAATTGTATTTATTTTAACATTTATAATACCATTTATTTGATTCTTTCATTAATAAGGAAAATACTTTATCATAATTGTGTCATAAATAAATTTAATTATTTAATCTCTAAAAATTATAAATAAAATACCATTATTTATAAAATATTTTTATCTTTATAATTAATATTTATAGTATAATTTATCTTATGTATACCCCAATATTAAAAATGGTTTAGTTATTAAACTTTGATTTTAACTCTTTTAACTCTTCTTTAAATTAAATAATAATAAATGTCTTAATCTAATCCAAGTGGACCTAAAGGTTCATATTTTATTCATAAGGTTGTTTTTGGTCGAATTACACTTATCCAATAGAACTATGACATGTGTTAGGGTAATAATAATATCATTTTTACCCTTAATTACTCTATTTACTTTTTCCTGTGGTAAATAAAAGTAAAAAGTTACTATTCACCAAAAATTATTTTTATCTTATTGAACCACATTTTACTCCTTTATATTAACCATGTCTCTCAGATTTTTGAAATTCTACTCACAGAATTAGTAAAATTAAGTTTTATGTGAATTTGCAAATTCTCCTAGGAGATGGGTAAAAGACGGTGAAAAGTTCAATAAGATTTTTATATATCTAAAATTATTATAAACTGACTCCAATGAATTACATTTAACTTATATAGTTATTATGTTTCTATTTTTACCTAAAATAAATTTAAATAAAATAAATAATTATTTAAATAAAAATTCGGTTTTAAACTATAACTCAGTGTTTTCCACTATTCATCAAAAATTGAAAGTTTTCAAAAAAATACCAAAAATTCACTCTAAGCTAATTTTGATAATAAAAATTCAAAAATGAAGTCTATTTTAACAAATTAAAATCAAATAAATTTCATTTATTAATTTAAAATTAATTCCCGTTGTCAAAACCAAAAAGCGTATTTTTTGGAAATACTAACTATCAAAAGATTGACACTTGTTTATGTCCAATTTCAAAGTAAAATTACTAACAATGACCATAATTGGATTAAATGGTAAAACTATAATCTAATTATACTTATAAACCATTAAAAAAATATAATTCAACACTATAAATTATTTTTATTAAAAGAGTTGTTTTTAGTTAAAATGTTGTATTTTTCACTATTCACCCAAATATGAAAGTTATCCGAAAAATACCAAAAATTTATTGAAACTAAATTATTATGTCCCTATTCTAAAGAAGAAGTTTATTTTGTCAAATTGAATATATAAAAGTTTCAAATATTGGATTTAAAAAGGGTTCTCCATTAAAAGGCGGTAAAATTGCATTTTTTGAAAAATACTTCTTTTATCTGAAAAAAATGAATTTGATCTTACATTATGTCTAAGAAACTCATAATAAGGATTCTAAAATTATAAGGATTATATAAAGTTCAAAATTCAGTTAATACTATTTAATAAACGCTTTTGAATGGCTAGTTTGGTAAGTCGTGGTGCACTTGAACTCAGTGTTGCGTGTAGTGCAAGTTATTGAATTACTTTGAAGAAATAACGTACTATGAAATCTTGGGGTGTTACATATAACCCCCATTTTCATCAACCTGGTGAAGGGAAGACATTTGGACGCAATGTTGTCTATAAATTTTTAGATTTAGGCCATGTTTCCTTGAATTCCTCTCAACTCACTAAGTATTTAAGGAGGTAACATGCTAAGTATGGCCTATGTCTTCTTAGGGTTGACTTTTGTGCCATGATGGCATATGAAGAAGCTGAGGAATTTCTCCGAGGTGACAATGAAAGCACATTTTAAAAGGTTCATTTTTAGGTTGTGCTACTTTAATTTATTTAATATGGTCTCAAGATCAGCTAGGTGGTTAGAGAACTATCAAAATTTAACTATCATATCATCAAAATAATATTCTATGAACTTCTCCATGAAGGGTTTGAAGATGTGATGCATGGAACATAGGTATGTAGTGCCTACATTCTTTAAGCCAAAGGGCATTACCTGATAGAAAAATAATCCTTGGGGACCTAAAGGAAATGGATTTTTCATCTTCTTAGTCGATTCATATTTGATTGTATCCTGAATATTCATACATAAAAGATAGAGCCTAATATCAGGTTGTTTCATTAATCAACAGTTCTTTGATCGGGACTAGGAAATCATTCTTCAGTTAGTGTCAGTTGAGATCCCTGAAATCAATAAAGACTCTGATTTGCCTATTATTTTTGTTGATGCGGATGATATTGGCCATTATTTTAGGATATTTTCCTTCCAAATGAATCTATATTTGATTATATTTTCAACTTCAACCTCAATTTTGGCAGTACGGGTCGGGTTCATCTTTATGGATTCTTTTTTATAGCCCTGATAGTCCCTTGTTAATCTTAGTTGGTGAGTGGACACCTTAGGATCGAGCCCCAGAATTTCTATTTAGTTCCCGGAAAATAAATCTCGATGATACTTAAGGAAGGAGGTATATACCTCTTATTATTTAGAAGACATGATCACACTGATCAAAGTGCATCATGGGTCTTTTTCTATACCAATATTTATTTCTATGAGTTCATAGGTGGTGGTGGAGAATTCCTCCTCAAATTCTAGAGGGGCATCCCTAAGGTCATCCCCCTCTTCTTCTTTCTCCTATTCTTCATCTTCCTCTTGTTCTGTAGGGGGATAAAGTAGTTGGTTAAGGTCTCTAGAGTTAGAAGAGGAGTCTATATCTTGACATTTAAATGATCAGGAGACTTCTTATGAACTAGTTGATGGTGTGGGATTTACTTGAAACTATGGAGGGGATGGAGTGATAGATAGATAAGGACCATATTCATCATTTTTTTGTGATGAGACAAAATCTTATGCCTCAGCTGATGGGAAAGGTATTTCCTAGAGCTCTATGGATGGTTTGAAGGCATTTTCATCTGATCTTTCACCATTTTTTGGGGAGTTAGAAAACTTTTCAACACTAATGGATTCAATGGTCATAATAGAAATCATGAGGGAATATGAATATGTGTCTTAATGTGGACTCATATGATTAACCTGATTGATGGGTAACACATATTCTTCACTGATCTATTTGAAGGAGTTCGTCAGGATCTTTTACAAAGCATTCAGGGTGGTGACTCAAGAAACACCATTAACCAGGGGTTGTTTCTCTTCTTTTTGATGGAATATTGCAATGATATAGTGTGACTCATAAGATTTTAACGAGGCTTAATCAGTGTGAAACGTCCTAATTTGTCCATTGATGTAGTATTTGAAGCATTGATGGTTTGATGAGGGGATTTTCATGTGTTTATGAAACTAGGGTCTTCTTAGAAATACATTGAAGGTCATGTTATGTTGAACCAATAGAAATTATGAGTCAACTAATAAGTCTAAAAATTGGTCCTTCATCTTGATTTGGCCCAATGTCTTTTGATCACTTTCTTCATAACCTTGCAATGTTATAGAAAAAGGCACTAGGTTATCATCATTCCAACCTAGCTGGTGATGTATTCATACTAGAATGAGGTTAACTCTAGAGGAATTTTCAATGAAAAGTTTTCATACATTCGTATCATTTATCCTACCAGACACATACAAGGTTTTGATGTGTCCTTGTATAATAGAATCATAATCTTGATAATTGAATGAGATAACCACATAGAATTCTATAGGATAAGTCTCTATCTGATAGACCTCAGTAGTGTAAACCTCATCTTCAAACTTCTGAGGGCTTAGAAATTCCTCTATGAGTGCTTCCTTGAGGTCTTTTAACAAACTAAGGGTATCCAAAATTGATAGCTTGGTGGGTACCAAGGATAACTATTTCAGTATTTCATACATCTAGTCTAAAGTCCTTGAATTCTTGGGGTGGGGATCCTCTTTTATAGGTGCTTTAGGGGATTGATTATTTTATGTTGATGGATCATCCCTTGAAACAGAATTTGGATTTGATACTGTCCTTGGTGGGTTGGGTTGGTTAAGTATGTCTACCCACAGAGGGTGATCTGACACATGTACCCTCTCTGATTGATATTCCAGAGTTGTAGGGTTAAGGTGGATTTTAGGCGATGAAGGTGTATTTTCATGATACTATTGAACATGTTGAAGGTATCATCCATGAGTTTCTGTAATATTGATTTTCTAAGTTGAGATGAGGTTAGAATTCTATTTTCTTCCATGACTATGCCTTCCCTAGTGTCCTTGATTTTTGTGGCCTCTTCCTTAAGTTCCCCAAATGGATTCATGGAAATTGGGTTCATACCCATACTCATCATTAGATAATGGATCCATTAATTTATTGACATTAATGGAACCAAATATCAACTCCTCATTCAATGAGGGATATTTATGGATGACGGTTTATGGCGGTGCCTTTTGGCGGGGTAGTGCTCATTATTGCATATCTTAGTGCATAAAATGTTAGAGGGTAAAAGATAAATTTGTAAATAACATGGGTTCATAATTCTACATTTTTTCCCTACCTTTTTTATAAAACCACTTTTTGGAAGGTTGGATTTTGGAGGTTTTTGGTTTCGATGGCACCGACTGAGTTGTAGTGGAAGTGGATAGGGGCACAGTTGGTTGTTTCAACTATTATTAGAGAACACCATGAGATCGATTGATTTTATTTTGAGTCATCCAAACATAAAAAATTTATTCCCTTATAATAACAACTTTTTTCCACTCACCTCTTTCCTTAGGGGAATTGGTGGAATCATATGCTACTTGCACTAGAGGCTTTCCAAAATTTAAATGTCTAGAGTCCACCATTTTATATAGGATTTATTTGAAGAAAAATCATTCATAAATGGTGTGCCTCAATATTTGATTAAAGGTGAAATAATCTAGCTGTTCATTGATACCTACCTACTTAATACTTTTGAAATCTGGTAGGTGCATAAAATCATTGCCCGTGATGGCTAAAAATATCCATGGACTTGATCATCTAGGATTGAGTAAACTTTGATCCATAGATCCTCGAATGGATTTTTACTAGGTCCCCTCCTCTCTTCATGGTGTGTTAGGTGTTGTTGTTGACACCCATAGGGTGTTTCATGATATATTGAAGGCTTCAAAGATAGATTATGTGTGAAGGCTAGCTTAAGTGTGACGGATGTTGCCTCTTCTTTTCCCTCTCTTTTCCCTAGGACCGGTGGAGTTATCTAGGACTTAATCTTGGTTTTTTGTATGCAATCCTCCATTATTTGGGAAATGTAGGTGAAATCCCAAAATCCACCTATATACTTCACCAGTATGAGAGGTGTTCATAGCTCATCATGAAGATTATACATGAAAAGAGAGTACATGTCTTCTCGGGGGAGTTGTAGTTTTAGGTAATAGGTTGTCCCTTTCCATATGGAAATAAAATCCAAGACTCACTCATTTTCTAGATTTTTTCAATTTGAGAGGTCAATGATTGTTTCCTTTTATAGTGTTGAGATGAACAAAAATATAAACTTCTGATAGATGTCTTCTCATCCTACGATTGACTGAGATGGAAAACTAGTGTACCATAAAAACTTAGGCCCTTATAGGTTTCACGCGAACCATCTAAGTTTCACTGCTTCTTGTTTCTTAGGAGTTCCCATCATGGGATCATAATGGGATGAAAAGTGTTTCAGATGTTGTTCTAGGTCTCTTAATCCATTAAATATCATAAATATAGGATTCCAAAAAAATGGAGGTGGTAGGGTTTCTTTCACCTAGTTGGGGTATGGTTTTAATTCCAACTTCACTAGAGCATGCCTCACCTCAAAGGATTCCAATAAAGATAAAAATGACTTGATGGTGTTGATGAGTCCTTGATGAACATTCGGTTGAACCAAGACATGGATAGGTGCAGTAATTGGTGGGACTTGATGTGTTAGTTCTACCAATATTTGTAATGATATTTGGTCAGGTAAACCATTTGAGGGTTCACCTTAGCCCATTCTGATTGTCTTCATAATGAAGAAAAATCATGATATTCATCCACAATCGGGTCCAGGTGTTGAGTTGGGTGGATTTCTTGGCCCTACTTCAGTCCCCGGGATAAACCCTTATTGTTGAGGTACACCTACTAGAAGTGTATATTGAGGATCTCCCCATGCAGAATATTTAGTAGTAATGTTACCTCAGATCAACTTGGTCTTGATTCACCTCAACTCTTTTATTTCCCTACTGAGTGAATTTTTCTTCGAGTATAGGGATCACATCCTCATCAAGAGGAAGAGGTGGATTTTATGTGACATTTCATTTATTATTTTCTTTGATAGATATTAATTGAAGAGGAAGTAAGGTATTGTTCTAGGGAGAACTGAAATTCAGGGAAATTCTCGGGTTTTGGGTATGCTCACCTCCTTCGTTTATCTCTATTTGAACTATGTTCTAAATGGAACCATCCTCTCCCTACTAACTTATATTGAAATCACTTCTTTTTTTGCATGTAGGATTGATTCCCATTATTTTTACCTATTTATAAAGAATTGTAGGCATCGTACTAGATGTCAAATAATTATACGGTTGTTTGTGACCTTTTTTAGACCTCTCCCTTCCTTTTTGGAGTCTTCTCCAAGTTTCTTAATAAAGAGTGACTCAGAGGGAACCTTCATGAAACATGTTCATGTGAATCCCTCAAAAGGAAAATGGATAATTATAAGGGAAGAATTGGGAGACCATAATTCTTTTTTTCCTTACTAGATGATAAAATAGTGATTTCCATTGGTGGGGAGGTTGAGGTAAAAATTACCACATTGCTACTGGCTATTATTTCTCTTTTTCTCCTAGTATTGTGTCTCATACTGATTTTTTCCTCATTGGGGGGACTTTTTTGTTAAAAATCTTCTCATACTTGCAAGCTAGTGATGGTCCCATACTATAGTGACTACTTCTATTGTCGCTAATCTCTTTATCTTGTATATCCTTGTTCAAGTATGAGACCAGTACAATGTCAGTTGTGTATGCTAACTTCTTGCTTGTGAGTACATTGTCAGTGTTGATAATTGGTTTACTTTAATCAAGAAGTCTATTGAATGTTTTCAGTTTCCTGGTTCAATATTTGTTTGATGGATTTCTATTTTTAGACTTGACACTTTGAGAATTATTCACGGTAGATTCTTGTTTAGTGTACCATCTTTCATGAGCAAGGGTAATGCTTGATAGCCACCTTGGAGTAATGATATTACAAGATTTCATTTCCAGTGGATTCTGTTTAATGAGGTGTGATGTGAAATAAAAAGGTTCATGTTCCCCTCTCCAAATATATAAACACTAGGTAGGTAATCAATTATTATATGACACAACTCATGTAATGCATTGAGGCGTGTCAATTGAATATCATTCTTCTACTTCTCTTATCGTGGTTGGTGTGTAGAAAGAAGGGATTTCAAGTCAATTTAATGATGAAGGTACCCCAATATTTTGACATGGTAAAAATACCTGTAGTAAGGAAATAACATTTTCCTTAGGTATAGGAGAGTTTTACAGTTATTCAGATGGATGTTGTGAATTCATTCTTCTAAAAATGGATCTATAATGTAGAAATGAGAAGTGGGTGAGGTCTAAAAATGATTGGTATGTCATCTCTATCAAATTGTATTCTCATGAGAAACATATCATTTTGTTATTATTATAGATAATCTTATACTTGATCAGCCCTACATGATCACTTATTTATTATTTTTGTATAAGCAATGGGGCTAGTGTGGGTCTCGTTGTAATAGATATGGTTCAGAGGTGGTTTGTAGGATGATCATTTTCCCGATCTGTTTTCTAGGTGAGAAAGGATGTATCTTTTCATTGATATGGTATCTAGCATGTCTAGCCCAATATTTCCAAGAAACTCAGAATATGATGTATTTCTCTTATTTGACTCAGTAAGGGGATGACCTTCTTTCAAAAATGAAATGTCACAATGGAGAGGGACTTTATAGTGGATTCCATAATAGAGAGGAATATGATCGTAGCTCGGCATCTGACTGCAAGGAGAACTTATATAGCATATACCCCGGGGAGGACCTTCAGGAAATATCATAGCAAGGGGAGGACCTTCTTAGTATTTGATCTTCTTACCACAAGGATGGATACAATGACACTCATTAGTAGATAATCTATCATGATCAATCAATTTGTGCCCTTGAAGGAAGACTTCATGGTATATTCTTTTAGGAGGACCTCTGGAGCAGCTAGTAAAAATGTTTTGGGGAGGATCTTTGCAACTTCTACTGTTACTTACAGAATTTGGTAATGGATTGGTAGGATCATAATACACCATTGATATATGTATAATGGACTCGAGAACTCTTGATTCTAGTGGAATAGGTTTATGAGGTTGTACTTCATTTTCTAGTTTCCTTTGGCATAATTTCTTTTCAAGATCTCTCTTATGGATGATTGGGGTTGCTTTCTGCAAGTGATGACCTTCATATGTGGGGGCCTATTAATGTGGCTCTAGTGGTGTTGTCGGATTATTCTAGTAAGAATCTTTAATTATTGGAAATTTGGTAGGGATATATTCTTTCCTTAAAGTGCCCACTGGAGTGGACCAATGTCCCTTGGTTGGAACTGGTATTTGTGCCTAATATTTTTTTTCCATTTATTGTGGAATATTTTTGACAACCCTCCTATATGGGAGAAGGGATGCATGTATGCTCCCAAGTGACCACCCCATTGTTTGGATGAGTCACCCCACTTGAGGAGGCATGGATGTGGGCCCAAATCCTATATATTTTCATGGATGTGATTACATCTTGGAAGGTCTTTAAGATATGGTCAGGTATTGATGTATGAACCTCCATCATTACTAATATATTTTGAGATATTTAAATGGTGGGAATGGGAATATATGACAATTTCAGTGTCAAAGAAGGAATATACGCTTACTCTAGTCCTTCATTACCTACCAATAAATATTGATATTCCACCTGTACGGGGGTAAAGATATAAATTTTCCCCTGATTCACAACCAAGATATGCCAGATTCTTTCTCTAATTTATGTTATATTTTCATGACAACATTAATCTACCTTCGAAGAAATTTTCATCATCTTGTTGGTTTCTTCCATATATACTTGGTGGGATTCAAATTGGTAATCATCTATTTTCATATGTTCATTGTTGTGGTCATATTTACCGGGAGGCCTTGATGTGCATAAGTAGGGATATGAATTTTATCATTTTTTGTTGTATTTGTATAACGAACTTCATAAGAACAATAAGTAATATAAATATGCAGGTAGGTTGCTGCCATATTTACTTGGTGGCTTACTTAGCAGGAAAAGGGATGATATCCTATTATGTATTGTTTGTACATCACCCTATATGAACCTCCCTAGGGACCTGGGTCCACATGAATTTGGATGGGGACCATGGGGTGGTATCCTCTACATGGTAAGGATACTAATTCGCATGGTGTTTATGGATATGATTATTGGTAGGGTCCCATGAGTAGTATGCATGTGCGGAAAGGATGAAGTTATTGGTGACCACTTCATCAGCCTCCCTAAGGTAAGGGAGGAACTCATTATCATGTTCTGGGGATAGTCTCTTGAAATGTTTTGTGATGTCTACTAGGTTCTTCTGGTTGTGGACCACTAACTATCGCAAGGCGGATAGATGACGAGGCTTCATATACTGAAGGGCCTATTGAGCTACCTCCAGGGTTGGGAGAACACAATTCTATTGGTACTCCCAAACTATGGAATTTGAAACACAACATTGAAGAAGTTGTATGGGTTATGGAACCCTCTATTTGGTTGAGGACTCAGCTTGTGTAGTGGCTGGTGTATGTGTTTGTGAGAACTGGTGAGACTCCATTGTTTTGAAGAGAGTTCTAGTGAAAATTTCCTATAATATATGTGACAAATGCAATTAAAAAACCCTCATAAAAGTAGCATCTCATGATGACATGCATAATTCATGGTCTCATTTATCCCTCTTCCATTTCAGATGATAAAGGGTCCTAAAATAGGGTAACACTGCCACCTTGATTAAGGATTCATATTAGGTTCAACATTTTGTTTCTGATGAATATGATTGTTGTTTACCCATGTAATAGGAACAAAATGGTCCGAAGACAATTGGGATGTATATCATTTTTATATTGTGAAGGATATATCATATTTGAGTGGTTTCATGTAGGTTTCACCATTTTTTTCCAATGAAAATCAATGGGTACCAAACGATTGATTTAATGGGGTTGAATCTTATACAATCACTCACATCTGGTGCACCGTTTCAGAATTTTCTCTAACTAGTTTTTGTTCATGGATCAATAAATTCCCAAAAGATCTCATATTCATGATGACTCATGGACCTACCTTCAAAATTCATACATTCCTTGGGGAGCTTATCCAATGAAACTTAACAACTCACATTGGTTGAGAGTATGGGAAGTCGGGCTCATCACACCGTTTTGGGGGAAACTATTTCCTATTTCGGGACTCTCATATAGATTTAATATATGTTTACAAATAATTTGTTCATTACCAAGTATGTATGATGTGTATCACCCTAAATTAACGATCAATTATGATAATTAACTAGTTTAGAATCATTTTTATGTATTCGAGGTTCTCCATTAATGGTACCCTTTTATGGATGGGTCAGAGATTCTTTAATCATTCATTAGAATGATGTTGGTTTTAAGCCACATAGTGAGGCACTCTATAGTTTTCTATCATCTAGGGGGATTGAAGTTTTTTTGATGTTGAGATCGAACCCATAAAATTGGATTCCTACTTATCCTTATGAAATAAATCATAACCCATGTAGTTCGGAGCCACCTAATAGGACATGTCACCTTTTAAGGTCGTGCGACAAGGACCAACCAATATAGTTTAACATCATATAGAAAGGAAATATAGGATAAAGGTTCCTAGTCAAGGATGGTGTGGAAATTATTCCAAGGTCGATTGAGGGTCCCTAAAGAGATTTAGTCTCCTATTTGGATACTGGTAATATGGCCCGGAGAACATTAAGGTGAATTTGGGTGTTGGGTTTGGACCTCAAGGAGGATTCCTAAATATCCTAGTTAGTTGGGAATCAAATCCCACATAGTTTGGTATGGGTTGGGGATTACATCGTATAGAAGTAGGCCCATTTGAGGGGACATGATAGGGGATTATACCAATTAAGAGGCTCGTGTATTTTCTTCAGCAGGAATATGGCCCTTCGAAGATAGTTGGGTTGGGGCTTACACCTATGAAGATGTCTTTTTGAGGGATATGGTTGGGGATTACACCTTATAGGATTCCCATTTGAGGTTTGGGACCCTGCATATTTCATGATCTTTATTAACCTTTAAGCCCACATGAGTCATGCTCGATGTGATAAATAAGAGGAATTAGTAGATTTTAAGATCACACGGTCCACTTTGTCTGCTGGTGGATGTATGTTAAAACCAAAATAGAGAGGGAAATAAAGAGATTTGATTCTCTTATCCTCTATTTCTTTTACAACTTGGTACCAAAGGGAGAGATAATGGGCAATGAAGTTTCTATCCCCTCACTTTTTTTGGAATCTTGGGGTGGTGAAGAGGATCAAGAGTGTCACATCCTGCAATAAAAGACTAGGGGATTACTCCAGGATGGATTCCCTATTGGTTCCTAGGGAAGATAGGAGTGTTTAAAACCAGACCTCATTGAAGGGAAAGGCCATTGGTTCTCCCTCAATCCCTAGAACAGGGAAGTTCACATGATTACTTATGATTCCATGATTGCTTCCAAGGTCGGAACCCTTGTTACCATAAGAGTGTAGACTTGAAGATATTTTGAGGGCATCCCTTGTCACGGAGGCTGCCAACATGACTCCACTTACCCCAAGTATGTAGACTCAAGAGGACATGTTGATGTACCAGATGATCTGATCATACATGTCTGTTGGATATGCCTTGGCATGATTATGTTATATTGGTTCATGGAGTGGCTGATGTGGGACCCAATGGTATGCTAGTAGGAATTGATGGGATCTAGAGTGTATAATTCTCTAGGATTACCCATTCCACATAGAAAGTTCTTATATGGGATAGGGTTCCCTCCACATAGCATATTACTTTGTGGGTGAGGGATTATCCATGTAGCCTTCTTCTTTGTAGACCTGGGCTCTTCCCATGCAGTGTGTTGCTATACAGGGATAGGTTAAACTCACGTAGTGTATTTCTACATAGGGTAAAGTTACTCTTGCTTATATTTTTACTATGTGGGGAAGGGTTCTATCTGCATAGTTTTTTTATGCATGGTACTAGTCCGTAAAGGGGAAATTCATTTATACCTTGTAGAATGGTTTCTACAAAGGGGTTTTAAGTTTTTGGATGGACAAATGAATTTATTTCCTCCTTAATTCTATGTGTTGGGTTTACCTACTGAGAATCAATGGTTATCTCCCAATTCTCCTCTGAGTCCCTGCTATTTGTGTCGTCCTCTTTTTTATGTCTCTCATTTTTCATCATTTTTTGGTTCCCCCTTAGGGGTATTTTATAGAATAATAGAGGGACCAGATATCATCATGGATGGTCTTCTATAGTAGGTTGTAGGTATTCATTTTTTGGGAGCCCAAAGAGGATTCCCTAGCCTATGAATGATTTTATTCATGGGGGTAGTCGTTCACTGGGGTGGAAATCATCACCTAAACCTGAAAATTATTTTTGTTTTGTTTTCAGGAGCTGGTGGTACTGTCTCATATTGTAAGAAATTTCATTCATAGAGGATGGTCATTTGTGGGGGTTGAAATCATTTTCTATCCTTAAAAATGACTTAGTTCTATTCATGGGCATCAATAGTACCCTCTCATCCAGTGAATTTTTTTTTTCATAGGGTGATTCATGAATCGATGGAAATACATGCAGAGCAGTGGTCTTCATAGCCATTTTTACTATATGGACCTAAGACTTCCTTCTCATCTTTGTCCCATTTGAACATTTTTCTTCAAAGTCTTTTTCAGATATATTTTTTTCTAAACCAAACCCATGAAATCCTTTTATTTTTTCTATGTAGAGTTTTTAGGACCCAACACAATCCTTCACCTAAATAGGTCAACTTAACAATCCCTACCTCACTATGGAGTGATCACAAAATAATTCATCCAATGTATTCATATAGTATCCAAGTAAAATAAAACAAAGGTGAGAAATTATCACATCTAACTGATTTCACACTCCCATGCCCCAATGTAAAACATATTGTGCTCCCATACCTTCCATGAATATATCATCATAATTTAATCCATCTCTGATGTGGGTTAGGATGAATACCCCCCTATCCCAAACTCTTATAGGTTTTAGAATTTTTTTTCTAGCATCAGTCATCATCACATCCCAATATCTTACACATAACCATTATAGTAGTTCATCATACACATGAAGAAAATAAACCTTGTTCCCTCCTCCTACCATGAAATATCCCACCACATATAACATCCTCATCATCTCTGGGTAATCTATAACACTAACACATGTCACTAACTTGGTAATATCCAACACCAACTCATGTTATCACCTGGGTAATATCTAACACCAACACAGACCATCATCTTTATCTCTAAATGAAGAGTGAGTAACAGGGGGTAACCGGCCATCTGATTCACCCCCATCCTAGATGGTAGGGAAAATACATAGACACTATAACATTTGTTTATTATCAAGTATATCCAACTTGAGTGTGTTGAATTTTAAATAACATAGTTAGGTATAAAAAACACAATTCACAACATATGGGTTAACATAAACTAAACTAGAATACTCCACAACACCACCACTACACCTCACAACATTCATTACAACTTCTACCACCACTAAATACATCACACCATATAACCACCACACATAAAACTAAAACTTCCACTTTCAATTATATGTTCTACCATTTCCCATAATTTTAAATATTAATCCAACATTAGTTAATTAGTATTCAATTTTATAATTCATTTATCATGTAATAGATTTCAGAACACACTTCATTCATTTGACACCACATAACATCTCACCCATCTCACATCCACTATTTCCATAAAAAAATATATTTCATGTAATTACCACAACCCATCCATAAAATCATAGAATACACAATCAAACCACTACATATCATCCATCATCATATCACATTCTAAAAAAAATTAATCTCTACCCAACACATTCGGAACACAAGCTAGTCACTACCATCAATGTACAAGCCCAAACATGGTTTATGTAACCAAAATAGATCTACAACATGAACTTCAACACACAATGACACATTCTAGCTTACAAAAAATAACAAAAAATTCAGATTCATTGAAGTTTTCTAATCACATATTTTCATTACTTAGAATGGGTATTGTCACACAAATCTAGATATCCATGGGAAAGAAATTAATTATCCAAATTTAAGTTCTTAACCTTTTATTCAAGGTGGAAAAAAATAATAAACACATTTATCATCTCACAATCATAATAGCTACAACACACAAGTCTCCCAACACCCATGCTTTTCATAAATATTAATAAGAAAGGATAATTCCATTAGAAATATCATCAAATGTAGTAAATACATATGAATACTCCCCTTTCCAACAATTTTAGTTAATTCAATTAATTATATTCTTATGATTACCCATACTATCCACCCAAAGGGAAAAAAATAATGAAATTCCCACAAATATAGTTAAAAAGGGAGAGAATGATGATCTTTTACATCAAATAATAATTTTAAAATATCTATTCAATGATAGAGGAAGAGGAAGACAATAACAGGGAACCACAATTTAAGTATCAACCTCGATAAACCTTGAACATAGTATCCCCATAAATCTACCTCCATAAAACTATAGAAACCATAAATATCCTCAAGCATGACCTCCTCAGAATGAAGAAAATGGAAGGAAATTGGGGAAGGAAACTCACATAGAATCACTGATGTATAATCTCTCTATGTTGAGGGTTAAATCCCACAAAGAGATGGTAAAAATTCTTCTAAAATACCCTAGGATACACCCAAGAATATAGAGAAAATACATGAGGAAGATAGGGTTTAGTGGAGTTTTGGGTTTCATAGGAAAACTAAAAATTAGAACACCACAGTGAAAAACCTTCACTACAATGAAAGGGTTCTGACACATGAAAAGGTTATAGTTTCATGGAAGGGAGAAAATCACAATGGGGATGGTCAAAATTGAATCCAAGAAACACAATGAGTTCCACGCTTAAAATTATATAAACTAGGAGAAGGACCATAGTTTAAGGGAAACCATCAAACCATAGAATTAAATCACCAAGAAGAATACCACACCACAACCTAGATATTTGGTTTAGCTACCCCAATTCAATAAAACCACAAGAATTGATCCTCCAAGTCTCCACACCAAATCATAGAAGAAACACAACAACTATATCAAAAAAGTAATGACCATTAAAACCCACTCCCCAAGGATTCGTGTCGCAACTGATCTATCCATTCCACAAAAACTCCCTTTACATTGAAACATAAGATTCCATGCTAAAAAATAATTTCCCATCTGAAATTTTAGCTAAAATTCCACCATCTACTCCTCAATTCCCTTAGAACATCCCATAAACACAACCATCACCTGAAATATTAAAAATTAATGGGTAAGAAAGTCTATATTATTACATTAGACAAATAGAAAACAATTATCATCCTCTAGAATCAAAAACAAACCTAGAAAAGGTAAAAATTAATGGGTAAAAATAACCACTCTATGAGATAACACTTAGGGGTGTCATTATAACTAAAACACTTCCACTAATAAAGCACAAAATTTAAGGTAAACCACCATCCATATCATGATATTTTACTCTTTTGGAAGAATTGATTGGCCCACATGATTTTAAAATGTGTCATAAATAAAACAAATCTTGATTGAGAATGTTGTTTCCCTTACTTATATGCTTCAATTGATAACACAAAACAATAGAAAGGGAAAAGTCACATCTCATAAATTATAAACTTTTCACTCATTACTTCATGAAAGTAATCAAAACTGAGAAATATTTATATAATTCAAAATATCTTAGGTTATTGAGCATGCATATGTATCTCATGCTCCCAAGTAATCTTCTACAATCACCTATGCCTCCATAACTCATGAAAAAATAGAATTAATTATCCATATAATACCATATCTTGAGGATTATAGATCTCTATTGGTCTCTCTATGAATTTCACCTCATACTTGATATCAAACTCTCACATTCAATGATGCGAGAGTCATCATGAATATATATACTATTTTAGGAAACATTGATGATGTTTTTGATCCCATATAACCATGGTAGAAGTTCCAACCAATAAGCCACCTCCCCAACATGCTCCATACCTTAAAAGGCCTAATGAACTGGTGAGAAATCTTACTACCACTACCAAACCACCACTGCCCCTAATGAATGGAGACCCTCAAGAACAACTTGTACCCAACCTCAAACTCTATGGTCCTCTATATATGATCATAATAGGCCTTATAATAGTCTTTTGCTTCCTTCATCCACTCTTAGGATACCTAGATCTTCTTGGTCATACTATGTACTATAATGGGACCACAAACCGCTGATTTCACAACCTTTGTCTAGAATAATGGAGAATAATATGGCTTCCCATATATTGAATAATATAGATCAATTCTAATAGATGAATGATAGATGTTGTTATAGGAAAACTCAATCAGAATTAGTTACCTTACCCACGATCCTCCAAAATCTAAGATGTAAGCTTGCAAAAAATCATCTAGTTTATGGAATGTCTGTTATGTCTAACCAACTATCTAAGGATGAAATTAAGTGTTATGGTGAAAATGGGTGTCAATGGAATGAAATAATCCTCTCTAAACCCATGAGGTAAAATTATGATCTTGATTAGAAATTATAGTCTTTAGTACCCATTTTATTCTATCTACATCATCCACACAATACCTTTCCAAAACATCCATGACACATGATTCAAAGATTACTTGAAAGTGAGCCAACATAATAATTAAATCCAATATCACCCAAAATTCATCACATCCTCTTTGATCCTAGGGTAACTTGGTGATGATATCCATTAAAATTTCCCCTCATTTTCTTTCTAGGACATCTAAAGGTTGTGACATCCCTCGGGGAATATGGTGTTGTCTTTCACCTACCGACAGTCCATGAACTGCACCACGGACTCTTACACTAAAAAATTTATTCTAGGCCATAAAATATATATCCCAAATCCATGATACATCTCATACAAACCTGAATATACTATTAAGGGAAATTTGTAAATGTTATAGAGAACTCCTTGTACATCGACAATGGAATAAAAATCTTCCCTTGAAACAAAATTCAGTTGTAAATATCCTTTGAATATCCTTCAACAAAATAAACATGAACAAAATGGTATTACATAACCACATCATATGAGTCTCCCCATTGATGCTCTTATACCTAATAAATGAATGGAGATTCCACTGTCATATGATAAAGACATCGTCTTCCATTGACCTGACTTCCTAGATGCATCACTACAAGCTCCTCCATACCTCCCCAAACATCCTTAGACTCATGAACCATCTCTTTAGGACTTATATATAAAACCCCCTACTTAATCAGAAGTTTTAATATGAAGTAAAATATGGCCCCATATGTACCACCTCATATGCAAGTGACTGTCGAGTAGTAGTGAGTGTCTAATGTAATGCGGGGGGAATATCCCTCAACAATTATAAAAAAATATGTTGACACAATGTAACAAAAAGAAAAATAAATATCAAAACATAATAATAACTCAAATAAATACTAAAATATATATCATTAAAATTCATACATAAGTAATCAAAGGACCCTAAACATGGAAGGTTGTAACATCCTGACCCGACTTACCATTAAAATGGTAGTCAGATCAATTGCCCCAAGGCCTCAAGTGTGACTTCCCATACACCAAAGACAACCGAATAGTAGAGAGGGTCTAAGGAGGTGATGTTTGGGATATTATAACCTCATGATTAGAGTAGCACAGCGGTTTATTAGAAATTAAAAATCAAAAAATAGAGTAAGTAATAATAAATGAAAGATAGAGCGGTGAAAGAATAATCTAAACCAAATATAAAATTTGTCCAATGCCAATGTACAATAATTCATGCATGTCCAGATGATGATACATAAACTAAAGAAAAATACATACAGTAGGAAACATGATATAGTGAAACAAGTGAATAAAGAAAATGAATAAAATCCCCTAGGGAGAACTCTATGAGCATCATGAGCTCTAGATCAGTCATTTTCTCCTAACTCCAAGGTATAAGAATAAGAGCGCAAGCAATAAACCATGGTCATAAAAACAAGAGGTATTCTCGGGTACCCCAGTGCAATGGAGGCCCAACCAAGGTGTGAGATAAAATACCAATAGTCCACCACCCACAGTGTCTACTGCTAAATCTAGTTGGTGAAAATAAAGTGAATTAGGGTGCAGATAAACAAGATAATAAGTAGTTATGAATAAATAACATGGGTGGCTCAAGTTCCAATAGGACACATGTCCAACTCTAAATGCTTCATCTCGCAGCTGGAAAGAGTGTCTGGTCAGTAACTATAAATATATATAATAAATATATATATAGTTTAGTTTTATATTTCATCAACCTATATGAATCCAAGTACGTGGGGATGTAAGTGGCCATATAACCAGAATACTAGGTGCTTGATGGACCAGGGCATAACTCAGAAATCCATGACCATTCTAACGATCTTATAAGCTCAAGAAGCATGAAATATGACCTAAATCTCATAATTACTGGGAGACATCATGATCTTCACTCGATATGGTGATTATGTCATCATGTCAACACTTTAATAGTAGTGAGTGTGCCATCATGTTGACACTTTCAAGGGACTTGGTGAACCATGACCGCCGTCCACATAGTATCACTGGTGTGAAACATCATGCTCAAAACCCAATGTAAGGGATCACAATACCACCAAGCTCAATAGAAGCCTTACCATCATTCCACAACCTATATCAAGGCATAATCATATTTTTAATTAATATCCATGAGTAATTACTTATCATTCTTTATGTTAAATAATTGAGGGAATCAACTCAATAATTTCATTTAATTAAATAAGAAATAATCGATGTGGTATTGCCACCCATTTTAAGTCATTTCAATTAAACTATTTAATTCATTCAAAGAAATTAAATCCATCATGAGGCATGTCATAATATATATATAAATCATATCATTTATCCATTTACGTATTTCAAGGAAGGTAATCCATCATGACAATCCATTCCAAGTACTCTGGTTGGTACCCTGTAATGGGAATTATACAGGGTTTTTGACTCAAATCATCTAAGCCTCGTGTTTCCTAATTTTGTGAGTTCTTTTATCTCTTAGTGATGTGTCTTGTGAACTTCAGTTTTCCACATACCCTTAAAGTGGTTTTAATAAAAATTTATGTTTGGATGGAATTTAAATCATTTTAATCTAAACAAGTCATTTAATTTATCAAGGCAATTTGATTTATAGTCAATTCTTTCTAATACACTTAGAAGATGGTTAGTCTTTAAACATTTATAAGGAGTGAAACTCCATTTAATGATGTCAAGAGGTCATGTACTAGGCATTCCTTATACTAACAATACAATTGGGTCATAAAAAACACAAAATCAATAAGTCCAAGGAAAATTCAAATCACTAAACACTATTTTTTAGTTTAGAAGACAACGCACCTCATTTGAGGGATTTTATTATAAAACATGAAATTGATTATCAAAAAGTTCACTTAAAAACATTAAGCATCAAAATTCTTGATTCATAACCCAACTCACATTAAATAATCATTCCAGAAAAACTATCCAATATGAAAATTGAATTTATAGAGGTTCAAAATGGTACTTAGTAGGTTCCATTTACTCTTGGCCAATTTCTTCTAAGGTGTAATTTTGTTCATAAGGAATTTCAAGCACCTAAGAGGTTATTTATTTCAATTAAAAATTTATATAAATTGGGAGATTTAATTTAAAACCCAAGTTGAATTCTTGGAATGAATTCCAGGAATTTAATTAATTAATTACGAAGCGGAAATTTAAGATAGCACACCCAATGGGTGTTTATGATCGACGTCGACATCCTTGAATTACTTAACATAAATCAACAGGAGTATATAATGATGTATATCAATTGAAAAATAATATATCAATTTTAGGGTGACACATAGCAAAGGTAGGAATTCTACACGATGGTGTTATTTAAAAAACAATGGAAATCCGGGGAAAGAGCCATAAACCACCTACCTTTACTACTACAAAACAAGCCTTTATTATTGTTGGCCATTATCAATGCTAGAAAAAGCATTGATATATTTTTCCTTTATTAGTGCTAAAAATGATTATAAAGGGTATATTTTATCAGTAATTTTTTCTAGCACTCATAAATGGAACCCTTTATCAATTCATTTTTTTAGCAATGATAAACAGTGCCCTTTATCAGCACTTTATTTTTAGCACCCATAAATGAATCCTTTATTAGCACCTTTTTAGCACAGATAAAAGTTCGAATAAAATGTAATAAATAAAAAATAAAAATGATTTTACTAAAAAAATGTTAAAACTTTTATTAATTAAATAATTATTAATAAAAAGGGCTAAATTGATTTTATTATATATAAATTATAAATACTAATAAATATATATATTAAATATATAGATATATATAAAATGAAAATTAAACCAATAAAAATTAAAAATAAGTAAATTAAGAAAAAGATGAAACATTTTATTAATTAAATAATTATTGATAATGTTAATAAATAGTATATATTAAATATATAGATATATATATGAATGTATATAAATATGATTTAAATAATACAAAATATTTATGTTTTACATTAAATAGCAATATATATTTAGGGAATAATGGTTTATAATTAAAAATGAATATGAATTAAAAATACTCACTAATTGTATTGAGAAATGGACATAATTGAATGCTGTTTGATTTTTCAATTTAACATATAGATCAAATGTATTATATTGATTTCACATATACATAATTAATTAAGTTTTATATACAATGAACACACAAAAATATTTTTTTTCAAATTTAATCAATTTATATTATTTATTTTATATTTATTTATTTATTATATATGTTTTAATATTTCCAATATGTATTCATATTTATTTCAATATATATCCATTTTTTAATGATTTATATTTAATTAATCAAAATTATCCAATTTTTCAATATTGTTAAACTGTACTCAATTTTAATTATTCAATTTACTTATTTTTAATATGCACTCACTTAAGATTAAATATTCATTAATAATGTTAAAAAAATGTTTGTAAAAAATTATTTATAAATAAATATATTTATAAATGTATATTTAATATTTTTATAAATTTATAATTATAAATAAATAAATAATATTTTCAAAAAAAGAATTTATATAATTATAAATAAATAATTATATATATTTAAATAAATATAAAACTCTAATAAATTTTTTTAAATAATGAATATATTTAATATATTTAATATATATATATATATATATTAAATATACAGAAAAAACTAGGAGACAGGAAAAAACCTGCTCCTAAAGAAATATATATTAAACTAAAATAAAAATGCACAGGAAACCGGATTCACGGAACCAATCAAGAAAGACGGGTATAAACCATATATGTATTAAATATATATAATTATAATTATAATTATAAAAATATATATATTGATGTCAATATTATTTTTTAAAAATTATTTATATAATTATAAATAAATAATTATATATTCAAAGACTTATAAATTTATGATTTTATAAAAATCATTATTATAAGTATTATAATTATATATAATTGTTATAATTTTTTTAAAAGTATTATTTTTTAAAATATTTTTAGATATTTATCAGCACTAAAAAATCACTAATAAAATCAATCTTTATCAGTACTAGCATTTTAGAAATTATAAAAGGTATTTTTATCATCACTTTTTTGGAAGCACTAATAAAAGTTTCCTGATCTATTTTAAGAACCCTAACCATCATATACCAGTTTTCGATATCTGAAGCTCTTCGTATAAGCCACCTATTATTGGAACTCTTTATTGTCAAATCCAAGCTTGAATCTAGGTTATAATTAAGGATCCTAAAATTCCAAGGTTTGAATCCAAGGCTTGAGTGATTCAAGGCTTGAACAAAACTAAGGCTTGAATGAAATCCATGTTTTTTGATATCTCTACTTTCCTTTAATTATCCAATAAACCTTCTAATTCACATCTATGTATCCCAACAACTCCAGTTGCACTATCCTATAACAAAACCACCCAAAATTAATTATTGTTTTAGATATATTGAAGAAATATCTTCCTTGATAGCATGTGGATCACCTTGGGACAACATTAGTACTGTGCAACTTGAAATATATCAAAACCAGTGTTTGTTCATGTTGTTGTGAGGCATAATAGGCTCCCAATACCTATATTCCAGGACATCTACCTCTTTTAAATTGTCAAATTTTCAAAAATTCATCCATATAATAGTCGGTGTTTTCATTGGTTTGGAATATTATATTTTAAATCACTTGGAAACCTCTTTTCATATTTTGAATGAGAAATTAATGTGTTATGATTTCCTTGAATCACCTATAAACAAAGAAAAATGTTTCACCAATCATAAATATCTTGTTAACGTCCCTCATATGATCCATAAAAAGTTTCATTGTGCTTTTTCCAATCATAAAATACTATGTCTTCAGCATATATGATTACCAACATCCTTTGATCATTTTTATTCACGGTATATAGGTTGTGATCAACTCTACCTCACTAAAACTAAGCTTTCTTAGGTATTAATCCAACCTTAAATACCAGGTCCTCAGTGATTTATTTATCTTATACAAATAATTCTTTAACTGGAACACCTTAATTTCATTTTCATCCATAATAAACCCATCAGGTTTCTTAATGTAAACTCCCCCTTAAGAACTCCATTGAGAAACATAGATTTGACATCCATTTGGTATAATTTTAACTACATTTTCACTGAAATATCCAAGAAAAATAAAATAGTTTCCAACCGAGATATGAAAGTAAATTTATTATAAATATAAATTCCTTTGATCTTTGAGTTTCCCTTAAACACAATCCATTCTTTATTTTGAGCCACTTTTCCATAGTCAATGAGATTATTACTAAACACCCACTTGGTTCTGATGACATTTTTGTCTTCCAGCCTTAGAGAAATTTCTCATGTCACATTGTTCTTATTTAGATCAAGATCCTCATTCATATATTTGATCGAATTATCATCCTTTTCAGCCTATTCAAATGATTTGGGATCTACTTGGGAAAAATGATGTTTTTATGGAGTCTTACTCCTTCGAGTTTTCACTAAAATTGTCTGATCACCAATGACATTTTATTCATTGATTTTAGCAATGCTTGTATTTATTATAGTTTATAATACCTCTTCATTTTCCTCACCATCAATTTCTTATTTTGATTCTACCTAAACACCATATTCTCCCCCCTATTATACTCAATTCAATATTAATTTCCTCCTATGTTTTTTCATTATTTTAATTACTAACAATCTCCCCATTCTAATTAGTAAAAAATATCTATTGATTTTATCTTTTCATCATAAAAACATTTCAACCCACCCTTTTTAAGTTAGTATTTAATTGTATCATTATATAATATGTTCAATTTTTCACTACCACAAATCAATTTACTTTTTCAAACATAATTACCTTAAATATTTATTGACCCAAAATCAAAAAATGGTTCAGCTAGTTTTATATACCTTTGTAAAAATATAGTCATCTTTGAAATGATAACCCACTCATTAATACTTCTTAATAATCACTTCATTTATTTCATCACACATCTAATAAACACTATGTATGTTTTACTTTAATCCATCTAAAAACATATCATTATTTAAGATTGGCTTTTGGTTCCACACTTAAGAATCTCTTATTACCATCCATATAATTCTCAAAAATAGGAAGCATTAACCCTTTTAGAGAACACAATACACTATAATTGTCATCCTCATCAGTTTCATATCTCAAACATTTATTATTCCAATTGTTTTCTTGGGACTCATACCCCATATATTTTATGTTTCTTACACTACTCTGAGAAGTAGTCATCATATGGATGACAACTACTTTGCATATTTCAAGAAACATAGGTGCATGTCCACAAGAGATGGAGGGTGAGTGTCAAACAACAAAATACAATGAAAAATGTTTGGAATATGAGCTTATGAGGATGAAAATTTTCTATAACTTTCACCTTTGGATGAATTAATAGGATAACGCATACCATAGTGGAATAATTGTTTTCTTAAATTAAATTAGCCATTTTCTACAAAGTAGACTGAAATTATTTGAAACAATCAAATGTTGAGTTTACCTTATTATAATTGTCTACATCTTTCACCTTTGATAATGAATATCTTGTGTGTATTTATTTAGTTATTATATAAAATGAATATTTTATTAACTCAATAGGATATATCTACTTTCTCTATAATGATTCAAATCTTCAATCCAAGGTATCTTATTTTTTCCTTATCCTCCTCGCTCATTGATTGATTGTTTGTCAAGACCTATTTGTTTTTTTATCATCATTTTTGATTGACCATTCCCTATGGTCAATAATGTATTCACAATAAAATCATTATCCATATAATTAATGTATTTTTTCATATTTATGTTTAATTTATTTCTTTTTAGTATTACTTATATATTAATTATTTTATTATATAGGTGGATTCTTTTGTTCGAGTTGGGGTGGTTTGTTTGAAGTTAATTATGCTCACGAGGGATTGAACTTCAAAGCTTCAACTGAGATAATTAAAATAAATAAATTCATCAAGAAGGCATACAAATATTAATAAAATGTTAATTCATACTACTTATTTAATTAATTTTGTCATTATTTAATCTAGTATTTTTAAGTTAATTTCCTTGTCATTTTTATCTAAAACTTTTTATTTTTTTCATGGAACTTTTTGGAATTCATATTTTTCTTTCAACTATCTGCAACAATCCAAAAAAGAGATAAAATTTTTCTTTATACTAACGTTACCATGTTTTTTACTTTCATTATATTTCTTTGTCGAACTTCCAACACTACATATTTATTTGATATTGTTAGTCAAAAAACTTTTTTTGTTGTTGAAATACAAAAGAGTAGAGGAATATCATGTTACCGTTGTGGTGAATTCTTGTGATATAATGGGAACATGATCTTCCTCTGCTCTTCTGAATTTCAAAAATTAGTAGTTTTCTTCGGCTAACAACATTGAATCAATATGTAGTGTTGGAAGTTTGACATAGAAATATAATAGAAACATGGTAAAATTGGAAATTAGGATTTGTTTGAGACTTTGGAATGTATGGGAACCAACTTTACCTCAATCCAACACACAATGTGACTGGTATGACTCCAAGTGCTTCTTTTGATTTAAAATTGACATTAATTTTATTAAAAAGGAAAAATAACTTACTCAAAACTGAGAAAATATATTCTTATTACTTTTATACTTTTGAGAAATGATTCATAAGTCATTTGGTATGTTTTGGAATCAGAAGCACCTCAATTTGATGCATGGTGTGACCGTTATGACTCAATGTGTCTATTATCAGTTTAAAATCGATAGTTTGGTTCAAAAAATGTCACTCACTGAAAATAGAAAAAACCTGCTCTGATTTTATTGATAATTTTTTACATGAATTCATAATTCATTTTTAATGTATAGGAATCAGTTTCATATCAAATTGATACACTATGTGATCAGTATGAGTCAATGTGGATGTTTCCAGTTTAAAATGACATTTTAGTACAAAACAAGTGATGTACTCAAAACCAATGAAATTCATTCATATTGTTTTGATACTTTATTAAAATGATCTATAAGTCAATTAATATGTGTAGGAATCATCCATAGCTCAATTTGATGCATGGTGTGACCAATATGACTCTAAGTGTATCTTTTTATTTAACATTTACATCAATTTTAGTAAAAGGGAGAAATGGCCTACTCAAAACTAATCAAATACATTTAATTTGTTTTGATACTTTATGGGAACAATCCATAAGTCATTTTTGGCATGTAGTAATCAACTGCACCTCAATCCGATACATGATGTGCCCAGTATTACTCAATGTGTCAGTTATCAATTTAAAATCAACAGTTTAGTTCAAAAAATGTCACTCACTGAAAACCAAAGAAAATCTCTTTAATTTTATTTATAATTTAGTAAATAGATTCATAAGTAATTTTTAATTTGTAGGAATCATTATCACATTAAACTAACACACGATGTGATCGGTATGAGTCAAAGTGTGTGTTTCCAGTTTAAAATGACATTTTAGTAAAAAAAGACAAGTGTTGTGTTCAAAACTAAGTAAAACCATTTTTATTGTTTTGATAATTTATGAAAATTATCCATAAGACATTTGGAATGTGTAAGAATTGTTCACACCTCAATCTGATGCACGGTGTGACCAATATGACTCCAAGTGCGTCTTTTTATTTAAAATTGACATCAATTTTATTAGAAAAGACAAATGACTGACTCAAAAATAAGAAAATGCATTTATATTGTTTTTAGAATTTTTTAATATGATCTATAAGTTTTTATGTTTTGGAAATATCCTCATATCAATATGACTCACAGTGTGACCGGTATGACTACAAGTGCGTTTTTTATTTAAAATTGGTATCAATTTTAGTAAAAAGGACAACTAGCCTACTCAAAATTGATAAAACACATTTGTATTGTTTTGATACTTTATAGAAACTATCCATAAGTTATTTTTTATGTGTAGTAATCAACCTCACCTCAATCCAATACTCAATGTGCTTGGTATGAATCAATATATTTGTTATTAGTTTAAAATTGATAGTTTAGTTCAACAAATGTCACTCACAAAAAACTGATAAAATGTGCTCTAATTTTCTTGATAATTTAGGTAATAAATTAATAAGTCATTTGTAATGTGTATGAATCACTCTCATGTCAAAATAACACACTATGTGATTGGTATGAGTCAAATTGTGAGTTTCTAGTTTAAAAAGTAAACAAATTCATATTGTTTTTATACCTTATTAAAATTATCCATAAGACATTGGGGATGTGTAATAATTATCCTCACCTAAATCTGACACACATTATGACTGGTATAACTCCAAGTGTGTCTTTTATTTAAAATTGGCATCAATTTTAGTAAAAAGGACAACTGACTAACTCAAAGTTGAGAAAACACATTTATATTTTTTTGATACTTTATTAAAATGATCCTTAATTCATTTTTGATTTGTAGGAATTAGCCTCACCTCAATATAATGCACAGTCTGAATGGTATAACTCTAAGTGTGTCTTTTTATTTTAAATTGACATCAATTTTAGTTGAAAGGACAGCTAACCAACTCAAAACTGAGAAAACACATTCTGATTGATTTGATATTTTAGGGAAATGACACATAAGTAATTTTTTAGGTGTAGGAATCATCCTCATCTCAATCCAATACATGATGTGCATAGTATGACTCAATCTAACTGTTATCTATTTAAAATTGACATTTTAGTTCAAAAATTGAAACTCGCTAAAACCCATGAAAACGCACTTATGTTTTATTATTAATTTATGAAAACAATTAATAAGTCATTTGTGATGTGTATAATTCTTTATCACATCAACCTGACACACAATGTGACCAATGTGAGTTAAAATGCGTGTTTCTAGTTTAAAATGACATTTTAATAAAAAAGGCAAGTGACGTACTCAAAATAGAGAAAACGCATTTGGATTGTTTTTATACTTAATTAAAATGATCCATTAGTCATTTTAGATGTGTAGGAATATTATTAACCTCAATATTATGCATGATGTGACTGGTATGACTCAAAGTGTGTCTTTTCAATCTATAAGTGTCATTTTATTTTAAAACGCACATCACATTGCCAAAACTAAGAAAACAAGCCTTGATTGTTTTCTCATCATTCTATATTCTATTACTTAATTAATTTCCTTTTCATTTTTAACTTATACTTATGTAGTTAATTTTCACATAGATAATTCTTTAAGATGAATAAGAAATAGTGTGATGTGCAAGAATCAACTGCAACTCAATCTAATACACAGTGTTTCGGGTATGGCTCAAATTTTATTTTAAAACTAAAACTTTATATTAATTTATTTCTTTATATAATTACTAAAATAAGAATTATTTTCTTATACAGGTGTGTTTTTTTCTCGAGCAAGGGTTGAGATCAAAATAAAAAGGAAGACTACTATTTTTTATTGTATATAATAATTAGTACTTATATAATTGTATATACCAATGTTTGAAATGTCTATAATATAGTTTTTTTTCTTGTATTTGTGTTGTAAATTTTATTTCATTTAAATTCGGTATTCGTACTTTATTTTTATGATTTTGTGGTGTTTTTGGTGTTATGATGTGTTGTTACAACACAATGCACTAGTGCTGCAGTGTGATGTTGCAACATACTACAGTATGCCCCTTTATTAGTGCTTCTAAAAGCTTTGATAAAATGCTCCTTTATCGGTTCTTAAAAAAGCCTTGATAAAGGCGTCCTTTACCAGTGATTTTAGAAGCATTGATAAAGGACCCCTTTTTCTAGTGCTTCTAAAAGTGATGATAAAAGATGAGGGATTTTAATCTCTCTCTAGTAGACAATTCTTATTAAGCACTGATAAATGCCATTTTTAACACTATTAAATTCATATTTTTTAGTGCTTATGCTTAGTATGTTATACTCATCCCATGTCAAGGTTTTATTTTGTCTGGTTTATAAGAAATTGATGAAACAAACATTTCCCATGAAAATAGGGGAAAGGAGCTTTCACTAAAATAACCCAATAGAATGAATAATAAACTTATAAATAAAGTTATAGGATTTTATAGCTTACTAATTCATATCTATAGAGACTAATGTCATTCTATTCAGACTTTGGATAGAGGAGATATAGCCGAACCTAGGTTGAGGGGAGGAGAAACCCACAATGCCAAGTAGGATATATCACATGGATAGAGGAGGGGAAGAAATAAAGAAATGAGGATTTTACCTTCTTAAGGTCAAAATGGTCAATTCACCCTTAAAACTAGGTGGCATTGTTTGGATGCATGGTTGGAAAAACTGTGTGCCAACCACGTGGCTCCTTCTTCTTAATAACCCCACATCGCATGGTTTTCCTTCATGGTTTTCCCTAATTGTGTGTCAATCGTGTAATGAATAGTGTACATAAACTTCCTAAGTGTAGAAAAGTGTGTGTTATAGGTGAATGGTTTAGGAAACCATGCATAGCCCATACAAGGCACTTATTCTCACCTAATGTAGCTGCTTGGTTTGCACTGGTGGGCCACAGCGTTTCAGAAAAATTGTGTGCCCTCTCCAGTCCTTCCCATTTTAATGTTTTTAGATCTTGATGCTCCCAAAACTCAACAGAGCACTTGAGGAACCTATTAGGCCATTACCCAAGTCTAAAAACAACACATTGAAGTGTTACAACTCTTTGAATTAAGTTCTGAATCTCAGTTCAAAGAACGACCTTTCCACTAAATTCCAAATTCAAATTCCTTAGGAATTCTACCTGAAATAAAAACACAGTTCATTAAAACCTCCCCACCTTATAACTTTTCATCCCCGAGAATCTTTTAGGAGAAAAAAACTTCACCTGACATACAGGGGTCATGAAGTCTCGTTGACACAATTGTGGTGTGTTTCTAAACTCCCAATGCACCTCCAATCTTTACTTAGGTGTACGACACTTTAGTTTTCAAAACCCGAACCAACCCACTTTTTCAACTGGAACACTGCAATGGTGCTTAATCGAGACCATTTAACTAGATACATGGTCACAACATTGTCTTGTTAAACATTTGGCCAAAGGTACTCCCCCCCCCCCATAGTTCTTATCACAAAAGGGTCTAATTCCAAGACACGGTACCTCCACCACCGCAATTTCCTTACAAAGCACACCTCTAAGTGTTTTAATGATACTCCTTGTATGATTTCATAAAATAGATGAACCCGATTACTTCTAAGGTCATATAATAGATCTCACAATAAATAAAAGGTTGAATCCCGATTGACCTAATGAAAATTGGTCTCACGAACTTTCTTTGAAAGACACGGATGACATTAACACCACATCCCCCTTAACCCAGCGATGTGCTTAAAACTATTCTTCTCTGACCATATACATCTCACAAGAAGGATAAAAAATAAATCCACTATAGATGAATTATCTTGTAATCATTTGGGTTAGAAATTCAGCGTATTACAAACTGAAATACAATGCCTTCCTCTAAGGCATGTCGCTTTTACAATGAACACATTCACCAAAGTCTGTACCTAAATTCTGGTGATGTTCCCTGATCAAATCAGCACTTGACCATTTAATTTTTTGTGCCTTGTCATAAATAATGGTGTAACCCAGATCTAGGTTTCTGGAATAGCCACCCTTTAAACAACACCCCAAACCCGACACCAAGTTTGGGATAACCTCAGATTCATTAAAATGTAGTCCAGGAAACTAACCCAAGGTATTTCATACTCCATGTTTACAATTGAGACACTGGTACAATTCTAATACTTCCACATAAGATCATAAACTAAGCCCAGAGAATCAGAAAACTAATGGTCAAGTCAAAGTAAAATGGCTAGTGTCTAAGAGTCCGTCCAAGGAATTCGTACACAAGAACCCAGGAATCATTCAGGACTAACCATGCCTTGATAAAAATCATGCATCAGTGTAAAAATATGATAAAATCTATCTATAGAAATAGAAAACTTGAAACTTTTAGATCATCATATAATCGAAACTCTCTTAGTACATCAATGATGATGTCAATATAGGGTACATGCTTGTCACTTAATCAAGGTTACACAAAGAGGATATCAAATATTGACAAGAAAACCCAATTCACCCCTGCCAAATATAGATGAAATGATCAATAAGGTTTTCAACCAAACATACCCTACTATAGGAAAAAATATCTCTCAAACCACTACTAGTCAACTTCTTAGAAGAAACATGGCTTCACCTACCAATACTTTTCAATTAATCTATCACAAGATTTTACCACCCAAGGCATTCCGTGACTGCTCAAGATTAACCACCAAAGAACATCCATAAACAATGGTGTTTCAAGAGGTTGCAGACATCGCTAACCTTTCCACTATTGTTCTACCTTGGAAGCACCCAAATTATTTAAAACATGAAATACTTAAGGGAATTAAAGCAAGGCTGACCATTTCCAATGGTCCTCCTTGGTTGTATTCCTTCTACTTGAAAGGTCTCATACTTACCAGAACTGACACAACACTCCCCACCCTAGGAGTGTTCTATTCATCAAATGGAATAGATATACTAACAACTCATAAGTTCTCTAGGTTAGGATCATATTAAATGAACAAGTGACACTTCTATAGGTCACGATCACAAACATCTGAACATTTGACATAAAATATAAAGCCAACCTAGCTGGTATGTCAAAACACATGATCCTATTTGAAGTCATCCCGAGCATTAGGACCAACATGATTCCTTTAACTCCTAGATAACTCTACTCTGGAGATGACCCAAGAATGTACTCAATAGATCAAGGCTCAATTATTCCATAAAAATCAATCGATTTGTTATATCATTAAGAAAATCAATGGTTACTGTGTATATAAATACACACTACCACTATGTTTTATAATAAAGATGGAACATCCTCGATACTATCCATAGGTTTTCCACCCTACGCATTCAAGTATCAGATGGATCATACAAGAGATCTATCCCATAGACATATTTCTCTATACAACCATTAACCTAGATGTCGACACAACAATTCAACCATCTAAGGATTAAGTGAGGGTCTCAAGACCCACTAAGTGGTTGACCATTCCCTAGGAATTTGTATCCTGCTAAAATCGAGCATTACCTGATGCTCAAGCCTATAAAAAAGGTCAAGGATACCATGAAAACCCATCTGAAAAAGGGTTTTATTTAGAAACTAAGAGTCCTAATAGGTAAAAGGACACCCAAATGGTACCATACATCAGGAACTCATGGAATTTATCAAGGAATTTAAGATCTAAGGGTGTTACCTACCTTAGGATAATCCCTTAATAAAACATAAGTGTTGACCCTATCTCTAGGTCACACCAAATATATGGCATTAGGACCTACACCTATCATTTAAGCCCATTATAAAAAAGGATAAATGCCTATAGAAAATGCTCATGTTTACATTTTGAGGAAACTTAAAGAGAGGTTTTTACTACCCTTATATTATGGTTTAAACTAAGGATACCACCTAGCATTCTATATTCAAGTCATTACATTGATTCTGATTCAATATTTACATGTTTAAAATATTTAAAAAAAACATCAAGTACTAATTATAAGATGAAAGCACTTTGTAAAAAATAGGGCGATCTATGAGGGTCCTGGTATGCCAACCTTGGTTCATCAGAATGTACCCAATACAATTTTTTAACTATTAAAGTCTCAAAACACCTGTAGAGGGTTATATCATAAGAAACATCCCCAACTAACCTACTTGGTTCTATTTTTTCATTTTATAATTTATCCATACTGGTCATTATGCCCATGTAATAGAGGTACAAGCCTTAATAGAGGAAACTGATCCATTTCAGATCAAATTAAATATCTTTTACACCTATAACCATTTTAAAATAACTCACCTTTATATATAATGGTTCAATTATATTGGTTTCCATCTCTTAATCTATAAAGTGCACATAAACTTTATAGATCATAGACTATATTCAATGTAATCATAACCAATTCATTTTAAAATTTGAACTTTAGCAGCTTTTATATTTTAACAACGGTTCAGATGTACATGTAATCTCAAAATATGGTTCAAATACATGGTTTACCTTTTCCAAATTATCATATTCACATACACCTTACAATCGAAAATTGGTTTTCGCTCAATCACAACCAATAAATTCCTCCCATGCAACTGATTACATATTAACAACAAAACTATGCATGTTATAACAAGTAGTAAACACAATGAAACTTACTATTAATCAAAAAATCACAGTACATAGAAAATATATGATAAATAATAAGGCATAATGTCATATCATAAGCACAAAATCATAATTATCAATTACACTACAAATAAAACTACATTTCATGTCATATGCATGGCATATGAATCTCTATGTTCCTATAATGATGCATGTAATTCTAATTCCATTCCAAACTAGAAAAAGGGGAAATAAAATAAATTTCATAAACCAATAAGCAGCATAAATTACACCAACCACTCAAGGTGAAATCATAATCAACTATAATAGAAAACATCATGAACAACAAACCCATCCCTAGTCACTTGGACTTTTCATCATACATGGGTTGATCACACCCAGGCATGACTATTTACCAAGTGCTGACACATTCCTAGTCTCATGTTTACCAGCCCAAAACAATAAGACAAAGGAAAAAAAAGAATTATCTAATGCCACTTTGTAACATCCCAACCCGACTGACCATTAAAACGGTAGCCAGATCGGTCGCCACATGGCCTCGGTCATAGTTTCTCGTATGTCAAAGTCTTCCAACTAGTATTATGGGTATAAGGACGTGATAGTGGGGAGACTATAACCTCCTGATCAGATTATCATAGTGGTATATTAGAAACTAAACCAAAGATAATATAGTAAGAAATAATAAATGAAAGACAAAGTGGTGGAAGAATAATATAAACTGAATATAAAATATGGCCAATGCCAATGTACAATAATGCATGCATGTCAAGATGATGATAAATAAACTAAAAAAACATACAGGAGGAAGCATGATATAGTAAAATACATGAATAAAGAAAAGGAATAAAATCCCCTAGGGTGAACTCCATGAGCATCCTAAGCTTCAGCTCAGTCCTTTTCTCCTAACTCCCAGGTACAAGCATAAGATCTCAAGCTATAAACCATGGTCCTATAAAAAAAGAGGTCTATTTCGGTACCCTAGTGAAATGGCGGCCCGATCAGGGTGTGAGATAAAACCCCAATGGGCTGCCACCCATGGTTTCTTCAGATAAATCTAGACCATGAATATAAAGTAATACAGTGTGCAGATAAACAAGATAATAAGCAGTGCTTAATAAATAACTCAGTCATCTCAGGTTATAATAGGACACCTGGCTTCCTCTACCTGCTTCAGCTCATAGCCAAAAAGATTTTTTGATCAGTAACTATATATATATATATATGTATTGTTTGTATGTATATATGTGTGTGTGTGTGTGTTGTTTAGATGTATATTTTATCAACCTATATGAACCAAGTACATACAGACATAAGAGGCCATATACCTGGAATACTGTGTGTTGGATAGATAGGGTAATAAATTAGACATCCATGACCATTCTAATGAGCCTATAAGCTCATGAAATAGGGTAAATTCCCTAAATCTCATAATAAGTGGGAGACGTCATTCTTGTCACTCGATATGGTGAGTGTTTCGTCATGTAAACACTCAAACAGTAGTAAGTGTGTCATCATGTCGACACTCACAAGGGATGTGGTTCACTATGCCCACCATACACATAGTATCACTAGTGTGAGACATCATGATAAACACTTTATGTAAGGGAGTGTGATACCTCCATAGTCAACACAACCCTTACCATAATTCCACAACCTATATCATAGTGTAATCATATTTATAATTAATATCCATGAGGCATTATTTATCATTCTTTATATTAAATAATACTAAGTATAATTGAGGGCATTCATCTAAACAATTTCATTTAATTAAAAAATCAACAATCAGTGTGGTCTTTCCACCCTTTATAATTCATTTCAATTAAACCATTTTGTTCATTCAAATCATTGAGATCCATCATGAGGCATGCCATAATATAGATAAAAAAATCATATCTTTCATACCATTTAAGTCTCTCAAGGAAGGAAATCCATCATGACAATCCAATCAATTTCATCTAGTATAATTCACCTAATCCATGATTATTTAGATATATCCAGTGGTTTGGCCATACCACCCAATCAATTCCATTTAATTTAAATCTTTTAAATATAAACAAGTCATTTAATTTATCAAGGTAATGTGATTTATTGTCAAGTATTTCTAACCCAATTAGAAGGTGGTTGGTCTTTAAAAATTTATATAAAGGTAAACTCCACTTAAGGATATCAATAGGCCATGTATAAGACATTATTTATACTAACAATAACATGGGGGACAAGAAAACACAAAATCTATAAGGACAAGAAAAATTCAAATCACTAAAGACTAAATTTAATTTAGAAGATAGAACACCTCATCTAAGGGATTTTATTATAAAACATGAAATTATTTATCAAATATTTCACTTAGAATAATTAAACAACATAATTCATAATTCATAACACAAATCACATTAAATAAGAATTTTATAAAAACTACCCAACATGGAAATTCAATTTATAAAGGTTCAAAATGGAACTTAGGAGGTACCATTCTCTCTTGGTCAATTTCCTCTAAGGGTAAATTCTATTCATAAAGAAATCCTATAACCTAGGAGGTTTTTTAGTTAAATTAAACATTTATATAAATAGGGTGATTCAATTTTCAAACCAATTTGAAGGATCAGAATCCATTCTATTCATTTAATTAATTAATTATGAAGGGGAAATTTAAGTCGTCACACCCAAGGGATATCCTTGATCGAGGTTTACATTCTCAAATTACTGAACATCAATCAATGAGTGTATATCATGATGCGTATATCAATTAAAAAAGAAGAAATCAATTTTAGGGTGACACAAGGTAAAGGCTGGTTCATGGAACACTGGGATTATCTATAAAACAACTTAAATTTGGTGAAATATCTATATAACATGTACCTTATTCTTAAGAAATTCTACTCATCCCATGTCAAGGTTTGATTTGGTTCGCTTTAGAATTAATTGACAAAATAGACATTTTCCCTAAAAATAGAGACAATGATATTGCACAAAATCAATGAAATAGATCGAAGGAGAGACTTGGAAAGGAAGCTATAATATTTGAGAGTTTTTCGATTCATATCTATGGAGACTTATGGCGTTAGATTTGGACTTTGGATGGAGGAGATCTAGCCAATCCTAGTTTTAAAGGAGGAGAGATCCATGGAGCCAAGGAGGAGAGCTCACGTAGGTGGAGGAGGAGGAGAAATAAAGAAATAAGGATTTAACATAATTAAGGGAAAACATTAAATTATTCATCAAAACTGGGTCACAGGGTTTGGCCACATAGTTGGCTAAACCATGGGCCAACTTTGCGGCTCTTGCTGCTTAGGAACCCCACCTCTGTAAATTTCCCCACATTGTTTTCTCTAAATTTTCACCAATAATGTAATGAATATTTTTTACACACTAACTAAGTGGAACAAAGAACTTGATATAGGTGCATGTTTTATGAAACCATGTGCAGCCCATGCAGGGCCCTTATGCTCACCTTTTGCACCTGCATGGTTTGAATTGGTGGTCTGCACGGTTTCAGACAAACAGTGTGCCATGTCCAGTCCTTCCCATTTTCTAGTTTTCATATAAATAAAATAAAAAAACTTTAAGGGTCACCTAAGTAACCTATCAAGACATTAACCAAGTATAAAAACACACTTTGAAGTTTTCCAACTCTCAGAATTATGTTTTGAAGCTCGGTTCAAATAACGGTCCATCCATTAAATGCTAAATTCAAACTCCCTAAGAATTTTACCTTGTCTCAAAACAAGCGTAATTATAAAGGTGAAAAAGTATAGTAGAATAACTATAAAAGGAAAATAAAATAAATTAATACATAAATTATCTGGAGTATATTCTGGTACCATGTCCATCACCAAGCTCCATGCTCCTTAGAAACTTCTCACAAAGGCTATTCCCTTCACCATATCCCATGTCATGAAGTATGCACGTGCCCCAAGATACCCATTTAGGGTGGGAGTATAAACCCAGTAGAACACCACTAATTAATCCTTAATATAATTTCATATATAATAAGTGTATTTAATACTATAAAATTAATTGTGCACACAAGTATACAACCAATCATACACCAATAAAACGTTTGATGAGCAAGCCACTATAAACCCCAATTGTACCTAATTCAATGCCATGTCATAAGTGCATCATAGTCATAACATGTAAATTAAACCCTTCTAAGTATATTTTCAAACCTTTAAATAAAAACCCTACACTCTCCTTTAATTGAAATATTATTTATTTTTAAATACAAACACCATCCACTATTAAGGACAAGCACGTTTTTCATTTAAAGAAAAATTTCATGCCCTACTTTAAAGAATGCATTCCCATTACTCATGGATACCTGATTTTCAAGGATGGTACACACTCATGTAATACACTTATAATAGTAAATATCTCATATAAAAGTATGTTCCCAATCGTTATATCACACTCGCGTATATGGACACTCATTCAAAGGTGATATAGAATTCCTCCATGCATGCCAGGATAAAGTTCTAACCATATTATGCAAGACATCACCAATGATATATATTTTCTATGCTACACCTTTAAGGATTTGACCATGTATTCCATAGATACAATTCAACCTAAACTCTAAAACACATATTCTATGGACTATACACAAAACCTCATATAAGACATAACATTTTACAGAAACAATATATCTCAGCAAGTAATCTGATAGGTTGTGAAAAATTACACAAGTAATAAAATAAAAAGAAAAGAATATACAATTTATACCATGAAAATATGTCAAGAATAGGTATTAGTAGCCACACACACACACAAGTGATCCAAAATCAAACATGTTCTCATGGGCTACACACACAAAATCCAATCATGCCAAAAAATTCCATAAAACTTCCCATGATTGTAAGAACTTCCTACCACAATAATATCAACATCAATGTCATGGATCTTCAAGATCATTGTCACCCAAAATATGTTCTCATGATAACTAGAACTAACTCACATAAAAATATATCCTAGAACTTATTCCAATTCAATAAGACATGGGTTTTTAAATGAGCCTAAATAAAGAATCAAGATAAGGGAAAAACATTACATCAACTTACCATATGACAACCACCACCATCAATAGTAAATCTAAATATGATAAAATTTAGATACATACATAACTCAAGGAAAAATTAATAGAGGGGAGATATGGGCTGCTAAGTGTGGGAATCAATGAGAAAAACTTCGATATTCATGGTTTGTTCTTCTATAATGGTTAAGAAATTATTCTTGAAAATAAATGGGGGTATCGAATAAAAAAACAACAATTAAAGAAGGGTCAACAAGCTTACCCTAAGTTTGTATAAGGAGAATTTTGAATTCATATAAGTTAAGTATTTATCAAGAGAGGGGGGGATTAATTGATTAATAGAGGTATAAATCAAATTAAAAATACTTAAAATAACCCTTATTCAAGATCCACACATTTCACCTTTGAAATGGATGAGATATGAGAAGATTGGAAATGGTTTAAGTTATTTAAAAACCTATGTGATTTCCATTATCACCTCTTCCATGTATGACACCATGAAAATTATGTTCTTAAATGCCTCATAAAAAATGGTCAACCCTATGGTCTATTTCCTTATCCTTAGAAGTCTTCCCTCACAATGAGCGTTGTGAGTTTTCCCATATTATAGACCACTGAAGTATCCCCAATGCTAAATACCTAATCCCTTCTCATTTTACCCTTTCCCATTTTATATAGGATCTCTTCTAGGCCACTATATCTTACACCATGTCTAAAGTGGTGTCTATTATAGACCAAAAATGTTCCAAAACACTCCAACAGATACTCCATGCTCAAAGTGCCTCAACCAAATGTGGATAAACCCAAAAACATAAATTATAATATGAAAATAAGGATTTTCACATTAAGAAAAAAATTAAGGCTTTACAATATCCCCTCTAGGGACTTATTATCCTTAGGAAGCATCTCAAACAGTCCATCTTGAACAACTCATGACACTGAGTTTCAACATAATACTATTGCTCCCTCATATCCACCTAGAACCATATATAACTCCATAGGACATGAAAAAGTGTCACCATATTCACCCACATCACATTATCACTCCATTTTATGATCCTCACATTGTACTTTACAAATGATGCATCTAATTCCAACTCATCATCCTCATAGATGATCACATGCATAGGATCAGGCATGTACCTCCAAAGATGAGAAACAAGGAATACATAATTCATGCCATGATAACATTGAGGATGGTCCAGTCAGTAAGACACTAATCTGATACATTTTGTGATCTCAAACGGTCCAATAAACCAGGGTTGTAGGTTCTCGTGTATCAACTAATAACAATGCCCCAATTGAGGTGACCCCAACAAGAAAACATAGATTCCAACAGTGAATTCCAAAAGTCATCTCTTTCGATTAGGATATGATCACCGCCTACTCTATGTAGTAACAACCACTTCATGATTAAAATAACTCTCTCATTGGTTTCTTACACCAAAATTACTTCTTCATCCACCTCATTAAAACATATTATTAAGTTAAAAGATCATTCATATAGAGCATCAGAAGTTACCATATAAATAGAATCCTAGAAACTATTATTGTATGAGAACTCTACCAAGTATAGGTGCTCATCCAAAAATCTATAAAATTATGGGATGTATGCACAAATAATATCCCAAAGGATCTAAATTTTCCTCCCTGGTTATCTGTCTATCTATAGATGATACATCGTACTCATCTTAAATTGTATGCCCAAATTATTTTGAATACCTTTCCAAAAACAAGATTTAAAATGTGTGTCCCTTAACAATATGATATTGGAAGGAACAACATGAAATTTTATAACCTATTAGATATCTACAGAGTGAGTTTCTTATATCAATAAGAAATGTGATACTTTCTTCAATTTATTGACTATCACACGAGTGAAATAAAAACTCCTCTAGTTTTTGGGAAACCACATCATAAATTCCATCATCTTGTCATAGCACTACATCATAGGAATAAGAATTAGTTGGAGTAAACTATTAGGATATTGATGTTTATCCTTTACTCTCTCATAGGTAAGGTACCACAAAAATTAAACTGGTCATATTTCTCTTCATAACTAGACACCAAAAAAGATTTCGGATGTCATGGAATATCTTCATTGATCAAATATTAACTATCCACCATGAGGAATGAGAGTATCTCATAATATATTCCATCAAGGCAGATGTAAATACTACACTCCAATGTACATAGATCACATTATCATCATTTAAGAACAACCCTAGAACAGAATCATTCCCCACAAAGTTTTCCCACATTACCGCACACTCAGGGTAAGACTCTTGGATAGATTTCATATAGTTCACAAAAGATGATGTTATAACTAAAGTTTCACATGTAATCACACTAGAATCCTCTATTGCATCCACTATACACACTTCCATAAAAAACATCAAATTACATTCCTCCTATGAAGGATGATCTCCAATCTCTCGTGTCTCTAGCATCTTCCTAGTAGGATCATTTTCAATAACATTACCCTTACCTAGTGCATAGTTCATCCCAAAGTCAAGTGTCTTCTGATACTCCACCCAGTGCCTCTACCTAAAAATATTTTATCACTATGAGAATATGAAGTAGAAACTCTTTTAGTCCTTATAGATAATAAAATTGTATCAAATGAGATAGTGTCACCAAAACTTCAAAGTATGGGCCACAACTACCAACTCTAGGTCATTGGAGGGATAACTCTGAAGGACCCCAAAACACCCTGAGAGAGGTGGGGTGAATCAGGGTGTCAACTTTTTATTTTAAGTGGATGGATCTTGTTCCCACATTGGTAGGAACATGTTAAAACTATTTGATAAGAAAGTTCATAAAACAAACAATCACTTGAAAAGTGAAGACACAACAATTTTACTTGGTTCACCACTAAGGGCTATGCCCAAGGATCATAAACTGACAGGTTTTAGGTCATACCAAAGTCCACTAATATTCACTAGTTTTGGAGTAAAATTTTTTACATAGTCACTATGTTCTAGGAGCACTACCTTTATAAGGTTTTAGGGATAGCACACTGCATCCCTTATATCAATTTTGTTGACTCCCCCTTACTCACTACGTTGGGAAGAATCTGAACCCAGTTTATCAACTTGAAGGTCACTTCAATGGGTTGGAATTAAATCATGCATCCTCAACTATAGATAGATTATATGTTGAGGTTTCACCTATAGATGTATTTCAATTTTTTGTGAACTGTTAGTTTGTGAACTATTCCTCTGCATATTGACCTCCTTCCTCTGAAAACCATACCGTAACACATATTTTGAGTTCTTCCTCCGCAAACTGCTCCTGCTACACCATGTACTACAATCCTTCCATTCCATACTACCTTGCTCTGCATACTGTGAGGCTTCCTCTACGTACTTCCCTACTCCACATATTGTGAGGCTTACTCTACATACTTCCTATACAAACCAAAACTGTGTACTACCTTTGTAAACCATGTTTTCATACTAATTCATCTATATAGACCAGACTCATCATTCACAAACTATCTTTCTTCCTCCTTGTAGCATCTTCCATGAATTTTTCTGGACTTTGCTGAATTACTTTCATATTTTTAATTAAAGTCATTATATGGTTGTATTCCCATGAACTACTTTTATATTTCTCCAAATTCATCTCAAATTTTTTATCTTAGATTCTCTCTCTAATAAAAGTATTAGTGATCCTTATATTAGAAAATATATTTGCATAATCTGCTAAACTAAGATTTACCACATCTTCGATACAACATCACCTTTACCACAAACTGTGCATCTCCCACGAACCATATTCCCTACATGGTCCATGTACTTCCATTATCCCTACACGGTGGCACAAATAACCACCTCATTTCTGCAAACAACACCCTTCAGGGTTTCTCAAAAATCCACCTCATTTTCGAAAATGAAATGCCATTCTGAGAAATATTTTCCTTCTGCGAACCTCCTTTGCTCTGCAAATCATTCCTCCTATACAGTCTGTATACTGTTTTCTACTCCATGAATGGTTCCTACTATGTGGTTTGTGGTTCTCCATTCTACTTACCATATTTTTTTGATCTATGAACTATTCCCTGAAATCTCATTTTGTCTACTACCTTTATGGAAAACATTCATTTTCTAAAAACAAACTCCTAATTTTGAGGCCCAAAAATTTGAAAAAACACTGGGAAACTGTGCCACCATAAACACCCGCTTCATCCTGTACTATAAGATCACTTGACTTGAAACCCCTTTGATCAATCCAAAGTAGATTGACAAAAAACACAAACCATACTCCATTTCCATCAAAGACCAGCCTTGGTTCGAAAAATATCCCCCTTTGGGTTTGTTGGAAATCTGTAGATAAATTACATAAAGCACCAGCCAAAAACTAAAAAATGAGAAATAACTCATCCAACTCTCTAAGTCTTTATAAGCAATGATAAATGTATAAAACAAGAGGGAAACATTAATTTGTTGCCTTTGATACCAAAAACTAAATTATTTTCTCCATTCTCATTCTCCCCCATTATAACTCATTGAATTTCACCTATGACCAGAAAAACATTCAATAAAAACATTTCATTATCCTCCTTTCTCTCTCCATTATCTATACCATTGAATTTATCCATTCTCTCCCATTGGAAATGAACCCAAAGAATCAAATTTTGAATTGTAAATATAAAATCACACTCCCCCTAGATCATATTTCCCCCCTAAATCTACAATACTTTCACAAACAGATTAAAATAGTTAATACAACTAGGGAGAGGGGAGCAACCAAAACATCCTCATGCACTAGGAGGTTGTTGAAAATTGAGGTTCAACCAATGTTTCTCAAACACATGTGATAATAATGTCTTGGTCAGTATGTCATACACTTGATCATCAATTTCAACATGATCCATTCTAATCATTCCTTGTTCAATTTTTTCCTTGATGAAGTGATATCTGATTTCAATATGTTTCATACGAGAATGATGAACATGATTCTTTATAATATCAATTTCACTCTTGTTATCAAAGTGAATCACCATTGGTTGTTTCACCTCATCACCAATATCAGTCATCTATTGCTCCATCCATTGTAGTTGAGTGAAAGACTTTATAGTAGAGATATAATCAGCTTTGTAAGTACTAAGAGAAGTGATTTCCTATTTCTTACTCAACCATCCCACACATTTCTTTCCAATAAATAATGATCCACCACTTGTGGAATTTCTATTGACAACATCACCAGCCCAGTTAGCATTAGAAAATGATGATATTTCATTGTTTCTTCTTGCAGTAAAGTATAAGCCATAATTGTGAGTACCTTGAATGTACCTCATGATTCTTTTAACTACCTCCATATTTTCATCCTTCAGATTATTTTCAAATCATTATACTAATAATTTTGCGAAGACAATATTCTTCCTCATTGTAGATAAGTATAGTAAGATTCTGATGGTTCTTCAGTACATGCTGGGATCCATAGAATTACCATCCTCAGGTTTTACAAGTTTATTTCCAACTACAATCAGAGTTGACATTGGTTTAGAGTCATGTATATTGAATTTATTCAATAGTTCTCTTGCATACTTCTCTTGAGAAATGAAAGTGTAATCTTTTCATTAAACAACTTTCAACCCTAAGAAGTATGTGAGTTCAAAAATCATGTACATTTCAAATTATGATTTCATGTGATTAGAAAATTCATCCACTGATCCTTACTTGCTTCCTCCAAATATAATATCATCTACGTACACCAGAACCATGAATTGATCTTTATGAAAATTCTTCACATAAATATTGTGATCCAATCCTTCTATTTTAAATTCAAACTTCTTCAAATAAGAATCTAATTGAGATTACCATACTTATGGTGCCTATTTCAGACCATATAGATCCTTCTATAATATTCAAAACTTCGTTTCATCATTACCAAGAAGAAACCCCAATGGTTGTTCAATATAGAATTCTTCTTCAAGAAAACCATTTAAGAAATCTATCTTAACATCCATTTGATACACTTTGTATCCTCTTTGAATTTCCATGGTAAGAAACAGTCTGATTGACTCTAGTCTAGCCACCGGGGCAAATTTCTCTTCAACATCAACACCTTCAATCTATTAATAGCCTTTACACACTAACCATGCATTATTTCTTATCACATTTCCATTATTGACAAATTTATTTTTGAAAATACACTTTGTACCATCACATTGTGGGTTTCATGTCTCTTAAATAGATTGTATGTTTGGTTCCTATCAATCTAATCCAATTATTCATTCATGGCCTTAACCAATGATTCATCCTTTGCAGCTTCTTCAAATGAGGATTGTTCCACAATTTAGAGGAATACATATTTGCACTATTCCTCATTCTCCTTGTTTGTGGGGGAGATGTCCAATCCCTAATAATGTTGGATTGATCAATCTTTACTCTTCAATTTATCCTTTGAGGTTCAGAATAATTTTCATCAGCCATAGTTTCTTATTCTAATTATTATTCTGAGTCAACATCATGATGTGACTCTTGGATGTTTTTTATTGCTTCTTCTACTTATATATTTGGATTCGTTCTATGTCCACATTCTTTCTCATCTTTTATCACGTCAGCATATAAATTCATTGAGCCATTTGTGATTTCATCTTCGATGAACTTCACATCACTGCTTTCTATAATTTTTCTAATATTTTTATTAAAACATTTATAGGATTTTCTATTAATTGAATATATGAGGAGTATTACTTCATCCGCAAAATCACCATAATTTCCTTGATTTCCTTCTTTGTTTTAGATAAAACATTTACTTCGGAAAACATGAAAATACTTCAAAGCGGGCTTACTTACATGCCATAACTCATAGGTTGTCTTAGTTTCCCCCATATAATTCCCTATTCAATTTTTAATATAAACTATAGCTTGAACAACCTCTTTCTAGTAATGGTGTAAGATACGACTCTCAATTAGCATAGTTCTATCCATACTTTCCACATGTCGATTCCGGCACTCAAAAAATCCATTTTTCTACAGATTTCTCATAGCATCCACCTCATGTTGTATCCCATGTTTCTCCAGGTAGTTTTAAAACTCAATAGATGTATATTATCCACCATAATCATACCCAAAAAAATTATTGTTCGTCTAGTATCATTTTCATCTTTTTAGAAGTAATTTTTCATGTAATCAATCACTTGTCATTTCCTACATATAACCATAACACAATCCATTCTACTATAATCATCAATGAAAAGAATTAAGAACCTTTCCCCATGAGTTCCAACAAAATTTATTGGAACACATACATATGTATGAATGAGATCAAGAAGATTTGAGGCCCTTTTCTTTTATGGCCAGTATTAACTACAAACCAACTTCCCTCACATGAAAGCATCAAAATTATTTTATCATTCATGATTTGGATTGGTAATATCCATGACTATCTTTAGATTAAATATATTTTCCATGTCTTGTTTATTGATGTGACCCAACCTTCAGTGACACAAGTTGTTTTCTTCTTCAATAGTCATGTAGAAAATTTTCTCTCTACTATCAACTTGATATAGGTTTCCATATGTTATGAAACCTTTTGTGAGAGAATCCCATGTTTTTTCTTTTATATTCCACCCCTTTTGATTGAATGTCATTATAAGTCTTGAGTCACATATTCTTCTCACACTTAGGAGATTGTGATGCAAATTGTCCACATAAAGAACTCTGGTCTTCTTCATCTCGCCATTGGCTAGTTCATCACTTCCACTACCTTTGATCTTTAAAGCACCATCATTACTAAATCTCACAATTACATTGACCTTTTTCTTGAAATTTATTAATAGGTATGCATTTCCCATCATATGGGATGAAAACCCACTATCAATAATCCAAGTGATGTTGTTCTTGGTAGCTTTGAGAGCTACTTCTACAAGGTTAGATTTTTCAATTTTATTCTTTTCCATCCATAAAATATTAGTTTGAGTGAATGATAAAGATGGATTTTAAAATATCTTTTCCATGTTCATAGGTTTATCATACTCACATTCTTCTTCCAGAGGAGAGAATTTTTTTATAAGAACAACACCATATGGTTAGCAAGTATTGACTTGTTTCTGAGTTTTGTATGAATTGTTCCTGCCATTCCTCTGCCAGTAATCAATAGCTTTATATCCAAAGTTATAACAGTGAAAAAAAGTATCCATAGAAACTATTTATTCTATAATAATTATGATATGAATTCATTATCATTTGTTTAATTACAAGATCTTCCCCATTCAAATAGATCCTTCCCTTTTCACAGTATGACATGGTATGGTCTAGTTAGCCACAGAATTGACATTTCATAAGTGGAAATGTCTTTTCACTTCTATTTCTCCTCATGTCAACTTTTTTAGAAGGATAGTTTTATTGTCTATAATCATAGAAAACTCGAGGATATTTTTCAATCCTCCTTTTAGTCTAATTTGAGACTTTATTTATTTGTAATTAGGTGTCTTTGTGATATGTCCGACTTCTAGATTGCCTTTATTTTGGTCTATTTTACTTCCATCATTCAATGTTTTATCATTACAACAAATTACTATTTTTCCAATGAATAAGGGCCTTTGATCATTCAGAACATTTTCAACTCCATTAGAACCATGATTAACTCTCTCTAGGAGCTCAGTGCTTGAGAATTTTCCAAAATGATTTTTCTTATTTATTTATTTTGGACTTTATTCACATTTAAGTTTACTACTAAGAGAAACAACTTCTTCTCTAAGTCCCTCAATATTTTTGGACTTCTCCTCTAGTATAGATGTAAGGTCAGTAATGATATTTTCCTGTTCTTTAATTATAATATTTAGTTCCACTATATCTTCTAATCTTTCAAAAGTTGTTGAATGTTTCTTTTATACTTCCTCAAGTCGATCAATTTTAGCTTCTAGAATATCAACATATTCTAATGAAATTCCAAAATTTCTTTCCACTTTTTTCATCTCTTACATTGATTCTGAATCTTAACAAAATCATTATTAATTTACAACTTGATATCAACATTAATGGTCAATTAATTATTTATAGTTTCATCTCTCGGTAGTTTTTATTTTGAAATGGTATCCATCATTGATGCATGGGTTCTAGATTTAAAATTTTGTTCTTATTACTCAAATAATTTACTATCTTCTTCTTCTTCTTCATAGAAAAAAATCTTTCTCTATAGTTTCTTAGCAGACTTGAAATATCCATTTTTGAAAAACATTTTCTAAGGCTTGTGTATAGATCTATCTTCACTTTGTTCATCATCAAACATTCTTGTGCATTGACAGGAAATTTTCTCCACTCTACCGCAATGAAAACAAGTTAGAGGTAACTTTCCTTCAAATTTCCCTTTTCCCTTATTGAATTTCTTGGTAATGAGAGAAAGAACTTATTTTTTCTCATTATCTTAATCAATACTTTCTTCTAAAAAATTCAATTTTTTCCATGGATTTGAATTCCATTTAGTTTCTTACTTGAGTCATTTCATCTTTCAGTTTGACTCTCATCTCATATGCCACCAAGCTGATCAGAAAATAATCTAGAGAAGGTTTGGAAATATCCCTTTCTTCAAGGTCTTACACCTTTGTATTGTAAAGATGTGGAAGTATTCTCAAGATTTTATTTACAATATCAATGTCTTTGATTTCTTCACCAAGTCCTCATATTTCTCCAAAAAAAAATTAATTCGATTGAAAAATGTATCTTAATTTTTTGTAGGATGCATCTTCATATCATCAAACCTATTGTGAAAAAGTTGTAGTTTTTCCTCCTTCACTTTGTTGTAATCTTCATAAAAATTCTCTATTTTTTCCCACATAAACATTGATGATGTAAAGATCATAAAATTTAGATATATCTGATCAAAAAAGAGTTGTAGTGAGGGAATTCTGTGCTTTGGAATATGCATCAAACATTTTCTTATCTGTATGAGTCATAGACGTCCTAGTTAGATCAGTGACATATATTCCTTGTGTAGTTAAAAATAGTACTTCCATTACAAGAGATATTAAATGATATCTCATCCTATTCTTCAAAATTTTAAAGTTTCTTCCATCATTGTGGGGTACTCCCCTGACATTTATTGTATTATCAATTGTAGAAATGAAGGGCATATTTAACACCAGCAACATTTAAGGCTCTAATACCACTTGAAGGACCCTAGAACACCCTGAGAGGGGAAGGGTGAATCAGGGTATCAAATATTTATTTTAATCTGATTGATCTTGTTCCCATATTGGTAGAAACCTGTTAAACCTATCTGATAAGAAAGTTTAGAAAATAATCACATGCAAAGTGAAGATACAATAATTTTACATTGTTCACCAATAAGGGATATGTCTAAGGATCATACGTCGATAGGTTTTCATACGTACCAAAGTACACTAATCTTCACTACTTGTGGAGTAAAAAAGTTTAGCACAATCACTATGTGCCTGTCACACTTCCTTTACAAGGTTTTAGGGATATCACACTACATCCTACAGATCACATCTGTTGGATCTCCCTTTATCAATGAATTGGGAAGAATCTGAAATCATTTCATCAACTTGAAATTCACTTCAATGGTTTGGCATTAAATCATTCATCATAAACTATAAATAGATGCTCTGTTAAGGCCATGTTTTCACCTATTGACGTATTTCACTTATCTGTGCATTGTTAGTTCACAACCTGTTCCTCCACATACTGACCTCCTTCCTTTATGAACTGTTCTGACTCAATGCATACTATGCTACTTTCACTACGTACTTCCTTGATCCATGTACTACTAGACTTACTCCATGTACTTCCTCTAAAAATTGTGACCGCGTACTGCCTTGACAAATCGTGTTCTCATACTACTTCTTCTCTGTAGACCAAACTCTTCCTCCATGAACTATCTTCCATGAACTATCTTTCTTCCTCTGTGTACTGTTTTCCATGAATTATTCTAGACTTCATTAAATTCCTTTCATATTTTTAATTAAATTCATTTTGGGGTTGTATTCTCACAAACTACTTCTAGATTTCTCTAAATTCCTCTCAGATTTTTAATCTCAAATCCACTCTCTAATAAAAGGATTAGTGCTACTTATATAGGAAAATATATATGCATAATCAGCTAAATGGATATTTAACAAATCTTCGATATGGAACCGCCTTTACCATATACCGTGCATCTCCCACAAACCATATTCCCTATGCAGTCCGCATATCACCATTCTCCCTATGCAGCGGCACAAATCACCACCTCATTTTCACAAATTACACCCTTCACAGCTTCTCAAAACTTTGCATAATTTTTTAAAATGACACGCCATCTCATGAATCCTTTTCCTTCCGCGAACTGTATTCCTTCCCACAAACCTCCTTTACTCCATTAACCATTCCTCCTATGTGGTCTGCATACCATTTTCCACTCTGTGACCCATTCCCCATATGTGGTTTTTGGTTCGCCATTCCACAAACCATATTTCATGATCCATGAATTATTCTTAGAAATCTCATTCCACGTACTATCTTTGTATAAAACATACATTTTCTAAAAACAAATCATTATTTTGAGGCCTAAAAATTTGAAATACACTGGGAAACATCACCACCTTAAACACCTAATTCGGTCTATACTATAAGATCACTTGACTTGAAACCCCCTTGATCAACCCAAAGTGTATTGACAACAAACACAATCCATACTCCATTTCCAAAAAAGGCCAACCTTGGTTCCAAAAAATCCCACTCATTGGGTCCCAACTGGTAAGACCCATAAGCTACTACCCAATATTCCTGCATATTCACATCTCCTAATACACCTCCCAAGGAAATGTAAAAGACCATATATCCCATCTCAGGTTCTAACAATTTTATCACCATATCTAGCTTCGATATATTATTCATATCAATAAAAACTTCCTCACACTAATCTGACAACATGAACTTCACCCCTTTTTGGGAATCTGTGTCATTAGTGATACCTAGTAGGGGGAGTATTGTATATACCATATTTAGTATTTATCCAAAAAAAATGAACCTATTAATCTCAAACACATTATTGGTTCAATACTAAGGAATAATTGTGTCAACATTCTCCATATCCATAGAAATTCCAACCTCAGAGGTCACAGGAATTAGTTGATTCATCATCATCTAAGGGGTTTGAACCTACTACTAAGGACCCTAGCTTGTCCCACAGCTTGATTATTTCACCTGACTGAAACCCCCATGATTCTATATCTATAATTCCTTCACAAATAACTAATTTATATGACCATTATTTCCAAACCAATGTCAACTCTTTATAGAAATAATAAAATCCTTGAGATAGTGTTATTTCCTCCCATATTTATAGCACCTAGTAGAGCCATATACCATAGAGGGAGTCGAATAACCTCATATCTGATTTGGTTATCTAACACTTCCTTGGAAAGAATCCTTTTACTTCTTCTTCATACTTTGGGAAGTATCACAAGGAAGCCCGCCGAAGGCTAAAAGAATACTTATATGTCAGTCCTCCTCTATACCCTTCTTAGTCATTAGAGATCTATAAAGAACTACAAGGTAGGTTGTTATAAAAAATATTTTGACCAAGTGTTTCATATATGGATAAATCCAAATCTCAAACATCCATACTTTTTATGCATATTTCTCAACTTGAAAAGGAATAAAGTGAATCAACTAGGAGAATCGTGTGGAATAGGTATACATTGAGATCATCCCATTCTCAATCTCTATAAACTCCTAACCTCAATATACCTTCATCATATTAGGAAATAAATCCTTTAATAACATGTCCTTAAAGTTCTATTAAGACCCGCATGCCTGCTTTCTTGTCCCATGACACTCCAGCACCTCCTGATAGGTCCCTAAAGCATAAAGGTTTAAAGATTCACCTTCCTATCATCATGAGTTTTCACTATGTAAAATATTACCTCTATTATATAAATACATTCCTCAACATCCTTGGGACCACCAATCCCCTTGAGTGTTGGAAGATGTTGGAGTTGAATGTCTCAAACATAGTTGTTTATCATACTCTATAACCCTCTAGGTTGGGTTAGGTTCACAGCTTGAACAACCGATGCAGGTGATGGATCATGCATAGGTGCATACTTCTACATTACATGTGGTGTAACAAGAATTTTATCTCAAGTAGTAGAAATCAGGAATCTTTGGGGAAACATTTCTCTAAAATTCCAAATGAACATTTATATTTCCTATAACAACTTTCTTATAGAAGCATAAGTAGTTTTAAGGAATAAATAGGGGATCTATATCGGAAGACCTTTCCAAGGAGATACCAATAACAAGGTATAAACCTCCTAGTTCTTCCTAAGGCTCGATCCTAGTCCTCTATACCTACAAATTAGTCACAATAAAATACATAAAAAACATAAAATAATGCTCAAGTTAAACTAAAAATTCCATATAGATATATCATAACTACAAGAACACAAATATATCTCTCAACATAGAATATAGGTCTATCCCAAACAGATCACATAATCAGGGAATTAAATTAAATAACAATTATAAAACATAAAATCGGTATATGTATATATGGAATTTTTTCCTCCTTTCCTACCCATTTTTCATGAACGCACACAAATATGATAAAACTATAATAACAATCCCATCATTGGAAACTCAAAGTTCTATTACACATAAGATAACTAGGAACATGGAAACTTCCCTACCCAAGATCCCCACATCCAATATTCTTTCTACCACAACTTGAAAACGAAACAAATAAAGGAACCCTAGGCACTTTGATACCATTATGTAATTCCTTGGTCTGATCCAAACTGATACATGGCCTCATGCATACATCCCCGTATGGAAGAGGATAAAAAGTGGAATCTAGGTTCTATTGTAAAATGGGGAGATTATACCCTCGATAATTATAACTATATCAATTTGATACAACATAACCAAAAGGAAAGAAAATATCACAATATATGAATAACACAAGTAAATTATACAATAGATTTCATACTCAGTCCTATATAAGTAATCAACAGATCCCCAATGTGGTAGGTTAATAAGTATAATAGAACAACTAAAAATGAAAAATAAAAAAAAAAATCTACAGAAACTATCTGGCGACTCTTCCAAATTCATGTCCATCTCATATCTCCATGCTCCAAAAAAAACTAGTCACAAGTTCATTTTTCTTTTCCAGATCCCATGTTATGAAGTATGTACACACACCAAGATGTTAGTACAGGGTCTGAGTATAAACATGGTATGAAACCACCAATTTTTCCTTAACATAAGTTCACATGTAAGAAGTGTATTAAATACTAGAAAATTAAATTCACACACAAGCATTTAAAAAATCACACACCGAGCGAATGCACACTCACCATGCCACCAAAAACCACAGTTGCACCTACTTCGATGCCATGTTGGAAGTGTATCATAGTTGTACTATATGACTTATATCATTATAAGTAACTATGTTCTCCTTTAAGGATAAATTTCATACCAACCTTTAATAAAAATACCCCTAACTTTAAGGACAAGCATCTTCTGACTTTAAAGAAAATCATGTTATGCCATTAGGGAACAATTCCATGCCCATCATTAAGGGAATGTATTCCCATGAATCATAGTTTCCTACTTGATTTTGATGGTTCTGAATTCCTTGAATATTCATATAATGGATACTCCCTCATACACCAAGAAATTCTCCATCAATAGATCACATCAAAATATATGGACACTCTTCTAAAGAAAATATAGTGTTCCCCTATTTATGACAAGATAAGGCACTAACCATATTACACAAGCCATCAATAATGAGCTATGACATCCACACTCTCCCTCTAAGAATTTTTATGAGTCTTTCATGTCCACCTATCAACCATAACACTAAAATAGATATTCCACTAGATATACACACAACCACATATAAGGCATAACATAGAAATGAAAAATATATCTCAATAAGTAATTTTATAGGATACAAAATATTACACAAGTAATAAATAACATCACAAGGAATATACAATCCATACTAAGAAACCACATCAAGAACAGGTATCAGTAGACACACATACACACACAAGTGTGATAAAAAAGTAAATATGGTATCACATGCTAGACACACAATCCGATCATGAAAAATAGTTCCATACAATGATCCATTATGATAAGAACATATTACCTCAATATTTTTGACATAGAGATCAAAGTTCTCCAAGAGAATTGTCACCCAAAACATGTTCACTCTAGAAAGAACAATATCACATGCCAATTTTTTTTTGAAATGATTAAAAATATACATGAAATGTGTTATAGAATGATTCTTGATAAAAAATTCATCCAAGGGATAAAATTCACATCAACTTACCTGATGGAATATGCCACCATCAATGGTTCTTAAAATCTAATTGAAGGGAGAGAATGGCGTCACTCAAGGAATAAAAAATAGAGAAGATTGACAACCTCCAAAGAATATTAATCAATGAGAATAACCAACATATTCATGTTTTGATCTTCCATCAAGGTTAAGAAATGAGGGTTGAGGAGAAATGAGGCTATACAAAACAAAAACCTGAACATAAGAATGCTTGAACAACTTAACCCAGATTCATCCATGTATCATCTAGAATTATTTAGGATCAAGTATTTAAAAAGAGAGGAGGGTTGAATAGACTAATAAAGGGAAAGGATATGATTAAATTAACATTAAATTACTCTCATTCAATATTCATGAAATTACCATTTAAAACATAGATGATTTGCGAATATTGGTGAAAGTTTCGGCTATTTCAAAACCTATGTGAACAACACCATGGCCTTTACCACAATTGTGGTGTTCTTGAAACCCCTAATAAACACATCCAACCCAATATTGTGTTACCTTATCCTCGATCATTTTCCCTCACCATGGCCTCCACCATGGGTGTGGTGAGTTTTTCTATGTAAATTTCTAATGAATGCACCTCTCATGACTAGAACTTACACTTTGAAAACTTTTCATAGAGTGTATAGTGTCAAATTACTTGAAAAGTACTTTGAAATTATCGAAATTTTCCTCCTCTAACAGTGAGTAGATCAAGATTTCATTGGTGAACATGGTTGTGAAATATTCTAGGAAATTAATGAATATAGAGTTTATGAGCCCCATGATCATAGTTGATGTCTTCATGAAACTAAACGGTATGATCACAAACTCGATGTGCTCGTACCTGCAAAAGAAGGAGGTATTCAAGGTATTCTCATCTTTCACCATAAATTGATGGTATCCATACCACAAGTAAATATTTCAAAACTAATATATCCCATCAGCTGGTGGAATAGATTATTTATCCTCTGATGGGGGTAATAGTTATTGAAAATTACCTAATTCAACCTCTGGTAGACTGTATACAACCTCAAACTACCATCTGTATTCTTGGTGAACAACACGGTAACACCAAGGAGACACATTGGTTTAGATGAAAACCCTATACATTATATCATCAACATGTAGCCTTAGCTCGGGCATATCCATAGGCACTATTCTATAGGTGTCCATTAAAATCAGATATGTTCCCATTTGAAACTATATTCTGAACTCGATGTTGTGTCGAAGGGTTACGGTCACAACCTCATCCGGGGTGAGATTAAGAAACTCCTACAAACCCCTGGTAACATCCCTTACTGGATCTTTAACTGATATGTCCACCAAAGGATCTTTCTTCATTTCTCCTGACTGATAACTATTCCCACTAAAAAATTTCACTCATTGGCCCTCCCCATTAGAAAACAAAACTAACCTCTAGAAAAAATTGATGACCACATGAATAGAATAAAACCATTAAATTATAAGGATAAAATCATATATCTATATCTATTGAAAAAATAAATCCCCCATTGACCGGTGTTACCCATCACTAGTTTAAATCATCGACAAACATCAAACATAGTATTCTGACTTCCAACTAGAATTGATAACACCAGGGGAACCAAAATTCTCTCCACCTCAAGTCCCAAATCATAGAACAAAGTAAGATAAATAAAGGAGTGTTCCCCGAATTAATAAAATAATGTATAAACTAGGTTAGATTATTTACTAATCTTAAATTAGACAAACTCTAGCCCCATTTTCACTGATAAATCCATTGCATGAATATTACCATTACCATCTCTATTACCTCTCTATGAACATAATCCATTACCATGCTCTAGTTTGGGTCCCTTAGGATACATACCCTCAGAAGTATTCCCTATTCCAACTCCATCTACCCATGGCTAAAAAAATCCCCCTACCCTAGCTGTGGAAAAAATGTTGGTGGTCCCTATGACTGATACTACCTTAGGAGAAACAACTACTTCTGTGTAAAATGATCATGACCTTCTATAAGATACTGAATTCCTTAAGCTATAATACACTAATCCTAATGGTATCCATGACCCCTACAAACATGGAATGAAAAAAACCCTTGTTAGATGATTGGAATCCACCATCCCCAGAATGGCGTTGGAAGGTCAGTTGAGGTTGGTTCCCCACCAGTTGGACCCCCAACTGCCTAGACATCTGTGATCTACTATATAAATCCTTGATCCTCTAGATTCTATGTTGGACACCCTCTTGAGGATCATCCCTCATGGAATGCATCTTCTTGATAACCTATCCATTTTAATTACTACCAAATTAGTAAGAAGCCTAAATTAGGTTACTTTTTTATGGTCACTTGGATTAGTGCCGCCTCCAAAATCTAGACTCAGGACTCCTCATCTAGAATGAAATAAAAATAAAAAAATAGGAGGTCCTTGAATCTGACCCCAAGCTCTCGCACACTTAGGTTTCCTTTTTGAATGGAATGAAACTCATTCCTCTTTGATGCCTTCATATTTGATTAAAATAATTCCAAATAGAACCCCTATTTGAAATATAACCATAAAACATATACCTTCTTTTGATCACCAAGATACAATATTAGCTACTAACGCACAACTCCCCGCATATGAATAACTGAAAACAAAACTTAAAACTCAATTTGAGCTTGAATAAGTCCTAAATAGACATCTATATCTTCCAACCAACAATCCCTCTCTAGGTCAAATATTCTCCCCTCAAACTTTCATATAGTGACCTAATCCTTTCACACATATTATTACATGATTTTTATATAAACATTCAGAAATTACAACCCAAGGATCATGAGGCCTAGTGTACTTAGAAGAATTGGTTCATAATACATCAAAAGGAAACTAAAACATGATATCTTAATTTAATTTTCCACACTGATCTCCTAAAACAATTTGAGATCCTAAAAGTGAAAAAGGTAACCTGGGGAATATATTAAAGAAAGTAGTGAGCTATAAATCCCAAAAAGGTAATAAACATGATAGAGAAGAATAACATATAAATAAAAAGGAATAACATGATTCCATAATGGATATTGGATCATGAATAATAATATGGAGGCACTATATAAATAACATGAAATCATAAGATTTTTATATCATAGGAATTTGTAAAAAACATAAAACATAACAAAATCATATGTAAAGGACAATTTCCAAGACAACATCACATAGTGGAAAAAGTCTCATAAGGGATTAGGTTAACTCCCTAATCAAAAACACAACATATCATGAGAAAAAACATTACCCAATTAATTTTATTTCTATTTGGGTTCACCCATCATAACAAGTGCATGCTTATGTGCACCGTAAAATGGGATCAATCATAGGGAATATACAGAAGGCATTGGTGAAATAAACTTACGGTATGTATTACCACATAAGATAAAGCTATAATAAGATAGGTATATATTTAAGAGGAATATATATATATATATAACTTAGATTCATTTTATAACATCAAATAGATATGTATTGTGTGTGATTTAGAGAGAGAAAGGGCATAACACAAAGAAAAAGGGTGATTCGAAGAGATCCCTTGCCTTAGGTCCAGAACCATTCTACAATTTCCCCTAACATCCTGGATAATGAAATTAGATTATATAATTACATTTTATTTATATATATGATTTATTATAATTTTATAATGTTAATTTTTAATCATTTTGATGATATATAATGATTAATTTTTTTTGTTTTTGGAGCGTTCATTTCATGGTTACAAAGTCAAATCACTTGTGGATAAGAATTGATGTTCTTTTAAAATGGTATTAAAACACTAGAATTAAAATTAAATGATTTTAATATAATTCTATCAATTTAAGTATCATTTTCTTCTAATATAGTAAAAATTCTTTTATTAAAAACATTAAGTTTAATGTATTAGTTCATTTAGGTGAATTTATCGACCACCCAAACTAAATTTATTTTATTTAATTAAATGATTATTTAAACATAACAGAATATAAAATAAGTTATAGAATATATATTATTATTATATTTAACCATGATAATATTTGTATAACCATCCTTAAAGGTGGCGGTGAAAAACGAAGTGTGATGATCGTCGAGGTGGTGAGCCTACCATATTTTAAACGATGTTTTCGTTTTGGAAAAAACTAAGGGAGGGTAAAATATGGATATTAAATTAACACAATATTATTACAGTATACTTATAATAATAGATTATTTATGTCATGTTGGATTATGGAGACCTGGAGAATGTAGAAGAAGAAAATAAATTCAAAAGAGACAATTTTATAATTTTACCTCTTAAATGTCATCTCCTTGAGAAACTCATTAGAGGACATTAGAATTGGAGTTTTAAGAAGGAAATATATTATAGGTACACGAGGAGAGTCGTTAGGATATATTTTTTTATAAATTTGAAAAACTTCAAGGATTATAAAGTATGAGGAGAAGGAGTGGTGAGGGGTGATATTTATATGGGGAGGAGAGGGGTGTTTTTGAATATTATATTCATTAGTTTATTATTTTGGTGCAAGACTATCTATAGTATTGATTATTGAGACTATATAATGTAAATTTTACATGTTAATTTGATATAATTGGTGTTTAAATCATCCATTTATCAAAAATTCATTTATTTAGCTTATAAAGTTAAATGTCATATTTTACCATAATTTAATATTCATGATAAATTCAACTATTTTACAAAAAAAAAACAAAAAACCACCCAAAACATTTTTCAATGTGTAGATTTAAAAAATGAAAGAAATTTTATTAAAATAATTTTCTAATTATGAGAAATTTAATTTTTAATTAAATTCACCATTTATTTGAAAATTATCAATTTTAATATTATGATCAATTTTATAACCTTTTGAAAAATTACTTAATGTCTCATAAAGTTATATTATCATTATAATAAAACAGAATATAATTATATAATTCTATTATATGAAAATAATCTTGAATTTAAATCATTATATTTATTATAAATGTGCAATTAAAAAAATTATATTTTTAAAAAATACAAACATTAAGTTTATCATCTTTAAAACATTTATTCACTTGTACCATTATATAAATATATATTATTTCCATTTTATAAGATACCTAAATATTATTTTACACTTATATATGTGAGGATACTATTTTTAATGGTCAGGTTACTATTAATAACAATTGTATTACAATTCCAATGGTCAGGTTACTATTCCAACAGTCAGATTACTATTCCAATAGGCACATTTGTAATAGTCATATGGTTTCCCTAATTTATATAAATATCTCATATTTCATTCATTATTTATTCAATTATATTTCTATCAAGGTTATATATGTTCATTTTAAAAATCCATATTGGATTACAAACATTCTTTTTAATTTCTAAAGTGTTGTTCGTCAGTGTGATTATTCTGGGGGATCAACTAGATCCAAATTTTCCTATTATTTTAATACTTACTATTATTATGGCCATTTCTATTATTTAATTTAATATTAAAACTATAATAAAGTTTAGTTGGCTTTATATTATGGTATGTGTGCATTATATATTATTATATTACAAAATATGACACAATTATATATTCAGATTAGAAATCCCATTGATAATTATGGGTCATTACATTCAACCCATTTAATAAAGTTCACTATTAAAATTTAGTTTTATAAAATAAGGTGAGAAAATGTGGGGGTACTTCTACTTTATGACTACCTCTGGTTCCCATATCACCTCCTCTTACTTATGGTTTCTCCATAGTAACTTGATTGGGTGAGTTGTATTGTAACATAGAACTTTATCTTTATAGTCCAAGATATTCACTACATACCCCTAATATGATATATTATTTTCCATCTATACCACCTATGAAATTAGTAAATGTGTGGGATATGGCATGTACTTCTTCAAGAGCGATATGTGGACCATGTCATCTACATGAGATGGTGTTGGTGGGAATGCTTGTTAATTTTCCACAACTCTGATACAATCATGAATCTCAAAGGGGTCAATGTACCTGGGACTTATCTGTAACTTCTTTCCAAATCTCATGAATCACTTCCAAGTAGATATTTAGAGGAACATTTTATCTCTAACCTCAAACCTCGGGTCTCATCGATGATTGTCAACATATCTCTTCAATCGACTTTGAGAAGCCTTGATATGTTTTTGAATAGTCCTAACCTTTCTTACCATTTCCTCAACCATTTCAGGTCCCATCATCTTACATTTACCAACTTCATCTTAGCATGATGGTTTTATATATCTCTTCCCATAAAGGTCTTCATATAGATCCATTTGTATTCTTGAGTGGAAAATATTATTGTATGAGAATTAGACCAGAGGAATATTTTGATCCCATCCTCCTTTAAAGTCAATTGAGCATGCTCTCAATATATCCTCAAGTGTCCAGATATTATTCTCAAATTGGCTATCAGATTGGGTGTTATAAGATGTACTGAAGTTCGACTCATTGTTTAGATAATGTTATAGACTCTTCTATAACATGTAGTTAAATCATTTATATCTTTCAGATACAATTTATAATCATGTTATTTGAGGCCTTGGAACTTCTATAATGTATATCCTTGAAAATTGATCAAGTGAGAAGGTATATAAAATTGAACTTAAGTGGTAATTATTTTTAAGATGACCCACCACAACCCATATTGAATTATTTCCTCTTGATGTATTTGATAGACCGGTTATAAATTCCATGGTGATGTTTTCTCAAATTTATAAAGGTATGGGTAATGGTTTCATCATCCCCTTATAAATTTTCATTTCATCCTTCACTTGATGAAATACCAGGAACATTGATGTATATTATATGATCTCCTAATTCATATTGTCCCACCAATTAAGCTATTATAGATCTTGATACATCTTTATTCGCCTTGGGTGGATGGAGAAGTTTGATCTATGTGTACCATTCTATAACTCCTTCTATATCTCAAGATTTTATTGTACACATATTCATGAACAAAATATTACTACTCATTATTTTTCAACTTTTAAATCCTAGTATTTCCCTTTTCTTATCGCTTCCACCTCCATCTAAATATCCACATCATCTCTTCGAGAATACTTTATCTTCTCTAGAAGGGATAATTGAGAAATAATTTGATAAAGGAATGATGATGTTCCTTACTTTATAATCTCCATGTCTATCCATTTCAAGTATAATAATATTGTATCCTTCTCAATTATCATCATTAATAAGGTTGAAATATCATTTCCACATAGAGCATCTTCCACTTTATTTTCTTTACTAGGATGGTAGTGGATTCAATAGTCATAATGCTTGATTAGCTTCAACCATCTTCATTGGTGCATATTAATCTCTCTCTATGTGAATATATATTTGAGGCACTTATGATCTATATAATTTTAACACTTATCCTCATATAGAAAATTCCATAGGATTTTTAACACGAAGATCATTGTAAACAACTCTAGATCATGATTTGGATAGTTTTGATCATGAACATTCAACTAAATTGAGGTATAGGATATCGATTTATCATCCTGCATTATTATATAACCCAATACCTTCTTTGAAGCATCACTGTATATTAGAAAGTGTTCCCAAATTGAGTGAAATGTGAGGACTAGTGAAGTGATAAACAAATTTTTAAATTTCTTAAATATCTATTTAAATTCATTAGTCTGAAAAAACTTTACTCCCATCTAATTCAACTTGGTATCATGGTTGAAAATCACATGAATTTACTTAAAACTCATCAATAATACCCAAATAAACTAAGTAAACTACGGATATCCAATGTAGATATTGGTATTTTCCACTCCTCAATTTCCTTTTTCTTATAAGGGTCCACAGATATCCCTTTGCTGGTGATAACACGCCCCAATAATGAAATTTTCTCCATCAAGAACTCAAATTTATGGTACTTTGAAAATATATTATCTTTTTTCAAAGACATTTGAACATTATTAAAATGATTCCCATACTTCTTCTTACTTTTGGAGTATATAATAATTTCATCTATAAAGACTACTATAAATTTTTATAGAAAATCTATAATGATGATATTAATTACGTCTATAAATATTTCAAGAGAATCAGTGAGTTTTATGGGAATCACTATGAACTCATAGCATTCATACCTTATTTGAAAGGTATTCTTGGGAATATCTTCCTTTTTAAGTTTTAATTGGTGATACCCTGACTAAAGTTACACCTTAGAGAAATACTGTGACCCAAATCATTGATCGAACAATGCATTTATCCATCACATGGGATACATGTTTATTGTCATGTTTTTTTTGAATTATGATAATCAATGAAGAGGCACATTGACCCATAATTATTCTTGATGAATAAGACTATCACACCCTAATGTAAAGAAATCAGTCTTATAAAACCCTTTTATATATTCTCTTGTAACTTCTTTTTTTAGTTCTTCTAACTCAATAGTGGTAATTCTATAGGGAGTCTTAGATATGGGAAGATATCCAGGTCTAATTTCAATTGATAACTAAACCCCTCATTTAGGAGAAAGACAAGGTAATTCTTTAGGGAATAAATATCTATAATCCCTCACAATGGTCATGTATTCGAGAATGATTCTCTATTTTTCCTCAATAGTTTGGGTTAGATATGTTTTATCATAAAGTAATAATATCCACACTTGAGATGAATATTATAATAGATATTTATCCTTATATTTATGATTTTATAGAATTGGAGGATGAATCAGGATGTGATATGTGATATCCCTCTCCATAAAGTTGATGTTGGAGTTATGTAAGGGAATACAATCTATACCTCATATAGCATCAAACTCCACTAAAGGATATAAGATAAGATTTACTGGAAGGTTTAGTCAAAAAAAATTGACTTGGGGGAGTTATAAATTTGGGCTAAAATAATTAATATGTGTCTTATTTTATTATATATCTCAATCATTATTTTTTTTGTGGTGTTTGAATAGTCATACAAAATTTTCAATATGTTAATGAATACATATAACTATAATCAAAAAGTATGTTTTCAATTCATGAATTAATTACCAGCATACCTATCACCATATCATTGTCAAGATCCATATCATTAGTAGTGATAACATATTCCCTTCCTTTATATCTAGTCCTTAAATGTTTTTTTCATTTATTTTCTCTAAAAACCCATGTATTGGGGAATTGGTTTGTATACATCCCGTGTTCCTTGACTTTGAAACATAATGCCATGGAAATAGTGTTGATTTGGAACTTCTTTTATTCCATCATATTAGTTGGTTTCTTCATTTATCCATGACTTTTATTAGCCTTATTCCCTTCTTTTACACATTTAAAACATCTCATGGTTCCCTTTAAATAGTTTTTGGGATCCATCTACCCTCTCTTTTGACACATGGAATGTTGGGTTTTCTTTCCTCTATGGAATTTATCTATTTATCATATGGAATTAAACCCTATTTTTTACTTTTTATCTCCACCCCCAGGAGACCATTTAGATTCCCCAATATCTACCTCATACTTATGGACACAATAACCAATATCTTCATTTTGATCAAACTCTTGAATCGTTGTGGATTTTTATAGACTCTACTTCAATACACTGAAGAAGAAACCCAATTTGATTTAAGTGTTCATGATAAATATGAAGGCATATCATGCAATACTTATGAAGTTTTCCTCCTAAACCTTGATAGAATCAGTATAATTTTACTTCAATGTAAGTAACTCCTCTCTATTTTAAGATGGTGAGTTTGGGGGAAATATTTACTGAAAAATATTTACTTGAATCCTTCCCATTCAATGGAATCAATATCATCTTTCGACTTCATGTTCTTGATCAGTTTCTTCCACTGGTCTGATTCACCTTCAAGATAATAAACAACCATCATGAATTTTTCTTATTCTAAACATTGGAGTACAAATAATATCTTCTCAGTGGCGTAAATCCATTATTCCATGATGAGGGGATCAAAGGATCTGCTAATATTATGAGTCCTCTGTCTCATAAAGGACTCAAAGTTAACTTTTTCTTTCTTGGGAGAAAGAGGGTGTCCCATATGATTCAACTTATTATTCATATCATGATTTAGTTTAACATGTACATCCATGAATTTCCCATCTAATACACCCATATGGTTAGTCATATCATTAGGGAAATCATCATATTGCTTATCATGTTGGTTTTTGGAATAGTTCCTCCTATTTTCTACCATTAACAAAAATAAAGAAAAATTTGGATGAGAATAATCAAAATAAAAAACATATAAAATGGAATTTATGAACTTAGATAGAATAATTTATAAAGTACATGTAAATACTAACTTATGAGTATCTAGGTTCTCAATCTAGTTTATCCATGGTAATTTTCCTATTAGGTTTTCTAACATAAAAATTTGTTAAAATACTTCATAATGGTTCTTAAATATTTTATGAATTTCCAAATAATATCCCCTAGGAGTTTCAAACTAATTGTACAACAAGGCCTATTTTTCATGTACCAAGTGACGATTGAGTCAATTCCCAATTCACTTCAAGGATAATAACCCTAGGTAAAACTTCTTTAAAGCCACGCCCACTTTTAATGTCCTAACAGGGATGTAATTTCTATGAAAATACTCACTCTATACTTCAATAAAAATCATGGATATTCTTCAATACTTAGATGTATCCATAGGTTTATCATTATAGTATTCTAGTCCAAATTTCTTGAAATAAATATACTTTTATCTGATACTAACAATATCAACCCAATATTTTTACACATATTATTACCTAATTGTTGACATAAGCATCCAGTAAGTACAACCCAAATATCATGAAGCCTGCAGTATATTGAATACTAGGTTTATAATACATATAAATGAAACTAAAACATGATATATTTAAATTTATTCTCCACACTGAGCTTCTAAAACCCTTTGAGCTCCTAAAACTACATAGGATAACCTGGGGAATACATAAAAGAAAGGGGTGAGCTATAAAGCCTAATAAGAGAATAAACATGATAGAGAAGCATGACTTAGAAATAAAAAGAAAAAACATGATTCCATAAAGGATAGAGGCACGTGAATAATCATATGGAGGAATGACATAAGGAGCATGGAATCATAATATCATGGCATCACTGGAATATGAAAGAAAAATAAAACATGACATATTCATAAGTATAGGCTAACCACCAAGACAACATCACATGGTGGATGGAGTCCCATATTGGATTATGTTTACTCCATAATACCATAAATAACACCTCATGAGACAAAAAAATTACCCAATTCATTGAAATTTCATATGAGCACACCCATCATAACACATGCATATTTATGTGCATCATAAAATGGGATCAATCATAAGGTATAAACACAAGGCATTTTAGAAATGAAATAAGGAATGTATTAAACCATAAAAGGAAGGTAGAATATGATTACTATATATGTAAAAACAAATATACATAATTTAGAGGAATTATATAACATAAAAGTGAGATATATAGAGAGTGATTCAGAGAGACAAATTTCATAACCAAAATAAAAAATGGTGGTTCGAAGAGATCACTTGCCTCATGTTCGGATCCATTATGCACTTACACATAAAATCATAGATAATAAAATTATCTTAATTAATTAATATTTTCATCTATATTTTTTTTATTATAATTTTCATTTATGTAACACCCCAATATTTTATAGTATGTATCTTCTTAAAAAAAATAATTTATTTGTTATTTTAAATTGTACAAATGAATCGTGTTATACTATTAAATATTAACATGAAAATTAAAAGATTAATGTAACCGTTAGGAATATTAATGTTTCCATCAGGATAATAACCTCACCTATTAAATTATAAATAAAATTTAGGTATCTCATAAATGAAAATATGATATATTTATATCAGGAAATAAGTAAAAAATGTTTTAAAAATGATAAATGAAGTATTGGTATTTTTGTGAAATATAAATGTTTATTTACAATTTTATAATTAATATAATGATTTAAATGAAAATTTTTATAAATTAATATTCATAAATTAATATTTTTTGTATTATAATTATAAGATAATTGTATGAGACCATAATTAATTTTTCAAAGTGTCCCAAAATCGATTATAATATGAAAATATGTATTTTTCAAATAAATGATGATTTTATTTAAAAATTAGATTTATAAAATATAGAAAATTATATTCATAAAATTGATTCCATTTTAGAACTACAAGTCATAAAATGGTTAGGGTGAATTTTTGGTATTTTTCTAAAATAGTTGAATTTTTGTGAATAGTAAAATACGGTAATTTATGGTATTTAACATTATAAGTAAATAAATGAATTATTGAGTCATGGGTGATTTAGTGATGAGGTAATCACCCATTATTTTTAACTTAAATTATCTATTTATTTTATTTAGTCATAAGAATCAATACTATTGATAGTATAGATCCAAAATAATAAACAAATGAATAAAATAATTGAAAAACACCCTCTCCTCCACTATAAATACCTCCCCTTATCCTCACACCTTCCAAGATTTGTATCATTCTTATATTCTGAAATATTACTCTCCTAAAACTCATCCCCACTTTATATTATTTCTAGTATCACCAAAATACCATTTCTAAGTGCCTTAAGGAGGTTCTCAAGGAGACGATACTCAAGTGGTAAAACCCTCCCTCTTTCTCTTTTATCCTCTTTTATTTTCTTATCCTCTCTTAAAATAAACTATCCAAATTGGCATGGTAACTCCAGTATCATACATATACTACAATTTTATTATTTTAATTGAATATTTATCATCAAGTCTCTTCTCTTCTCCTTTTATTCTAAAAATGAAAACATCATCTATGAGGTGTCGATTCACTGCCGTCATGGATGATGAGTATTTGTTTTTCATTACCCCCTTCAAGGCTGGTAATAAAACAATTTTTATGGTTAAAAAATATTATAATATTTTTATTACAACGTATTTAATGTTCTATAACTAGTATATAAATATAATATTGAAACAATTATACTAGTTCTTGATGGTCGTAAAAACTGCCAAAATAAATTAAGGCATTTTCATCAACATTTTATCTAATGAATAATCATCATAAAATATAAACAAATGATATATGTTACCATTTAAACTTCTATAAGTTAATTAATACTAAATAATTTCACTTCTGGATAATTTATTCCCATTTGAAAAGAACTCGGATAATTATACACAAGGGAACTGTCCATAAAACCATGAAATGAACGCTCCTGGAACAAAAAAATTAAACATTATAACTCATAAAAATAGACACAAATGAAATTAATAAAATTATAATAAACAAAATATATGTTTAATATTTTCTAAAATATGCAAATAATTAATCTAATTTGATTATCCAGGACATTAAGTATAAGTACAGACCACTTTCACACATAAGGTAAGGGTTTCTCATCTCACTTTTATTTCTATGAGATATGCCTTATTCACCACTTATTTCTTTTCTATGGTGTATGTATACTCCCTTTGATATATAATATCATAAATATATTTATCTTAATGATATTAAATGTTTCATTTGATAATCATTAATTTTATAGGGCATATGTATCGACTGTTTTCATAGTGGTAAGGTAATTCTTAACCCAATTTCCATTCTTTGGGATAAACATCTACTCCAATGATTATTTCATGCTATGAATATGTGTATAATGAATTTTTATTATCTTAATTTGTATTTAAACTTTTTTTATGTGTATTTATAGCTAATACAAATAATTTATTCATTTGGTTAATGTGAACATTTTCTTTTAAAAATACTCTTTTAAATGTTTCTTTTTTTTCAAAATTTAAAAGAAATGTTTTTTTAACTCATACAGCATGAGAGGCTCTTTTATGATTTCATGATTGATTAGTTTTTTCAATAATCCTTTAAAATTTTACAAGGTTATTTAAAAATAAAATATTTTCTTTTATTATTGTGCGGCTTTTCGAATAAATGATTCCATGGTAAAAAGGGTATTCCTCTCAAGAATTTTTCAATGATGTCGTTAGAGTATTTTCATCTATATAAATACCCTATATTTAATTTTATGATTAATTGAGGTTGATCTATTATGATACCATATAACATATATTATTTAATGTTTTATGATCATTTATACTGAGGATGTACTATCTTGATACCATTTTCCATATTACTTTGTATAGTTTATGATTATGTTTACTAATTGGGGAAATTAGTTATATTTCATATGATAGTTTCAATATGAATTTTTATATTGATTTTCTTTCACTACTTACATATGAGGTATGCATTGGACTTATTTAGTGTCAGGAAGGGTCGTCTATATCCCCTCGATGTATTGGTAGGTCTCAAGATACAAACTAGACCATGTTTTAGCTTAGGCCTTACCCATTTATATAGACTTCTTGGATGAGGCTTGTATGGTATGTTTATTATGTCATGAATTATGAATTACTTCATTATGAGATTGGTTATTTATAATCAATGTGATTATTCTACTGTTATAATATCCATGGGTAAGTATCATTCTCATGTGATTGTTTATATTGAATTATTTGATCAACTATTATTCCTGCCATATTATGATCAAGATTATATTTTAATGGCATGTGTTTTTAGTTATTCACCTTTCCTTATTGTTTATGTTTATGATATTTTCTATTGTATGCTTACCCTTACTAAGCATCTGAGATCACCCCTTTATTATGTTTTATTTTTTCCTAGGATTCCAAGATATATATTATGATTGACATGCAGGGATGATCTAGGAGAATAGGGATGTCTCTAATGGACTTACTATGTTGTATTTCATTTCAAGTTGTAATTTAATGCTTATGATTGCATCTAGTTTTCCAAAATTACTAAACTATTTAGTCCATCGAGATTCGACTTCCTTTTTTATTATGCCAATTTAATAAAGGCATCAGATCTGGGCTACTAGGGTTGGGTTCTTTACAATTGGTATCAGAGAAAGTTTATTAAAATATTTATAAACTAAATTTAGGTAAACATAGATTTGAGAATGAAACCCTATGATAGAATTTTGAAATATTCCCAATAAAACCAATCTTATGATCTAGAGAGTAGTTATACCTAAATTTTTAATTTATGATTTTTTGATTCACTAGCTCTGAGATTATACATTATGTTTCTTAAGGTTATTACCAAATATAGTGTATGAAGTTTTTTTAGAAATGGTTCCTAGTTGAAGGAATGGAAACTATATAAACACACGTATTCTATATAGGGATTGACCTCCTTCATAAGATAATAAAGTTAGAGTTGGAGCTTCAACTGGATATGAACAACTTATAACTATACTAGGACAACTGACTCAGGTTATAAACAATAAACTTACTCGCATGGAGCAGCTTGATCTACAATTCGGTGTAACAATGTTAGATCGCTTCATGAAACAACAACCTATATCCTTCAATGGGACTATAAACCCATTTATAGCTGATAAATGGATAAGTTCCTTGGATAAAATATTTCTCAGCTTGGGAAGTAATGAAAGGGGGAGGGTTATCATGGTAGTTTATCATATCTCGAGAGATGCAGATCAATGGTGGTCATTAATTCAAAACACAAAGGAGGAGTAAGAAATTTAAAATATCAAATGTAAGGATTTTAAAGAAATTTTCTTGGAAAAATATTTCTCTTGTGAAAAAATAAGTGGATATAGAGAGGAAATTCTTAATTCTGAGACAGAAAGATGATGAAAAAATTTATAAGTATGAATCCAACTTTACAAGGTTATAAAGGTATATCATAAACTACATACATAATACAAGAAGAAAGATTAGACATATCTTTGATTTTATTAAACCAATTCTATTAAGAGAACTAGTCTCCCAAATATTATCATTATATGAGGATATAGTATCATGTGATGTCAAGATGGAGAAAGGTTTTTTTCCAAGAGATATGTCTTTGAAGGGAAGAAATATAATAAGTGGGATGTTGAATACTATTAAAAAGAAAATAAGGTAAAAGGGGATAAGGGAATAATAGAATTTACAAAGATCAATAAATGCGGAAAGAAACATCATGGAACATGCCTATTAGGAATGGGAGTTTGTAACAAGTGAATATAAAAAGTCCACCAGGCCCATGATTGTAAGGGAAAGAAATAATTCAAGAATGTGTAATGCTTCACCTGTAAGGAGATGGGACTCGATGCCCATGAATTCCATAGATGTCAAGGGAACAAGCCCCAAAAAAGGATAAGGGAAGAATTATATTCTTATAAAGTAATAATATGTTAGGCTGAAGTTCCTAATGATGTGGTGGATGGTACTTTAATTATCTCCTCAAAATTAGCTAAATATTTATTTGATTATATATCATCACATTATTTTATATCTTCCCAATTTTTCTATAAAAATTAGATATTTACAATTCACCTTAATAAGGTGGTTTTCAGTCAAAAATCCTAGTGGAAACCTTATTACAACAAATATGTGTTGAGAAATTCCTTTTATGACGCATAAATGTGCTCTAATTACTGATTTTATTATCATACATATGGTTGATTTTGATATAATCCTTCATATGGATAGGATTTAAAAATATAATGAAAGCATTTATTGTAAAGAGCAGAAAAGTATGATTTATGATGAAGATATAGATTTTATTATCTTTAGAGGGGATACATCATCATCTGAGTCATATCTGGATCTACCTCTAGTAGCTCTTCTAAATGAGATTCTTAGAGAAGAAGATTAGATAATTCCTACTAATGAGAAAGGCAGACTTAAAATTAAGGATGTTCCTATTATACAGGAATACATTGATGTATTTCCATAGGAATTACCTCGACATCCTCTAGAGTGGGAAGTTAAGTTTTCTATTAATTTAATCCCTAATTCAAGACCTATATCGAAGATTACCAATAGAATGGCCATGGTGGAGTTAATAGAGTTAAAGAAAAAAAATAAATGAATTGAGTGATAAGGGATTTATATTCCCTAGTGTTTCACCTTGGGGAGCTCATGTTCTTTTTTTAAGAAAAAATGGATCTATGTGGTTGTGCATTGACAAATAGAGATATCAATGATATCATGATAAATAAAAAGTATTTATTGCCTTATATTGATGACTTGTTTGACAATTTCATGGAGCTCAATATTTTTCAAAGATTGATCTTCATTATGGATATCATTAATTGTGTGTGAAGAAATAAGATATTCCAAAGACAGTATTTCAAAAAAGGTTTAGAAATTATGAGTTTATAGTAATTCTATTTGCCTTCACTAATTCACCCTTTGTTTTATGGATCTAAAGAATAGAATATTCAAGGAATATCTTGATAAATTTTATGTGGTGTTTATTTATGATATCTTGGTGTACACTAAAATCTATGAGCAAAATGAGAACCAATTGCGGATTGTTTTAGAGACTCTTAGAAGAAAATAGTTATATGAGAAGTTTATAATGTGTGAATTCTAGCTTCAAATAGTTTCTTTCATTGGCCATATTGTCACCACGGATGGAATCTTAGTTGACCATGGAAATAAAAAGGCATTCTAGGAATGGCCTTCACCAATGAACATAATTGAGGTATGTAGTCTCATTGGTTTAGTAGGTTACTAGCAGAATTTCATTCAGAATTTTTTTTTTGATTAGAAAACTCATTAACAAAGATTACTAGTAAAGGGGTTAAGTTTATTTAGAAAAATGAGTGTGAATAATTCTTTGAATAATTGAATAGGATATTGGTTAATGAATTGATCTTGAATCTACCATCGAGAAATGGTGGATTTGTGATTTTTAGTGATGCATTAAAGAAACGACTTGGTTGTGTTCTTATACAGAATGAGAGAGTTATTTCCTATGACTCAAGGTAATTAAAAACTCATGAACATAACTGTAACACCTTGAGATTTTTTGAGAAATATTTTTTTTATGTATTATGTTATACGCAAAACCAAAGGAATCTTTCACTACACACAACACTATCTTGGCTTGTGTTACACGCAAGAGCAACCTTCCTCGATAGCTTGCATTGTACACAATACGGAGTTTCACTAAACAACGATATGTTATTAAAATATTATATAAACTAACATGTGTTAGGGTAATAAAATTAGTATAATTCATCCAAAGGAAGTAATGTTATCTGGGTTATAGTTGATCATCTTAAGAAGTCGGCACACTTCATTGCTATTAGAGAATATTTCTCTATTGATCAGTTTGGCAGGATATATGGGAAAGAAGTGGTAAGATTTCATGGAGTACCACTTTCCATTATATCTTATCGGGATCTGAGGTTTACCTTGAAGTTTTGGTGAAGCCTTCATCATACTCTAGATACAAAGTTGAGTTTCAGCGCTGCTTATCATCCTCAGACAGACGGTCAGTCAGAGAAGACAATTCAAACTCTAGAAGTCATGTTGAGAGCTTGCTCTTTGGATTTCAAAGGTGGTTGGGATCAACACCTACATTTGGTGGAATTTTCTTATAATAATATCTTTCACTCCAGTATTCAGATGGCTCCTTATGAAGTTCTCTATGGAAATAAATGCAGAAATCCAACTTGGTGGGATGAAGTTGGGGAAAGAAAGCTATTAGGACCTGATCTTGTTGATGAGATGACAAAAAAGGTAAGATCTATTCAACAACTCATAATATCAGCTCAGAGTCGACAAAAAAGTTATTCTGACAACCAAAGAAAAGACCTAGAGTTTGAAGTGGGTGATAAATTGTTCTTACAAATATCTCTTTGGAAGAGAGTAATGAGATTTGGAAAGAAGGGAAAGTTGAGAACTAGGTATATTGGTTCTTTTGAAATACTGGATCATGTTGGGAAGGTAGCTTACTGATTGGTACTTCCACAGAATCTCTCTCAAGTTCATGATGTGTTCCACGTATCTCTCCTGTGAAAGTACATACCAGATCCTTCACATGTACTATGCTCAGAAGTTGTACCGCTGGAGCAAGATCTTTCTTATAAAGAACATCCAATAGAGATTCTGGATCGTAGTGAAAAAGTTCTACGAAACAAGACCACTCGCTTGGTTAAAATTTTATGGAGTAACCACCAATTAGAAGAAGCTACATGGTAACTTGAGTATATGATGAGGGAGAGGTATCCTTATCATTTTGTTATGAAGTGACGAATTTCGAGGGAGAAATTCTTTTTAAGAGGGGTAGAATGAAACAACCTGAGATTTTATGAGAAATATTTTGTTTTTATGTATTATGTTATACGCAACACAAAAGGAATATCTCACTAAACACAACACTATCTTGGCTTGTGTTACACACAAGAGCAACCTTCCTCGATATCTTGCGTTGTACTCAATACCGAGTTTCACTAAACAATGATATGTTATTAAAATATTATATAAACTAACCGTTATGAATAGTAATACCCACTTTTTGAAATGTTATAAATTTTATCTTTCCAAATGGACTTCATTTTTGGATTCTTAATATCGAAATTAGCTTAAGGTGAATTTTTGGTATTTTTCTGAAAACTTTCAATTTTTGATGAATAGTGAAAAACACTGAGTTATAGTTAAAAACTGAATTTTTATTTAAATAATTATTTATTTTATTTAAATTTATTTTAAATAAAAATAGATACATAATACCTATATGAGTTCAATGTAATTCATTGGAGTCATTTTATAATAATTTTAGATATATAAAAATTTTATTGAACTTTTTACCGTCTTTTACCCACCTCCTAAGAGAATTTGCAAATTTACATAAAACATAATTTTACCGCTTCTATGAGTGGAATTTCAAAAATCCGAGAGACACGGTTGATATTTGTAAGTAAAATGTGGTTCAATAAGATAAAAATAATTTTTGGTGAATAGTAACTTTTTTACTTTTATTTACCGCAGTTAAAAGAAAATAGGGTAATTAAGGGTAAAAATGATATTATTATTACCCTAACACATGTGATAATTCTATTAGATAAGTGTAATTTGACCAAAAACAACCTTAGGAATAAAATATGACCATTTAGGTCCACTAGTATTAGATTAGGATATTTATTATTATTCAATTCAAAGAAGAGTTAAAAGAATTAAAATCAAAGTTTAATAAGTAAAACATTTTTAATATAGGGTTATACATAAGATAAATTTTACTATAAATATTCATTATAAAGTTAAAAATATTTCCTACATAATGGTATTTTATTTATAATTTTATACATTAAATAATTTAATTTATTTATGACACAATGATGATGCAGTAATTACCTTATTAATGAAATATTAACAAAATTGATATTATAAATACCCAAATAAATGTAATTTGAGACTTTTTATGAATTACACTAATTTTATAGGTTAATATAAAATATTAGAGTTGGTTAGATGAATTTTTTTTTAAGTAATAATGTTGTTATGAATTTAGCAAAAACAAAATATCAACTAGTGTCAAAATTGACATAAAAGAGTTTTTAAAACAAATATTAAATTATTAATTGATATTCTATTCCTAAAAATATAAGGTTCAGAAAAAATACTTATATAATAATATATATGAAATTAATGAACCAATTAGAGTTCTATTGGAAGTTTATAGTATGTTTATTACACATTGGAGTTCTATTGGCAGTTTATAGTATGTTTATTAACCATATGGTATAATAATAAAAGAAGACACAGTAAAAGTTAAATTATTTAAATTAGAGTTAAATCAAAATGATAAGGTTAAAATGGTAACCTAAACTTCTCTAAAACCTATTGGTTGAGAGAATTTTGACCCATACCCACCCTATCCTCAAAATAAGTCACTTTGGATCCATTATAAACTGAATATGAATTTATTATAAAATAATATTTTAAGTTTTTTCTAAGATGCACATCACCCCTCTTATAAAAGGGAACTCCCCCTTCTCTCTAATTCACACCTCCAAAGACATTTGGATCGGGTAGACCCTGCCCAAATACCCTCTAAATTTTCCTCCCTTCATCCTAGAGGCCTTCCTTTAGTCATAAAGCCAACCTAAGAAGCCATTTTTATCAAATCAAAAGGAAGAGCTCGAGGAAGAGGTAAATATCTCACCACCTATTTAAAGTTCCTTTTACACTTCCTTATTCTTTGTTGTTTCCATTCTAAAATAATAAATCCAGTATCTTATTTATACTGTGATGTTATTATAAAAATTTTACAACCATATTAGTTATTTTATCCATCCTGTGAATGAAAAAGTCACCACACGTGCGTACGTACGGCTTACCGTCTCCACGTCATGGTGTAGTTTGTTATTCAAATATTTCATCATTTGTATGGGTATGATAATGAGTATAAATGATCTACATAATATATATAACATTATTATTATTATGTATGTATGATATACCATCTAATTATATACGATTTTAATATCAAAAGAATGATATCATTGCTCGTGCGTACGTACGACCTACCGTCTCCACGATTTGATGTGGCTCGTTCTACATGATCTTCATTGAATAATGATTATATAAATGAATTAAATGAATAAATATGATATATATTACACTAATACCATTCTGTAAATGAGGAATCTATAACCTAAAAATAGGAATAATAATTTATTCGACAAAACATGCATAAGAACATAAAGCAATGAACACCCGAATAACAAGCAGCAATGAAATATTACTAATAAGAAGATAAGAATATGACCATATATGATATCATAACAATGAATATGATTCTGTAATAAGTCAATGAAATTATTTAAATCATTATACAGTAGTTTCAGATACGTGTGAATCATATTGGACCTAAGGTAAGGGAAAATCTCACAATCTCATTTTTATCCGAGATTGTTTATACTTCAGAATTTACTGGGGCATATTTATCATCCACATCCATGTTTCCTCAATATGTAATATTATTTATATCCTCCTATAATTGTTTAAATCCAATTTTACCTATTTTTGAATTTTTAGTAAAAGATATGAAAGTAATCTTTCGTCGTTTTCAGTACGAGATACTTTTTGACTTTTCCGGCCAAAGTACGAGAAGAATGTTTTTTAACTTATACGGTATGAATGGATATTTATGGTTTCATAGAAAATGATTTCCATGAAGCTTCCATTACAAGTTTTCAAGTTTATTTTTAATTAACTTCTTTTAGTTTAAAATTGTATGACATGTTAAGAAAGGAAAAATGTTTTTGAAGTAGAAAGGATATTTTCCTCAAGAATGGAGTTCAAGTGTTTTATCAAAATTATTTTCCATCTAAGATAATATAGGGTTCTGTTTATATCCCTATTTTTACATTTATTTTATTATGTTATGATGGAATTATTTTTATGAAGTCCTTTTATCTCATATGGATTATGTTATGGTGGCATGATGTTTAAGAATCCCATTTTTATTACATGGGTTATGCTATGATATATGATTTATGATTTTGTGGCACACATAAGAATGATTTCATTATGAGATGGGTGGGACCTATATCTCCCTCCAATGAATTGGGTAAAGATTTATATCTCATGAGATAGACATGGCTAGAATGGAAAGTTAATACAGTTCAGTGTTATAAGACTGAAATGAGGAGTGAACTCGGTTCAGAAATGGACTTTGTCCGCTATGATTGTCTTGGTAATGATTCTTGACTAATATGAAATGATAATCTATGATTATGTGTGTATTCAAAAAACGTTTCATGTTTTATGTTATGATTATTGGGATTACATTTCACTACTATGATTTATCCCATGTTATGATATTATGATCTCTTTTGCAGGTTAAGATTTTCAAAAGGTTATGTTCTTATGAATATGATATGTTTAATATTTCCTTTTTTTACCCTTACTGAGCATTTGAGCTCAACCTTTTGTATGTTTTATTTTCCCCAGGTTAGGAATAAGGGTATTAAGTAGGATATTCCAAAAGGGACTCTAGATATGATGAAATAAACGGGAGACAATGTAGATGCTTTATGAAACAGTTGTTTATGTTTCCTAGTTTCTAAAGACACTATACATATACTGTCCTATCATGGTTTTGTTATATGTTGTAATAAGTATGCTTCAATTTTGAAGTAATAACAATGTATGTAACGTATGGGTCATTATAGTTGGTATCAGAGGAAGGGTATAGTAAACCTTTGGAAACTAGGACATGAAAGCCTTAGTAAGAACCCTAAGGATATGTCTAAAGATAGAACACAATATTAGTGTTTTAGAAATGGCCATGAATAACCTATGATAAGACCTTAAGTGTGAAATTTTATTCTAGATTATGTGGTTTTCCTATTATGATTAGTGTTTCTCACACTATGCTTATTGGTTTTAGTCAATGGCTGGAACCCGAAGGAACCATGTTAACGCTGAATGCGACGGGCAATGCAATGATTGTCCCTCTGAGCAACCAAACATTATGGGAGCTAGAATAAAAAATCTTGTATCCATGCTCACAAAACTTTCTCAAGCTATGAATCATGTAGAACTTCCAAACGATCAAAGGAAGGAGCAACATTCTGTTGAATCCTTCATGAGGCAGCGTCCACCCTCATTCAGTGGGTCTACTGATCCATTATTGGCTGAACAATGGATCGGTACCACTAAAAAGATATTTCATGTTCTTCAATGTTATGAACATGATAAATTCATCTTAGTAGTATATCTTTTGTAAGTTGAAGCTAATCAATGGGGGAATCTTATCAAGAATATGAGTCAAAGAGACGAAATTGAATCCATGGAATGGGATGAGTTCAAGAACATATTTTTCAATAAGTACTTCCCTCGTATTCTTCGAACAAAGATGGAGAAGGATTTTCTTGAACTAAAGCAAAAGGATGATGAATCTGTTGGTAACTATGAAGAAAATTTTACAAGACTTGCAAGGTATTCTTCTGAAATTATTATAAAACCTGAGAGTAAGATTGATCGATTCTTTAGTGTCTTAAAACTAAGTCTTCGAAGGGTGTTATCCATAAGGGACTTCAATAGCTATGAGGAAATTTTTTGATGTGCTCTCAAGGTTGATATGTATATTGGAGTAACCCGTCATCATATGGGTTTGATAAGAAGAGGAAAATGGAATTCAAAGGGAAATATAAATACCACACTGAAAAGAATATGAGTTTTCCCTTATGCTCAAAGTGTAGAAAGAAACATGGAGGGAATTGTCTTAAAGGGATAAGTAAATATTTCAAATGTGGAAAAGAAGGTCATCGGGAATTTGAATGCCACAATGATAGGAAAAAGATTTCTAGTAATGAGAACAAAGAAAAGTATACACAAAATGAACCTCTTACACTTCAATGTTGCAAGTGCAAGGAAATGAGGAATTATGCTAATCAATGCCCTAATCCAATGGTTTTTGATGATGATCGATGTCAACAAACTCTTAAGGCCAAAGACAATGAAAGTCACATGAGATTTCTATCGTCGATGTGGATTATGATAACGAAGTGGTGAAAGGAACACTTACCATCCACTATAAAGTAGAAAATGTTTTATTTGATTCTGGATCCACCCACTCTTTTATTTATAAAGAATTTTCTAAGGGTATCGTCGTACTACCTCAACAATTAGCTGTTGAGTTAGCTGTGACAACTCCTAATGGCACAACAGTTGCATCAAAAGTTTATAATTCTTCTCTAATTGAAATTTGTGGGAAAGTGCTTCCTGTAAATCTTGTGATCCTTCTTATAGTGGAATTTGATGTGATTCTTAGCATGGATTGGCTTTCCTTATATGGAGATCATATCGATTTCCAAAGAAGGGAAGTCACATTTCATATTCCTGGTCAATCTATGATCATCTATCGATGAAAGGATAAATATAACCTTCCAATGGAAATTTCTTCCATCTTATGAGTCTTGATTCTAATAAATGAAGGTTATTTATCTCAAATGGGTGGAGAGAAACTCACGATTAAGAATATGCCCATTGTACGGGAGTTTGATGATGTCTTTCCAGAGGAATTTCCAGGTCTTCCACCAAATCGTGAAGTTTAGTTTTCAATAGAACTCATACAGGGTGTTATACCCACTTCAAAGACACCATATAAAATGGACCCAATTGAGTTGCAAGAATTGAAGAAGCAACTCCAAGATAATCTTGATAATGGATTCATACGACCTAGTGCATCACCTTGGGGAGCACCTATCTTGTTTGTTAAGAAGAAATATGGATCAATGAGACTCTACATTAATTATCGAGAACCTAACAAGATCACTATCAAGAACAAATATCCTCTCCCATGCATTGATTACTTATTTGACCAACTACGCGGATCTCAATACTTTTCCAAGATTGATCTTCATTCATGGTATCATCAATTAAGGTTCAAAAGGGAGGATATACCAAAGACAGATTTTCGTACAAGGTATATAAACTATGAATTTATAGTGATGCTATTTGGTCTTACTAATTCCCCTGCTATCTTCATGGATCTAATGAATAGAGTATTTAGAGATTATCTTGATCAGTTTATGGTAGTATTTATAGATGATATTATTGTTTATTCAAAGAGAAAGGAAGAACATGAAGATCACTTGATAATTGTATTAAAGACCCTATGAAAGGAGAAGCTTTATGCCAAATTTACCAAGTGTGAATTTTGGCTTCAAAAAGTTTCATTTTTGGGTCACATAATCTCAAAAGAGGGGATATCTGTGGATCCAGCAAAAACAGAGGTTATCAAAAGATTGTCGAGACCAACAACAGTAACTGAGATCTGAAGTTTTCTTGGTTTGGCTTGATATTATCGACGTTTTGTGAAAGATTTTTCACTATTATATAATCCACTCACCAGGTTGACTCGAAAAGGAGTTAAGTTCGTTTGGATAGAGGAGTGTGAAGAGAATATCAAGGAGTTAAAAAGAAGGTTATCCAGTGCACCTGTGCTCACACTTCCTTGTAGTGGAGAAAGGTTTGTGATCTACAGTGATTCATCCAAGAAGGGATTGGGATGTGTTCTCATGCAAAACGATATGGTGATAGTTTATGCCTCACGATAGTTGAAAATCCATTAGCAAAATTACCCAACTCATGATTTGGAATTAGATGTGGTAATATTTGCATCAAAGATTTGGAGGAATTATCTTTATGGTGAAAGGTGTAATATTTATACTGATCATAAAATATTAAAGTATATTTTCACACAAAAGGAGCTGAATATGCGCCAAAGAAGATGGTTGGAGCTAATTAAGGATTACGACTGCTCAATTCAATGCCACCCTGGGAAAGAAAACAAGGTGCTATATGCATTAAGTCGACAAGACCATGCTAGCTTATCCATGATGAGGATCACAGTAGATCCAAAATTTATGGATTTAAGAAGGATGGATCTTGGAATTATAATGGAAGGGGAAAAATATTATCTTTCTGAAATGAATGTTCAACCATCTATACGTGTGAAGATTAAAGACGCGCAGAAAGAAGATGTAGAGTTACAAAAGAAGGTGAGAAATGTTCCTAAATTCCACATTGATTGTGATGAAATAATAAGGTTCGGGAATTGAGTTTTTGTTCCTCCCATACCAGAATTAAAGAAGGAAATATTGGATGAAGATCGTAGTTCTTCATTCTCTATCCACCCGGGAAGCACGCAGATGTATAGGGACCTGAAGGAGTACTTCTGGTGGGATGGCATGAAAAGAGATGTTGCTGAATATGTCTCTTGATGCTTGGTTTGTTAGCAAGTTAAAGCTGAGAGACAGAAGTCTAAGGGGATGTTACAACCATTACCCACACTAGAATGGAAATGGGAAAACATCACTTTGGACTTTGTCACTAGACTTCCTAAAACATTCAAAGGCAATATTTCTATCCGGGTTATAGTTGATCATCTTACGAAGTCGGAACACTTCATTGATATTAGATAATATTTCTCTCTTGATCAGTTTTCCAAAAAATATGTGAAGGAAGTGGTAAGATTTCATGGAGTACCACTTTCCATTATATCTTATCAGGATCCGAGGTTTACCTCTAAGTTTTGGTGAAGTCTTCAGTATACTCTAGATACAAAGTTGAGTTTCATCACTGCTTATCATCCTCAGACAGACGGTCAGTCTGAGAGGAAAATTCAAACTCTAGAAGACATGTTGAGAGCCTGCTCTATGGATTTCAAAGGTGGTTGGGATCAACACCTACCTTTGGTGGAATTTTCTTATAATAATATCTTTCACTCCTGTATTCAGATGGCTCCTTATGAAGCTCTCTATGGAAAGAAATGCGGAACTCCAACTTGCTGGGATGAAGTTGGGGAAAGAAATATATTAGGACCTGATCTTGTTAATGAGATGGCAAAAAAGGTAAGATATATTCAAAAACACATAAGAGAAGCTCAGATTCGACAAAAAAGTTATGCCAACAACCGAAGAAAAGACCTTGAGTTTGAAGTGGGTGATAAATTGTTCTTACAAATATCTCTTTGGAAGAGAGTAATGAGATTTGGAAAGAAGGGAAAGTTGAGCCCTAGGTATATTAGTCCTTTTAAAATACTGGATCGTGTTGGGAAGGTAGCTTACTGATTGGTGCTTCCACCGAATCTCTCTCAAGTTCATGATGTGTTCCATGTATCTCTCCTGAGAAAGTACATACCCAATCCTTCACATGTACTAAGCTCAGAAGTTGTACTATTGGAGCAAGATCTTTCTTATAAAGAATATCCAATAGAGATTCTAGATCATAGCGAAAAAGTTCTACGAAACAAGACCACTTGCTTGGTTAAAGTTTTATGGAGTAACCACAACTTATAAGAAGCTACATGGGAACTTGAGTATATGATGAGGGAGAGGTATCCTTATCTATTTGTTATGAAGTGACAAATTTAGAGGGTGAAATTCCTTTTAAGGGGGGTAGAATGTAACAACCTAAGATTTTATGAGAAATATTTTGTTTTTATGTATTATGTTATATGCAACACGAAAAGAATCTTTCACTATGCACAAAACTGTCTTGGCTTGCGTTACACGCAAGATCAACCCTCCTCGATAGCTTTCATTGTACACAAAACCGAGTTTCACTAAACAACGATATGTTATTAAAATATTATATAAACTATCCGTTATGAATAGTAATACCCACTTTTTGAAATTTTATAAATTTTATCTTTCCAAATGGACTTAATTTTTGGATTCAGAATATCAAAATTATCCTAGAGTGAATTTTTGGTATTTTTCTGAAAACTTTCAATTTTTGATGAATAGTGAAAAACACTGAGTTATAGTTTAAAACTGAATTTTTATTTAAATAATTATTTATTTTATTTAAATTTATTTTAGGTAAAAATAGATACATAATACCTATAAAAGTTCAATGTAATTCACTGGAGTCATTTTATAAAAATTTTAGATGTATAAAAATTTTATTGAACTTTTTACCGTCTTTTACCCACCTCCTAGGAGAATTTGTAGATTTACATAAAACACAATTTTACCGCTTCTGTGAGTGGAATTTAAAAAATCCAAGAGAAAAAGTTGATATAAATAAGTAAAATTTGGTTCAATAAGATAAAAATAATTTTTGGGGAATAGTAACTTTTTACTTTTATTTACCACGGTTAAAAATAAATAGGGTAATTAAGGGTAAAAATGATATTATTATTACCCTAAAACATGTCCTAATTCTATTGGATAAGTTTAATTTGAACAAAAACAACCTTAGTAATAAAATATTACCATTTAGGTCCACTTTTATTAGATTAGTACATTTATTATTATTCAATTCAAAGAAGCGTTAAAAGAATTAAAATCAAAGTTTAATAAGTAAAACATTTTTAATATAGTGTTATAAATAAGATAAAATTGACTATAAATATTCATTATAAAGATAAAAATATTTACTACATAATGGTATTTTATTTATAATTTTTATACATTAAATAATGTAATTTATTAATGACACAATGATGATGCAATAATTACCTTATTAATGAAATATTAACATAATTGATATTATAAATACCCAAATAAATGTAATTTGAGACTTTTTATGAATTAAACTAAATTTATTGGTTAATATAACATATTATGTTTGGTTAAATGAATTTTTTTCGAAGTAATAATGCTGTTATAAATTTAGAAAAAACAAAATACCAAATAGTGTCAAAATTGACATAAAAGAGTTTTTAAAACAAATATTAAATTATTAATTGATATTCTATTCATAAAAATATAAGTTTTGGCCAAAAGACTTATATAATAATATATATGACAATAAGTAACCAATTGGGGTTCTATTGGTAGTTTATTGTAAGTTTATTAACCATATAGTGTAAGAATACAAGAAGACACGGTAAAATTTAAATTATTTAACTTAGAGTTAAATCTAAATGATAAGGTTAAAATGGTAATATAAACTTGTCTAAAACCTATTGGTTGATAGGATTTAGACCCATACTTATCCTATACTAGAAATAAGTAACTTTGGAGCCATTATAAACTGAATATATATTTATTATAAAATAATATTTTCAATTTTTCCCAAGGTTCCCCTCACCCCTCTTATAAAAGGGAACTCAACCTTCTCTCTATTTCACACCTCCAAAGCCATTTGGATCGGCCAAACCCTGCCCAAATACCCTATCAAATATCCTACCTTAATCATAGATGTCTTACTTTAGTTATAAATACAACCTAAGGATCCCTTTTGATCAAATCAAATAGAAGAACCCGAGGAAGAGGTAAATATCTCACCACCTATTTCAAGTTCCTTTCTTCTTCCACTTCCTCCTTATTTGTTGTTTCCATTATAAAATAATAACTCCAGTATATTATTTATACTGTTATGTTATTATAAAAATTTTACAACCATATTAGTTATTTTATCAATCCTATGAATGAAAAAGTCACCACACGTCCGTACGTACGGCTTACCGTCTCCACGTCGTGGTGTAGTTTGTTATTCAAACATTTCATCATTTGGATGGGTATGATAATGAGTATAAATGATATAAATAAGAAATATAACATTATCATGATTCATTTAATATTATATACCATCCAATTATATATTATTTTAATATCAAAAGAATGATATCATCGCTCGTGCGTACGTACGACCTACCGTCTCCACGATGTGATGCGACTCGTTCTACATGATCTTCATTGAATGTTGATTATATAAATTAATTGAATGAATAAATATGATATATATGACACTAATAACATTCTTTAAATGAGGTGTCTATAACATAAAAATAGGAATAAGAATTTATTCGACAAAACATGCATAAGAACATAAAGCAATGAACACCCGAATAACAAGTAGAAATGAAATATTACGAATAAGAAGATACAAATATGACCATATATGATATCATAACAATGAATATGATTATATAATAATTCAATGATATTATTTAAATAATTATACATGAGGTTCAGATACGTATGAAGCATATCTGACCTAAGGTAAGGGAAAATCTCACAATCTCATTTTTATCCAAGATTGTTTATACTTTAGAATTTACTGGGGCATATTTATCATCCACATCCATGTTTCATCAGTAAGTAATATTATTTCTATCCTCCTACAATTTTTTAAATCCAATTTTACCTATTGGTGAATTTTTAGTAAAAGATATGAAAGGAATCTTTTGTCGTTTTCAGTACGAGATACTTTTTGACTTTTCCGGCCAAAGTACGAGAAGAATGTTTTTTAACTTATATAGAATAAATGGATTTTTATGATTTCATAGAACATTATTTCCATGAATATTCCTTTAAAATTTTTCAAGTTTATTTTTAATTAACTTCTTTTAGTTTAAAATTTTATGACATGTTAAGAAAGGAAAAATGTTTTTGAAGTAGAAAGGATATTTTCCTCAAGAATGGAGTTCAAGTGTTTTATCAAAATTATTTTCCATTTAAGATAATATAGGGTTCTGTTTATATCCCTATTTTTACATTGATTTGATTATTTTATGATGGAATTATTTTTATGAAGTCCTTTTATCTTATATGGATTATGTTATGATGGCATGATGTTTAAGAATCCCATTTTTATTACATGGGTTATGCTATGATATATGATTTATGATTTTGTGGAACACATAAGAATGGTTTCATTATGAGATGGGTGGGACCTATATCTCCCTCCAATTTATTGGGTAAAGATTTATATCTCATGAGATAGACATGGTTGGAATGTAAATTTAATCTGGTTCAGTGATATAGGACTGGAACGAGGAGTGAAATCTGTTCAGAAATAGACTTTTTCCACTATGATAGTCTTGGCAATGAGTCTTGACTAATATGAAATGATTTTCTATGATTATGTGTCTATGACAAAAAGTTTCATGTTTTATGTTATGATTATTGGGATTACATTTCACTGCTATGATTTATCCCATGTTATGATATTATGATCTCTTTTGTAGGTTAATATTTTCAAAATGTTATGTTCTTATGAATATGATATGTTTGATAATTCTTTTTCTTACCCTTACTGAGCATTTGATCTCACCATTTTGTATGTTTTCTTTTCCCCGGGTCAGGAATAAGGGTATTAAGTAGTATATTCCAAAAGGGACTCTAGATATGATGAAATAAACAGGAGACAATGTATATGCTTTATGAACTAGTTGTTTATGTTTTTTAGTTTCTAAAGAAACTATACTTATATGGTCCTATAATTGTTTTGTTATATGTTCTAATAAGTATGATTCAATTCTGAAGTAATAACAATGTATGTAAAGTATGGGTCATTATAATAACTATCCAACTGACGATCTTGAGTTGGCATATGTACTAATTTATTTGAAGATATTGAGACACTATCTCTATGGTGAAAGTTATGAGATATATAAAGATCACAAGATTTTAAAATATATAATCTCATAGAAAGAACTAAACATGAGGAAAATCCAATGGATCAAGCGACTCAAGGATTTTTATTATTCAATAAACTACCACCTAGGGAAGGAAAATAAGGTAGCATGTGCATTGAGCAGGAAGGATCATGGAGTTTTGAACAAAATTAGGATTGATAGGGATCCTGTGTACATGAATCTAGTAAAGATGGATATAGTAATTATCAAGGGAGGTGAAATATCACTACTTGGTCAAATGGTTTCCAAACAATATTTATTCGAAAGGATAAAAATTTCTCAGTATGATGATGAAAATTTTCAAAAGAAAACTAAAGCTTTGAATGATGGAAAATTGGTAGAGTTCATATATGAAGATGAAATTTTGAAATTTGGGAAGAGGCTTTGTGTTCCCTCTATACCCAAGATAAAAAGGGAATTATTGGATGATTCTCATATCTCAAATTTTTCTATACACCCTAGTAACACTAATATGTATAGAGATTTGAAGGAATATTTTTGGTGGGGTAATATGAAGTTATAAGTTGCTGATTATGCATCAAGACGTATAGTTTTTCAATAGGAGAAGGTTGAAAGACAACATCTTGGAGGATTCATGTAACCTACACCTATTCCTATATGGAAATGGGATGATGTTACTATGGATTTTGTCACCAGATTACTAATAAATCCAAGAAATAATGATGCAATATGGGTAATTGTTGATCAACTTAGCAAATATGTACATTTCCTCACTATAAGGGAGGATTTTTCATTCTATTTCCTCACAAGACGTTATATTAAAAAAGTTTTAAGAATTGATGGTGCACCGTTATCGATTGTTTCTGATCAAGATCGTTATTTTACATCAAAATTATGGAAAATTCTTTATAAGGCTTTGGATACTGAGCTTCATTTGAGTACTGCTTATCACCCTCAAACTGATGGAAAGTCTGAAAGAAATGACCAAACTTTAGAATAAATGTTGAGGTCCTGGTCACTTGACTTTGAAGGTAGGTGGGATCAGTATTTACCTTTTCTAGAGTTTTCCTATAATAATAGTTTTCATTCTAGTATTTAAATGGCACCATATAAAGAATTATATGGAAAGAGATGTCATACTCCAACTTTTTGGGATGAAATTGGTGAGAGGAAACTTGTAGGACCAAAACATGTGGAGTAAACAATAGAAAATGTAAAGACTATTTGAACCCATATCAAAGCAACTCAAAGTAGAAAAAAGATTTATGCTAAAAATCGGGTAAAGGATTTGAAGTTTCAAGTGGGAGATCATATTTTTTTGAAAGTCTCTCTATAGAAGGGTGTCATAAGGTTTGGTAAGATAGAAGAACTGAGCCCTAGGTACATTGGAACTTTTGAAATTCTAGACAGAATTGTATTTGTGACTTATCTTTTAGAAATTCCACCTATCCTTTCTAAAGTACATAATGTGTTCAACATATCTTTATTAAGTAAGTAGATTCTAGACCAAACACAAGTTCTCACTTCTAAATAAATAGAATCAAAACTTGATTTATCTTACTATGGAGAGCCTATCTAGATTTTGGACACTAGAGAATAGGTGTTGAGAAATCAATTGACTTAGCAGGTAAATGTACTTTGGAAAAAACACAAAATTAAAGAGGTGACATGGAAACCAAAGTAAATTATGATGAAGAACTACCAAAATATTTTTATGAGGAAACATTCTGGAAATTTTGAGGATGATATTTTTTTGATGTTGGGTAGAATGTAACACCCCAATATTTTATGGTATTTATCTTCTTAAATAAATTCAATTTATTCGACAGTTTATGTTGCACAAATGAACTGTGTTACACTATTAAATATTAACATGACCAATGGAATAGTAATGTAACCATTAGGAATATTAATGTAACCATTAGGATAATAACCTCTCCTATTAAAGTATAAATAAAATTTTGGTATCTCATAAATGAAAATATGATAAATTTATATCATTGAATAAGTAGAATATATTTTAAAAATGATAAATTAAGTATTGGTATTTTTGCAAAATGTAAATGTTATTTACAATTTTATAATTAATATAATGATTTTAATGATAATTTATTTTCATAAAATAAGATCCATAAATTAATTTTTTGTTTCATTATAATTATAAGATAATTTAATGATACCATAATTAATTTTTCAAAGTGTCTCAAAATCGATTATAATATTAAAATCAATTTTTTTGAATAAATGATGATTTTATTTAAAAATTAAATTCATCACATTTAGAAAATTATTTTCATCAAATAGATTCTGTTTTTGAAATCTAAATGTTGGAAAATGGTTAAGGTGATTTTTAAGGATTTTTCTAAAATAGTTTATTTTTTCTGAATAGTGAAATATGATAATTTGAGGTATTTAACATTATAATTAAATAAATGAATTATTGAGTCATGGATGATGTAGTGATGAGGTAAGCACTAATTATTTCAAACTCACATTCTCTAGTTACCATATTTAGTCACAATAATAAAAACTATTGATAGTCTTGAGGAAAAATAATAGAAAAATGACTAAAATAATCAAAAAACACCTCTCTCATCCACTATAAATACCTACCCATATCCTCACACCTTCTAATAATTTTATCTTGCTTATATTCTGACCAATTCCTCTATAAAAACTCTTCCCCACGTTCTGGTCTTTCTTGTCTCACCAAAATACCCTATCCAAAGTGGCATATAAACTATAGTATCATAAATATACTGTAATTTTATTATGTTAATGGAATATCCATCATCATGTATCTTCTCTTATCCTTTTATTCTAAAAATTAAAATATCATCCGTGAGGTGTCAATTCACTACCTTCATGGACGATGAGTTTTTGTTTTTCATTACTGCCTTCAAGGATGGTCATATAACCATTTTTATGGTTAAAATAGATTATAATGTGTGTATTAAAATTTATTTAATGTTCTGTAACCATTATATAAATATAATATTAAATAAAATTATACTATTTTGTGATGGTCATAAAAACTACCGAAATAAATTAAGACATTTTCATCAAAATTTTATCTAATAAATCATCATCCTGACATATAAAAAAATTATATATGTTACCATTTAAATATATTTAATTTCATTAATACTAAATAATTTCACTTCTGGAGAATTCATTACCATTTGAAAAGAACTTTTATAATTATACACAAGGGAAATGTCTATTAAACCTTGAATCGAATTCTCCCAGAACAACAAAATTAAACAATATAACTCATCAGAATGGCAACAAATGAACTTAATAAAATTATAATAAACAAAATATATATTTAATAGGTTTTTAATTAAGTAATTAATTAATATAATTTGATTATCCAAGGCATTAAGTACAAGTTCAGAACACTTTTGGACAAAAGGTAAGGGTTTCTCATCTCACTTTTATTTCTATGAAATATTCCTTATTTTCTACTTATTTATTATTTGTGGTGTATGTATACTTCCAATTGATATATCATATCATAAATATCTTAATATTTATAATATTCAATGTTTCATTTGATGATCATTAATTTTATGGGGCATACGGTTTGATTTTTTTCATAGTGGTAAGGTAATTCTAAACCCACTTTACATTCTTGGGGTTAAACATCTACTCCAATGATTATTTCATGCTATCATTATGTGTCAAATAAATTTTTATTATATAAATTTTTATTTACATTTTTTATGTGTATTTATATATAATAAACATAATTTATTCATTTAGTTAATGTTCGAACTTCCTTTTAAAAATACGTTTTCAAATGTTTCTTTTTTTCAAAATTTAAAAGAAATGTTTTTTTAAACTCATAAGGCATGAGTGGATTTTTTTCTAATTTAATGATGTCTTAATATTTTCAATAATCATTTCAAAGTTTAAAAGGTTATTTAAAATTAAAATTATTTCTTTTATAAATGCATTGCTTTAAAAATAAATTATTCCAATGTAAACAATGTTATTTCTCTTAAGAAATATTTAACGATGTTGTTAGAGTATTTTCATCTATGTTAACACCCTCTGTTGAATATTATTCTAAATTTAGGTTGATCTCTTATTATACCATATAACATATTTTATTGAATGGTTTTTGATCATTTTGACTCAGTATGTACTATCTTGATACCATTTTTCATATTACTCTCAATAGTTTATTATTATGTTTACTGATTGGGGAAATTATTTACATTTCATATGCTAGTTTCAATATGAATGTATATATTGATTATGTTTCATCCCTTTCATATAAGGAATTAATTGGACTTATTAAGTGTCATGTGGGACCCAATATAGCCACTTGATTCATTGGTAGGTCTCATGAGACAAACTATACCAGGTTTTGGCTGAGGCCTTACACATTTATGTATACTTCTTGGTCGAGGCCTTGATGACATGTTTATGATATAATACATTTTTCATTCCATCATTGTGAGATTAGTTATTAATAATTCATTTGATTATTCAAATATTATAATATCCATGGGTAATTTTCTTTCTCATGTGATTTTTTATATGGAATTATTTGATCATATTTTATTCCTATCATGTTATGCTCAAGATTATGTTTTAATGGCATATGTTTTTAGTTATTCACCTTGTTTATGTTTATTTATGATATTTTCAACTGTATGATTACCCTTACTGAGTATATTGTCCCACCCCTTTCTTATGTTTTATTTTTCCATGAGATTCCAAGATGTATATTATGATTAACATGTAGGGATAATTAGGATAGTAGGGATGTCTCAAATGAAATTACTATATTGTATTTCATTTCAATTTGTAAGGTAATCCTTATGACTGTATCTAGTTTTACAAAACTAATAAACTATTTTTTTCATTCAATATGTGACTTCCTTGTGTGTTATTCCAATTTAATAAAGTAAGGCACCACCTATGAGCTACTAGGTTCAGGGTCTTTATAATTTATAATCATTTCAATGTGATATTTTTTTGAGCATTTGTTTCATGGTTCCAAAGTTGGATCACTTATGGATAATTATTGATGTTCTTATCAAATGGGACAAAAAATCTAGAATTAAAAATAAATGGTATTCAAATACTTCTAAAAATTTAAATATCCTGATGTATCCTTTTGTTTTGTGACATGGGGATGATTATTTTAGTAAAAATTTTATCATTAATTAGTTAGTTCATTTAGTATGGTTTAACAACCATCATAAACTAAATATATTTTATATAATAAAATAATTATTAAAAAAAATTAACTTGAAATAAGTTATAACATACTTATTATAAGCATATTTAACCATAATAATATTTTTATAATAATACTTGAATGTGGTGGAGAAAAATAATTTGTTTTGTTCATGGAGGTTATGAACCAACCATAATGAAAACAATGTTTTTGTTTCAGAAAAAAATAGAGGGTATAAGATTGATATTACTTTAACATAATATCATTTGAGTATATTTATAATATTTTAATCATTATGGAATGTTGTATTATGGGTAAAATTAAAAGGTAGAATAAGAAAATAATTTTAAAAGAGAAAGTTTTATAATTTTTCCTCTTGAATGTTTTCTCCATGAGAAACTCATTTAGGAATTTTAGGATTTGAGTTTTTGGAAGAATAATTCTTCTAGATACATAGAGATATTGGTGAGGATATTTTTTTCTATATTTTTGGAGAGTTTAAAGGCTTATAAGATTTGAGGAGAAGGGGTGGTAAGGGTGATATTTATAAGGGGAGGAGATGAGTATTTTTAATATTATATTCATTAGTTATTATTTTGGTAGAACAATATCAATAATATTGATTTTGTGACTATATAATATAATTGGTGCATTTTATTTCAATATAATGCGTTCTTAAATCATCCATGACTCAAAAATTCATTTATTTAGCTTATAATGTTAAATGTCATATTTTACTGTATTTCACTATTCTTCAAAAATTAAACTATATTATAAAAATAAATAAAATTCCCCCTCACCATTTTTATACATTTAGATTAAAAAAATTAAATCCATTTTATCATAATAATTTTCTAAATTTTAGAAAAAAATTAATTAAAATCATCATTTATTTGAAAATTATCAATTTTAATATTATGATTAGTTTTTTAAACCTTATAAAAATTACTTAAGGTATCATAAAAGCATATTATCATTATAATACAACATAATTATAATTTATAAATCCATTTTATAAAATAAAAAATGTTTAAAATAATTATATTTATTATAAAAGTGAAATTAAAACATTTATGTAAAAAATACTAACACTTAATTTGTCATTTTTAAAACATTTATTTACTTTTACCATGATATAAATATATCATATTTTCATTTTATAAGATAACTAAATATTATTTTACACTTACATGGGTGAGGATACTATTCTAATGGAATGTTATTATTCCTAACCTTCATATTACTATTCAAATGGTCAGATTACTATTCTAATGGTTAGGTTACTATTCTAAAGATTAGATTTGTAATGATCATATTAGTTCTCTAATTTATATAAATATCTCATATTTCATTCATTATTTATTCAATTCTATTTCTCTCATGGTTACATATTTTCATTTTCAAATTTCATATCGGATTACTAACATTATAATTTATTTCTACAGTGTTTTTCGTGAGTGTGATTATTCTAGGGGATCAAGAAAATCTAAATTTTCTTATTAATATAAAATTTTCAATTCTTATGACCATTTTTATTCTCTAAATATAATTTTCAAATAAAAATAATGTGTAGTTGGTTTTATCATGCGGTGCATGTGCATTATATAATATTATATTACTAAATAATACACAATTATATATTTCAAAGAGAAATTCCATTGATAGATTTGGGTTGTTACATTTCCCAAGCTCTACCACTAAAAGTCATGTAAGGGGATAATCCATGCTTCATCCTCTTATGTTGGTTTGATCCTCCAATGATTAATCGGATGATCTTGTTGAACCTATAATTCTAATGTTGTACTTAAAAAAACTAGAATCCATTCCTAAAAAAGTAAAGATAAACCATATGCCCATAAATATAGAATTTTATAAAGGTTTATTTAATCTATTTCATTTAACATTCCAAATATCATCCAATTCATATATGAATACAAAAAATCATGATACATTTACCTTTCCTAGTTCTCTACCCTATAGACAAGACCACCTCACTTGGTTGTTCAATTGACTCAGGATCCTTGCATCACATCATGGGGGCCCCTAAAATCTCTTTTCTCAACCTGTCTCCCTAGACTATATCACATACTATGATATACCGGCACTTTTTCCTTATAAAACCATGAAATTTCCATAGTTCCAAACTCTAAAAGTCATCCTATATTTCAACCTAAACCTTCAATACAACTCTATCATGGACCCCTCACTCCAAAGGAACCCCTCATGGGATGATAATGAATGAATAGAGATAATGACCCCTTAGTCTTCCCTTAAGTAGGTCTTGGTATAGAGACTGGAAATGAGGGTATAAAATATTTTACACAAAGAATACATTACCCTCAATATCATAAGGATTAGAATATTGGATAAATTAACCATTAAGAAACTCAAACATGTAATATAAAAGGAAACCAAAACTATCCCTTAATATATGAAAAATGTCAAAAATTACCCAAAATGTGTATATATATATATAAATAAATACCCAATAGACATTTCCTACAATAATAAATCAAAAGAATATCCAATTACTAAGATATTAATTTCATGTTTGGCCCCCAAATTCCTTTTGGAAACTTGAAAAATGGTTTATATATATATAGGGTGAGCATGAAATGTATACTCAATAGGATAAAACCTAGGGCCTCTCAGGCACTTGTGAAAAGACAATACAAATACACTAGTGAATAAATTATAGGAATAATCATGAACCTAAATGGGTCAATTAACCAATCCCAACCTCTCCATGTCATACTCACCAAATAACAAATCTAATATAATAATATAGTATCCATATAATATTAAAAAAAGGCTCCTTAGGACCACATCCCAACTAATTTTCCAATCTCGTATACCAATTCCAAACATCCTATGCTCTAATTCTTTGTATAATATCTCATTACATGTCCATCCATATCTCATGTGGTTTAGAATGCATCCATACCTCTCCCAACCTCACACAGGTTCTAGAATCCAGTGCTTCATTTCTTATCATCACTTTACAATCTCATCCACATAATCAGGGCAGTAGGGTATCATGAATGTGAATGAAATAAACCTCATTCCCTCCTCATATTTGGAATGAACCCCACTAAAAATCATATCTTAATCTTATCTGGGTGATCTCTAACACTAACCAAGGTTATAATAACTTATTCTAATGTAAGTTTGGAGAAGAGGGGTAATCATCCATCTGATTCACCACCAACCAATATGTTGGGGAAAACACCCTAAACCCAAAAAAAATTGGGAATTGGTATAGTTATCCAACATGGGTATGGTGAATATAAGATAACATAAAATTAAAAGGTAGGTAGATAACACAAAAAACCCAACCTTTGGGCTAACATCAACCACACTAGCATAATCCACAATACATTTATTTCACCTAAAAACATTCATTACCAATATTTCCACTACTAAATGCTTCACACTACAAAGCCACTACAATAAACCACAAAACATCCACTTTCAATTATATGTTCTACTATTTTATATAATTTTTTATTTCAAGAAAACATTTTTTCATTTGTATTCAATTTAAAAATTCAATTATCACATAATATATTTCAACCCACACATCATTTGTTTACTGTTGGTCAGAGTAGAGTACTCAAGAGGGGGTGAATTGAGTATCTATAAAAATTTCTATTTGAAAAGTATTCTTAAAAGGTTCCACAATAAAAATAAATACAGCCCAGTTAATCAAAGTAATACAGTTATGAAAGTTTGACTATTTATATAACTTCTTAGAAGATTGATTAATTCTTAGTAATCTTAATATCAGTTATTAATATTACTTTTGAAGTTATAATAATAAGTAAAAACAATTATAACTTATTTCCAAGATTAAATATCAAATTAAATTTATCAATTTATAAATTATACAGAAAAATAGATAAAACTAATTTAAACAACACAGTGGTTATAAAACATGTGTTTCAATCTCAAGACGAGACATAATCCACTCCACTTGGTAATCACCTACCACCAAGAAGTTTATATTAATAAACTCGATCCACACCCTGGATTGGGGTAAACAACAGTGAACAGGGATGTCTAGGTCACACGACCTCTTCCACAGTTCTTTGTGGTTATAAACTATCAGGTCACATAGGTACCTCTTCCACACTTATTTGTGGGAATAAACAAGTGTAAAAGGATGTGAGAGGAAGGATATATTGTATCCTCTTATTTAATGTAGGAGATAGTGTGTGTTTTTATACAGACACACACACACTACTCGAAAGCTAAAAACAATACACAATAGATAAAAAATGATTATATAAGGTTACAAGTGCTTTGAGTGTTAGTCTATGTATATATGGACTTCTAGGATGAAGCAGATGCAATAATCGAGTCCTCTTGTGAGAAATAGAGTATCACAGGTTTGATTCTCTAGTTTCCAGTTATTTCTGGCTCATGTTCTTCATGGAGTTGGTAATGAGAAGATGTTCTTGACTCTGATATATGGTATCCTAGCTTCTTGATTTGTGATTGCTTCATGTGTTCTTCAGATTTATTTAGTTTCATGTGTTGGTTATTTTCTCAAGAATTTTTGTGCTTCTTCGTTATCGCACACCCTTTTTTGGGGCCACACTTCTCTTTTTAACCTTTTAGTGAATGTGTTGGATCCAACATGATGCATGTATTCTGCACCTCATACCTCATAATGTCTGGTGATATGTCTACAAAGAAATATTAATTATTTCAGTGCATTTAAAAGACTCAAATATGATCGTTAGAAATTAAATTGAAACAACTAGAAAATGAGGCTACTGCCACAGACCTATAGCCACGGTTTTAAAATCATGGCTATAGGTGGATATAGCCACTGTTTGTTTGGCCTATTTCCATGGTTTTCAGAACCGTGGCAATAAGATGTGGCTATTTCCACAGTTCTGTGGTCTACAGCCATGATTTTAGAACCGTGGATATATGCCACTTTTTTCAATGGCCTATAGCCATGATTTTTCAAAACCGTGGAAATAGGGTTCTCGCACTTTGGAGGGAAAAAATTTCCCACTAAAAAATTGGTGGGAAGAACTACCACCACTATTTTGAAGATATTACCATGGTTAATATTAATATATATATCATAATATATATATATATATATCCGTAATGTCGCTTGGTGTAGTGGTAAGTACTCTGGTTCGTAGAGAAAACGTGCAGGGATTGAAACCTATTGGTGACATTTTGTATTTAGGCTATTGTCACGGTTTACCAAGGATATAGCCACAGTTAAAACTGTGTAAATAGCTTCCTATATCAATGGTTTAAATCAAATCCATAGGTTAACTACCACAGTGGTAGTTTTTAAGACCTATTTCCCCAGTTTTAAAAACCGTGGACATAGGTAGCTATTGCCACGATTAAAATCGTGGAAATAGGTTGGGACCTACTACCACGGCGATAGTGGCCACGGTTGTCTGAAACCGTGTTCATAACCTATGGTCATGATTTTGGGGCCTATTTCCACGGTTTTGAACAGTGGAAAAGGGTCTTTTTCTGGTTTTGTGAAAAATGACAAAACAGATTAAAGAACGGTGTCACAGTCTGTCTGGAAACAGTGTCTCCATGAAATGGTGCCTCTATGAAATGGTGTCTCCTTCTTTGCCTTTGAGCGGTGAGACAGTTACGATGGCATTTTTTTATAGAGATTAGGAAATGTTAGAACATATGGGGTGTTAAAATCATGATTTCTAGTTCATGGTGTCTGGTCACAGTGTCTGGTCACGGTGTCTGGGTCACGGTGTCTGGTTCATGGTGTCTGGTTCTGGTGTATGGGTCACGGTGTCGGGTCATGGTGTCTGGGTCACGATGTCTGGTCATAGTGTCTGGGTCACGGTGTCTGGTTCATAGTTTCCGGTCATGGTGTCTGGGTCACGGTGTCTGGTCACGGTGTCTGGTTTAGGGTGTATGGGTCATTGTGTCTGGATCATGGTGTCTGGGTCACGGTGTCTGGGCCACGGTGTCTGGGTCCTTTGCGAGAAAAACATAATCGGTGGCAGACTCATAGTTTCTTAGACTTATCCAAATATCTATATACAGACTTAAATATTTATATTCATAGAATGGATTAGACTTAATCATTTATCAAGTAAATCCATTATAACCTAAATTAAAACTAGTTTACAATAATCAAACATATCACTTAAGATCTTGGATAGGTTTATTTAAAGAATAAGGAAACCAATAATCTATACACATGATTTGAGACAGATTAAATAGGATTAACAAGCTTTACAGAATGTATAGGATTTTTTATCATTAAAACATGATTAACACATGAGGATTCTAACAATATCCCCCTTTTTGATGATCACAAATCTTGTGAGTGAGATATCTATTCTTAGTGAATGTGTCTCTCCCTTAGTGTGAATGTCTCTCCCCCTTTTGGGATTATCAAAAAGAGTACAAAAGTAAATAAAAGAGTAGATAAGAATAGTTCACAATGCATTAGATGGATAAAAAGTGTCATTAAAAACAGTAATCAATAAAAATATAGAAATCATCCCTATCAAAAGATAGTGTTCATTTTTCTTTAGCACCAGCTGTCTTTTCTTTGACCTTGTCAGGACCAGCAGGGGAAGCCACAGGAGCAGAAGTAGAAGTGGAAGAGAGAAGTGAGCCAACATATAGAGAAGGTAGAGGGAGTCCTTCAAAGACAAAGGGGGATAAGGTAGGTGTAGTTGAAGACCGAGGCAATTTTTGGTCAAGGATAACAGGTCTGATTTGACTTAGAGCCTGAGAGACATACATAGAAGTAGAGGCAAGGGCAGAGGATGAGAAGGTAGGAAAACCAGGTCTCAAGGATGCAGCTATAGGATCCACAATAGTAGTTCTCTGTACAGGAAGATAAGGTCTAAAAAGTTTTATGATCATCAATAATCTCACCACCATATTGCATTGCCTTTTCAAATTAATCCTTGTTCTCCATGAACATGTCCGATAAAGGAGTGAAATATTTGAGCTTATGGACCTGATTTTTGAAAGCTTGAGTGACAAGAGGGATTTTTATATTCTCTACAAGGTACTTGAATTGGTTTTTCATATCATGCTTAGAGAATATCCTATTGAAATAGAAGTATACCTTCTTAGTAATTTCCTCTTGAGCATCATTGGAAATATTGGAATCAATTTTCACCAAATCAATAACTCTGTCATTATTCTTGACAACCACAGATAGAGAATCTTTGTAAAATCCACTAAGCATAGACTGAAGTTATTCTTTGAAAACTGTTCTGAGTAGATCATTGTCCAAGGAAGGTTGAGATGATTGTCCAGAGGCACTAGAAGTAGTAATATCCAAAGTAAGAGACTTCAGTTGATTCAAAACTTTCTAGAGATAGCCGTTATACTCATCAGTCAACTTGTTAAGTCCAATAACAAGCTCACGCATCTATTGAACTATTTTCTTGTTTCTTTCAGATACCTTTTCAGCTAAGGAAGTGAGGTTAGGTTGAATCAAGAAGGATACTTATTGTGGAATCTGACCACTAACATTCTCAACAGGATGAGCAACAAGTTCTGGTCTTGAATTCATCACTCTCTTCATTTCTTAAACCATAGTTCTAAGAGACTTCACTTCATCACTTAACTATTTGTTATCAACTATGAATTCTTGAATTTCATGAATCATTTTTTTTCTGAATCTTTCAAATAATTTTCTCTAATAATAGGGCAGCATCTCTTTCACTCAAGTTTGTCACAGGATCAGGTTGTGTATTCATGATCTTTTCAACCCCAACCAATAGGGTAGCTTCAAATGATTTTAAATCATCATTAATCACCAAGTTTAAAGGTTCTTGTGATGGTTCAGAAATATAAGTTAAGACAGGCTCAGGTTCCTTTGTAGCTATAACATCAATAGTATATACTAGTTTCAATTGAAACACATTAGACAGATCTATACCTTTAATTGTGGCTTCCTGTGAGTCATTCACATCAAAATAGCTAGGAAATTTATACCATGTATCCATAGAGCTTGAATCAACTAGATTCGGCACTTCAAAACTTTCCATATTTGGGTGTTACTCCCCCTTAACATGTGTATCTTTCTCAGTACTAAGAGATTTAGATCCTTGATCTAATTATAATATTTCATCCCCAATATCCTCACCTATTTTTTTTCTAGCTAATTGAAAGTCTTGCTCCATTATCTCTTCAGCGGATGGGATAAACTTAAGAATAGCTTATTCCTCTAGGTTTTCCTCAAGAGCAGCTTCTTTATCAAGAGAAAGATCTTTTTCTAAATTTTCTTCTAGAACATCCTTTTCCCTTTCAACAAAAATAGATTCTTCTTTAGAGCTATGTTCTTCCAGATCAACAATCTCTTTAGAGACAGGTACTTCCTTCTCAATTAAGACTTGAGGAGCAGGTTCACTATCTTCCTCATCTATGATATTTTTCCCTATAGGTATAATAGCCTCTTCATCTTCCTCTTCATCAGAATAGTCCAAGATTTCATCTGGTTCTAAACTAGGATTAGAAATATCCTTAGGTCTTGAAGAGTGTTCAACTGGGTTTAACTTTTCATAGACCCTCTCATTATCTTCTACCCATGCTTTTCTCCATGGATTAAAACTAGTTTTCATTATCTTGACTGTAAATTTTGAAATACAATATTCATAATCCTTAATGAATTCTTCATCTAGTCCAACCAACCCTTTTTCATGAATCATAGATGAGATTAACCTTGAGTAGAACAGGTAGGTTGACATGGAGGTTGTCTTTATCAACTCACACATATAGAGGATAACATACTTGAATAGGTTTATATTGTGTACATTCTTCATAAGATGTATCAAAAATACATCCTGATACTTGAGTGTAGAAAAATCACACTTTCTAGGGCTGATCAGATTCTAAACAAATTTAAACAAAATTCTAGTTTCCCCATCTAGCTCAGCAACTATAGATCTTCTATTTGTTTCATTCCTAGTTAAGCTTCTCAAATATTATTCCAAAACAAATATCTCACTTGGAGGTGGAGGACCTCTCTGTTAGTCCTCAAAAATATCCTCATGAGGTATCCTTAGGCATGCAGCCCATAACCTCGAAGAAATGGTACATCTTCGCCCATTGATCTAGCTTCTCAGAACAAAACCATCGTCTATATCAAAAGAAAAGTGAATGAACTGATAAAACTTTGAAACTAGCTTCGGGTATATTGGATTATCCTCCTTTTTGAACCAATCCAACCACCCTTTATCCTTTAGTACTTTCAATAATAAAGACCTACTTGGCAGCAACCACTTGGGGAAAATTTCCTTTTCAGGTGCCCATGTTCTATTCACCATGTTCGGATTCAACGGACCTTCGGGTGCTAACTTTGGTTATATTTTCATCATCTTCTTTGAACTGTGCTTCTCAGGGGTTGATGAGGATGGAAATTTCATTCTGGGCATTCGATGAAGGTTCAAGAGAGAGAAAGGTTGAAAGAGGGGTTACTGTTTGATAGAAGAGAGCTTGGGTGAAGAAAAGAGTGAAACTTCTTTCATTTTTATCATTTATGGATACCAAGCATCACAAAAAAAGCACGAGAAAGTAAAAAAATAAAATAATTAATTACAATAATATGGGTTATAGTATGTAAATAAAATAATAAAGCATCTTTATGGTGAGATCGTGACAGAATTTTACGGTGAGACCGGAACAGGATTTCACTGTGAGACTATAACAGGATTTCACGGTGAGACTGTAACTGTGTGATTTCTAAACTGTACAAACTTATTGTTGGAGACAGTAAGTTCCAGAAAGTAACCGAGATATAGTGACAGTGAGATCGTAAACATGAAACAGAAAATTTTATGACAGTAAAACTATAGAATTGTTAGAGTTAGATAGTAATCTTAAGACAGTGACTTGTGAAACCGTAAATTGTGAAACAGTATACTTACTACTTAAGATTTATTATTCTCAAATCATGTATGATGTAATATATTCTTTCATAATTTAATGGTTTGGTGAATATATCAGCAAGCTGATATTCAGTTCTATTGAATTCCAAAGTGATATCACTTTTTTTATAATGATCTCTCAAAAAGTGATGTCTTACATCAATTTGTTTTTCCTAGAGTGTGAAACATGATTTTTTGAGATGTTAATAGCACTTTTATTGTCACAAATAATAGGTAAATTCCTAAATTGATATCCATAATATAGTAATGTATGTTTTATCCACAAAATTTGTGTACAAAAACTACTAGAAGCTATGTATTTAGCTTTTGCAGTAGATAATGCAACATAGTTTTGTTTCTTACTACACCATGATACTAGTGACTTGCCTAAAAATTGACATGTTCTAGAGGTAATTTTTCTATATAACTAACCACCAAATTCAGTATAAGAATAAGTAACTAACTCAAATGATTGTCTTCTAGGATAGAATAGTCCTAGATTGGGTGTATTCTTGAGGTATTTGAAAATTATCTTAACATCATTTAAATGATATTCCTTAGGGTTTGCTTGAAAATGGGAACACATAAATACAATAAACATAATGTCAGGTTGACTAGAAGTTAATTAGAGTAGGCTTCTAATCATTCCTTTTTAAGTGGTTTGATCAACATATTTTCTATCTTCATAAAGATCTAACTTACAAGAAGTACTCATTAGAGTGTCCCTACTTTTAGTGTTATCCAATCCAAAACGTTTTAGAATATCTCTAGTATATTTTATTTGATTTAAAATAATATCATCATTACTTTGAAAGATTTTAAATCCAAGAAATAATTTTAGTTCACCCATTAAACTCATTTCAAATTTTTTTTGCATCATTTTAGAAAATTCAATACATAAAGAGTTTCTAGAAGATCCAAAGATAATGTCATCTACATAAATTTGAACTACTAAAACTTCATTGGAAATCCATTTTATAAAAAGGGTAGGATCAGCTATATATTTTGTAAAACCTTTGGAAATAAGAAAAGTACTTAATCTATCATACCAAGCTCTTGGAGCTTCTTTTAAACCATATAAAGCTTTTGATAATTTAAAAACATGATTTTGAAAATGAGGATTTGTAAAACTAGGGGTTTCTCAACAAAGACATCCTCACCTATATACCCATTTAGGATTGAACTCTTAACATACATTTGATATAGTTTGAAATTCAGATGTGCAGCACAAGGAACATGAGCCTCAGTCCTGTTAATGAGGACTCCTTAAGTGCATACAGGCATCCTGGGATCAAATCCAGGAAGTGGCATAATTTCTGGTGGTACTGTAGCAGTACTGTAGTAGTACTATAGTAGGTACTTTAGTGAGAACTATATCAGGTATTGTTTGGCACTATAGAAACTGAGAATATTCCCCCATTTGGTCCTTCGGGCCATTTATTTAGTCCCTGAGTCCTTTAAGGCCTTCAGACCACCCAAACCTTTGGGTCATTAAGACCTTCGGGCCACCTCAAGACCTTCGGGCCACCCTAAGGCCTTCAGACCACAATAAGTGAAGATGAAAACCAGACAGCCTACAAGGAACAAGTTATAGAATGAGGATGAGAAAGGGGTGTTCACCATTATAGAAGCTAATAGGATTTCAAGAATGAGAGGGTATGGCACCTTCCATCGGGACAAGCCTGTGCATACACGGGAAAGCCTAGTCGAATAGTCATTCAAAGGTGGAGAGAAGATTTCATGATGAAAATGATGGGGAGGAGAAGTTCCGAGTAGTTAGTCGGGGTTGTATGTAATGTTTGAAGCCTATAGGCAATGAATTCCTCTAAGGCCTATGGGCCATTTAATACTTACACCTACGGGCCTTGTAAGGGTTCCACCCCACCCCTTGAAAGGTGGATTATCAAAATCAATAAAAAATGAAGGCCTTCGGTCCATTGGATGTGCAATATAAGTAAGTATAATTCTGATGGCTTCAAGTCTAGATACTGGTGTAAAGGTATCTTCATAGTCAATTCCTTCTTCTTGACTATAGCCTTGTGCAATCAATCTTGCCTTATTTCTAACTATGTTACCAGCTTCATCTACATTATTTCTAAACACCCACTTAGTGCCTATGGTAAATGTGTCTTTAGGTTTATCAACAAGTTTCCCAACTTTGTTCCTTTCAAACTAATTAAGCACTTTTTGCATAGCCATCACCAAAAATTAATCAATGACAACATCATTAATATTTTTAGGTTCAAGTTGTGACAAGAAGACTTGATGTTCAACCTGATTTCTAAGAGAAGTACTAGTTTGAGTTACTTTATATAAATCTCCTACAATATCATCTAAAGGATTGTTCTTAAGAGTTCTAACAGATCAAGAAAAAGAAGGACTATTGATTTCAGGTTTTTCAACAGGTTCGGGTTCATTGTGACTCGAATATAAAGAATTTCTAGAACCAGAAGTTTTCATAGATTTCTTTAATGGATGGTTAGAGGACTTTGAATTAATTTCCAGATTTGATACATCATTCTCTAGTTTCTCTAGAGAGGTGTTAGGCTCATGTAGATCTGTTTCATCAAATTTGACATGAAAATATTCTTCCACACATTTAGTTCTTTTGTTAAGAACTCTATAGGCTTTACTAGAGATTGAATATCCTAGAAAGATTCCTTCATCACTCTTGGATGCAAATTTTTCAAGATTTTCCTTAGTATTAAGGATATATACTTTGAAACCAAATACTTTGAAGTATCTAACTTTGGGTTTTCTCTTATTCCATAACTCATATGGAGTTCTTTTAATAATGGGTCTAATCAATACTCTATTGATAATATAGAATGTTGTATTTACAGCTTTAGCCCAAAAATAAATAGGTAAGTCATATTCACTAAGCATGGTTCTAGAAATATCTTACAAGGTTCTATTTATTCTTTCTAAAACTCCATTCTGTTGATGTGTTCTAGAGGCAGAGAAATTATGACTATAGTCATTTTGTGAGTAGAAGGATTCAAACTCTTGATTTTCAAACTCACATCCATGATCACTTATTAAGGATTTAATTCTAATTCCACTAATATTTTCTACAAATTTGGCATATTTGATAAAATGAGAGCAGGATTCACTTTTTTGAGCCAAAAAGAAAGTCCAAGTATATCTAGAAAAGTCATCTATAAGAACATAAACATAGTGCTTCCTATTTAAACTAGAAACTCTATATGGTCCAAAAAAAATCCATGTGAACTAATTCGAGAGATGAGAAGTTGACACTTCATTATTTGGTTTGAAGGAAATTTTGTGTTGTTTTCCCTTTTGATAAGGATTACACCCTTTATCATTTAGAAACTCAAGTTCGGGTAGGTCTATGACTAAGATTTTTCTAGTTAATTTTCTAAGGGAGTGAATATTACAGTGTCCTAGTATTCTATGCCAAATCCAAGAATCTTTGTGAAATTCACTTAAACATTAAGCATTTTGAGAGTCTAAAGAATATAAGTTAATAGAATATACATTTTCATTTCTTAATGCAGAAAATACTAATTCAATTTTAGAATTGGAAAAATTACAAGAATCATTTTCAAATTTAACAAGAAATCCATCATCACATAGTTGTGAAATACTAAGAATATTATATTTCAATCCATCAACAAAAAGTACTTTTGAAATTAAAATTGAGTTAGAGTTACCGATTTGGCCAAGGCTAATGATCTTTCCTTTGGCATTCTCACCAAAGGTGACATGTCCACCATCGATTTTTATTAAATTCTTGAAGTATGAATAGTCTCATGTCATGTGTCTTAAACACCCACTATCCAAGTACCATATCCTTTTACAGGATATCTTTAAGTATCTTTCCTACAAAATAGTCAAATAAAATAGATTTTGGTACCCATATTTGTTTGGGTCCAGTAATATTAGTGACTAGTGCTTTAGGAACTCACATTTTCCTCATAGGTTTCCTATAAGTATTATGTAAAGTGATTTAAAAATAAACTCTATTTGGTCCAGAAAATCTTGAAATAGTATAGATTGTATCATATCTTGAACTAGCTGAATGATTTCTAGAACTAGGAATAAAGTTGTATGTCCTAGACTTAGAAACAAAATTAGTTCTTCCAAAATTTCTTTTACCAGGTTGATATCCAATACCAGTATTATATTTAGGAGCAATATGTTTCCCTAGAATTTATATCAAAGTATCTTTACCATTAGTAAAACTTTCAATATCCTTTTTCAATTGCTCATTAGATATCTTTAGTTAATTACTTTCTTTGAGTAATTGATCATTTTTCTCCCTTTCTATAGTAAGTTTAGTTGTAACAGTTGAGGTAAGAGCATGTCGTTTCTTTAAAGATTTGTATTTATATTTTAGTTCATTACATGTCTCTTCAAGCATAATAAAGTACTCAAACATTTCCTCATTAGACATATTTTCAGAGTCACTTTCATATCTAGAATAATATGAATTGTGTATAAGAGATTCCAATGTTATCTTAGATATGTTTGTCATAAAACAAATATTTTCTTTGTTATCCTGTTCATCATGTGAAGATTCTGAGTCACTTGAACTGTCCTCCAAAGTACTCAAGGTTGCTTTCATTGCCTTTTTATACTTTCTATCTTTGTACTCATATTTATTTTTTTACTTGAGCTTAGGATAGTCAGTCTTTATATGTTCCTTGCACTTACATTTATAGCATACTATCTCATTAAACTTGTCACTTCTTTTCCAATCTTTATTCCAGCTTCCTTTTTGATCATATCTTCCCTTGAAGTTTGGTTTTCTGAAAAATTTCTTCTTTTTTTAAAATCTCTTCAACATTCTGGATAATTGATCCATCTACTCATTATTATTAGGTGATGATTGTTCACTGCTGGAGCTTTCTACAGAGACTTTCAATTTCCCTTTCTCTTTGTGTTTAGAGTTGGTGGTCTTAAATGCAACTAATTTTCTTTTGGGTTCATCCTCCTCTTCCTTGTTGGCATTCAGCTCCTCTTCATACATCATTAGTTTCCCAATGAGTTCTTTTATAGGTAACTTGCTGATGTCACATGATTCTCTAATAGAGATAGTGGTTCCTCTCCATCTGTTATGCAGACATTTGAGAATTCTCATTATCTATTCTTTGGTAGTGACTTCTCTTCCAAGAGAAATCATTGTGTTGAAAATTTCATTGAACCTGAGATACATGTCAGAAATAGGCTCATCAGGTTTTGTTTTAAAGTTATCATATTTAATAGTATAAGTATTAATTCTCATTTATTTCACACTAGAAGGTCCTTCATGTGAAACAGAAAAAGTATCCCAAATTTCATGGGTAGTTTTACATGCAAAAATTCTGTTAAATTCCTCATATCCTAAAGAGAAATACAAATAATTCATGGATTTGAAATTTTTATTATAGACGGTCTTGATTGGGTCATCCCAAGTGATTCTATGAGTAGTAGGAATATTATACTCATCTATAATTGAAGACCAAATTTCAAAACCCATACTTCCTAAATGCATTTTCATTTTAATTTTCCATTGGGCATAATTGGTTCCATTAAAGAATGGTGGTCTGTTTGTTGCAGAACCTTCCAGTATATTATCCGTGATAAATAAATACTTCAAAAGATCTAGAAATTTAGAATTAACAAAAAATTATAGATCTTTAAAGTACAGCTAAAATCACAGTTGAATAGGGTCAAAAACAGAGTCTTAAAAGGAATAACAAACACCTCTGATACCAAATGTTGGTTAGAGTAGAGTAATCAAGAGGGGGGTGAATTGAGTATCTATAAAAATTTATGTTTGAAAAGTATTCTTAAAAGGTTCCCCAATAAAAATAAATATATCTTAGTTAATCAAAGTAATACGATTATGAAATTTTGACTGTTTAAATAACTTCTTAAAATATTGACTAATTCTTAGTAATATTAATATCCATTATTTATATTACTTTTAAAGTTATTATAATAAGGAAAAACAATTATAACTTCTTTAAAAGATTAACTATCAAAGTAAATTTAGTTATTTCTAAATTATACAGAAAAATAGAGAAAACTAATTTAAACAACACAACAGGTATAAAACAAGTGGTTCAGTATCAAGATGAGACCTAATCCAATCTACTTGGTGATCACCTGCAACCAAGCAGTTTATATTAATAAAATTGTTCCACACCCTAAATCGGGGTAAAAATAGTGCACAGGACTGTCCAGGTCACACAACATCTTCCACGGTTCTTCATGGGTATAAACTAACAGGTCACACAGGGACCTCTTCCACACTTATCAGTGGGAATAAACAAGTGTAAAAGGATGTGAGAGGAAGGATATCTTGTATCCTCCAGTTTAATGCAGGAGACAGTGTGTGTTTTTATACAGATACACACACACTAGTCAAAAGATAAAAACAATACACAATAGAGAAAAAATGATGAGATAAGGTTAGTGGTGCTCTGGGTTTTATTCTATGAAGCTCTGGACTTCTAGGATAAAGCAGATGTAAGAATTGGGTCCTCTTGTGAGAAATAGAGTATCGCAGGTCTGATGCTCTGGTTTCCAGTTATATCTGGATCATGTTCTTCATGGAGTTGGTAATGAAAATATGTTCTTCACTCTAATCTATGGTATCCCAGATTCTTGATTTGTGAATTATTCATGTGTTCTTCATATGTATTGAGTTTCATGTGTCGGTTCTTTTCTCAAGAATGCTTGTGCTTCTTCGTTATCGGACACCCTTGTTTCTGGGCCACACTTCTCTTTTTAACATTGGAGTTCATGTGTTGGAGACAAAAGGATGAATGTATTCTGCACCTTGTACCTCATACTGTTAGGTGATATATTTACAAAGAAATATTAATTATGTCAGTGCATTTAAAGGACTCAAATATGACCGCTAGAAATTAAATTGAAAAAAGAAAAAACTGATTAAAGAACGGTGTCACAGTCTATCTGGAAACGGTGTCTCCATGAAATGATGTCCCCTTATTTTATTTTGAGTAGTGAGATAGTTATGATGGCACGGTTGTATAGAGATCAAGAATCGGTAGCATAGATGTGGTGTTAGGATCATGGTGTCTGGTCATGGTGTCTGGTCACGGTGTCTGGTCACGGTGTTGGGTAATTGTGTTTAGGTCATGGTGTCTAGTCACGGTGTTTGGGTCATGGTGTTAGGTCACGGTTTCTAGGTCTCGGTGTCTGGTCATAATTTCTAGGTCACGGTGTTAGGTCATGGTGTATAGGTCACGGTTTCTTTGTCACGGTGTCTTGGTCATGGTGTCTGGGCCACGGTGATTGGGTCACGGTGTCTGGATCCTTTTCCAGAAAAACATAACTATCGGTAGACTCATGGTTTCTCAGAGTTAGCCAAATATTTGTATACAAACTTAAACAGTGATATTCATATAATGGATTATACTTAATCATTTATCAAGTAAATCCATTATAACACAAATTAAAACTAGTTTAAAATAATAAAACATAGCACTTAAAATCTTGGATAGGTTTATTTAAAGCATAAAGAAACCAATCATATGTACACATGATTTAAGATAGATTAAACGGGATTAACAATCTTTACAGAATGTATAGGATTTTTGATCATTAAAACATTATTAACACATGAGGATTCCAACATTTACCAATGTCATCTATCATTAAATTCATTTAATCCAATTATAACTAATCAATTTCAATCTATGATATTTAGTTTCATCATTTTAAATCATTCCAAGGATAAAAATGAAACTAATATAGCCACACCACATAAAATCTCACCCATATCACATCCAATACCATGAAAACATAGTATATACAAATCCATTACCGCAACCCAACCATCACACCTCATGAACTACAATACAACCATTGTACATGACCCCTCATCACATCTCATGCCAACTAAACATTTCTTCTCTATACAATACATTCAACAACCATTCCAGTCACCAAAATCACTAAAAATTTCCAAAAATGATCATATAATCACAATATATTCAAAATAAGAACATAAACACACCAAATCTCATTTCAAAATCCATAAATTACCACAAAATTTAGATTCATTGAATGGATCTAATAACTTCAATTCATTACTTAGTATGGGTATTATAAAAAAATCATATTTACTTGGAAAACCAATCCATTAGAAGAATATAAGTCCTTAATAATTTATTTTGGGTGGAAACAAACAATCAACATAGCAGTGGTCTCACAACCATAAAGCTATATCATAAATAAGCCTCCCGACAACCATGATTTTTGACAAAATCTGTAATCAAGGATAGTTCCATTAGAAATATAATCAAAATTATTAAATATATGTGAATACACCCCTACCCATAAATTTTAATTAAAATATTTTATTTTCTTCTTATCATTACCATTACTATCCATCCAAAGGAAGTAAAAAAGAATTCAATTCTCACACATGCACTTAATAAAAGATTCAATATGAGGATCCCATATCTTAAACAAAGCTTTCCAAAATGCTGCTAAAGAATGAAACAAGTGTAAGAAATCCACTAAGAACAATAATTTAAGGAAACACCCTGATAAATATAGAACATGACATTACCATCAATATCCCTCCATAATACTACCGAAACTATCCATTTTCTCAACCACATACTCCTTAAAAAGAATAAAAAATAAGGAAATAAGGTTTGAATATCACATAGAATTGTTGATGCTAAATCTCCAAATGATGAGTGTAAAATATCACAAAGAGAAGGTTAATGGCCTACTAAAATAACCTACCCCCCTTAGAATCTAGAGAATAGATGGGAAGAATATATGGTTTTATGGGGTTTGATAATTTATATAAAAATTGGAAATTAGAAGACCACGACACAACATACTTTACTATAGTGTAAGGGTACCGACACAAGAAAAAACTATGGTGGAAATGAAGGGACCGCGTTATAATAGGAATGGTCAAAGCTATGTTCAAGAAACAAAGTAAGGACTTTATTGAAGATCCAATAAACTAGAAGAATTAATATTATGTTAAAGAAACCACCATGATGAAAAATTCAATTTCCAAGAAGAATCCCATTTTGCAACCCAATACTATAACGTAACTACCTAGAAATTGACAGAACTAAAAGAATTTCTCATATAAGTATCCAAGACCTATCCTAGAATCCATATTATAACTAAAACAAAAAAGTAAGAACCACCAAAACTCCACTCCTTATGGATCCATTCCACAACTAATCTATAAACACAATAAACGCTCCCTTCATAGTGAAACATATGTAACAATGCTGCAAAATTCTCCCCAAGTTGATGTTCCAACTACAAATCCACCATGAAATCCTCAAATTTCTTATAACTTCCCCCAAACACCACTATCTACTAAATTTCCACAAAGTAACATGTCATAAAATCTAGATAATTACAATAAGGGACCATCCTAGTACATCCCATTTATCTCATGCTCAAACATCACTTTGGAGATTAACACACTACTATATAAAGGATTGTGATGAAAAAATATCACAAATTGGTTTTAAATTCATCCCATTATGTGTATAACCAACATTATATTCCCAATAATCATTATATAAATTATTTCCCAATTAATATTCCCTCTTGATTTCCATCATAGTTTACATGACATGAATCATATGCCTATAAATCACATCACACAAGTAATACATAATTAATTATATGAAAATTTATTTACCACCATATATGGACTTGGAATTAAAAATAACTTATTATATTGAATTTTTACTAGAATTTATTTTCATTCATTCCCAAAGATCTTTTAGGTTTATAGTTTTAGAAAATAAGGAAAAAATATTACATAAACTTTAAATATTACAAAGTAGATAAGTCTACACGCTATCCCTTTTTTTATAAAAAAAACTATTAAAATGAAAAATGGTTTCTTTGAAATACAAATCTGTAAACTCTTTCATCATAGCATATTCTTTTTCCTTAAAAATCTTAAGACCTATAAAAAACATTTAAAAACTTGGGATGAGCACAAAAATATCAATAATGGAAAACAGGGAAAATAGTTTACATGTGATCTTGGTAGATATAAATAAGAATATGAGGACTTTAATAAAGGAATGAGAAAGAGGAATATCAAAACAATAAGAACTTGGATCATAACTTTAAAATGTGGCTACAACATTTAATTTATATATTTATAATCATATCACCAAGGTCCATACCCAAGGTGTCATATCACCAAGGTTCATCCCTAAGGTGTCGTAAAAATTACCAAGGTTATTCACCAAGGTATCATAAAAATTACCAAGGGTATTCACCAAGGTATTGTAAAAATTTCCATTGATATTCACCAAGGTATCATAAAAATTAACAAGGTTATTCACCATGGTATCATAAAACATATCATCTCTAGAGATTGATTTCGTTACCCAATGCATTGGAACATTATTAGGGCGAACCCTTAATATGACTTTAATTTTATTTGATCCATATAGATCATAATCAAACATTTCACAAATAACCCAAAGAGGATAAAATAAATGTGTTTTATATCAAAATCATGACATTTTAAAAAGTTCTTAAAAACATTATCAATATGTCATTTATAACACACAGAAAGGGAATGAGGGTTTTATGTATGTTAATTACAGAATAAAATATATCATTTTTATGTCATGATGAATAAACCTTGAAATAAAATAGGTTTTTATATTCACATAAATAAAATAATATAATTTCTTGTGAAAAAGAGAGAGATTTTGAGACAAAAATTCTGCAGCACAATGGTTGTGCAACATGGTTTTAGAAAACATTACAAGGTGAGGGAAAAGGGGGTCACCCCATTAATAAAAGACTCATAATATAGTATAGTTATATATTAAAATAGAAATAATAAAATTTTATAGAAACTTGAAATACATACCACATAAAAGAAAACTTGAAAGGAAAAAAGAAGTGGAGAATTCCCTTACCACATAAGAAACACTTTAATACATATCATTAAGGAATTGAGTTATAAAAACTTTAAATGTCATGGGAATATAATAATTAATGATATAATGAATCAAATGGTTTTATATACACCTTATAGGAAAATAAAGGTACATGACATCAAGATATTCCCCAAAGAAAGGAGATTGAGATGAAGTCCCTTATGAAAATTTAGCAACCTAATGGCGTCACTTAAAAATTCAGATTATGAGTTGAAGATAGATAAATGGGTCTCTAATCATTTGTACATAAAATTTAAATAAATAAGGATATATAATAACAAATCCCAACATAAAAAATGGAAATTAAAGTACATAATATAAAATAAGTCCCTGACTAAAAGAGGATGGTGAAAGGTTCTCTTACCTTGAAGAGTAACTTCTAAAACTCTAAGATTAGAACCTTGGGAGTTTAGGGACCCTTAGGATGACTCCTTGGGAGGTAATAATATGAGAACATTGTGGATAATAATTTTGGAATGAAATTAAATATAGGAATTGGTGGGTATTTATAGGAAAAGTGAGGTAATATTTTATTAATTTCAAAGGACACCTTATTAGTGGTATTTGCAAACATTAGTGGTATTTTCAAAACCATGGGCTTGACCATGGTATTTTTCCATGGTATTTTCCACTTGGGAAACTTAATATCATATGTTTATTCATAATAGTCAACCAAAATCTTATCTTACTCATTACATCATGATGACATAGTTATGATGTCAATAAACATACCAAAAACCCAAAACTGTATTTTTACTATTCATCAAAAATTCAATTGTTTTAGAAAAATATCAAAACTTCACCCTAATCATTTTTTGATGTGTAGATTTCAAAAGTAAACTCCATTTTATAAAAAATAATTTCATTTTAAATTAAATAAAATATATAAAATATTAATACTTAACTAATAATTTCTAAAACATTTATTTACTTATATTATGATATAATTATATCACAATACCACTTAAGATGACTAAAACATATTTATACTTCCTTAGGTGAGGTTTCAATTCCATTGGAAAAATTATCATTCATAAGGGTAAAATTAATATTCCAAAGGGTAAAGTTACTATTCAATAAAAAATTATTTTGATCTTATTGAACAACATTTTTCACCCTGATTACAACCATGTATGTCCGATTTGTTAAAACCATTTCAAAGAAAAAATTATTTAATAATAATATTTTTTTACTATTCATAAAAACACTATTCAGAAAATATTATTCATAAAAAAAATATTCACCAAATATTATTCATAAAATACAAAAAAATTGAAACTTCTTAGAAAACTTCAAAAAATTAGCCTAGATTAATTTTGACACTATTCATAACATGACTTTTTTTCAAAATATCCTAACTACATTCCTTCAAATAAAATGAATTATCTCAAAGATAAAATGTCATAATCATCTAGAAAATTCATGGATAACATCCAAATATTCAAATTACATTTATTTTAATATTTATAATATCACGTTTTTGAATCTTTCATTAATAAGGTGATCATTGCATCATCATTGTGTCATAAATAAATTTATTTATTTAATATATAAAAAATTATAAATAAAATACCATGATGTAGGAAATTTTTTTATATTTATAATGACAATTTATAGTCGAAGAGATCACTTATATAAACCCATATTAAAAATGTAATACTTATTAAAAAATTGAGTGTGAGAGAATCTTTAAACTAGCTTCCATGGGAAGCTTTATCCTTTTAATTAAAGAAGCTTCCATGAAAAGCACTAAAATAAATTTCATGGGAATCTTTGTACATTTAATTAAATAATATTATATGATAAGATTTAAAATGTCTTCCATATTAATCTTAGTTCTTTTAATTTAACAAGCTTCTATGAGAAGCTTTATAATAGCTCCCATGGGAAGCTTTATACTTTTAATTAGACAAGCTTATATGAGAAGTTTTATACAATATTCCATGGGAAGATTTATCCATTTAATTTAATAATCTTTTGTGAGAAGCATTAAACTAGCTCATCCAATAAAATTATGACATGTTTTTGGGTAATTTTATAATTTTATTTTTACCCTTAATTACCTGACACTAGTGCAGAAAACATTTTTTACATCCGATATTTTTTATTTTTTACGTTATTTTTTGGCTGAAGTTATTATAGGAGATGTTATAAATATTTTTTTTACATCAGATATTTTAAAACCGACATAACAATCATAAACTCGAAGTGTTTTTCACATCGTTTCCTAAAAACCGACGTAGAAAATGCTTTGGAGTCATGATTTATTATGTCATTTTTTAAATAACTGACGTGGTATATAGTTTATTACGTCGGTTATGTAATAACCAATGTATTAAACTGCACCACTTAAGCATTTTTTGCATCGATTATTAAAAAACCAATGCGAAAAACAAGTTTAGCACATCCGTTATTTTCATAACTGATGTGATAAACCAGTCTGCGAAGCATTTTTTCACACTGGTTATTGTTTAACCGATGTAAAAACCCATTCCCATGCATTTATTACGTCGATTATGAAATAACCGACGTAAAAACCAGTTTTTGAATCATTTTTCACGCCTGTTATTGTTTAACCGATGTGAAAACATATATACTACGTCAATTATTAAATAACCAATGTAAAAAACCATTCCCATTCATTTATTACATCAGTTATAAAATAACTGTTGTAAAAAACAATTTTTTTTAATTAAACTATTCAACCATTACTATGCTCTGCCAAAGAACACCTGAAAAAAGAAAAAAAATATACCAAAACCAGACCAAAACTAGACCATAATACATACCAGAAAAACATCAGACCTAGACCAAAACAAGACAAACCAAAGAAAAATTAAACATTCACATATATAAAATTCAAAACTTACAATGTCAACTAAAAGAAACCTAAAACCCCTTGTATAGCCCCTACCTCCATGGAGAGCCCCCGCCCCTTAGGACAACCTCCCACCCCATTGGATAGCCCCCCCCCCCCCCAGACAGCCCCACCACCCCCTGGACACCCTCCCTCCCCCTGGACACCCCTACCCCTTGAACACCCTCTCACCCACCTGGACAGCACCCCCCCCCCCCCTCCACCCCCTAGACACCACCCCACCCCACTGGACACCCCCCCCCCACCCCTTGGACACCCGCCCCCACCCCCTGGACACCCCCACCCCACTGAACACCCCCACCACCTGGACACCCCCACCCCCTAGACAGCCCCTACCCCCTGGATAACCCGCCCCCCTCCCCAGAACACCCCCACCCCAGAAACCCCCCCCCCCACCCTACCCACCAACTGGACACCACCCCACCCCCTGGATAGCCCCCCCCCCCCCCCGGACACCCCCCAACAGCTGGACACCCCCCACCCCCCGAAAAGCCCCCCACCCCCTTGTACACCCCCACCCCTACCCCCTGGATACCCCCCCCCCTAGACACCCTTCCACCCCCTGGACACCCCCACCCCCTGGACACCCCCGCCCCTTGGATAGCCCCCCCCCCCCCCCCGGACAGCCCCCCCACCCCATAGACACTACCCCACCCCACTGGACACCCCCCCCCCCCCCACCACCCCCTGGACATCCTACTACCCCTCTACACCCTTGAACACCCTCCCACCCCCTAGACTCCACCCCACCCCCCATGGATAGCCCCCCACCCCTGGACAGCCCCACCCCCTGAACACCCCTTACCCCTTGGACAGCCCCCCCCCCCCACCCACCCCATGGACACCCCCACCCCCCATGAAACCATTACTATGCTCTGCTAAAGTATGAAACAATCAGAAACCAGACCAAAGGCATACCAAAACCTGACCAGAATCCATACCATAAAAACATCAAAACTAGAAAAAAACAATAAGAACTAGAGAAAAATTAAACATTCACATATATAACATTCAAAACTTACAATGTCAACTAAAAAAACCTAAATCCAACCAAAATAACTACCAAATACACAATTATAATTACAATATTCAAAATTACATTTTACACTACAAACAAACTAAAATCCAATCAAACCTATAAAGTAATTTGACCATTCCACGTGTAAGTGTTTTACCTCTTGAGCACTATAGTGTTGAGGGTCATCAAATAGCTAAAAATTAAAAGGATAATAGTTAACATGTATAATGAATAAATCAAATGAAATATTATGGAAAATTTTATAAGTAAATATTACCAGGTCAAACTTCACAAGTGTTCCAGTTTTAATTATTTCATACATAAATATTAACATATAATATCTTCATTCGATGACACATTTTTGTTCATGAAAATTTTGTTTAAATGTGTGTTAATTCAAAATATCATTTTTTATGTAATACATTGAAAAGTACAAATTATAAATTGATATTTACCTTTACTTTTACATATTTAACCTTGGCACTCTTTTTCTTTTTGTTTTTTCGAAAGTAGACCCATCCCCTATTAGAAAATAATACAAATGGGATAAATTTAAAATTATTATAATATAAAAACTATTAAGAAATTTAAACATACTTTTCCAACATATTCTTACAACTTCCCCACACATCGCCATGGATAGAGCATATCCAATAAAGTGTTTTATCCCTTGGAAAAAAAGAACCTAACTTATAATGATCACTCATATAAAAGAAAATTTAAGGTTAGTGGTTTTTTATGTTAAGAGATAATGAACACTTTGTCAGATATATGTTTCATACCTCTCGCAAAAAGGCACCATCCAACACTATGTGATTATATTCTGTTTAAGTCGTTCAGCAATATAAAGTGTTATTGTTCCTCATCCAATGCATGTGCTTCAAGGGAAATCAAATGTGGGTCCATGAATCCATATACATATGTCCGCTAATTATTCTCACACATGTTATAAAGATACCTAATACAAAATAGACATAAGTATACATTTTTAATAAATATAATGTAGGGGAATGTGTTAAGACTTACATAGAAAAAATCTTCACCATGTTTATACCCAATTTATCTCCAATAACAAGATCCATGATATCATTTTTCACAATCCTCGCATTTATTTCATGTCCAAAAACAAGATATTCCATTGGAAACTCATAATGATTCAAAAAACAAATTTGAATATATTGACAATATGTCAAGACTACTAGAATCTGTATCTGATGTCATATCCATTTTTCTTTGTTTTTGTCTATAAATTATTTCCATAACTTTGAAGTATTTCTATAAAAATAAATATAAAAATATATTCTTTTTCAAATGTTATAACAACTTGAATAAAAAATAAAATAAAAGATATAACATACATACCACTATAGTAATGAGTCGCATAAGTCTGGATGGCCAAACTAAAAAGTGGCTGATACTATTTCCAACTATCGTAACCTCATCTATAGGTAATGGTACTCTATTTGATCTATCTATAATATCTTTTATAGTGACCCTATTATGCTCTATCTCTAATTGTTGATTATTAACTATATCTCCTATCCTATAAAATATACTAGCCCATATGCAATTATATGATGGTGAGGACCATTAACATACAACTCATAATAAGTAGGAAGTTGTGGCGAAGGAGTGGGATAAAAAAATGGTGTCTTTAGGCTGAGGTGGGGGAGTGAGAGCTACTGGAAGAGTTGGAGGATAAATAATGGGGTCTGTAGGGGGAGGTGGAGGAGTGGGAGCTGTAGTCTGAAATTTTCTTTTCATGTCTGCAAACATAGACTATACTGACGCTCTAATCTTTTCATCCATCGTCGCATTAATATTATAAACTTCATCTTCCAATGATTCTTTTTTTATAAACACCCTCAATGGAAGAAGTTGAAGAACGTGGAAACACTTTTCTTACTGATACACTCATCGGATATCCTCATACACGACCGAGGTGTTCAGGATTTACCAATGATTTAGATGAAATATCTTGCCTCCCAGAAGCTGTAAATAACCCTTGTGAGCTCTTCTCCTTAAGAGAATCCGGTATTATTTAATTGAACATTCCTGTAATAATTGAAATTATATAAAGAATAAAATTAACTTAAATAAATAAAATAAATATATTATAATAATCTCATCTACGATTCTTGATTCTTCCAAAAGATATTTCCCCTTTTTTCCCATTCGAGCTCTCTTCCATTTTTCATGCCTAGATGGAGGGGATGGAGGGGAAACCTCTCTAGAGCTTGAAGACTCAGCTCTCATTTTTTGTGATTTTTCTTCCATCATTTGTTCTTCCAATAATGTATACCCTCCCTGAGGTAAACTATGAAGGTATACATTTTTAGATTGGATATCTTGATGACATGTCCTTGTTTTCTATAAATTAAGAATAATAAATCATTAAAAAACATTAATAAGATCATTTATATATGAAAACTTATAAAATTTTACATTTCCCTTACCAAAAATGAATATTTTCTTCTACTTTCAAAAACTTGTCTCCATGTGTCTTCATCTATGAAAGGATATATATGACATGGATTGTCATGATTCCTATGAACAAAAATGAAATCAGATGTGAGGGTTGATTTGAAATCTCTTCATATCCTTGAATCCATCAATAAACATTTCCTCCTAACTCCTCCAGTGTCATGAATATAAAATGTCATCTGATATAGAAGAGGTAAAACATATTATACTATAAACATTTAATGATTAGTCAAATAACAGCAAAAGATATTACTAAAAACATCTCCCACAAATAAGATATTATCCCATTATCCACACTTCTCCAATCATCATACAAAATGATTACTTTTATTTTACCCTGAGTTGATACAAAACTCTTAAAATCTTTTTCATTTGGACCTCTAAGAATACCATTCTCATCAAACTCAATGAGTATCCTCTAGTATTGGAAACGGGAAAGTAATAATTTTGGTAAACATGTGTAGCCACATTTACCAACTCTTGAACTCTTCTTTGTCATTATGGGAGAACATGGGGAAGATTGGGAAATATAAAGATAAGAATGTGAATGTTCCTCCCCAGAAGTATGATCATGATGATCATCTCCAAAAATCATGTGGTTGATCAACTTATTGATCTTCCATTATCCTTAAAATAAAAAAAGCTAACATTAGTTCACAAATATAAAAATTCAAATATTAAAATACAAATGTAAACAAAAAATGAAAAACTGAACTAAGTTACGTAATAGTAAACATGGTAAATATGGTAAGCATGTTAAATAATTGGAAATATGGTAAACATGGTAAAAATGGTAGTGCAATTTTCATTCAAAAAAATAAATAAATATATAATTTATGTAAAGGTAAAATATGGTAAACTATGTTAAACATGGTAAACATGGTAAACATGGTAAACATGGTAAACATGGTAAACATGTTAAAGTAATTGTCATTCAACAGAATCAATAGATATATAAGTTATGTAATGGTAAACATGATAAACTATACTAAACAAAATTAAAATAAATAAAAATTTCTAACATTTTATAAAAATAATAAATGTAAACAAGAAATAAACATATGTTACCTATAATATTAGGAATGTACAAATGGATTGTTTTCCCAAATTCCTTCATCATGATCGTTCCTTATGGCACAAACCATTTCTTCAACATGATCATCATTATTTTCTGTTAATCTTTCCATGGAAGTAGGGATCTCACATAAATCAGTATCTTCATAAAGTTGATCCTCACCAACATATTGTTTTCCCTTGTAAAACAATAGACCATTGCATATCTTATTGATCAACTACATAGAAAATTTGTTTTTCATGTGTTTCTATTATAAAATAATTTTTTTGTGTCTTCTAATCTATTCAGATTAACAACTGTCATTCCAAATTCATCATGTCTAACACTTTTGTTACTGATAAACCATTTGCAGTTAAAAATTGGAACTTTAATTTTAAATTAGTCAACCTCCCATATTTTTTCAATGACTCCATAATATACACTTGATGTAGAAATTTGGTTTTTGTCTTTAGAACTCGAAAAATTAATTGCTTCTACAAACACCAATACACCACTATTCTGAACTGCACTTCTGTTGTCATGAGCTTTCATATGAAATGTATAGCTATTAATGTCATACCCATACCATGTTATCACATTTAAACTTGGACCAGCCACTAACCATCTTAATGTCTCGGATACCTCTGATCTACCAAGAAAGGTCTTTTTAAACCATGTAAAAAATGTTATGTTGTGCTCATTCAAAATCCACATTTCTTTCTTATTTGGATGGAATTATTTCAACTCATTAATATGCAATGTGATATATGGTGGATCATAAGCTAGGTTATTAAAGGTTTATAATTCTACCTTCTTTATTTATTCAGCCGACAACAATTTGACTTTCAATCCATGAATCCCCTTTCCCTCATTATTAACTCGTTCATGGCGAGATGGAGGCAAACCTGTGTGATTTTTCACAGCCAAGTACCTCATACAAAACTATTAAAACTCCTTATAAATATACTTTTCAATAATGGAGGCTTAAGTTTGATATGGATTCTTAACATACCACTTCAATATTTTCATATACCTTTCAAAAGGACACATCCAACGAATATATACAGGTCTACAAAGCTTTATTTCTCGAACTATATGAACCATTAAATGCACCATTATATCAAAAAAAATATGGAGGAAAATACATTTCCAATTGAAAAAGTATAGAAATTGAATCCTTTTATAAAATTTTCAAAGCATTCACATCAATCACCTTATTACAAATTTAATTGAAAAAATAACACAACTTCATTATAGTCTTTCTGACACGGATGAGAAATATTCCATGCAATGCAACTAGTAGAAGTTGTTGCATCAGGACGTGACAATCATGAGATTTCATACCTATCAAATTTAAATCCTTTAAAGAGAATTTTTTTTACATTTAAAGAATAACCTTGAGGTAATTTGATAGCATGAAGACACTGACAAAGGCTAATTTTCTCCCTCTTGGATAACATATGACAAGCTGGGGGAAGAAATGTCCGTCTACCATTAGGAGTGGGAGATAACTCCAAACATATTCTCATTGATAGTAAGTCTAATATTTCATTCAATCCATATTTATGATTTCCTTTAATACCTAACAATGTTCCAATCAAAGTATCGCAAATATTCTTCTCCACGTGCATGACATCAATATTATGTTTCAAAATGGGTCCTTATATTGGTATCATAGAAGGCTTTAGATAACTTTGGAGATTATGATGTATTATTATGGGTTTATAACTTTATGTTTGATCCTAATTTTATATTCTTATAAACCCTTTTGAGGCTTATTTTAAAAAAATTCAAGTTAATTAATAGTATTTTTAGAGAAATTTATTTTTTTCAGGTAGTTCTGAGTTATTAATTTTTGAATTTAAAATGAAAGGTATGTGGCAAAAGTTATGGTTAAAATATCATATGGTTATGTTTGAGTATGTTATCATATTTTTGGAATGTTTTAATAATTATATAGTTTTAGAAAAATGGACAACACGCAGACTGTGTGACAACCCATCACGTCGAACATGGCTGTAGGAATCGAACCCAGAACTAATGTGTGAGAGGCCTTTATTGCCTACCACTAACCTATGTGAAGTACCTAGTTGGTATAACTTAATTATTTTTATTTAAATGAGTTTATTAAATAATAATAATTTTATTTTGGAGACATATATTTTATAGAATAGATAACCATGGGATTGGAAAATTATTTGGGGATTAAGTGATAAATGTTATTTTGGAATATGCTCACTATTTTTGGGACTTTATATGATTAAGATAAATAGAATAATATGGAGTTTTATTTGAGGATTAAAGGTTGAATTATTTAATTGTGTACTTATAGGAATTAGGAAATGATTATAATATCTTGGAGATCATGTGATTAGGTTAATTACTTTTTGGTATGAGACATTAATATTGGTTGATGTTATTTGGAGATAAATGTTAAAATTTATCTTGGAAGATTATGTGATAAAATCCTCCTTAATTTTGGGTTTCAATATTAGTTTGGTTTATTTTGAGGAATTTTAAGGACAATTGATTATTGAATGGTATTTGTTGAACATTGGGTATTGTTTGTTGAATTTTAGAGATTTAGGTAGTTTTTTTTCATATAATGTTTATTATTTTTGGGAATTATCATATCATGAACAATTTTTTTATTATGTTTAATTTCTAAAGATAGAAGAAAACTCAAGTTAATCTGTTGTGTATTATTCGATTCTATAAAAGTTAACATACCACTCAGAATACTCATCATTTAGAGAAAAAGATGAGTGTTTAGTGGAAATTCATTAAAGGATGAAACTATATTTTTCAAGTAAGAATATTTACTTATGATCTTAGACTAGGTATTAATTCAATTCTCCAACTATATGAAAATGATCTTGAAGTAAAAAATTTATATTCTTGCATTTTGTCAACATACTTTTACCCAACCACAAATTTATGGTATCGTGATGGTTAAATTTTCATGATTAAGTTATATATCACTCTCTATTAGTCTATGAGAGTTATTTTTTCTTCCATATCCATGTTTTCCTACATGGAATCCTAGTATGTGTTATCTCGGGTGACCTTTCGTAACGACTCAGGCTTAAACAGTTCTAAACAGGTCGGTTGTTACTACCTTAGGCACACCTCCCCGAATTCCAAAGGCTGCTAATTAATAGTGAGGGTATTACAGGTATATTGGGTAGGCTATACCCTCTCTAAGGATAATGATGGTACTGGTCTGAGTATAATAATAAAGATGCAGTGGAATAAACGACTCAGCAGACTCGAACCAGACCCACAGAGCAGAAGTACATTCAATATTGATAAACAAAAGAAGAAATAAATATAAACAACGACATCAAAAAGTAAACAAAACAACATGCTGATCACTTGTAACTACCACTAAACAACAAACATGAATCCAAAGCAGGTCATACATATCCATATGTAAGGGTGCCAATGGATAACTAATTATAGCTACAAAATAAGTAAGTATACTGATATAGGAAAGTAAGAAAAACACAGTAAACTCCATCAAGGAAAGACCTCAAGGTCCATATCATCTCTATGCAGCAGCTAATGCAGCCCAGCTCCTCAAGCTGGATACTTTCCTTCATGTAAATCCATAAAGTCTGCACGCATCTCGAAGGGTCTGTTTAGGGTGTGAGACGAATCTTAGTAGGATACCACCCAATGGTGCGTACCTAATATAAGTGTTTAATCAGACATGGATTTACAAGGAAAAAATTAAACACTACGTTGCACAAATAAACACAAACTCCACTGGTGCTCAGCAACCACCATGGAGTGTCACCTACTTCGGCCAACGCCGAAATCTCTGTCATGTAACCCAGCACCATGTTCCCCCTGACATCGCATGTCTTAAGTACCGACGTCCTGAAGGCACACCCAAGAAATAGTAACCTGGAGGAATAGCGATGCCTGTCCTCAATAAGTAACCGGAGGGACAGCGATGTCTACCCTCAAAATAAGTAACTGATGGGACAGTGATTTCTTCCCTCAAATAAAGTAACTGGAGGGACAACGATGTATACCCTCAAATAAAGTAACTGGAGGGATAGTGATATCTTCCCTCAAATAATGGTGAGCCTCTTCCCCTAAATCGATAGCCTTAATACTATCCCCTGAAGGCTCCTCACCTTCCACATGGCTTCCTATGACAAGCACCCCAAACCAAAAGTACCTAAACCGCAACTAACGAGGGCCTATACCGACACGAGTGGTCAAAATTACCTCATCATGGAGTCTCTCTGTGTGCACACTACTCATAGTTCCGGGTGAGTGGTAATCACCAAATAATACCCAAGCCACAACATCTCTAACACCTCGTGCCCCTGTGACCATGTCGCTCAAGTCTGATGGCCCTGCCATCCAAGTAACCCGGTCCATGCCTTACCTGACAGTCATATTTCCTCAAGCTGATGTCCATGACGCCCAATCATGTAGTCAGAACCACCCAACGTAACATGGGCCATGTCTAACCAGTGATAATCATCAATCAAGAATATTTGGGCCATGCCCAACACAACCCAAGGTTCCAGCATATGCAATTCAACAATTACATATATAACACATTTAAACAAAACACCTAAACAGGAAAAACAATCTAGACAGTTTAATTGCACTAGACCAACGGTTATCAAACAACATTACTAAGGTCTTGAATTCCTCTAACAATTCATATCAAGGTTTAATAAACTAAACTCAACAGTTTAATCAAACAAAAACAATTATAACCATTTTGGCATTCCCCGACCAAAATGCCCTGATGAGCAACAACCACTCGCCCGGCCCCACCCAAGCAAAATAGATAATAGGGCATACTCAAAGGCATCTCACAGGTCAAATATTAGTTAAATATGAAATAACAAGTAAAACAGGGTCACGCTCAAAATACCCAAAAACGGGTCAAAGGTCGTGCCACCCAAAAGTATGCAAAAACACAAAAAGAGGTATGCACCACCTACCTCGTACTAGTATGATGATACTCCTCCAATAACAGCCTCCAATTAGGTCTAAAACGTGGTATATCTACAAAAGAATCAAAACCACTCAAACCCCTATAACTCCTTCTAGAACGGAAATCAAGAAGAATAGATCAAGAGGAATCAAGGCCTTACCGAGGGGGTTCCAACAGATTAAACGGTGTTTGAATCCGGTCTTGAACAAAGAAATGGGAGGTAATTGAAGCTCTAGTAGCTTGGTTCATGAAACCCAGTGACCCCCTATGCCCTATGCCTCAAAAAAAGGCTATTGCTCATTTTAACAAAAAATAAATAAAGTACACGGCGTGTACTTTAGGACTACACACCATGTTTTATTTTACTATTCATAAGACGACTGATATTTCACTGAGGACTTTCCGACTGACTACACTGCGTATACCTATGGTACATGGCATGTACCTCTTTACCTGGCCGATATCCCCAACATGGCATGTATATCCCCATACATGTCCCCTCTACACGGCATGTACAAATAGTACACAACGTGTACATGATAAAAACATTCTACCCAGCCAACAGGCCTACACACCATGTATGACCTCCACACAGTCAAGGGTATAGGGTGTGTCTATAACTACATGCCATGTAGTAATAAATTCCTACATGATCATCACACGGCATGTACTCGGTGAGTACACGGCTAGTACTTTCCCAACCCATACACAGTGTGTACTCTATATTACACGGCATGTATTCTGTAAATTTCCAGAACATCCCAGTTTTTCACAGTTTTCTCAGGAACAAATCAAAAATTCAAACAGGGTTGGGATTTTGACTCGTTCTAAAAACCTGAGTTCTTACAATCTCCCCACCTTAATATAGCTTGTCCTCAAGCTATCAAATGAAATCCAGAGATGGCACCGAACATATCACCCCAATCAAAGTAACCCAGACTTCCCCGGTCTCAAAGGTTCTGGATAATTTCCTCAAGGGTCTCCCCACCTTAGGAATCACCTAACTCAGTATCAACTCAACAAAACTCAAAACAAGAAAAGTTTCACTGACCTATTTTCCAGATTCATGGTACCCTTATGATGAATCATCTCCCCTGTGCCTCATTAGTGCTCCCACGTCATTTTTGACACCCAACATATCCTGCACTACATTGGTATCCACCTCCATGAGGTCTTGCATCCCATGGATGCTCAAAATAAAACATGATGTCATGCACCTCAAGTAACTCACATCCTCGATGCCCCAATGCACAAGGCACCTCAAAAACCCTCATCCTTGATGCCCTAATGCCCATATAACCTCAAGTAACCCACATCCTCGATGCCCCAATGCCCACAGCACCTCAAGTAACCCGCATCCTCGATTCCCTGGATGCTACGCATCTCATACATATATATAAATATATCACACACCCGATATAGAGCCATTCCCACTGACTAGCATCTAGTAAGTCCACATAGATCATGTGCATCACGTGCACTCAAAACAGACATGCCTCTAAAGGTCATGCCAAAAAGAAAACATGGAAACCACGGCCACACCTGTGGCGTACCTCTAACCGTTGTTATCTCACCAGCCTGATCAGCCTCTGGAAGCTCCACGGAATGCACTCAGCCTAAAGTACAACTACCTGATGACTGACCTCCCTGCGGTGCTGCTCCATCCACCAGTCACTGACCCCTTAGTTGGATCCCGGTGTCCCTGTCATGTCCCCCATGTATAGTTGAACCTTGGATACCCTCTCCTAGAACTGAACCTGAACCAACTCCAGATGCCACCATTTGTTTTGGTCCGTTATTTCTGGATGTCTAAGAAGACTTCCTGTAAAACCTCTCAAGATGCTCAAGCTATCCACATGCTTGGCACTCCTTTGGAGGCCTACTGCACTGAGTCCAAACATGTCATGGCTGTCCACACTAATAGAAAACTACTAAATAAATACTATGAGGTGGTCTATCTGAGTCCTTGGCCTGACCTCCCTACTGGAACTCATATTGTCCTCAATTCCTGCTATCTGAACCATCACCTGAAGCCATCACCCGGCCAACCTGGGGCTTATCCCTCTGGTTTCCCTCCATTATGAGCGCCTGATTCACTACCTCCAAAAAAGAACCCAGCCAGAAGATATTCACATGGATCTGAATGGTGTGTCATAAGCCATCCTCAAAGAACCTCACCATAGGTGCGTCATTTCTTACCATACCAGGTGAAAAGCAAGACAACTCAGTGAAAGTAGCTACATAGTCTATGACGGACATGTCTCCCTGTTGAAGGCTCAAGAACTCCTAATCTCTCTCTACCCTCAGTGTCTTTGGGTAAAAGTGCTCGAAAAACCTATCCTCGAAGTCTTTCCATGATAGCCCCTCGTGCCTGTGATCCTGAACCTGCACATCCCACCAACGCTTCTCTGGTCCCCGTAGCATGTATGTCACCAGCTTGACCCTCTGCCCTAGAGGCATCTCAATCTTCTCGAAGATCATATGCATCCTCTCTATCTAGTTCTTAGCCGCCTGAGGACCACCCTCAACCTAAAAAAGTGGCGGGTGCTATGACTGGAACTCATACGTCAGATATGCCATATATGGCGCTGTACCCTGTGCACCTTTGTCAATACCCTGCAAGACACATACCAGGATAGCTCGGAGATGCTCGTCGATCCATGGTCTGAATGCTACCAAAATTGATTGATGTCCTACCTACACTGGATCCTGAACCTGATCCAGTCCTTGAGCCTGTACCTGCGGCTCACGCTCTGCCTACACTGGATCCTAGACCTGATCCTGCTCCTGCGGCACTATACCATCTCCCGTGTGACGCTCCATCTGAGTCGGCTAAAAGGAACACATTTAATACCATAAATGGTCAGACATCCCATATATATACATAATAATATATATTCAACGTAGATAAGGAATACAGTAAAGAGGAATCATAAAACAACTACCCTTACTCTCTCTTATCACAACCCATGCCCCTGGCATCCTGACCTCATGGTCTCCTTACCCGTCCTCAACAGAGTCAAGTATCAAAAGTACCTTGGGACATGCTTGTCCTGACAACCAATGTTTCCTCAAACAGATGACCGATTCTCCCAATCCTGATGATCAAAATAACCTCAACCATAGTACCTTCTTGCTCATACAAGAGCCAGACTCAAATACCCTACCACATGTAATTCTACAATATATAAAGCATTGTAAAACACATTGAAAAAAAAACAAGCAATTATATCAAGAATTTCACCTTCTCTCATTTCAAATCATATAAAGCATGGTAATTGATATTATTCACATGGAATTATCACTTCAAAAATCATACGTGCATTTATGAAATTGAAATACCCTAAAAATGTGCCTATAAAAATCCAAGAAAACAAGTCTTGACATACCAGGCCAAGGTCCAATTCTCCCTTACCAAACCGGGTCAAGGTTTGCATATCACAATCATTAACACCACACACCAAGTGATCCATCGAGGTGGAAATCACATAAACTGTGATCTGAGAAAAAATTAAACAGCAATTCCCACCCATGGAAACTTGGTCCATCCCTTGTACCTGGGGCTGCAGGCACCCAAGCATAATATATAAACCCAGTTCCAGTAACAACCTATCTCCAGTCTACCATATCCCAAATAGTAAAACCAACAGAAATAAAAAGAGAAGTCTCAATATCATTAGTAGCCAGCAAAACACTACTATTAAATCCCTATCAATAAAATCCTCTGATACCACTTTGTAATCACCCGAACCCGAACAGTGCTAAACGGACTGGGTGTTACAACCTTAGGCGCACCTCCCTAAATTCCAAAGTCTGTCGACTAGCAGTGAGGGTCTTACAGATATATTGAGGAGGCTATACCCTCTTGGAAGATAATTATGGTACTGGTCTGAGTATAATAATAAAGATGCAGCGAAATAAACGACTCAGTAGACTCAAACCAGACCCGTATAGTTGAAGCGCATTCAATATTGATAAACAGAAAAAGAAATAAATATAAACAACGGCAGCGGAAAGTAAACACAACAACATTATGATCACTTATAACTACCACTAAACAACAAACATTCATCCAAATCAGGTCATACATATCCATATTTAAGGGCGCCAATGGCTAACCAAATGTAGCTGCAAAAAAAGTAATTATGCTGATACAGGAAAGTAAGAAAAACATAGTAAACTCTAGCTAAGAAAGACCTCAGGGTCCATACCATCTCCATGCAACAGCTAATGTAGACCATCTCCTAAAGCTAGCCTCTTTACTGCACGTAAATCCATAAAGTCTGCACGTGTCCTGAAGGGCCCATGCAGGGTGTGAGAGGAATCTCAGTAAGATACCTCCCAATGGTGCATACCAAATATAAGTGTTTAATTAGGCATGAATTTACAAGGAAAACAGTAAACAGTATAATGCACAAATAAACACAAACTCCACTGATGCTCAACATCCAACATGGAGTGTCACCTACTTCATACAACGCTGGAATCTCTGTCATGTAACCCAGCACCATGTGCCCCTGACACTGCGTTTCTCAAGTACTGACATCCCAAAGGCACGCCCAAGAAATAGTAACCTGGAGTAATAGTGATGCATGTCCTCAATAAGTAACCTGAGGGACAACGATGTCTACCCTCAAAATAAGTAACTGGAGGGACATCGATGTTTGCCCTCAAATAAAGTAACCAGAGGGACAACGATGTCTGCCCTCAAATAAAGTAACTAGAGGGACAGTGATATCTGCCCTCAAATAACGGTGACCCTCTACCCCCAACTTGATAGCCTCAATGCTATCCCTTGAAGGCTCCTCACCTTCCACACAGTTTCCTACAGCAAGCACCCCAAACCAAAAGTACCTAAACTGCAACTAACGGGGGCCTCTACCCACACGAGTGGTCAAAACTACCTCATCACGGAGTCTCTCTGTGTGCACACTACTCATAGTTTCGAGTGAGAGATAATCACAAAATAGTTCCCAAGCCACAACATATTTGAAACCTCATGTCCCTACGACCATGTCGCTCAAGTCTGATGGCCCTTCCATCCAAGTAACCCGAGTCATGCCCAACCTGACAGTCACACTGCTTCAAGCCGACATCCATGACAACCTATCCCGTGGTCAGAACCACCTAATGTAACCTGATCCAAACCCAACCTATGATCACCATCACTCAAGAATATCTGAGCCATGCCCAACACAACCTAATGTTCCAGCATATGCAATTTAGCAATTACATATATAACACATTTAAACAAAACACATAAATAGGAAAAACAATATAAATAGTTGAATTTCACTAGCCCAAAGGTTATCAAACAACAGTACTGAGGTCTTGAATGACACTAACAATTCATATCAAGGTTTAATAAACTAAACTAAACAGTTTAATCAAACAAAAACAATTATAACCATTTTGGCATTCCCCAGCCAAAATGCCCCGATGAGCAACGACCACTCGCCCGGCCCCTCCCAAGAAAAATAGGTAACATGGCATACCCAAAGGCATCCCATAGGTCAAATAACAGTTAAATAGGCAATAAAAAGTAAAATAGGGTCACGCTCAAAATACCCAAAAATGCGTCAAAGGTTGCGCCACCCAAAAGTCTTTGAAAACACAAAATGAGGTATGTACCACCTACCTCATACTAGTATGATGACACTCCTCCGATAACAGTCTCCAATTATGTCTAAAATGTGGTAGATCTAAAAAAGATTTAAAACCACTCAATCCCCTATAACTTGTTCTAGAACAGAAATCAAGAAGAACTGCTCAAGAGGAATCAAGGCCTTACCGAGGGGGTTCCAACGGATTTAATGGTGTTTGAAACCAGTCTCAGACAAAGAAATGGGAGAGAATTAAAGCTCTGGTGGCCTAGTTCATGAAACCTGGTGACCCCCTATGCCCTCTGCCTCAAAACAAGGCTAATGCTCGTTTTAATGAAAAATAAAGAAAGTACACAGCGTGTACTTTAGGACTACACACCGTGTTTCATTTTACTATTCATAAGACAACTGATATTTCATCAAGGACTTTCCGAATGACTACACGATGTGTACCTCTTTACCCAGCTGACATCCCCAGCCTGCCATGTATATCCCCATACACAGCCCCTCTACACGGCATGTACAAATAGTATACGACGTGTACATGCTAAAAACATTCTACCCAGCCAACAAGCCTACACACCATGTATGATCTCCACATGGTCAAGGGTACACGACATGTATATAACTACATTCTGTGTAGTAAGAAATTCCCACACGGTCATCACACAACAAGTATTCGGTGAGTACATGGTCGGTACTCGCCCAACCCATACACGGCGTGTACTCTAGAGTACAAGGCCTGTATTCTGGAAATTTCTAAAACATCCCAGTTTTTCCCAGTTTTCTCAAGAACAATTCAAAAATTCAAACAGGGTCATGATTTTGATCCGTTCTAAAAAGTCAAGGTTCTTACACCTTTTTACTTCTCTTTCTTTCTTTTAAAGTGATAGTTTTACTAACTCTTTTTCCAATGTGGGATTTTCAAATAAGTTTTAGATTACAATTTTAAAATTGTGAAGATGAAATTTCTAAAAGGGGGGAAATATGTAACATCTATAGTTTTAAGAAAGAAACATTATGTTCAATAGCATACATGATACACTACATTGAGCTTAAAAGAACAACTAAATATTATTATTTCAATATTACCATTATAACCTAATTGTTGGAATGATGGGAATGAAAAATATAAATGAAATTATGAAAATATGATTTACACATGTTTAAATAATGATTCATTGGTTACCAACTTTATTAGAAATGTAGAGACCCGAAGCTTGACGTACATTGACATTACATTACATTTGAGGAATACTTAGTACATAACAAAAACACACACACAAGGACCGTAATAGTTTAGTGTCTTTGGAAACTTGGAATATAATCTTCTAATCGTGGTGAAAGATATTCAAAATCTCCCATAAAGATCTTCCTTTTTTGTACCTAAAACCTTTCTTTATATCCTGGGGAAAAGAAAACATAAAAGGGTGAGCTCAAATGCTCAGTAAGAACAAAAGAAATATCATAAGCACATAACTTTTGGAAATATTAACCTGCAAAAGAGATCATAATTTCATAACATGGGATAAATCATGGCAGTGAAATGTAGTCACAATAATTATAACTTAAAACATGAAACTTTGTGGCATACACACATAATAATAGAGAATAATATCTTATTAGTCAAGACTCATTGCCAAGACTATCTTAGTGGACAAAGTCCCTTTCTGAACCGAGTCACCCTCGTTTCAGTTCTGTTTCACTGAACCGGTATAACCTACCATTCCAGCCATGTCTATCTCATGAGATATAAAATCTTTACCCAATGCATTGGAGGGAGATATAGGTCTCACCCATATCATAATGATACCATTCTTATGTGTGCCACAAAACCATAAATCATATATCATTGCATAACCCATGTAATAAAATGGGATTCTTAAACCTCATGCCATTATAATCCATAAACAATTGATATCATTTCATCATAAGAAAATTGAAACCATTTAAATCATAGAGACATTTTACTTGAAACATACATATCAAATAACGTCATCTTAGATGGAAAATAGTTTTGAAAAAAAAACACTTGAAATGAATTTTTGAGGAAAATATCCTTTCTTGTTTAAAAACATTATTCCTTTATTAACATGTCATAAAACTAAAAGAAGTTGATTAAAAATAAACTTGAAAACTTGTAAATGAAGCTTCTTGGAAATAATGTTTTAAAAATCCATTCATGAAGTATAAGTTAAAAAAACATTCTTCTCGTACTTTTGTCAGAAAGTCAAAAAAGTACCTCGTACAAAAAACGACAAAAGATTCCTTTCATATCTTTTACTAAAACTCACCAAAGGGTAAAAATGGATTTAAAAAATTGTAGGTGGATGGAAATAATATTACATATTGAGGAAACATGGATTTGGATGATAAAATACACCCCAGTAAATACCAAAGTATAAACAATCTCGGATAAAAATGAGATTGTGATATTTCCCTTACCTTAGGTCTGATATGCTTCGTAAGTGTCAGAACCTCCTGTATAATGATTTAAATAATTTTATTGACTTATTCCAGAATCATACTCATTGTTATGATATCATATATGGTTCACTTAGGACTTTATATTACCCGTTCTTTTGTAAATTCCATGTTAAAGAAGCGTTTTGGGTAAAATCGTTTCATTTATCGTAGGTGTTTGGACTTGTTGTTCTTGACATTATTATTACTTATATCATGATTTACTTACTTCCAGAATATAAAACATGATTTATATATCATATATATTCATTATATATATATAATATATAGATAAATGAAATGAAACACACCGTTCATGGAGACGGTAGTCCGTACGTACGCATAAACGCTGTTTTCCTTTCTTTATTGTCTTGAATGGAAGTAAGTAGATATATATATACATATATACATAAATCCAGTAGATTTAACATGTCATATATTTCATTATTATTCATTATATATACTTTATAATCATTCATTAATGGTTAATGTGGAGAATGAATCTCATCGCGTCATGGAGACGGTAGTCCGTACGTACGCACGAGCGATGATATCGTTCTCATGATCGTGAACTTGTGTTGAAGTGCATGTATAATATTTCAGTATCAATATCACTTTATAATAATAATATATAGTTAATCATTACACCATTATACCCATCCAATTAAGGTGGTGGTGGAAAATAGATTACACCACGGCGTGGAGACGGTATTCCCTACGTACGCACACGCGGTGATTTCCTTTTTCCGTAGGATGGATAGAAGGTTAATTAGAGTTGTTTCATATTTATAATAACATATCAGTATATAATAAATATTGATGTTATTACTTTATCATGAAACAACTAAAGAATAAGAAGTTGAAGAAGAAAGAAATTGAAAAAGATCGGTAATGGATATTACCTCTTTTTGACGCGCCTTTTCTTAACCTCCACTTAAAGAACTAAAGATGGTCTTTGAAGAAGACCAGGACCTCTAGGATGATACTAGGGAAGTGGAGAAGAGATTTTGGCAGGGGTTGTCTGAGCTTGAATGCTCAAATTGGTGTGAGGAGGAGAGGGAGGAGGTGCCCTTTTATAAGGGAGGAGAGGGAAACCTTTGGAATAACTAAAAATATTATTTTATTATAAAGTCAAGTTCGGTTTTAAATAGCTCCAAATTGATTTATTTCGAGGCTAAGGTGGGTATGGGTCGAAATCCTCTCATAAAATAGAATTTAGACAAGTTTAGGTTCCTATTTTAACCTTATCATTTAGATTTAACATTAAGTTAAATAATTTTACTTTTACCGTGTCTTCTTGTGTTCTTACACTATAAGGTTAATAAACTTACTATAAAAAGCCAAAAGAACCCCAAATTGTTTATTATTAATATATATAACCTTATCTTAGTCATTTGGCCGAACCTTAGATTTTTAGGAATAAAATAACAATTAATAATATAATACTTTTTTTAAAAACTATTTTATGTCAATTTTGACACTATTTAGTAATTGATTTTTGTGAAAATAATAACAGAATGATAAGTTCTAAAAAAGTAAATTAAATCAATACTAACATGTCATATTAACCTATAAAATTAGTGTAATTCATAAAAAGTCTCAAATTATATTTATTTCGGTATTTATAACATCAATTATGTCAATATTTCATTAATAAGATAATTACTGCATCATCATTGTGTCATAAATATATTAAATTATTTAATGTCTAAAAATTACAAATAAAATACCATTATGTAGGAAATCTTTTTAGATTTCTAATTAATATTTATATTCGAATTTATCTTATGTATTACCCCATATTAAAAATGTTTTAGTAAATAAACTTTGATTTTAACTCTTTTAACCCTTCTTTAAATAAATTAATAATAAATGTCCTAATCTAATCCAAGTGGGCCTAAATGGTCATATTTTATTACTAAGTTTTTTTTTGGTCGAATTAAACTTGTCCAATAGAATTAGGACATGTGTTAGGGTAATAATAATATCATTTCTACCCTTAATTACCCTATTTACTTTTAACCGTGGTAAAAAAAAGTAAAAAGTTATTATTCACCAAAAAAATTATTTTTATCTCATTGAACCACATTTTACTTACTGACATCAATCGTGTCTTCCGGATTTTTGAAATTCCACTCACAGAAGCGGTAAAATTAAGTTTTATGAACAATTCAGTTTTTTTTAACTACCACTTAGTGGTTTCACTATTCATCAAAAATTGAAAGTTTTCAGAAAAAAACCAAAAATTAGGCCTAAGCTATATTTGATATTATGAACTCAAAAATGATGTCTATTTTACCAAATTCAAAACATATCATTTTCATTAACTAATTTAAAAATTAATTCTCATCGTCAAAACAAAATAGCGTGTTTTTAAGAGATAATAACTATCAAAAGATCGACACTTGTTTATAACTAGTTTAAATGTGAAATTACATCCAATGACCAACATTGTATTAAATTGTAAAAATATATTCTAAATATACCATAAAACCACTCAAATTAATAATTTATCACTATTAATTATTTCAATTGAAAATGTTGTTTTTAATTAAAATTTAGTAATTTCCACTATTCATCAAAATATGAAAGTTATCCGAAAATTACCAAAATTTCACCCTAAGCTAATTTCGATATTCCGAATCCAAAAATGAAGTCCATTTTGAAAAATAAAATTTATAAAATTTCAAAAAGTGGTTATTACTATTCATAACGGCTAGTTTTAATAATATTTTAATAGCATATCGTTGTTTAGTGAAACTCGGTATTGCGTACTACACATGCTATCAAGGAAGGTCGCGATTGTGTGTAATGAAAGGCAAGTCAAGGATGCGTGTTGTGCAAGCTCCTTTTGGTGTAGCGTACAACACAAGACATTAATGAAATTAAAAAGAATATTTTTCATAAAATCTCGGGGTGTTACATTCTACCCCCCTTAAAATGAATTTCGCCCTCGAAATTCGTCGGGGTTATAAATGGTTTACTATTAAAAAGTTTCTTTAATAGAAACCCACATCGTAAAAAGGAATACCAAAACCAATCATTAAAAACAAAAGTATGAAATGTAACGGTTACCCAAATAAACTAATCACTGGGTTTCCACATAAGTGAAAATATAGATATGGAAGATAAATCTAACCATCATGTTCTGATGTAGAGTGGTAGAGAACATGGCTATGGAAAAGCTAGAAATCACAAAGCCATAAATTTGTGATGATCTAAGGTACCATCTGATTCATCAGATATAAGAGCACTAAGACAACATTTTTGGTTTTCAAGATCATTTCCCTAAAGTTGATGAAATTGGAATTAGAAGAAATACTTTCGTGATTTTGGTATAGTCTCACCGTTTGTCGTTCTTTGCACAATTTCCACTTAATCTCTCAAATAAATGAAGTTTAATTTGTCATTCGTGATGTTTTAGCAGATCATGTGATAGAATGATGGGTCATTCCATCTCTTTCAAACAAAAGGTTAGCAAAAGTTATAAGTCCATCTTATGGTTAATCGTATATGGTTCAAAAAATAAACTTATACTTCATATATCATACCGCTTAATAAAATAAAACTAGTTTCTACTAACCAGGGACTTCCTGTAGGCCAGTGGTAGGCGATAAAGGCCAGTCACACTTCGGTTGTGGGTTCGATTCCCACATCCTTGTCCGAAGCGATGGGTTGTCGCCCGTCCTGCAGGTTGACCTTTTTCTAAAACTATATTACTATAACATCCCATCAATAATATCGAAAAAACTTCTATCCTTAAACAATACTAACTTATGTCCAACATAATCCATTCCAATCTTTAGGCTTATCCTTAATATTGCAGTCCACTCTCATACCATAGTGAAAACGATTACCAGAGATTTAATACCATCGTTGATCCCCATATATCATAAGATATGTTTTGTTGGTCACATTCCAAACATTCAAAGTCCTTAATCATGTATTCTCTTGAATACCCATTGAACCTTATTGAAAACATGAGTGCTGTTAAAAGTTAACACTTTCCACATACCAAAATCCTCAAAATTTTATATACTCAAACCATGATATCACTTAGTCTTTATATCAATCATGAGCTCATGAATACTGTCAAAAATTTCATTTTCTACTTATCCCTTCATTATGCGCATATCATCTATATTCCAAAAATATCTAAATATCCTTTAATGGATACTGGTACCATTAATCATACACTTTCAAAACTCAAGGAAAGACAACATCGTAACAATCCTTATATGTCTCTTTATTCCATAGTACCATGAGATTACTTATAGAACATTACACATGATAAACATGTAATCATTCCACTACATTCTTAAACCATTGACCGAGCTTCAACAATTCTTCCATCTCATATATCATTTGTAGTCTCTTCATCATCATCAACATAAATACTACCCATACGACCATACCGATTCTCTTCATGAGACTTTACCTTAGGGAATTGGTTTGCATAATGCCCGTACATTCCACATTTAAAACATTTAACCATTGTTGATGTCGTAGCAATACCATTATCCTCATCCCTGGTGTTAACTGAACCTTTTCCTTTTCACTTACTGGCTTTGTGTCCTTCTTTTCCACACCCAAAGCATCTTCCAGTTCCTTTGAAACATTCTTCTTGATTCCTCTTCCCACATGATTTACATAGGGGAAATTGAACTTTCTTTCCTCTATGATCATCATGAAACTCCATCTTTCTCTTATTAGCCGAGTCAGGAAACTTACCAAATTTTACTTTATTGATCATATTATGAGATTGCTGATTTGGCATAATAATGATGTTTGGACTTCCAAATCCCCTTTCATTTGGTTTCTCGTGAAAAATATCATTCCATTGTCCATCATATCCTCCATTATCGTGAATCACCTTGTTTTCATCCATTTTCTAAAACCCAAAAAGAATAGTGTTAGAGGAAAAAATCATAATAAAGGGGGAGTAACTTCAATATCTAACATCTGAGGTTAAATTATAAGATTTTTACCATAGTTCTAGGACTATCCTATACGTATACTTATCCTTAGGGACATCCCTAGACATACCTTAGAAATATCTCTAGGGATCTCACTAACGTTCTCACATCCTAGTTTCCAAAGGTTGACTAAACCTTTCCTCTGATACCAACTGTAGAGACTTGAAGCTTGACGTACATTGACATTACATTACATTTGCGGAATACTTAGTACATAACAAAAACACACACACAAGGACCGTAATAGTTTAGTGTCTTTGGAAACATGGAATATAATCTTCTAATCGTGGTGAAAGATCTTCAAAATCTCCCATAAAGATCTTCCTTTTTTGTACCTAAAACCTTTCTTTATATCCTGGGGAAAAGAAAACATAAAAGGGTGAGCTCAAATGCTCAGTAAGGGTAAACAAAAGAAATATCATAAGCACATAACTTTTGGAAATATTAACCTGCAAAAGAGATCATAATTTCATAACATGGGATAAATCATGGCAGTGAAATGCAGTCACAATAATTATAACTTAAAACATGAAACTTTGTGGCATACACACATAATCATAGAGAATAATATCTTATTAGTCAAGACTCATTGCCAAGACTATCTTAGTGGACAAAGTCCCTTTCTGAACCGAGTCACCCTCGTTTCAGTCCTGTTTCACTGAACCGGTATAACCTACCATTCCAGCCATGTCTATCTCATGAGATATAAAATCTTTACCCAATGCATTGGAGGGAGATATAGGTCCCACCCATCTCATAATGATACCATTCTTATGTGTGCCACAAAACCATAAATCATACATCATTGCACAACCCATGTAATAAAATGGGATTCTTAAACATCATGCCATCATAATCCATAAACAATTGATATCATTTCATCATAAGAAAATTGAAACCATTTAAATCATAGAGACATTTTACATGAAACATACATATCAAATAACGTCATCTTAGATGGAAAATAGTTTTGAAAAAAAAACACTTGAAATGAATTTTTGAGGAAAATATCCTTTCTTCTTTAAAAACATTTTTCCTTTATTAACATGTCATAAAACAAAAAGAAGTTGATTAAAAATAATCTTGAAAACTTGTAAAGGAAGCTTCTTGGAAATAATGTTTTAAAAATCCATTCATGCCGTATAAGTTAAAAAAACATTCTTCTCGTACTTTTGTCAGAAAGTCAAAAAAGTACCTCGTACAAAAAACGACAAAAGATTCCTTTCATATCTTTTACTAAAAATCACCAAAGGGTAAAAATGGATTTAAAGAATTGTATGTGGATGGAAATAATATTACATATTGAGGAAATATGGATGTGGATGATATAATACACCCTAGTAAATACCAAAGTATAAACAGTCTCGGATAAAAATGAGATTGTGATATTTCCCTTACCTTAGGTCCGATATGCTTCGTAAGTGTCCGAACCTCATGTATAATGATTTAAATAATGTTATTTACTTATTCTATAATCATAATCATTGTTATGATATCATATATGGTTCACTTATGACTTTATATTACCCGTTCTTTGGTAAATTCCTTGTTAAAGAAGCGTTTTGGGTAAAATTGTTTCATTTATCGTAGGTGTTTGGACTTGTTGTTCTTGACATTATTATTTCTTATATCATGATTTAATTACTTCCAGAATATAAAACATGATTTATATATCATATATATTCAGTATATATATATAATATATAGATAAATGAAATGAAACACACCGTTCATGGAGACGGTAGTCCGTACGTACGCATGAACGTTGTTTTCCTTTCTTTATTGTCTTGAATGGAAGTAAGTAGATATATATATACATATATACATAAATCCAGTATATTTAACATGTCATATATTTCATTATTATTCAATATATATACTTTATAATCATTCATGAATGGTTAATGTGGAGAATGAATCTCATCGCGTCGTGGAGACGGTAGTCCGTACGTACGCACGAGCGATGATATCGTTCTCATGATCGTGAACTTGTGTTGAAGTGTATGTATACTATTTCAGTATCAATATCACTTTATAATAATCATATATAGTTACTCATTACACCATTATTCCCATCCAATTAAGGTGGTGGCGGAAAATAGATTACACCACGGTGTGGAGACGGTATTCCGTACGTACGCACACGCGGTGATTTCCTTTTTCCGTAGGATGGATAGAAGGTTAATTAGAGTTGTTTCATATTTATAATAACATATCAGTATATAATAAATACTGATGTTATTACTTTATCATTAAATAATTAAATAATAAGAAGTTGAAGAAGAAAGAAATTGAAAAAGATCGGTAATGGATATTACCTCTTTTTGACACGCCTTTTCTTAACCTCCACTTAAAGAACTAAGTATGGTCTTTGAAGAAGACCAGGACCTCTAGGATGATACTAGGGAATTGGAGAAGAAATTTTGGCAGGGGTTGGCCGAGCTTGAATGCTCAAATTGGTGTGAGGAGGAGAGGGAGGAAGTGCCCTTTTATAAGGGAGGAGAGGGGCACCTTTGGAATAACTAAAAATATTATTTTATTATAAAGTTAAGTTCGGTTTTAAATAGCTCCAAATTGATTTATTTCGAGTATAAGGTGGGGATGGGTCTAAATCCTCTCATCAAAAAGAATTTAGACAAGTTTAGGTTCCTATTTTAACCTTATCATTTAGATTTAACATTAAGTTAAATAATTTTACTTTTACCGTGTCTTCTTGTGTTCTTACACTATAAGGTTAATAAACTTACTATAAGAAGCCAAACGAACCCCAAATTGTTTATTATTAATATATATAACCTTATCTAAGTCATGTGGACGAACCTTAGATTTTTAGGAATAAAATAACAATTAATAATATAATATTTGTTTTAAAAACTATTTTATGTCAATTTTGACACTATTTAGTAATTGATTTTTGTGAAACTCATAAATGAATGATAAGTTCGAAAAAATTATATTAAATCAATACTAACATGTCATATTAACCTATAAAATTAGTGTAATTCATAAAAAGTCTCAAATTATATTTATTTCGGTATTTATAACATCAATTATGTCAATATTTCATTAATAAGATAATTACTGCATCATCGTTGTGTCATAAATAAATTAAATTATTTAATGTCTAAAAATTACAAATAAAATACAATTATGTAGGAAATCTTTTTATATTTCTAATTAATATTTATAGTCGAATTTATCTTATGTATTACCTCATATTAAAAATGTTTTAGTAAATAAACTTTGATTTTAACTCTTTTAACCCTTCTTTAAATAAATTAATAATAAATGTCCTAATCTAATCCAAGTGGGCCTAAATGATCATATTTTATTCCTAAGTTTGTTTTTGGTAGAATTACACTTGTCCAATAGAATTAGGACATGTGTTAGGGTAATAATAATATCATTTCTACCCTTAATTACCCTATTTACTTTTAACCGTGGTAAAAAAAAGTAAAAAGTTACTATTCACCAAAAAATTATTTTTATCTCATTGAACCACATTTTACTTACTGACATCAATCGTGTCTTTCGGATTTTTGAAATTCCACTCACAGAAGCAGTAAAATTAAGTTTTATGAACAATTCAGTTTTTTTTAACTACCACTTAGTGGTTTCACTATTCATCAAAAATTGAAAGTTTTCAGAAAAAAACCAAAAATTAGGCCTAAGCTATATTTGATATTATGAACTCAAAAATGATGTCTATTTTACCAAATTCACAACATATCAGTTTCATTAACTAATTTAAAAATTAATTCCCGTCGTCAAAACAAATAGCGTGTTTTTAAGAGATAATAACTATCAAAAGATCGACACTTGTTTATAACTAGTTTAAATGTGAAATTACATCCAATGACCAACATTGTATTAAATTGTAAAAATATATTCTAAATATACTTTAAAACCACTCAAATTAATAATTTATCACTATTAATTATTTCGATTGAAAAATTTGTTTTTAATTAAAATTTAGTAATTTCCACTATTCATCAAAATATGAAAGTTATCCGAAAATTACCAAAATTTCACCCTAAGCTAATTTCGATATTCCGAATCCAAAAATGAAGTCCATTTTGAAAAATAAAATTTATAAAATTTCAAAAACTGGTTATTACTATTCATAACGGCTAGTTTTAATAATATTTTAATAGCATATCGTTGTTTAGTGAAACTCGGTATTGCGTACTACACACGCTATCAAGGAAGGTCGCGATTGTGTGTAATCAAAGGCAAGTCAAGGATGCGTGTTGTGCAAACTCCTTTTGGTGTAGCGTACAACACAAGACATTAATGAAATTAAAAAGAATATTTTTCATAAAATCTCGGGGTGTTACATTCTACCCCCCTTAAAATGAATTTCTCCCTCGAAATTCGTCGGGGTTATAAATGGTTTACTATTTGAAAGTTTCTTTAATCGAAACCCACATCGTAAAAAGGAATACCAAAACCAATCTTTAAAAACAAAAGTATGAAATGTAACGGTTACCCAAATAAACTAATCACTGGGTTTCCACATAGGTGAAAATATGGATATGGAAGAGAAATCTAACCATCATGTTCTGATGGAGAGTGGTAGAGAACATGGCTATGGAAAAGCTAGCAATCACAAAGCCATAAATTTGTGATGATCTAAGGTACCATCTGATTCATCAGATATAAGAGCACTAAGACAACATTTTTGGTTTTCAAGATCATTTCCCTAAAGTTGATGAAATTGGAATTAGAAGAAATACTTTCGTGATTTTGGTATAGTCTCATCGTTTGTCATTCTTTGGACAATTTCCACTTCATCTCTTAAAGAAATGATGTTGAATTTGTCATTCGTGATGTGTTAGCAGATCATGTGACAGAATGATGGGTCATTCCATCTCTTTCAAACAAAAGGTTAGAAAAAGTTATGAGTCCATCTTATGGTTAATCGTATATAGTTCCAAAAATAAACTTATACTTCATATATCATATCGCTTAATAAAATAAAACTAGTTTCTACTAACCAGGGACTTCCTGTAGGCCAGTGGTAGGCGATAAAGGCCAGTCGCACTTCGGTTGTGGGTTCGATTCCCACAACCTTGTCCGAAGCGATGGGCTGTCGCCCGTCCTGCATGTTGTCCTTTTTCTAAAACTATATTACTATAACATCCCATCAATAATATCGAAAAAACTTCTATCCTTAAACAATACTAACTTATATACAACATAATCCATTCCAATCTTTAGGCTTATCCATAATACTGCAGTCCACTCTCATAACATAGTGAAAACGATTACCAGAGATTTAATACCATCGTTGATCCCCATATATCATAAGATATGTTTTGTTGGTCACATTCCAAACATTCAAAGTCCTTAATCATGTATTCTCTTGAATACCCATTGAATCTTATTGAAAACATGAGTGCTGTTAAAAGTTAACACTTTCCACATACCAAAATCCTCAAAATTCTATATACTCAAACCATGATATCACTTAGTCCTTATATCAATCATGAGCTCATGAATACTGTCAAAAATTTCATTTTCTACTTATCCCTTCATTATGCGCATATCATCTATATTCCAAAAATATATGAATATCCTTTAATGGATACTGGTACCATTAATCATACACTTTCAAAACTCAAGGAAATACAACAGTGTAACAATCCTTAGATGTCTCTTTATTCCATAGTACCATGAGATTACTTATAGAACATTACACATGATAAACATGTAATCATTCCACTAAATTCTTAAACCATTGACCGAGCTTCAACAATTCTTTCATCTCATATATCATTTGTAGTCTCTTCATCATCATCAACATAAATACTACCCATACGACCATACTGATTCTCTTCATGAGACTTTACCTTAGGGCATTGGTTTGCATAATGCCCGTACATTCCACATTTAAAACATTTAACCATTGTTGATGTCGTAGCAATACCATTATCCTCATCCCTGGTGTTAACTGAACCTTTTCCTTTGCACTTACTGTCTTTTTTTCCTTCTTTTCCACACCCAAAGCATCTTCCAGTTCCTTTGAAACATTCTCCTTGATGCCTCTTCCCACATGATTTACATAGGGGAAATTGAACTTTCTTTCCTCTATGATCATCATGAAACTCCATCTTTCTCTTATTATCCGAGTCAGGAAACTTACCAAATTTTACTTTATTGATCATATTATGAGATTGCTGATTCGGCATAATAATGATGTTTGGACTTCCAAATCCCCATTCATTTGGTTGCTCCTGAAAAATATCATTCCATTGTCCATCATATCCTCCATTATCGTGAATCACCTTATTTCCAGCCATTTTCTAAAACCCAAAAAGAATAGTGTTAGAGGCAAAAATCATAATAAATGGGGAGTAACTTCAATATCTAACATCTTAGGTTAAATTCTAAGATCGTTACCATAGTTCTAGGACTATCCTATACGTATACTTATCCTTAGGGACATCCCTAGACATACCTTAGAAATATCTCTAGGGATCTCACTAACGTTCTCACATCCTAGTTTCCAAAGGTTGACTAAACCTTTCCTCTGATACCAACTGTAGAGACCCAAAGCTTGACGTACATTGACATTACATTACATTTGCGGAATACTTAGTAAATAACAAAAACACACACACAAGGACTGTAATAGTTTAGTGTCTTTGGAAACTTGGAATATAATCTTCTAATCTTGGTGAAAGATCTTCAAAATCTCCCATAAAGATCTTCCTTTTTTGTACCTAAAACCTTTCTTCATATCCTGGGGAAAAGAAAACATAAAAGGGTGAGCTCAAATGCTCAGTAATGGTAAACAAAAGAAATATCATAAGCACATAACTTTTGGAAATATTAACATGCAAAAGAGATCATAATTTCATAACATGGGATAAATCATGGCAGTGAAATGTAGTCACAATAATTATAACTTAAAACATGAAACTTTGTGGCATACACACATAATCATAGAGAACAATATCTTATTAGTCAAGACTCATTTCCAAGACTATCTTAGTGGACAAAGTCCCTTTCTGAACTGAGTCACCCTCGTTTTAGTCCTGTTTCACTGAACCGGTATAACCTACCATTCCATCCATGTCTATTTCATGAGATATAAAATCTTTACCCAATTCATTGGAGGGAGACATAGGTCCCACCCATCTCATAATGATACCATTCTTATGTGTGCCACAAAACCATAAATCATACATCATTACATAACCCATGTAATAAAATGGGATTCTTAAACATCATGCCATCATAATCCATAAACAATTGATATCATTTCACCATAAGAAAATTGAAACCATTTAAATCATATAGATATTTTACTTGAAGCATACATATCAAATAATGTCATCTTAGATGGAAAATAGTTTTGAAAAAAAAACACTTGAAATGAATTTTTGTGGAAAATATCCTTTCTTCTTTAAAAACATTTTTCCTTTCTTAACATGTCATAAAACTAAAATAAGTTGATTAAAAATAAACTTGAAAACTTGTAAAGGAAGCTTCTTGGAAATAATTTTTTAAAAATCCTTTCACGCCGTATAAGTTAAAAAAACATTCTTCTCGAACTTTTGTCAGAAAGTCAAAAAAGTACCTCGTACAAAAAACGACAAAAGATTCCTTTCATATCTTTTACTAAAACTCGCCAAAGGGTAAAAATGGATTTAAACAATTTTAGGTGGATGGAAATAATATTACATATTTAGGAAACATGGATGTGGATGATAAAATACACCCCAGTAAATACCAAAGTATAAACAATCTCGGATAAAAATGAGATTGTGATATTTCCCTTACCTTAGGTCCGATATGCTTCGTAAGTGTCCAAACCTCCTGTATAATGATTTAAATAATGTTATTGACTTATTCCAGAATCATACTCATTGTTATGATATCATATATGGTTCACTTATGACTTTATATTACTCATTCTTTTGTAAATTCCATGTTAAAGAAGTGTTTTGGGTAAAATCGTTTCATTTATCGTAGGTGTTTGGACTTGTTGTTCTTGACATTATTATTACTTATATCATTATTTACTTACTTACAGAATATAAAACATGATTTATATATCATATATATTCAGTGTATATATATAATATATAGATAAATGAAATGAAACACACCGTTCATGGAGACGGTAGTCCGTACGTACGCATGAACGCTGTTTTCCTTTCTTTATTGTCTTGAATGGAAGTAAGTAGATATATATATACATATATACATAAATCCAGTAGATTTAACATGTCATATATTTCATTATTATTCATTATATATACTTTATAATCATTCATGAATGGTTAATGTGGAGAATGAATCTCATCGCGTCGTGGAGACGGTAGTCCGTACGTACGCACGAGCGATGATATCGTTCTCATGATCGTGAACTTGTGTTGAAGTGTATGTATACTATTTCTGTATCAATATCAATTTATAATAATCATATAGAGTTACTCATTACACCATTATACCCATCCAATTAAGGTGGTGGCGGAAAATAGATTACACCACGGCGTGGAGACGGTATTCCGTACGTACGCACACGCAGTGATTTCCTTTTTCCATAGGATGGATAGAAGGTTAATTAGAGTTGTTTCATATTTATAATAACATATCAGTATATAATAAATACTGATGTTATTACTTTATCATGAAACAACTAAATAATAAGAAGTTTAAGAAGAAAGAAATTGAAAAAGATCGGTAATGGATATTACCTCTTTTTGACGCGCCTTTTCTTAACCTCCACTTAAAGAACTAAGGATGGTCTTTGAAGAAGACCAGGACCTCTAGGATGATACTAGAGAAGTGGAGAAGATATTTTGGTAGGGGTTTTCCGAGCTTGAATGCTCAAATTGGTGTGAGGAGGAGAGGGAGGAGGTTCCCTTTTATAAGGGAGGAGAGGGGCACCTTTGGAATAACTAAAAATATTATTTTATTATAAAGTCAAGTTCGGTTTTAAATAGCTCCAAATTGATTTATTTCGAGGATAAGGTGGGGATGGGTCGAAATCCTCTCATACAATAGAATTTAGACAAGTTTAGGTTCCTATGTTAACCTTATCATTTAGATTTAACATTAAGTTAAATAATTTTACTTTTACCGTGTCTTCTTGTGTTCTTACACTATAAGGTTAATAAAATTACTATAAGAAGCCAAAAGAACCCCAAATTGTTTATTATTAATATATATAACCTTATCTAAGTCATTTGGCCGAACCTTAGGTTTTTAGGAATAAAATAACAATTAATAATATAATATTTGTTTTAAAAACTATTTTATGTCAATTTTGACACTATTTAGTAATTGATTTTTGTGAAAATCATAACAGAATGATAAGTTCGAACAAAGTAAATTACCTCAATACTAACATGTCATATTAACCTATAAAATTATTTTAATTCATAAAAAGTCTCAAATTATATTTATTTGGGTATTTATAACATCAATTATGTCAATACTTCATTAATAAGATAATTACTGCATCATCGTTGTGTCATAAATAAATTAAATTATTTAATGTCTAAAAATTACAAATAAAATACCATTATGTAGGAAATCTTTTTATATTTCTAATGAATATTTATAGTCGAATTTATCTTATGTATTACCCCATATTAAAAATGTTTTAGTAAATAAACTTTGATTTTAACTCTTTTAACCCTTCTTTAAATAAATTAATAATAAATGTCCTAATCTAATCCAAGTGGGCCTAAATGGTCATATTTTATTCCTAAGTTTGTTTTTGGTATAATTAAATTTGTCCAATAGAATTAGGACATGTGTTAGGATAATAATAATATCATTTCTACCCTTAATTACCCTATTTACTTTTAACCGTGGTAAAAAAAAGTAAAAAGTTACTATTCACCAAAAAATTATTTTTATCTCATTGAACCACATTTTACTTACTGACATCAACCGTGTCTTTCGAATTTTTTAAATTCCACTCACAGAAGCGGTAAAATTAAGTTTTGTGAACAATTCAATTTTTTTTAACTACCACTTAGTGGTTTCACTATTCATCAAAAATTGAAAGTTTTCAGAAAAAAACCAAAAATTAGGCCTAAGATATATTTGATATTAAGAACTCAAAAATGATTTCTATTTTACCAAATTCACAACATATCAGTTGCATTGACTAATTTAAAAATTAATTCCCATCGTCAAAACAAATAGCGTGTTTTTAAGAGATAATAACTATCAAAAGATCGACACTTGTTTATAACTAGTTTAAATATGAAATTACATCCAATGAACAAAATTGTATTAAATTGTAAAAATATATTCTAAATATACTTTAAAACCACTGAAATTAATAATTTATCACTATTAATTATTTCGACTGAAAATGTTTTTTTTAATTAAAATTTAGTAATTTCCACTATTCATCAAAATATGAAATTTATCCGAAAATTACCAAAATTTCACCCTAAGATAATTTCGATATTCTGAATCCAAAAATGAAGTATATTTTGAAAAATAAAATTTATAAAATTTCAAAAAGTGGTTATTTCTATTCATAACGGCTAGTTTTAATAATATTTTAATAGCATATCGTTGTTTAGTGAAACTCGGTATTGCGTACTACACACGCTATCAGGGAAGGTCGCGATTGTGTGTAATGAAAGGCAAGTCAAGGATGCGTGTTGTGCAAGCTCCTTCTGGTGTAGCGTACAACACAAGACATTAGTGAAATTAAAAAGAATATTTTTCATAAAATCTTGGGGTGTTACAAGAAATTTAAATAAAAACCAATAGAATATAAAGAATGTTTTTTATGAAAACCTATTTAAAAAGAGAATAATTGTGTTTATAAACTCATATCACTCTTTATGTATTTTTATTTAATGAAAAATATATATGTTATATATTCAATTTAATGTTTTAAATTCATCTTATATGTTTTCTAGATATGATATAAGAACAAATTTAATTTTTCAGATAAAAGAAGTATTTTTCAAAAAATAATGTTTTGCTGCATTTTGATGGTGAACCCTTTTTAAATTTAGTTTTTCCACTTTTATATGTTCTATTTGAAAAAATAAACTTCTTCTTTAGAATAGGGACATCAAATTTTATTTTTGATGCTTTTTTTATTTTTTTCTGATAACTATCATGTTTTGATCAATAGTAAGAATATACTAAATTTTAATTGAAAACAAATTTTTCCATCGAGATAATTAATATAGATAAGTTATATTATTGATTGGTTTTAAAGTATAAATAGAATATATTTTTATCATTTAATCCAATTTTGGTCATTGGAAGTAATTTCACATTGAAATTTGATATAAATGAACGTTAATCTTTTGATGATTATTACTTAAAAAACCATTTTATCATTTTGACAACAAGAATTAATTTTAAATTAATTACTACAACTTATGTGTTTTGAATTTGGAAAAATGGATTCCATTTTTGGAATCAAAAGATCCAAGTTGTGTAAATAGGTATCTTTTATTTTTGGATATTATGAATAATAACTTCATTAATTATTTTTAATTACCACGGTTAAGGGTAAATCTAAACATAATAAAAAATTGTTCATGATATGAAAATTCCCAAAAAGAATAAACCTTATATGACAAAAAACTACCTCAATCTCAAAAATTCAACAAACAATACCCAAATTTCAACAAAGACCATTCAATAAACAATTGTCCTTAAAATTACCCAAAATAAACCAAACTAAGATTGAAACCCAAAATTAAGGAGGATTTTATCACATAATGTTCCAAGATAAATTTTAACATTTATCTCCAAATAACATCAACCACTCTTAATGTTTCATACAAAAAATTAATTAACCTAATCACATGATCTCAAAGATATTATAATCATTTCCTAATTCCTATAAGTCCAAAATTAAAAAATTCAACCTTTAATCCTCAAATAAAACTTCATATTATTATATTTACCTTAATCATATAAAGTCCCAAAAAAAGTGAGCATCTTCCAAATTAGCATTTATCACTTAATCCCCAAATCATTTTCCAATCCTATGGTTATATATTCAATAAAATATATGTCTCCAAAATCAAATTATTCTTATTTCATCAACTCATTTAATTAAAAATAATTAACTTATACTAACTAAATACTTAACATAGGTTAGTGGTAGGCAATAAAGACCTCTCACACTTCAATTCTGGGTTTGATTCCTGCAGCCTTATTCGACACGATGGGTTTTCACACAGTCTGCGTGTTGTCCATTTTTCTAAAACTATATAATTCTTAAAAAATTCCAAAAATATGATAACATCCTCAAACATAACCATATTATGTTTTAACCACAATTTTTATCAGATACCTTTCATTTTACATTCAAAAATTAATAACTCATAACTACCTGAAAAAAAAATTCTCCAAAAATACTATTAATAAACTTGAAATTTTATAAAATAAAACTCAAAAGGGTTTCTAAGAATATAAAATTAGGATCAAACATAGAATTATAAACCCATAAGAAGACATCACAATCTAAAAATTTATCTAAACTCCACTATGATACCAACTATAAGGACCTAGTTTTAAACATAACTTATTCTAGTGTATTTTGACTATAATTTATTTTCATCTATTCCCAAATATCTTTTAGTTTTATAGTTTTAGAGAATTAGAAAAAAAATATTTCATAAAAATTCAATATTAAAAATTAGATAATTCTACATGCCATCCCCTTTTTAATAACAAAATATTAAAATGAAACATGGTTTCTTTTCAAGAAAAATCTTCAAATACTTTCATTATAGCATCTTCTTTGTCTTTACACATCATAAGACCTGTGAAAAACATTTAAAAACATGGGACGATCACAAAAGGATCAATAATGTAAAACAAGGGAAAAAATTTATATGTGATCTTGAGAGATATAAATAAGAACATGAGGTCTTTTATAAATGCATGATAAAGAGGAAGATCATAACAACAAGAACTTGGATCATAACTTGAAAATGTGGCTACAACATTTAATTTATACATTCATAATCATATCACCAAGGTCCATCCCCAAGGTTTCATATCACCAAGGTCCATCCCCAATGTGTCATAAAAATTAAAAAGGTTATTCACCAAGGTATCGTAAAAATTACCAAGGTTATTCACCATGTTATCATAAAAATTACCAAGGTTATTCACCAAGGTATCGTAAAACATGTCATCTCTAGAGATTGATTTCTTTATCCAATGAATTGAAGTGATATTAGGGCACACCCTTAATATTTATTTATTTTCATGTGATCCATATAGATCAAAATAAAACATTTCATAAATAACCCAAAGAGAATAAAATAAATGAGTTTCATATCAAAATCATGAAATTTTAAGAATTGCTTAAAAACGTGATCAATATGTCATTTATAACCCACAGAAAAAGAATGAGGGTTTTATGTATTTCAATTCCAGAATAAAATATATCATTTTTATGGAATTATTAATACCCCTATAAATTAAATAGTTTTGGGTATTCACATAAATAAAATAATAGAATTTATTTAGAAAAAAAGATAGATATTTTGAGATGAAAATTCTACAGCACAATGTCTATGCAATATGGTTTTAGAAAACATTAAAAATAGATGGGATAGGGGTAACCCATTCATAAAATAATCATAATATATTATAGGGAAAGAATAAAATGGAAATAAGAACATGTTATGGAAACTTTAAAGACATACCACATAAAAGAGAACTTCAAAGGAAAAGAGAAGTGGAGAATTCCCTTACCACATAATAAACACTTGAATACATATCATTAAGGAATTACATTATAAAAACATTAAATATAATTAAAATATTATAATTATAACGACCCATACTTTACATAAATTGTTATTACTTCAGAATTGAAGCACATTTATTACAACATATAACAAAACCAGGAAAGGACCGTATAGGTATAGTGTCTTTAGAAACTGGGAAACATAAACAACTGGTTCATAAAGCATCTACATTGTCTCCCATTTATTTCATCATATCTATAGTCTCTTTTGTCATATCTTACTTAATAACCTTCTTCCTGACCTTGGGAAAGAAAACATACAAAAGGGTGAGCTCAAATACTCAGTAAGGGTAAACAAAAGAAATATCAATCACATCATATACATAAGAACATAACTTTTGGAAATCTTAACCTGCAAAAGAGATCATACTTTCATAACATGGGATAAATCATAGTAGTGAAATGTAATCCCAATAATAATAACTTAAAACATGAAGCTTTGTGTCATACACACATAATCATAGAGAATCATTTCTTATTAGTCAAGACTCATGGACAAGACAATCTTAGTGGACAAAGTCCATTTCTGAACCGAGTTCATTCCTCATTCTAGTCCTGTTTCACTGAACCAGTTTAACCTGCCGTTCCAGCCATGTCTATCTCATGAGATATAAAATCTTTACCCAACGCATTGGAGGGAGATATAGGTCCCACCCATATCATAATGATACCATTCTTATGTGTGCCACAAAATCATAAACCATACATCATATCATAACCCATGTAATAAAAATAGGATTCTTAAACATAATGAAATCATAAAACAATTCATATAAGATAAAGGAATTAATAAAAATAATTCCATCACAACATAATCAAATAAATTTAATAATAGGGATAGAAACAGAACCCATTATTATCTTAGATGGAAAATAATTTTGATAAAACACTTGAACTCCATTCTTGAGGAAAATATATTTTCTACTTCAAAAACACTTTTCCTTTCTTAAGATGTCATACAATTCTAAACTAAAAGAAGTTGATTAAAAAAAAACTTGAAAACTTGTAAAGGAAGCTTCATGGAAACAATTTTTTAAAAATCCATTCATGCCGTATAAGTTAAAAAACATTCTTCTCATACTTTTGTCAGAAAAGTCAAAAAGTACCTCATACGAAAAATGACAAAAGATTCCTTTCATATCTTTTACTAAAAACTCACCGAAGGGTAAAATTGGATTTAAACAATCGTAGGTGGATGGAAATAATATTACATATCGAGGAAACATGGATGTGGATGATAAAATACACCCCAGTAAATATCAAAGTATAAACAATCTCGGATAAAAATGAGATTGTGATATTTTCCCTTACCTTAGGTCCAATTTGCTTCGTAAGTGTCTGATCCTCCTGTATAATGATTTAAATAATGTTATTGACTTATTCCAGAATCATAATTATTTTTATGATATCATATATGGTCATATTCTTAGCTTCTTATTAGTAATATTTCATTACTATTTTTTATTCGAGTGTTTATTACTTTTTGTTCTTATGCGTGTTTTGTCGAATAAATTCTTAGTTTTCTTTTTAGGTTATAGATACCTCATTTCCAGAATAATATTAGTGTAATATATATCATATTAATTCATTCAATTCATTTATATAAATAGTATGCAATGAAGATCATGTAGAACGAGTCACATCACATCGTGGAGACGGTATTCCGTACGTACGCACGAGCGATGATATCGTTCCCATGATCGTGGAATTGTATTGGAGTGTATATATACTATTTAAGAATCAATATCACTTTACAATAATCATATATAGTCATTATTTACACCATTATACCCATCCAATTAAGGTGGTGGTGGAAAATAGATTACACCACGGCGTGGAGACGGTATTCTGTACGTACGCACGCACGGTGATTTCGTTTTCCGTAGGATGGATAGATGGTGAAATAGGGTTGTTTCATACTTATAACAAAATATAAGTATATTAGTGATACTGATTTTCTTACTTCATAGTGAAACAACTAAATAAGAAGAAGTGGAAGAAGAAATAAAGATGAAAGAATCGGTAACGGACATTACCTCTTCTTTGAAGCGCTTCTTTGAGACCTCCTTTTAGGGCACTAAAATTGGTCTTTGAAGAATACCAGGACCTCTAGGATGTCTCTAGGGAAGTGGAGAGAATAAATTGTCAGGGGTTGGCCTAGCTTGAAGGCTCAAAGTGGTGTGAGGAAGAGAGGGAGTAGGTGCCCTTTTATAAGGGAGGAGAGGGGCACCTTTGGAATAACTAAAAATATTATTTTATTATAAAGTCAAATTCGGTTTTTAATAGCTCCAAATTGATATATTTCGAAGCTAAGGTGGGTATGGGTCGAAATCATCTCATCCAATAGAATTTATACAAGTTTAGGTATCAATTTTAACCTTATCATTTAGATTTAACTTTAAGTTAGATAATTTAACTTTTACCGTGTCTTCTTGTTTTCTTACACTATTAGGTTAATAAACTTACTATATCAAGCAAAAGAACCCCAAATTGTTTATATTAATATATATAACCTTATATAAGTCATTTGTCCAAACCGTAGATTTTTAGGAATAAAATAACAATTAATAATATAATATTTGTTTTAAAAACTATTTTATGTCAATTTTGACACTATTTAGTAATTGATTTTTGTGAAAATCATAACAGAATTATTAGTTCTAAACAAGTTACTTAAACCAATAATAAAATGTCATATTAACCTATAAAATTAGTTTAATTCATAAAAAGTCTCAAATTACATTTATTTGGGTATTTATAACATCAATTATGTCAATATTTCATTAATAAGATAACTACTGCATCATCGTTGTGTCATAAATAAATTAAATTATTTAATGTATAAAAATTAGAAATAAAATACCATTATGTAGGAAATTATTTTATATTTCTAATGAATATTTATAGTCGAATTTATCTTATGTATAACCCCATATTAAAAATGATTTAATTATTAAACTTTGATTTCAACTATTTTAACCCTTCTTTAAATAAATTAATAATAAATGTCCTAATCTAATCCAAGTGGGCCTAAATGGTCATATTTTATTCCTAAGGTTGTTGTTGGTCGAATTACGCTTATCCAATAGAATTAGGACATGTGTTAGGGTAATAATAATAACACTTTTACCCTTAATTACCCTATTTACTTTTAACCGTGGTAAGAAAAAGTAAAAAGTTACTATTCACCAAAAATTATTTTCATCTCATTGAACCACATTTTAGTCCTTGATATTAACCGTGTCTCTTGGATTTTCGAAATTCCACTCACAGAAGCGGTAAAATTAAGTTTTATGAAAATTCAGTTTTTTTAACTACCACTTAGTGGTTTCACTATTCATCAAAAATTGAAAGTTTTCAGAAAAATACCAAAATTTCACCCTAGGATAATTTTGATATTCCGAATCCAAAAATGAAGTCCATTTTGAAAAATAAAATTTATAAAATTTCAAAAAGTGGTTATTACTATTCATAACGGCTAGTTTTATTAATATTTTAATAGCATATCGTTGTTTAGTGAAACTCGGTATTGCGTACGACGCAAGCTATTGAGGAAGGCCGCAGTTGCGTGTAAATCAATCCAAGCTAGTGTTGTGTGTAGTGAAAGATTCCTTTGATAAAAACAAAATATTTCTCATAAAAGTCTCGGGTGTTACATTCTACCCCCCTTAAAATAAATTTCTCCCTCAAAATTCGTCACTTTGTAACAAAAAGATGAGGATACCTCTCCCTCATCATATCCTCAAGCTCCCATGTAGCTTCTTCTAATTGGTGGTTCCTCCATAAAACTCTCACCAAGCGAGTGGTCTTGTTTCATAGGACTTTTTTGCTACGATCTAGAATCTCTATCGGATGTTCTTCATAAGAAAGATCTTGCTCCAGCGGTACAACTTCTGAGCTGAGTACATGTAAAGGATCGGGTATGTACTTTCTCAGGAGAGATACATGGAACACATTGTGAACTTGAGAGAGATTCAGTGGAAGAGCCAATCGGTAAGATACCTTTCCAACACGATCCAGTATTTCGAAAGGACCGATATATCTAGGGCTCAACTTCCCCTTCTTTCCAAATCTCATGACCCTCTTCCAGGGAGATATTCGTAAGAACACTTTATCACCCACTTCAAACTCTAGGTATTTTCTTCGGTTGTAGGCATAACTTTTCTATCGACTCTGAGCTGCTCTTATGTGTTGTTGAATAGATCGTACCTTTTCTACCATCTCATCAACAAGATCAGGTCCTAATAGCTTTCTTTCCCCAACTTCATCCCAGCAAGTTGGAGTCCTGTATTTCTTTCCATAGAGAGATTCATAAGGAGCCATCTGAATACTGGAGTGAAATCTATTATTATAAGAAAATTCCACCAAAGGTAGGTGTTGATCCCAACCACCTTTGAAATCCATAGAGCAAGCTCTCAACATATCTTCTAGAGTTTGAATTGTTCTCTCAGACTGACCGTCTGTCTGAGGATGATAAGCAGTGCTGAAACTCAACTCTGTATCCAGAGTATTCTGAAGACTTCGCCAGAACTTCGAGGTAAATCTCAGATCCTGGTCAGATATAATAGAAAGTGGTACTCCATGCAATCTTACCACTTCCTTTACATATATCCTGGCAAGCTTATCCAGAGAGAAATCCTCTCTAATAGCAATGAAGTGTGCAGACTTTGTAAGACGATCAACTATGACCCAGATATCATTATTTCCTTTGGATGTTTTAGGAAGTCCTGTGACAAAGTCCATAGTGATGTTTTCCCATTTCCATTCGGGTATGGGTAATGGTTGTAACATCCCCTTAGACTTCTGTCTCTCAGCTTTAACTTGCTGACAAACCAAGCATCGAGAGACATATTCAGCATCATCTCTTTTCATGCCATCCCACCAGAAGTACTCTTTCAGGTCCCTATACATCTTCGTGCTTCCAGGATGAATAGATAATGAAGAACTATGAGCCTCATCCAGCAGCTCCTTCTTTAATTCGGGGATGGGAGGAACACAAACCCGATTCCTGAACTTTATTATCCCATCACAATCAAGGTTGAATTCAGGAATATTTCTCACCTTCTTTTGTAACTCTACATCTTCTTTCTGTTCCTCTTTAATCTTCACATGTATATATGGTTGAACATTCATTTGATAAAGATATGATTTCCCCCCTTTCATTATAATTCCAAGATCCATCCTTTTTAAATCCATAAATATTGGATCTTTTGTGATCGTCATCATGGATAAGCTAGCATGGTCTTGTCGACTTAATGCATCTGCCACCTTGTTTGCTTTCCCAGGGTGGTAATGAATTGAGCAGTCGTAATCCTTAATCAGCTCCAACCATCTTCTTTGGCGCATATTTAGCTCCTTTTGTGTGAAAATATACTTTAAACTTTTATGATCAGTATAAATGTCACACCTTTCTCCATAAAGATAATGCCTCCAAATCTTTAATGCAAAGATTACCGCAGCTAACTCCAAATCATGTGTTGGGTAATTTTTCTCATGGATTTTCAACTATCATGAGGCATAAGCTATCACCATATCATTTTGCATAAGAACACACCCCATCCCCTTCTTGGATGCATCACTATAGATCACAAACCTTTCTCCACTACAAGGAAGTGTGAGAACAGGTGCACTGGATAACCTTCTTTTCAACTCCTTGAAATTCTCTTCACATTCTTCCGTCCAAACAAACTTAACTCCTTTCTGAGTCAACTTGGTGAGTGGATTAGATAATCGTGAAAAATATTTCACAAAACGTCGATAATATCCATCCAAACCAAGAAAACTTTGGATCTCCGTTACTGTTGTTGGTCTCGACCATCTTTCGATAACCTCTGTTTTTGTTGTATCCACAGATATCCCCTATTTTGAGATTATGTGACCCAAAAATGAAACTTTTTGAAGCCAAAATTCACACTTGGTAAATTTGGCATAAATCTTCTCCTTTCTCGGGGTCTTCAATATAATTCTCAAGTGATCTTCATGTTCTTCCTTGCTCTTTGAATATACCATAATATCGTCTATAAAGACTACCACAAACTGATCAAGATAGTCTCTAAAGACTCTATTCATCAGATCCATGAAGATAGCAGGGGCATTAGTAAGACAAAATGACATCACTATAAATTCATAGTGTCTATGCCTTGTACGGAAAGCCATATTTGGTATATCCTCCCTTTTGACCCTTAATTGATGATACCCTGAACGAAGATCAATCTTGGAAAAGTATTGAGCTCCGCGTAGTTGGTCAAATAAGTCATCAATGCGTGGGAGAGGATATTTGTTCTTGATAGTGATCTTGTTAAGTTATCGATAATCAATGCAGAGTCTCATTGATCCATCTTTCTTCTTAACAAATAGAACAGGTGCTCCCCAAGGTGATGCACTAGGGCGTATGAATCCCTTATCAAGATTCTCTTGGAGTTGCTTCCTCAATTCTTGCAACTCAATTGGGGCCATTCTATAAGGTGTCTTTGAAATAGGAAAAGCACCCGGTACGAGTTCTATTGAAAACTCAACTTCACGATTTGGTGGAAGACCCGGCAATTCCTCCGGAAAGACATCATCAAACTTCCGTACAATGGGAATATTATTAATCGTGAGTTTCTCACCAACCATTTGAGATAAATAACCCTCATTTAGTGGAATCAAGACCCATAAGATGGAAGAAATTTCCACTGGAAGGTTATGTTCATCCTTGCATCGATAGACGATCATAGATTGATTTGGAATATGAAATGTGACTTCCCTTCTTTGAAAATTGATATGAGTTCCATATAAAGAAAGTCAATCCATGCCAATAATCACATCAAATTCCACTATAGGAAGGATCACAAGATTTTTAGGAAGCACTTTCCCACAAACTTCAATCGGGGAAGAATTATAAACTTTTGATGTGACTGTTGTGTCATTAGGTGTTGTCACAGATAACTCAACATCTAATTGTTGAGGTAATACGGTGATACCCTTAGAAAAATCATTAGAAATAAAAGAGTGGGTGGATCCAGAATCAAATAAAACATTTGCTACTTTAGATTGGATGGTAAGTGTACCTTTAACCACATCATTATCATACTCCACATCACTGATAGAAATTGCATGTGACTTTACTTTGTCTTTAGCATTAAGATTTTGTTGATGTCTATCATCATCAACAACCCTTGGATTAGGGCATTTATTGGCATAATGCCCCATCTCCTTTCACTTGAAACATTGAAGTGTAGTAGGTTCATTCTGTGTGTCCCTTCCTTTGTTTGCATCATTAGACATCTTCTTCCCATCATTGCGGCATTCAAATGCCTGATGACATTCCTTTCCACATTTGAAACATTTACTTGTCCCTTTAAGACAACTCCCTCCATGTTTCTTTCCACACTTTGAGCATAAGGGAAAGCTCGTCTTCTTTTCAGTGTGCTCTTTAGATTTTCCTTTGAATTCCACTTTCCTCTTCTTATCAAACCCATATGACTGATGGGTTACTCCAATCTCCATCTCAACTTTGAGAGCACATGGAACGATTTCCACATAGCTATTGAAGTCCCTTATGGATAAGGCCCTTCGAAGACTTGGTTTTAAGCCACTAAATAATCGATCGATCTTACTCTCAGGTTGGATAATAATACCAGAAGCGTACCTTGCAAGTCTTGTAAAATTTGCTTCATAGGTACCAACAAATTCATCATCCTTTTTCTTTAGTTCAAGAAACTCTTTCTCCATCTTTGTTTGGAGAATACGAGGGAAGTATTTATTTAAAAATAAGTTCTTTAACTCGTCCCATTCCATGGACTCAATTTCATCCCTTTGACTCGTATTCTTAATAAGATTCCACCATTGATCAGCATCACCTTCTAAACGATACACTGCTAGGATGACTTTATCATGTTCAGAACATTGAAGAACTGAAAATATCTTTTCAGTAGTACAAATCCATTGTTCAGAAACTAATGGATCAGTAGACCCGCTGAATGAAGGCGGACGCTACCTCATGAAGGATTCAACAGAATGTTGCTCCTTCCTTTGCTCGTTTGGAAGTCCTGCATGATTCATAGATTGAGAAATTTGTGTGAGCATGGCTACAAGATTTTTCATTCCAACTCCCATAACATTTGAGTGCTCAGGGGAACAATCATTGCATTTCTCGTCGCATTCCGCATTAACACGGTTCCTTCAAGTTCCAGCCATTGACTAAAACCAAGAAGAATAGTGTGAGAAACACTAATTATAATATAAAAACCACATAATCAAGAATAAAATTTCACACTTAAGGTCTTATCCTAGTTTATTCATGGCCATTTCTAAAACACTAAGATTGTGTTCTATGCTTAGACTTATCCTTAGGGTTCTTACTAAGGCTTTCACATCCTATTTTCCAAAGGTTGACTATACCTTTCCTCTGATACCAACTATAATAAAACATAATTTACATACATTGTTATTACTTCATAATTGAAGCACACTTATTACAACATATAACAAAACCAGGAAAGGACCGTATAGGTATAGTGTCTTTAGAAACTGGGAAACATAAACAACTGGTTCATAAATCATCTACATTGTCACCCATTTATTTCATCATATCTATAGTCACTTTTGGCATATCTTACTTAATAACCTTCTTCCTGGCCTGGGGAAAGAAAACATACAAAAGGGTGATCTCAAATGCTCAGTAAGGGTAAACAAAAGAAATATCAATCACATCATATACATAAGAACATAACCTTTGGAAATCTTAACCTGCAAAAGATATCATACTTTCATAACATGGATAAATCATAGTAGTGAAATGTAATCCTAATAATCATAACTTAAAAGATGAAGCTTTGTGGAATACACACATAATCATAGAGAATCATTTCTTATTAGTCACGACTCATGGCCAATACAATATTAGTGGATAAAGTCCATTTCTGAACCGAGTTCATTCCTCGTTCCAGTCCTGTTTCACTGAACCGGTTTAACCTGCCATTCCAGCCATGTCTATCTCATGAGATATAAACTCTTTACCCAATGCATTGGAGGGAGATATAGGTCCCACCCATATCATAATGATACCATTCTTATGTGTGCCACAAAATCATAAACCATACATCATAGCATAACCCATGTAATAAAAATGGGATTCTTAAACATAATGAAATCATAAAACAATTCATATAAGATAAAGGAATTCATAGAAGTAATTCCATCACAACATAATCAAATCAATTTAATAATAGGGATAGAAATAGAACCCTTTATTATCTTAGATGGAAAATAATTTTGATAAAACACTTGAACTCCATTCTTGAGGAAAATATCATTTCTACTACAAAAACACTTTTCCTTTTTTAACATGTCATACAATTCTAAACTAAAAGAAGTTGATTAAAAATAAACTTTAAAACTTGTAAAGTAAGCTTCATGGAAACAATGTTTTAAAAATCCATTCATGCCGTATAAGTTAAAAAAACATTCTTCTCATACTTTTGTTGAAAAAGTCAAAAAGTACCTCATACGAAAAACGACAAAATATTCCTTTCATATCTTTTACTAAAAACTCACCGAAGGGTAAAATTGGATTTAAACAATCATAGGTGGATGGAAATAATATTATATATTGAGGAAACATGGATGTGGATGATAAAATACACCCCAGTAAATATCAAAGTATAAACAATCTTGGATAAAAATGAGATTGTGATATTTTCCCTTACCTTAGGTCCAATTTTCTTCGTAAGTGTCCGATCCTCCTGTATAATGATTTAAATAATGTTATTGACATATTTCAGAATCATACTTATTTTTATGATATCATATATGGTCATATTCTTATATTCTTATTAGTAATATTTCATTACTACTTGTTATTCGAGTGTTTATTACTTTTTGTTCTTATGCGTGTTTTGTCGAATAAATTCTTATTTTTCTTTTTAGGTTATAGATACCTCATTTCCAGAATGATATTAGTGTAATATATATCATATTAATTCATTCAATTCATTTATATAATCAGTATGCAATGAAGATCATGTAGAACGAGTCGCATCACATCGTGGAGACGGTATTCCGTACGTACGCACGAGCGATGATATCGTTCCCATGATCGTGGAATTGTATTGGATTGTATATATACTATTTAAGAATCAATATCACTTTACAATAATCATATATAGTCATTATTTACACCATTATACCCATCCAAGTAAGGTGGTGGTGGAAAATAAATTACACCACAGTGTGGAGACGGTATTCTGTACGTACGCACGTGCGGTGATTTCATTTTCCGTAGGATGGATAGATAGTGAAATAGGGTTGTTTAATACTTATAATAAAATATCAGTATATGAGTTATACTGATGTTATTACTTCATAATTAAACAACTAAATAAGAAGAAGTGGAAGAAGAAATAAAGATGAAAGAATCAGTAACGAACATTACCTCTTCTTTGAAGCGCTTCTTTGAGACCTCCTTTTAGGGCACTAAAATTGGTCTTTGAAGAAGACCAGGACCTCTAGGATGTCTCTAGGGAAGTGGAGAGAAGAAATTGTCAGGGTTTGGCCGAGCTTGAAGGCTCAAAGTGGTGTGAGGAAGAGAGGGAGGAGGTGCCCTTTTATAAGGGAAGAGAGGGGCACCTTTGGAATAACTAAAAATATTATTTTATTATAAAGTCAAATTCGGTTTCTAATAGCTCAAAATTGATATATTTCGAAGATAAGGTGGGTATGGGTCAAAATCCTCTTATCCAATAGAATTTAGACAAGTTTAGGTATCAATTTTAACCTTATCATTTAGATTTAACTTTAAGTTAGATAATTTAACTTTTACCGTGTCTTCTTGTTTTCTTACACTATAAGGTTAATAAACTTATTATATCAAGCCAAACGAACCCCAATTTGTTTATTATTAATATATATAACCTTATCTAAGTCATTTGGACAAACCTTAGATTTTTAGGAATAAAATAACAATTAATAATATAATATTTTTTTTAAAAACTATTTTATGTCAATTTTGACAATATTTAGTAATTGATTTTTGTGAAAATCATAACAGAATGATTAGTTCAAACCAAGTTAATTAAATCAATACTAACATGTCATATTAACCTATAAAATTAGTTTAATTCATAAAAAGTCTCAAATTACATTTATTTGGTTATTTATAACATCAATTATGTCAATATTTCATTAATAAGATAATTACTGCATCATCGTTGTGTCGTAAATAAATTAAATTATTTAATGTCTAAAATTTACAAATAAAATATCATTATGTAGGAAATTATTTTATCTTTCTAATGAATATTTATAATAGAATTTATATTATGTATAACCCCATATTAAAAATTATTTACTTATTAAAATTTAATTTTAACTATTTTAACCCTTCTTTAAATAAATTAATAATAAATGTCCTAATCTAATCCAAGTGGACCTAAATGGTCATATTTTATTCCTAAGGTTGTTTTTGGTCGAATTACACTTATCCAATAGAATTAGGACATGTTTTAGGGTAATAATAATAACACTTTTACCCTTAATTACCCTATTTACTTTTAACCGTGGTAAAAAAAAGTAAAAAGTTACTATTCACCAAAAATTATTTTCATCTCATTGAACCACATTTTAGTTCTTAATATTAACAGTGTATCTCGGATTTTCGAAATTCCACTCACAGAAGCGGTAAAATTAAGTTTTATGAAAATTCAGTTTTTTTAACTACCACTTAGTGGTTTCACTATTCATCAAAAATTGAAAGTTTTCAGAAAAATACCAAAATTTCACCCTAGTCTAATTTCGATATTCCAAATCCAAAAATTAAGTCCAATTTGAAAAATAAAATTTATAAAATTTCAAAAAGTGGTTATTACTATTCATAACGGCTAGTTTTATTAATATTTTAATAGCATATCGTTGTTTAATGAAACTCGGTATTGCGTACGACGCAAGCTATTGAGGAAGGCCGCGGTTGCGTGTAAAGAAAGCCAAGCTAGTGTTGTATGTAGTGAAAGATTCCTTTGATAAAAACAAAATATTTCTCATAAAAGTCTCAGGCGTTACAATAATTGATGATATAATTAATAAAATTGTTGTATATACACCTTATAGGAAAATAAATGTGCATAATATCAAGATATGCCCCAAAGAAAGGAGATTGAGATGAAGTCTCTTACCAAAATTCGGCAACCCAACGACGTCACTTAAAAATTCAGAAAATGAGTTGAAGAGAGAGAAAAGGGTATATCATAATTTTAAATAAAATGGAAATAAATAATGATATATAAGAATATATCCAAACCTAAAAAAATGTAAATTAAAATACATAACATAAAATAAGTCTCTGACTAAAAGAGGAGGGTGAAAGGTTCCCTTACCTTGAAGAGTAACTTCTAAAACACTAAGATCGGGACCTTGGGGGTTTGAGGGAAAATTGGGATGACTCCTTGGGAGGTAATACTATCATAAATTCGTGTATAATGATTTTTTAATGAAACAAAATGAAGTAATGGGTGGGTATTTGTAGCAAAAGTGAGGGAATATTTTATTAATTTCAATGGACGCCTCATTAGTGGTATTTGGAAAAACATGGGTTTTCCCATGGTATTTTCCAATGGTATTGGCCACTTGGGACACCTCATATAATATTTTAATCCATAATATCCAACCATCATCTTATATTACTTGTTAAATCATTATGACATAGTTATGATGTCATTAAACATACCTAAAACCCAAAACTATATTTTTACTATTCATTGAAAATTCAACTGTTTCAGAAAAATATCAAAAATTCACACCAACCATTTTTAGACATGTAGAATTCAAAAGATAACTCAATTTTATAAAAATTAATTTCAATTTAAATTAAATTAAATAAATAAAATGATAATACTTAACTAATAATTTCTAAAAAAATTATTTAGTTATACTATGATATAATTATGTCACATTACCACTTAAGATGACTAAAATGTATTTATACTTCCTTAGGTGAGGTTACTATTCCATTGGTAAAATTATCATTCATGAGGGTAAAATTATTATTCCAAAGCGTAAAGTTTCCAATCACCAAAAAATTATTTTGATCCTATTGAACCACATTTTTCACTCTGATTACAACTATGTATGTTTGATTTTTTAAAACCATTTCACAGAAAAAGTTATTTAATAATAAATTTTTTTATTATTCATTAAAAAAAATATTCATAAAAATACACTATTCATCAAATACTATTACTCAAATAAAAAAAAATGAAACTTCTTAGAAAACTTTTAAAAAATCAGCCTAGATTAATTTTGACATAATTCATAACATGACTTTTTTTTAAATATCCTAAAAACTTCATTCCTTCAAACCAAATGCATTAACTCAAAGATAAAATGTCATAATCATCCATAAAATTCATGTATAACATCAAAAAAAATTAATTACATTTGTTTTAATATTTATAATATCATTTATTTGAATCTTTCATTAATAAGGTAATCATTTCATAATCATTTTTTCATAAATAAATTTATTTATTTAATGTCAAAAAAATTATAAATAAAATACCATGATGTAGGAAATATTTTTATCTTTCTAATGACTATTTATAGTTTAAGTTATCACTTATATAAATCCATATTAAAAATTTAATACTTATTAAAAACATGAGTGTGAGATAAGCTTTAAACTAGCTTTTATGGGAAGCTTTGTCCTTTTAATTAAATAAGCTTCCATGAGAAGCATTAAACTGGATTTCATGGGAAGATTTGTACATTTAATTAAAGAATATTCTATGATAATATTTAAAATGGATTCCATGGGAAGCTTAGTTCTTTTAATTTAACAAGCTTCTATTAGAAGCTTTATAATAGCTCCTAAGGGAATCTTTATACTTTTAATTAAACAAGCTTCTATGAGATGATTTATACCAGCTTCCATGGGAATCTTTATCCATTTAATTAAATAATATTATATGATAAGAATTAAAATATCTCATCCAATAAAATTATAACATGTGTTAGGGTAATTTTATAATTTTATTTTTATTCTTATTTACCCAATTTACCCTTAACCACGATAATTAAAAATAATTACTAAAGTTACTATTCATAATGTCCAAAATTAAAAGACACCTATTTACACAATTTTTACCTTTTAATTTTAAATATGGAATCCCGTTTTCCAAAAATACATAAGTTTTAGTAATTAATTTAAAATTAATTCCCGTTGTCAAAATGATAAAACGGGTTTTTTTAAAAAGTAATAATCATCAAAAGATTGACGCGTGTTTATATCTAATTTCAAAGTGAAATTACTTCCAATGACCAAAATTGTATTAAATGATAAAAAGTATTCTATTTATACTTTAAACCCAATTAATAATATAATTTATCTATATAAATTATCTTGATGGAAAAGGTTTTTTCAATTAAAATTTATCGTATTTTTATTATTCATCAAAACATGATAGTTATCAGAAAAAATCAAAAAAACGTCCAAAGTAAATTTTGATGTCCTTATTCCAAAGAATAATTTTATTTTTTCAAATATAACATATAAAAGGTACAAAAACTAAATTTAAAAAGGGTTATCCATCAAAAGGTGGTAAAACTATATTTTTAGAAAAACACTTCTTTTATCTGAAAAATTGAATTTTTTCTTATATCATATCTATAAAACATATAAGATGAATTTAAAAAATTACATTTAATGTATAACATATATTTTTCCTTAAATAAAAATCCATAAAGAGTGATATAATTTTATAAACACAATTATTCTCTTTTTAAATATGTTTTCATAAAAACATGACCTTTATATTCAATTGGTTTTTATTTCCATTTCTAATAAATTTGGTAACCAATGAATCATTATTTAATCATGTTTAAATCATATTTTCATAATTTTGTTAATACTATTAATTCTTGCTATTCTAACGGTTAAATTATAATATTAACATTTAAATAATAATATTTAGTTGTTTGTTTAAGCACAATGTAGCATATCATGTATGTTATTGAACATAGTGTTTCTTTCTTAAAGCTTTGGATGTTACATATTTCCCCCCCTTTTGGAAATTTCATCTTCTAAATTTTAAAATTGGGATAAGAAACTTAATTGTAAATACCATATTGGAAAAAGAGTCAGTAAAACTATCATTTTAAAAGAAATAGAGAGAAGTACAAATGTCACATGAGATAACACATACTATGATTATAGGTAGGAAAACATGGATATAGAATAAAAACTAACTCTCTTATACTAATAAATAGTTATATAGAACTTAATCATGAAAATTTAATCATCACAATAGCATAACTTTGTGGTTGGGTAAAATTATGTTGACAAAAGAAAGCATATAATATTTTTGCTTCAATATCCTTTTCATAGAGTTGAAAAATTTTATTAGTACCTAGAATAAGATCATGAGGAAATATACTTACTTGAAAAGTATAGTTTCATCCTTCAATTAATTCCCACCACACACTCATCTTTTTTTCCAAACGATGAGTATTTTGGGTAATTTAACTTCTACAAAATCACATAATCCACAATAGATTAACTATATTTTTCTCCTATCTTTAAAAATTAAACATAAAAAAATTGTTCATGATATGATAATTCCCTAAAAGAATAAACCTTATATAACGAAAAACTACCTCAATCTCTAAAATTTTACAAACAATACCCAAAGTTCAACAAATACAATTCAACAAACAATTGTCCTTAAAATTCCTCGAAATAAACAACACTAAGATTTAAACCCAAAATTCATGAGGATTTTATCATATAATCGTTCAAAATAAATTTTAACATTTATCTCCAAATAACATCAACCACTGTTAATGTCTCATACCAAAAAGTAATTAACCTAATCACATGATCTCCAAGATATTCTAATCATTTCCTAATTACTATAAGTCCACAATTAAATAATTAAACCTTTAATCCTCAAATAAAACTCCATATTATTCTATTTACCTTAATTATATAAAGTCCCCAAAATTGTGAGAATCTTCTAAAATAACATTTATCACTTAATCCCGAAATCATTTTCCAATACCATGGTTATCTATTCGATAAAATATATGTCTCAAAAATAAAATTATTCTCATTTCATCAACTCATTTAACTAAAGATAATTAAGTCATACTAACCAGGGACTTCATGTAGGTTAGTGGTAGGCAATAAAGGCCTATCGCACTTCAGTTGTGGGTTTGATTCCTGCAGCCTTGTCAGATGCGATGGGTTGTCACCCAGTCTGCGTATTGTCCATTTTTCTAAAACTATATAATTCTTATAACATTACAAAAATATGATAACATCCTAAAAAATAACCATATTGATGTATTAACCATAAAATTTATAGCATACCTTTCATTTGACATTAAAAAAGTAATAACTTAGAACTACATGAAAAAAAATTATCCAAAAAATGTTGTTAATCACCTTGAAATTTTATAATATAAGCCTCAAAAGGGATACTAAGAATATAAAATTAGGATAAACCATAAAATTATAAACTCATAATAAGACATACTAATCTCCAAAGTTGTCACGACCTGTCCTCGGGGCCCGTGTCGTGACTACCCCAAGCCCGCCTTCCTTAGGCCAGGGGCTGGCGACTAGCACCAAAGGCGTAAATCCTGATAAAAGGGAAGGCATTGCCTTTATATAAGAAAACAAACACCATAGAGTACGCAAGATGAAGTAAAAACTAAGTAAACTGAGTAAAAAATTAAGTGCTCAAAAGTAAATGGGTTAGAATACAAACCCAACTGAAAGTATAGTACAACTGAAAAGAAAGAACAACAACAGAAAAGTAAATCAGCAACCACAAAGTCTTCCTCTGGAATTCCCACCTGAAGGGTGGGTACATATAGTCTCGTCGGCTCCTCAGGTCCGTCAGTCGGCTCTGTGTACGTCCCGCCTGATAGTCCACCTCCAGGTACCATCCCGCTCCACAAGCCTTAACCACGATCAGTGTTGTCCGTCGTCTATAACCAACACAACGAAGTGCGGGCATAGCCCGTGCAGGGGTGAGTATACGATACTCAGTAGGGACCCCGAGACCCCCGAAGGTCTCCCAGAATCCAAAAAGGATAAACCACAAAGGAAGGATACAAACACGAAGTATAAACCAACTCTACTTAGGTATATTCCCATACGTATACCTAAGTCATCAATTCCAGTTCTTCTCCAACTCACGAGCCCAAGTTTAACCCAGTCCACACAGGAAAGTACAACCCAATCCACATAGGAAAGAACAACCCAATCCACATAGGATATCAAGTCAATAATATCGAAGATAATGATTGAAAGTCAAGTATCAGCTCACACAAGTATACTTCTCACGAAGAGGGGTGGAGATGATTGATGTAGCCTCTGAATCATCTCCCCTGCCAAACCCACGTAGGATCCAAGTACAGAAGTCATCGATGTCGAACCCACGTAGAATCCAAGTATAGTAATCATCGCTACCAAACCCACATAGGATCCAAGTACAGTCATAATCACTGCTGAACCCACGGAGGATCCATGTACAGTCGTCCTCACTGCCGAACCCACGTAGGATCCAAGTACAGTCGCCATCGTCGTCGCAGCCGCAGCCAACTCTAGGGTTTCCACACACAGCACGCTCGATTCCGGGAGGGTCCGCTCCACGATCCAAGGGGTTGATACATCAACTGTCATGAAGTTCAAAGTTTATGTATCACAAAGTTCTTTCTTGTCAATAGGAACTCAACGTGACAGACGGCGCGTCAATCGGACGCCCGGTCTGAGAGTTATTGGCTTTTTCGTCCTAGGGGCCCGGTTCATTTTTAAATTAAAACCAACCCAACCGTACTCCAGCTGCATACAAACCGCAATTGGAGTAATCCAAAAGAACCGTCTCACTAAGAGGAATTCAACGTAACTGACGGCACATCGTTCGGACGTCCGATTGTTAAGTTATAAGCGCTTCCGCTCCAAGGGCCCGGTTGGTTACGGGTTCGAACTAACCCAGTTGTACCCAAAATTTACCAAAAGCTTGATTGTAATATACCGAAATGACCATCTCGATCCAAGGATCCAAACTCAACTAATGGTGCATCGATCTGAGATTCATAGCCCAAGATATGGGCATTTGAACGAATCTGTCCGAAAATAGGGGGTTCGGGCCCGGTCCGACCCGACCCGATACCCCCTGGGTCGGCCCAAACCAGGTCGACCCGACCCGGGTCTGGTTCTGGCCCATTTGGGCATGGCCCGGACTGGCTGGGTGCAGCCCAGCCCACGGCTAGGCATGGCCTGCCCCGGCTGGCGCGGCCCGGCCCGCAACTGGGCGTGGCCCGACCCGGCTAGCGCGGCCCTGCCCGCGGCTGGGCGCGGCCTGCGGCCAAGCTCGGAGGCCGGCTGCGGCTCAGCTCACGATTGAGTGAGGTGCGAATGGGGGGTGCCGCCCTTTGTTTCTGAAACGGTCGGCCATTAAGGTTGGCCTTTTGTAACCGCGGGACCCGAGGGTGTCCCGCCTCCAGGTGGCGCCAGCGGCCGGCTCTGCCGGCCGCCCCTTTGAAGAACCGCCACGGCCTTTGGTCGCGGCTCTTGTCTGACCGGCGTCGTGCCCCTCAACCGTGGCCCACTCCTGGTCGTGGCCTCCTTCAGCCTCACCGGCACGGCGCGACGGCGCTGCGTACCATCGTCACGGACTCTTTTCATTTCCACGTGGTGCAATGGCACTGCGCCGCCTTCACCGCAAAGTTCAACGAGGAACAACAAAAAAAATGGGAGGAGGATCGGCCGTGTTTGTGTGGTCCGATCTCCTCCCATTATGTTGATAACAATCGGCCAAATTAATTAACGAAGAATGTTAAATTAATCATGAACGTAAATAACCCCTACCTCAACAAAAGTTGTCGAACGACAGGCGTCGCAGGATGAGGTTCCGTAGATGTCAATGGAGAGCGTCCAAGGAGGAAGCGACGTCTTCCCTTTTTGTCTCGGAGAAAAGGGAAGAGGGGGCGTCATCGTCCTTCAAGGATTTGGCATTCTTCAATGAAAGGTGTCGTTCTTCGCGGGAGGACAAAGTTCTTCCAAGAGAAAAGAAAAGCTCTCCTCCAAAGACTTCACACAACAAGCCAACCAACCCAAAATAAAATAAGGCTCATCCTTATTTTATTAACTCAAGCCTTGCATTTAATTTTTAAAATTCAAACACATATCTCACTTAATTGATTAAGTGTATTGGCATGAGTAAAGAGGAGAGAGGGGAGAGTTACACAATTAAAGGATACCAATATTTATTGGGGAGTTGCCATATAATTATTATGGGAGTTTAAAAAGGGGTTAAGGGTTATAGAATGTGAAAAGATGGGTGCTCGTGTGGTCCCCACCTCCCTCATAACCACACATGGGAAGTTGGGTGGTTGTGGGCCCCACCAACAACTTCCCATGAGAGAGTTTAACTTCCAAGGTTAATAAAATAAAATTGTACACGATTTTATTTACTTCTCACTTAAACCCAAAAATTTAACTTCTTCTCCCGAACAAACACATTAACAGTAAAAGTAATCTTAATCAAATACTGGTGTTGTGTGTTCATCGGTGCCCTCGGAATTCAATTCCGAGCACTGGTTCAAAAGATAGAAAAACCCACTCGTTCGTTCACTGAACGTACCCGAGCTAAACTTCGGAAATTGATTCCGGGCACACCGGGCCTCAGAATTAGGTGTCGTCAGAAACTCTATACTCATAAAATCCAAAAGAATTTAAGAAAAAAATTTCTTTTAAATTTAAGGGTCTTTAAATTACTCCCACCTCAGGGATTTATGTCTCCGTTAAGATATATCATAGACTAGGGGAACAAATGAGGGTACTGATCATGCATCTGAGCCTCCCGCTCCCATGTGCTCTCCTGGAGGTTCCCGTGCTACCACCTGATGTTCACTAGAGGAATCAACCGTCCACGTAGGACCCACTCCTATCGATCCTCGATCTCCACCGGGACCTCCGCAAATGTCTCCCCGTCATCGATGTCTAGCTCCCCGTGATCAATGATAAGTTTCGGGTCATGCACGTATCTCCTCAGCTGAGATATGTTAAAGACGTCATGCACCCGGTGAAACTGAGGTGGAAGAGCCAGGTGATAAGCCACCTCGCCTATCCTGCTGAGAACCTGGAATGGTCCGATGAAGCGTGGAGATAAATTGTCGCCCCGGCCAAATATTTGTAATCCACGTCGAGGTGAGACCCATAAGAAAACGTGGTCGCCATCCTCAAACTCTAGTGGTCTCCGCCTCCTGTCAGCATAGGACTTATGTCATCTCTGAGCAGTCCTCATCCGTTCCTGGATGATCTGTACCTTCTCCATCGTGGCCTGGACCATCTCTGGTCCTACAAGTGCTGACTCCCTAGGGTGTGTCCAGCACAGAGGTGATCTACAAGGTCGGTCGTAAAATGCCTCGTATGGTTCCATCCTGATGGTGGAGTGGTAGTTGTTGTTTTACGTAAACTCAACCAAGGGTAGGTGATCCTCCCAGCTACGACCAAAGTCAAGGACACATGCACGGAGCATGTCCTTGAGAGTCTGAATGGTCCTCTCCGTCTGTCCATCTGTCTGAGGGTGAAAGGCGGTGCTCAGGCGTAGTTGTGTCCCAAATGCCTCATGCAACCCCTTCCAAATCCGGGAAGTAAAGTGAGCGTCTCGATCGGAGACGATGGACGATGGCACACCATGAAGTCTTACTATCTTCTGAATGTAAAGGTGTCCCAAGCTCTCTAATGAGCCATGCTCTCTAATGGGTAAGAAGTGGGCCGAATTGGTGAGTCGTTCTATGATCACCCATATGGAGTCGTGTCCTCTGGAAGTACGTGGAAGTCCCGTCATGAAATCTATAGATATCCCATCCCACTTCAACTCTGGGACCTCTAAGGTTTGTACTAAGCCTACTGGTACCTGGTTCTCCCGCCTTCACCTGCTAGCAGGTGAGGCATCAGGAAAGGAACTCTGCCACAACATTCTTCATACCTGGCCACCAGTGATGTCGTCTGAGATCCTGGTACATCTTCTCTACTCCTGGATGTACCGCCAATGGGGAAGTGTGAAACTACCTCACCACCACCTCATGTAATGCAACTGGTACCATGGTACGTCCTTTGAAAAGGACGACGTTCTCTCCTCCTACAGTGAATCTATCAGGTGCTTGTCCTGAGGATATCTGTGCACGTTGTGTCTCATAGTCAACGTCCCCACGCTGGGCCTCTCTGACCCGCTGAAGTAGTGGAGGAGTGACTGTGAGTGATTGTAGAAAGGATGCTCCATCTCTATCCACGAAGGATATCTTCAACGTGGCTAGCTTCTTTGTCGCCTCTCCAAGTAGCTGGATTCCCGACCTCCTACTGAGAGCATCAGCTACTACGTTCCCCTTCCCAAGAGTATAGACTATCTCAAAGTCACAGTCCTGGAAGAACTAGAGTCATCGCCACTGTCTCAGGTTCAGGTCCTTCTACGAGAAGATGTACCTGAGAATCTGGTGGTCAGAGTAGACTATAAAGCACTCGCCCATCAGATAGTGTCGCCACATCTTCAAGGAGAAGACCACCGCTGCTAACTCCAGGTCATGGGTAGCATAGTTCTACTCATGCTGCCTCAACTTTCGTGATCCATAGGCAATCATTACTCGCTCCTGTATCAGGACACACCCGAGTCTGGTCCCTGATGCATCGCAGTAAACTACGTACCCTACGCCCTCCTCTGGTATCCTCAAGATGGGTGCAGTGGTCAATCTCTGTCTCAGCTCCTGGAAGCTCTTCTGACATCTATCTGAACACACAAAGGGTTTACCCTTCTTTTTCAAAGCTGAAAGTGGTGCTACAACTCTGGAGAAGTCTGGCACAAATCTCTGATAGTACCCAGCCAAACCTAGGAAACTTTGCACCTCCGTCACGCTCCTGGGTGGCTCCCAAGCTAGCACTGCGTCGATCTTCGCAGGATCCACCGCAACTCCCACCTCAGAGATGATGTGTCCCAAGAATTGGACCTCTATAATCCAAAACTAACACTTCAATAGATTACCATAAAGCTGGTGCTCTCGGAGTGTGTCCAGTACAACCCGCAAGTGGTAGGCATGCTCCTCCTCAGTAGTCGAGTAAATCAATATGTCGTCGATGAAGACTACGACAAATCGATCAAGGTAAGGCTAGAAGATCTTGTTCATGAGACTCATGAACACTGATTGAGCATTGGTTATGCAAAAAGGCATAACCAATAACTCATAGTGGCCATACCAACACCTGAAGGTCGTCTTCTGCACATCCTCATCTCGAACTCTGAGCTGATGATAGCCTAACCTAAGATCTATCTTCGAGAACCATCATGCTCCCTTGAGATGATCGAAGAGGTCATCAATCCTCAAAAGTGGATACTTGTTCTTCACGGTCACCTGGTTCAGGCGATGGCAGTCGACACATAGTCGCAAGCTCCCTTCCGCCTTCTTGGAGAACAAAATCGGGGAAGCCCAGGGTGAAACACTGGGTTGGATGAATCCCTTTCCCTGCAAGTCCTCCATCTGTACATGTAGCTCTCACAGCTCATTGGGAGCCATTCGATATGCTGGAGTATATATCGGGGTTGTCCCCAGGTACAGGTCAATATAGAATTCTACCTCTCTGTGAGGAGGTTGTCCTTGAACATCGTCAGGAAAAACGTCCGCATACTGACCCACCACTATAGGAAAACTCTGACTCCGCACATCAACTGGTCCTAGGATCAGACTAGCCAACTGATGAGTGATCGGCTGTCCTCTCTTATGTGTGAGTCCATCCTGTGCTGCAAAGGCTCCCTTCTCACCGGTGAAGGTGAACCTGCTCCCATCGGTGCGGACACATCACACCTTGCGCCTAATACAGTCGATCAGAGCATGGACAGTAGATTACCAATCCATGCCCAAGATGACGTCATAAGGCCTCGACGCCACTACAAGAATAACCCATCCGAAGATCTCACCACCTAGAGTAAGCTCACACTGTCGGCACCAGTGCGTAATCGTCGAGTCTTCTCTCGTAGGAGTCTCTAGCCGTAAGGATCGAGCAAACGACTCTGTCGGAATCTTCGAGCTCCGAACAAGGGCAGCGGTAATAAAAGAATGACTCACTCCTGTGTCTATAAGAACTGCAGCAAGGGTGGATTAGACACAGATAGTACCTCGAATCATCTCAGATGCATCATGGTTGTAGGCCTCCACTGCCTGAAGCTGAGCATGTCTCTGTCCGCCAGCTCCCTGTGGTCGGGGTGGACCTTCTGGTGGTGGTGGTGGTAGAGCCTCAAAGCGCCGCCCACCACCCGCTACTCGGCCAGCTCTACAGCCTCATCCGCCTTCTCCCTGCGGACCTCCGCGGTCAAACCTCTACCCCTACATGGGTGGTCCCTCAACCGTCTACTTCTCCTCTACATGGTGGGTAGGGCAGTCACGAGCCATGTGGCCCTACCCACCGCATGCATAGCACTTCCTGCCTCTCGCATGACTGGCTCTGCTGCGTGTGTCCCACAGCTTCGAACCAGTATCCTGAGGTCGTCCACTTGATGGTCTGGTCCGCTTGGACCTATGTGACATCTTTCTACTGCCGGCTACAGAAGACTCCGCTACGTGCCGCCCTGTGGTAGGCCTCGCTGTTGGCGTAGGCTCAGCAAGGAAGCTCTCCACAAGAAGGGCTCAATCCAGTACTCCTGTCTACGTTAGAATGTTGAGGGAGATCATTGATTCCTTGATCTCATGCCTCAGTCCCTGATCGAAGGTCTGGGCCCGGAAGAATGGGTCTCATACCATGTTTGTGGATTAGCGCGAGAGATCAGTAAATCTCGCCGAGTACTGGGCTACTTTCATGCTGCCCTGTCGTAGCTGTAGTAACTCCTGAATGCGCACCGCAGGGAGGGTGGCTGGAACGAACTCCGAGCGGAAAAGGCTCTCGAAGTTCAGCCAAAGGAGAGATGCCCCATCATGCACCTGGAGCATTAGGATCCACCATCTACTTGCTGCTGCGTGCAGGAGACTCACCGCAAGGATCACCATGAGGTTTGTTGGTGTCCCTACCAACCTTAAGACTCGAACGACAGCCTCCATCTAGTCCTCGGCTGCCTTAGGGTCCGTCTCCCTACGGAACCTGGGTGGTCTCTGACGCTGAAACTCGTGCAGTGCACTCAGGCGATGTGCACCCTCAGCTGTTGGGTCTAGTGGCATCGGTGGCTCGGCGAGTAGAGGTACCGTCGGTGCCTCCGTTGTAATAGGGCCCTGCATCGAGGCCTCATCAATTAGTGGTTTTTCGTCTCGCACAAAACTTGGAACCCTAGCTGGCTGTCATCGTGGGGCCATCCTGAAAAGAAACAGGTACGCCACAGTTAATACAGTATACCTGGTGTCCTAACACAAAGTAATCACAAATAAAACTTTTGAAATACACATGAAATCAATGTTTTCGTGCATTGAGTCAGAAATCAGAAGTCAAGGTCCTGGTGGATGGATACGTCGGCCGCCGCACCAACACTGAACTCCCTGGACTGATAATCACACTCAATACCATAAACATTGTTGCTTCACATGGAATAAATTATCAGATTCTAAAGTTCTATGGTAGAACCGATTCCTCTAATACTAATTTTTCACGACCCGTCCTTGGGGCCCGTGCCGTGACTACCCCAAGCCCGCCTTCCATAGGCCAGGGGCTGGCGACTAGCACCAAAGGCGTAAATCCCGATAAAAGGGAAGGCATTGCCTTTATATAAGAAAACAAACACCACAGAGTATGCAAGATGAAGTAAACACTAAGTAAACTGAGTACAAAAGTAAGTGCTAAAAAGTAAATGGGCTAGAATACAAACCCAACTGAAAGTACAGTACAACTGAAAAGAAAGAACAACAGCAAAAAGTAAATCAGCAACCACCAAATCATCCTCCAGAATTCGCACCTGAAGGGTGGGTACAGAAAGTCTCGTCGGCTCCTCGGGTCCGTCCGTCCACTCCGTGTACATCCTGCCTGATAGTACACCTCCGGGTACCATCCCACTCCACAAGCTTCAACCATGATCAGCGTTTTCTGTCGTCTGCAACCAACACAACGTAGTGCAGGCATAACCCATGCAGGGGTGAGTATACGATACTCAGTAGGGACCCTGATACCCTCGAAGGTCTCCCAGAATCCACAAAGGATAAACCACAATGGAAGGATACAAACACGAAGTATCAACAAACTCTACTTAGTTATATGCCCATACATATACCTAAGTCATCAATTCCAGTTCTTCTCCAACTCACGAGCCCAAGTTCAACCCAGTCCACACATGAAAGTACAACCCAATCCACACAGGAAAGCACAACCCAATCCACACAGGATAGCAAGTCAATCATATCGAAGATAATGATTGAAATTCAAGTCTCAGCTCACACAGGTATACTTCTCACGAAGAGGGGTGGAGATGATTGATATAGCCTCTGAATCATCTCCCCTGCCGAACCCACGTAGGATCCAAGTACAGAAGTCGTCACTGCCGAACCCACGTAGGATCCAAGTATAGTAACCATCACTGCCAAACCCACGTAGGATCCATTTACAGTCATCATCGATGTCGAACCCATGGAGGATCCAAGTACAGTCATCCTCACTGCCGAACCCACATAGGATCCAAGTACAGTCGTCATCGTCGTTGCAGTCGCAGCCAGCTCTAGGGTTCCCGCACACAGCATGCTCGATTCCAGGAGGGTCCGCTCCACAAGCCAAGGGGTTGATACATCAACTTTCACGAAGTCCAGAGTTGATGTAACACAAAGTTCTGTCTCTTCAATAGGAACTCAACGCGACAGATGACACGTCAATCGAACGCCCGGTCTGAGAGTTATTGGCTTTTTCGTCCTAGGGGCCCGGTTGGTTATTAAGTTAAAACCAACCCGAGCGTACTCTAGCTTCGTCCAAACCTCAAGCGTAGTAATCCAAAAGAACCGTCTCACTAAGAGGAATTCAACGTAACTGACGGCACGTCGTTCGGATGTCCGGTCGTTAAGTTATAAGCATTTCCGCTCCAAGGGCCCAGTTGGTTTTGGGTTCGAACCAACCCGGCCGTACACAAACTTTACCATAATCTTGAGGTTAATATACCAAAACGACCGTCTCAATCCAAGGATCCCAACGCAACTGAGGGTGCGTCGATCGGAGGTCTGTAGCCTAAGATATGGGCGTTTGAACGAATCTATCCGAAAATAGGGGGTTCGGGCCCGGTCCGACCCGACCTGATACCCCCTGGGTCGGCCCAAACCGGGTCGGCCCGACCCGGGTCTAGGTCCGGCCCATTTGGGCACAGCGCGGCCCGGCTGTGCGCGGCCCGGCTTGCGGCGGGGCGCGGCCCGCGGCCCGGCTCGGAGGCCGGTCATGGCTCGGCTCGCGGCCGAGCGGGGTGTAAAGGGGGGGCACCGCCCCCCTGTTTCCAAAACGGCCAGCCATTAAGGCCGGCCTTTTGTAACCGTGGGACCCGAGGGGGTCCCGACTCCAGGTGGTACCGGCGGCTGGCTCTGTCAGCCAGCTCTGTCGGCCGCCCCTTTGAAGAACCGTTGCGGCCTTTGGTCACGGCTCTTGTCCGACCGGCACAGCATGACGGCGTCGCGTCCCTCCGCTACAGCCCGCTCCTGGTCGCAGAGTCCTTCGACCTCACCGGCGTGGCCTGACGGCGCTGCGCACCGTCACCGCAGTCCGCTTTGGCCATAGCACCTTTTCGTTTCCGCATGGTGCAACGGCACCGCGTTGCCTTCACCGCAAAGTTCAACGAGGATCAACAAATAAAAAGGGAAGGAGGACCGGCCGTGTTTGTGCGGTCCGATCTCCTCCCGTTATGTTGATAACAATCGGCCAAATTAATTAACGAAGAACATTAAATTAATCATGAATGTAAATAACCCCTACCTAAACAAAAGTTGTCGAACAACGGGCGTCACGGGATGAGGTTCTGTAGACGTCGATGGAGAGAATACAAGGAGGAAGCGGTGTCTTCCCTTTTTGTCATGGAGAAAAGGGAAGAGGGCGCGTCGTCGTCCTTCGGGGATTTGGCATTCTTCAACGAAAGGTGTCGTTCCTCACAGGAGGACAAAGTTCTTCCAAGAGAAAAGAAAAGCTCTCCTCCAAAGACTTCACACAACAAGACAACCAACCCAAAATAAAACAAGGATCATCCATATTTTATTAACTCAAGCCATGCATTTCAATTTTAAAATTCAAACACATATCTCACTTAATTGATTAAGTGTATTGGCATGAGTAAAGAGGAGAGAGGGGAGAGTTACACAATTAAAGGATACCAATATTTATTGGGGAGTTGCCATATAATTATTATGGGAGTTTAAAAAGGGGTTAAGGGTTATGGAATGTGAAAAGATGGGTACTCGTGTGGGACCCACCTCCCTCATAACCGCACATGGGAAGTTGGGTGGTTGTGGGCCCCACCAACAACTTCCCATGATAGAGTTTAACTTCCAAGGTTAATAAAATAAAATTGTACACGATTTTATTTACTTCTCACTTAAACCCCAAAATTTAACTTCTTCTCCCGAACAAATGCATTAACGGTAAAAGTCATCTTAAGCAAATACCAGTGTTGTGAGTTCATCGGTGCCCTCAGATTTCAATTCCGAGCACCGGTTCAAAAGATAGAAAAACCCACTCATTCGTTCACTGAACGTACCTGATCTAATCTTCGGAAATTGATTCCGAGAACACTGGGCCTCGGAATCAGGTTCCGTCAGAAACTGTGTACTCATAAAATCCCAAAGAATTTAAGAAAAAAATTTCCTTGAAATTTAAGGGTCTTTACAAAAGTTGTCTAAACCCTACTATGATTCCAACTATAAGGACCTAGCCTTAAACATAACTTATTCTAGTGACTTTTGACTAGAATTTATTTTAATCCATTCCCAAATATCTTTTAGATTTAGAGTTTTAGATAATTAGGAAAAAATATTACAAAAAGAATCAATATTGAAAAGTAGATAAGTATACACCCCATCCCTTTTTTTATAAAAAAAATATTAAAATGAAACATTATTTTTTCAAGAAAAATCTTCAAATACTTTCATCGTAGCATTTTTTTTGTACTTACCAATCTTAAGACCTATGAAAAACATTTAAAAATTTGGGATGATCACAAAAGTATCAATAAGGGAAAACAAGGGAAATAGTTTATATGTGATCTTGAGAGATATAAATAAAAAACTGAGGGCTTTCATAAAGGCATGAAAAAAAGGAAGATCATAACAACAAGAAATTGGATCATAACTTGAAAATATGGCTAAAACATTTAATTTTTACATTCACAATCATATCACCAAGGTCCATCCCCAAGTTTCATCCCCTAGGTGTCGTAAAAATTACCAAGGTTATTCACTAAGGTATCGTAAAACATATCATCTATATAGATTGATTTCTTTACCCAATGCATTGAAGTGATATCAGGGCACACCATTAATATGTATTTATTTTTATTTTAGACACATATATCATAATCAAACATTTCATAAATATCACAAAGAGAATAAAATAAATGGGTTTCATATCAAAATCGTGACGTTTTAAGAACTGCTTAAAAACATGATTAATGTGTCATTTATAACCCACTGAAAGGGAATGAGGGTTTTATATATTTCAATTCCAGAATAAAATATATCATTTTTATGGCATGATAAATACCCATGGAAATTAAATAGGCTTTGGTATTCACATAAATAAAATAAGAGAATTTCTTGAGAAAAAGAGAGAGATTTTGAGACGAAAATTCTGGAGCACAACAGCTATGCAACATGGTTTTAGAAAACATTAAAAAAAGAGGGTATAGGGGTAACCCATTAATAAAAGACAAAAAATATATTATAGGGACAAAATATAATTTAAATAATAACATGGTATTGAAACTTTAAATACATACCACATAAAAGAGAACTTGAAAGGAAAAGAGAAGTGGAGAATTCCCTTACCACATAAGAAACACTTGAATACATATCATTAAGGAATTACATTATAAAAACATAAAATTTAATTAGAATGTAATAATTTATGATATAATGAATAAAAGTGTTTTATAAACACCTTATAGTAAAATAAAGGTGAATAATATCAAGATATTCCCCAAATAAAGGAGATTGAGATGAAGTCTCTTACGAAAATTCGGCAGCCTAACGTCATCACTTAAAAATTTAAAAAATGAGTTGAAGAGAGTGAAAAGTTTATCTCATAATTTTTAAATAAAATTCACATAAATAAATATATATAATAACATATCTCAAAATAAAAATAAATAAATTAAAATACATAACATAAAAGAAGTCTCTAACTAAAAGAGGAGGGTGAAAGGTTCCCTTACCTTGAAGAGTAAATTCTAAAACTCGAATATTGGGACCTTGGTGGTTTGAGGGAACCTTGGGATCAATCCTTGGGAGGTAATAATATCATAAATTCAAGTAGAATTATTTTTTAATGAATTTAAATTAATGAATGGGTGGGTATTTATATCAAAAGTGAGGGAATATTTTATTAATTTCAAAGGACACCTCATTAGTGGTATTTTCAAAACCATTGTATTGCCCATGGTATTGTCCACTTGGGATACCTCATATCATATTTTAATTCATAAGAGTCTACCATAATCTTATATTACTCATTAAATCATTTTTACATAGTTATGATGTCATTAAACATACCAATAACCCAAAACTGTATTTTTACTATTCATTGAAAATTCAACTGTTTCAGAAAGATCTCAAAAATACACACTAACCATTTTTTGATGTTTATAATTCAAAATTTAACTTTATTATATAATTTCATTTTAAATTAAATTAAATAAATAAAATTATAATACTTAACTAATACTTTCTAAAACATTTACTTACTTATAGTATGATATAATTATATCACATTACCACTTAAGATGACTAAAACGTATTTATACTTCCTTAGGTGAGGTTACTATTCCATTGGTAAAATTTACATTTATAAGGGTAAAATTAATATTCTAAAGGTTAAATTTACTATTCACCAAAAAAAATATTTTATTTTATTGAACCACATTTTTTACCCTCATTATAACCATGTATATCCGATTTTTGAAAAGCATTTCACATAAAAAGTTATTTAATAATAATTTTTATTATTATTCATCCAAAAAATAATATTCATAAAAATAAAATATTCATCAAATACTATTACTCAAATACAAAAAATATGAATCTTCTTATAAATCTTTTAAAAAAACCAGCCTAGATTAATTTTAACAGTATTCATAACATGACTTTTTTTCAAAAATATCCTAACTTCATTCTTTCGAAAAAAAATGAATTAACTAAAAGATAACATGTCATAATCATCCATAAAATTCGAGGATAACATCAAAATTTTCAAATTAAATTTATTTTAATATTTATATTATCATTTATTTGAATCTTTCATTAATAAGGTAATAACTTCATCATCATTTTGTCATAAATAAATTTATTTATTTAATGTATAAAAAAATATAAATAAAATACCATGATATAGGAAATATTTTTATCTTTATAATTACTATTTATAGTCGAAGAGATCACTTATATAAACCGATATTAAAAATTTAATACTTATTAATAACATGAGTGTGAGACAAGCTTTGTCCTTTTAATTAAAGATTCTTCAATGAGAAGCATTAAACTGGATTTTATGGGAAGATTTTTAAATTTAATTAAATAATATCGTATGATAAGATTTAAAATGGCTTTCATGGGAAGCTTAGTTATTTTAATTTAATAAGATTCTATGAGAAGCTTTATAATAGCTTCTTTGGGAAGCTTTATACTATTAATTAAACAAGCTTCTATGAGAAGCTTTATACCAAATTCTATGGGAAGTTTTATTCATTTAATTAAAGAATATTCTGTGAGAAGCATAAAACTATCTCATCCAATAAAATTATGACATGTGTTAGGGCAATTTTATAATTTTATTTTTACCCTTAATTACCCGATTTACCCTTAACTGCTATAACTAAAATAATTACTGAAGTTACTATTCATAATTTCCAAAAATAAAAGATACCTATTTAAAAAATTTAAAACTTTTTATTCCAAATATAGAATCCATTTTTTCAAATTCAAAACACAGAAGTTGTAGTAATTTATTTAAAATTAATTCTCATTGATAAAACGATAAAACATTTTTTTTATAAAGTAATAACCATCAAAAGATTGAAATGAGTTTATATCTAATTTCAATGTGAAATTGCTTCCAATGAACAAAATTGTATTAAAGGATAAAAATATATTCTATTTTTTACTTTAAAACCATTCAATAATATAATTTAACTATATAAATTATCTTGATGGAAAAGTTGTTTTCAATTAAAATTTAACATACTTTTACTATTCATCAAAACATGATAGTTATTAGAAAAAAATCAAAAATTCATCCAAAGTAAATTTTGTTGTCCCTATTCTAAATAAGAAGCTTATTTTGTCAAATAAAACATAAAAAAGTTTCAAAAACTAAATTTAAAAAGGGTTCTCCATCAAAAGGTGGTAAAACTGCATTTTTAGAAAAATGCTTCTTTTATCCGAAAAATTGAATTTGTTCTTATATCATATCTATAAAACATATAAGATGAATTTAAAACAATAAATTAAATATATAAAATATATTTTTCATTAAATAAAAATACATAAAGAGTGATATGATTTTATAAACACGATTATTCTCTTTTTAAATGGGTTTTTATAAAAACACATACTTTATATTCAATTGGCTTTTATTCTCATTTTTAATAAATTTGGTATCCAATGAATCAATTTTTAAACATGTGTAAACCATATTTTCATAATTCCATTTATACTATCCATTCCCTCCATTCCAACGTCTAGGTTATAATGGTAACATTTAAATAATAATATTTAGTTATTCTTTTAAGCTCAGTGTAGCGTATCATGTATGTTATTGAACATAGTGTTCTTTCTTAAAACTTGGGATGTTACACATCAACATTTAACCACTAGGATTTATCTCATAAAACTCCATTGTATAATTTATCATCAAATGGTTTATACATAAAAATATATATATAATACACAAATTTGGGTTTTGGGGTTTAACATATCTTAAAAGTGGAGAATAATAAAAGTTTAAAGGTGAATAAGATTAGCCTTACCTCTAAGATTCCAATTCAAGTAATGAATCATTGATTCAACTCTAGATAATATTTATATAGGATATAGAATCCATATGAGAGGGGTAAAAAATAAATGTGGAGACCTCATACTCGATTCTAGCTGAGGAAGATGAAACAAGGGATGAATTTTAGTAAAAACATACACAAAATTATAAAATTCTCCAACATAAATTGGGGTTTGAGGATAATAGTATCCTTCGAGTGTAATCTTATTATGAATCTAATGGACCATAGTTTATTCAATGACATGGGTAGCAGTGGTGTTTCACCATTTCCGATTACACTAGCTTTCCAGTGGGAACCATCCTTCTGATACACTCTTATACTACTCACCACTTACTAAATTTTCTAAATTAAATAATAATTTTTTTCTAATACATTTACATCATGTTGATCATTTCCAAGACCTTTATTTAAAATATAAAAAACACTAAAATAATACTCATCACAATTCATTCTCCAACGATTCAATTTTATTTATATTTTTATTCCACTAAAAACTATTATTTGTTTTCTAATTCCACTTATACCTGGTAATGTAGGGCGTTATAAACTCTCCTCTATATGGTTTATCATCCCTAAAAATCATCCTATCACATATCACACTATTTATTCGATCAATTTAAGATTAATTTCACCTCTCGTATCTATATTCAAACTAGTTATAATTATTCTACCACTACAACCAAACATGTATAAATTTATTTTATAAAAAGGTATTCTACCTTGATCTAAAGATACAGCTGTAATTTATTAACCAACATATTCAGTCTCAAATTATATCTCACCATATCCATTAACTTTTTAAATGTTACAGTCAGTATCCCACTATGTTGACTTCACTGAAATCATAATATAAAATGATTTATAATTTCATCCATCCTAATATTGATAACCTAATTGAAATGGATCCAATTTAGATTTCCAATTTACACTTTAAACTCTAACTATTGATATCTCTAGTATACACTACACCCTATACACTTTAATATATACACATATGTTACCATATCATCTATATCTACATGTGGATTTGAATATACCTCAAATTAATGACCCCTAATCACTTCCATGTGATATCCACATTCAATATTGATGTAAACGTATGCATTTTTATTATAATATCTATAGACTTTTACTGATTTATCAACTCACCACGGTCAAAATAATTATTCATCCTTCATACTAACTTGATGGTACTTCATGATATACAAGTCTCACTTATGAATTCCCCAGTATCCTATTGTACTTTCATCTCCACCATAAAACTAATTCTATTAATAATAAAATTTTCATCCTCAATTAAATCATGAGATTACTATAATCCTCCATAGATTTGGTAAGAATGTTTGAGAAATTTTATGAATTAACATGTCTATCATCATTTATCTCTATAAGAAACCACTATAATGGTCTCTAATATCCACAACTTACTTTATATAAAGGCTAGTTGTTCAAGCATAGTACCAATATGAGATATTTCATTATATATTCCTGATATTCCATAGATTATTGTCCCTTAGACATCATCTCTATAACCCAAGGTAATTTCAAAATGACCATTATAAAGAATCCATTGGCCATAAATGTTTCTAAACTATTCACTAACCTATAACATCTCCTATCTAACACCACCCCAAGGTCATTTACCAAAATTTCCCATTGATCCCAATCCAAAATTACCTTTTGAAATTTTTATCCAAAAATATATTCGATGAAATTTGTACACACTACTCACTTCTAAGACTCATTTAAATATATAAATTATACATTACACCAACACACTATCAATCATCATTACAAATATGTTTCCCAAATCCAAGCTCTACATGTAATCATAACTTTATCCCATTTGAATGAGATTTAAGCACTTTACAATACATAACTCACTTCCCAAGTAATATCCACTATCCAACCCATATACTTTACATATATCATGTACTAATTGTATCTAAATGAAAACCATCAATCACACAATCACATGGTTTATATCATGTTATTCTCTTCCTATATAAGGAAATATAAAATATACACTTTCCATTATCACAAAAATCCACAACAATCCTTCATAATTCATAATTTAGATAGTTTATTCACTTATTAACTGAGAGGGGGTGAATTAGTGACTAGATTTTTTTATTATTTCCTCCAAATTCAAAATTAATCAATAGTTAATAAATTCTATATAGAAGTGTTCTTTAAGGAAGTTAATCAATTCAATTTAATGATTTCATTTAAGCATCCATGCAACTATAGTAAATATATATTTTTACAAGATTCATCATTTAAAATTAATAGTTACATCTTTGGTGTGGCATGGTATAATCGATTATCATACTATATACCTCAGTAATCTAATGGTCATAAATAATAAAGTGTATCCATTAGTTCATTTTAAAATTTTCTCCCAATACAATAAATTTTCTCCCATAAAAATATATTTTTAATGGATATAAAAAATGGAATCTTTAACCTCAAATTAAAACATCTGAAATTCTAAAAATAGTGTATCACTTATTATTTTCCTATAATCACCAAAAATATGAAATTTAGTGAAAAAATACTTCTATAAGATCACCCAACATATTTTTTCCTCTTTCACTAAGATATCTTGATGTATATATGGGTGTTATATTATCACCCAAAAACTAAAACCTAAATTGATCACTTTGTAACTAAAGGTAACCATATTCATCATTGAAGTAATATTTTAATATTCACTTTCTAGGGATTCCTCCTTCAAGAGTTATGTTAATAAAAACTTTATTTTTTTCCTCTTCTATTGGGTTCCTTATTCTTCATGTAAACTCTCTTATTATTTTTCTCTTGTAATTTGTTTTTACTACACTTTTTTCCATTGACACATTTTCATCAAAACATTTTAATTTTTAAGCTAAAATTAAAAAAAATCATTAAAACTTACACTATATATTTCTTTAAAATCCCATTTTTTATCAATTAAACCTTAAATTCACCTCTAAAAAGTTAAATAGATATTAAGGGTTGAGATTGAGTAATCCATGGGTCACACACTAAGTGATATCATTATAACCACTCAAATATAGATTCCTTGACAGACCATAGTGTGGTATGGTAAAACAATGTGAATTTTACTTCAAATGAACCAACTACTCTAAAACCTATTCACATAATTTGAAAAATCATATCCCCTACTAATGAACCATGAAATTTTATTTCAATCTTTTAATTCTCTATGTGATTCATAATCTCAAATCTTATATAGTTTACAAAACTATAATCTATATAGAAATAGAAATGGTCTTGATTAATCAACCATGATGTAGTCATCAATATATTTCTCTATCTTCAATTCAGAACCATGGAAACTCTTAATTTAACTTCTATTAATTCATCATATTTCTACTCAAACCATGAAAAAAATCATCAAACAATAATTTGGTATAATTTTCCATGGAATCCATGGATGTTTTCCCAAAAAATATATTGAAACCATGATCACTAATCAATCCATTTTTCTAAAAAATTTATAAGTTGTTTTTTATCCATAAACCACAATATGAGTTACTAAAAACAATGAATTATTTTATATATATCCACATAAAATAACTTAAAATTTTAAAAACTACAAATATATTCTTCTATCAAATTATCAATCACTTGATAATATCTAAAATACTCATTAACACCACTGAATCATATAAATTTATTTGAATTTAAATGTGATTTATATTTTTATAACAAAATACAACAAAATTATGAATCGGAATCACTTCAGATCCTTCAAACAATAATATACCCCTATATATAAAACTTCTCAAGGGATATATAAAGTATCTCATTTTATACAATGATCCCTCTTGGTCAATAAAATATCTTCCTTTTGATTTTTTTTGTCAACCAATGAATATAAATAACCCTTAAACTTATCGATAAATCTTTATGCGATCATTATAATCTTTCATGACCATAATTAGTGCATGAAATATTTATAATGAATAGTAATAATAATGTAATATATGAAAGAAACTCAGAATCACCTATAATCTTATCATCCTAAATCATATCATTAAAATTTTCCATGTACATGTTTTGAGACTAATACTTATAAGAATACTTAATAATAACATTTTAAGAGTTAAAAAAATCCAACAAC